>JAXIVH010000006.1:1299404-1563492 GCA_036785325.1 Urophycis tenuis
CTGTGTCTGCGTCACATCTCTTTATAGTCCTGGAGACATTCAGGCAAAACTTGTGTGTGATTAGTGTGTCTTCAGGACGATGTACGTTCTATCCGGTGAGGGCGGACAGTTAGGAGCACAGACACAATAATCACTGTCTGAAATGCATCTCTTTCTCTTACAGACACACACAAACCTGTGCATGCACCCCAGGCTTTGTTGTGACTAGCAGTCTATCCTAAAATAATGCCAGGTTCACACAGTTGTCCAGGGGTTTCTTATACACTCTTTATTTTATTTTCTACCGCTCCGTTACATTCTACCGCTCCGTTACATTCCCATCCTGCTGACAGTTCTGGTTCCAATCTAATTTCAAAATAAAGGTCTGTGTCTATGGCTGTGCTTCTTAACATAACATTTCCCTTCAACCAAAAAATATGTTCATATGTCATAGTGCACATACAATACTGTATAATCTCAGAATCCTGCATATAGAATATAGAATCCTGCATCCATATACTGTATTGTATATAGTAGTGAACTAAGAGAAGATCACATAACAGTAAGCATAAGTTGGTGAGTGTAACAAACCCTGTAACAGGAAACATACATAACAGTATTTATTTTTTCAATGGGGCAGCGTTCTTCGTACACCCTTTACTTAACTTGTCTTGGCTTGATAGCACGACCATACCAACAGGAACCACATGCACAGCAATCTAACCCTGGCCCAGGGTTAGATTGCTGTGCACGTGGTTCCTGTTGTCCAGTGATTCGATCCTCTTCACCATCTCCGGCTGCTATATGTTGGGTGCCTGCTTGTTGTCTTGGGTGTCAAGACGGTGTCGGGGGGTTTGCCTGAAGGTTTGTCCTTCGCTGGTTTTCATGTGATAGCTTCGTGGAGTCTCTACAGGCTGGATGACTGCTGAATTCCACTTGCCATTTTCCTGCTGGGTAGGTGCTCCAGCGTGCAGCGCTGGCAGAGGCCTAGTAGACCAGGCATAGTCCTGTTTCTGGTGCCACTGACAAATCTCTTTCCTTGCCTGCACTGTATCCTGAGGGGCTACCTGAGGTCATAACTGCAGTGCTGTTGTGGGCAAGATGGAGTGCAGTCTGCGACTCATCAGGATTTGGGGTAAAGATTTAAGACCGTCGACTGGCGTGTTTTTATACTCCAGCAGGCTGAGGTATGGGTCTTTCTCGTCCTCTCTAGCCTTTATGTGGATCCGTTTTGCAGTTTGGACAGTCTTTTCAGCCAGACCGTTGCTCTGGGGATTATGGGGGCTTGAAGTGACATGCTGGAAACCCCATGACTCTACAAACTGCTGAAATTGACATGAGTTGTAGAATGGCCCCTCACTTACAACCTTTTTTTGGTATGCCGTGTCTGGCAAGCACTGCTTTCATTTTGTGGGTAACAGCAGCTGTGGTTATATTCTGCAGGCGTTTGAAAATCAAAAATACCGTGCCCTGTAACATATTGGTTCTGAGCTTGTGTGGAATGATTATCTTCTCACCTTCTGCCTCTGTGATTTAATTTCAGTGGTTCTTGTATTCAACTGATTCGCTTGTCTCAGGCCAGCCTGACCGAATGACCTGCTTGAGAATGGACAGCTGTTCGTCTTGAGCTGTGGCTGCCTTGATGCCATCAAGCATGTCTGCACTCACTGAAGCTGCGCTGATGACACTGTGTACCTGGGTAAAGGGGCATTTAGCAGAGACTTTTGTCCAAGTATAAGTGACTTACAATCAGTACATTTGTGGAGTTCGACATATGGGCAGTTGGAGGAGGGGGATCAAGGGGATTGAAACCGCCAACCCTACGGTTAGAGGACAACCCACTCTGTCCACCTGCTTTACCCACTGAGCTACTGCCGTTCGTTATCCTCCAAGGATTTTCTTCATAGCGTGTCAGCCACTGGAATCTCTTTACTGGGTCTGTGGAAGACGGTTATGCTGTAGTTCTGCAGCACAGGCAACATGCGCTGTAGACCAGGTGGTGCGAGGGCTAGTGGCTTGCGTAGTAAACTCTATTGGTTTGTGGTCTGACTCCACAGTTCATCTCCCGTAGAGGTACTCGTGGAATCTCTTACACCCATATAGGACTGCGTAAAGCTCCTTCTCAATCTGGGCGTAGTTTTGTTCCGTGTTGTTGAGCAGCTTTGATGATTATGCAACTGGTTTGCCTTCCGGGATGATAGTTGCACCCAGGCCGTTCTTTGACGCATACACCTGTAGTGTTACTTCCTTTTTGGGGTCAAAAAGGGCTAAAACTTGCCCCGGATCAGCTGTGATAGTCTCTTTCATCTGTTGAAATGCAGTTTCATGTACTGTGTTCCATTTTAACTCTTTTTCGCATCTTAGCAGGTGTCTGAGTGTTGCGGTCACCTCAGCCAGGTTGGGAGCAAACGTGGCGATGTAGTTCACCATGCCGAGGATTGTCTCTAGCTCTGCCTCATTTCTGGTGGTGGATGTCTCGGATTGCCTTTACCTTGAGGGAGTCTGGTTTCAGGCCGTTGGCGGTGAGTCTATATCCTAAGTAACTCACTTTAGACACACAGATGCGGCATTTATCCAGGTTCAGCCTCACCCCTCACTCTCTGGTGCGGTTGAGCATGTGTCTGAGGTTGCGGTCATGTTCTTTTTCTTGTCTTTCCAAACACTACAATGTCATCCACAATGCCGGTGACTCCCTCAAGGCCCTCACATGTCTTGTCTATTCGCCTTTGCAATTCATCCTGGGCTGACACAATGCCAAAAGGGAGTCTGGGAAAGCGGTCGCTGCTCACTAAATGTGGTGAGCAGCGACGACTCCTCACTGAGCTTGATGGCACATTAGCGTTCGATCTAGCATCCAGGATGCTGAAGTATTTCGCCCCAGCCAATTTGCATGTCACATCCTCAAGTGTAGGTAGGGGGTAATACGGCCTCTGTATTACCTTGTTTAAGGGGCGTGGATCTAGGCAAACTGGAAGCTTGTGTGTTTTTGGCTTCTCACATTTTACCAGGCCATTAACCCACTTGGTGGGCTCGGTCACTTTGCAGATTATGCCTTCTTTTTCCATATTGTACAACTCTGTCTTTAAGCGGTCTCTCAGGGCGAATGGTACCCTCCATGGTGGGCAGACGACTGGTGCAACATTAGGGTCTATCCGGAAACTGCACTCACCCTGGAATTCACCGATGCCTTTGAAGACCTCTGAGTACTCACTCAGTATTTCGGCTAATTGGGTGTTGCCTTTTTCCTTGCTGGTGTCACTGACTGCGTATAGCACCTTGATGAGTCCCAGGTTTTTACATCCTCTGTAGCTGAGGATGGGTGGGCCATTGCACTCCACAGTATAGAACTTTCTGCCTTCTAGACTGCAGTCACCATTCACTTTCAGTGGGTGTCCTCCATAAGCAAGCAGCTTTTGTGTGTCAGCCATCAGTGGTGTGCCGGGCATGAGTGTGTCTTTTGCAGGTATCACACATATTTGTTCTCCAGTATCCAGTTTGAATGTCAGTCTTTTATTCGGTGGCCCCAATCCTATGTCTGCATAAGTACCTTCCTCATCTTCACTCTTTACTGTGACAGTGTCCACAAACAGCTCAGAATCAAACTCCTCATCTTCTTTCTAAGCATGTACATCTTTGTGTACTGTTCTGTTCTGAGTATGGGACTTTGATTTACATGCTCTTGAAAAATGGTTGAACTTTCGGCACATTATGCACTGTTTCCCCTTTGCTGGGCATTCATTTAGCTTGTTGTGATGTCCCCCACATGCACTACAGGCTGTGTTGGGCGTTTTGGGGTTTTCATATTGTCTGCTGGCATGTTTCGCAGTGCCTTGCCTGCCGGTCTTACTGCGTACATTTCATGGGTGTCACTAGCCATAGCTCTCAGCTGCACCTGTGATAGCCCGTGGGAGCGGGCTACGTCGATTGCATTAGCTCCGGGCCCTCACTGAATAACTTCACTCGTACGCTAGGTGAGTTGGTGACAAATACAATAGGGTCCCTGACCATTTCCTCGCTGTTTGCATAGCCACAGTCTTTAACAAGCAATTTGAGCTCTGCTCAAAATGTTCAAATGACTCACCACTCTCCTGCATATTCTCATGAAACTTATATAACACAAATATAGGGTTAGCTCTTGGCGTGAGGTATACTGAAAATCCATCCTGGTATGTCTTTAGTAGCTTAGCATCATCCTCCGTTAATATCCAAGCGTTGCCTGTGTCCCGTCCTTTGTCCCCGATCCACAGCAGGAGAAAACTGTGTTGTTCTTCCTCAGATATATTATTGAGCGGGCCTGTGAACATGAGCTTGGCGTGTTGTTTGAACGCCGCCATGCGTTGGGTGGGTTGGATGATTCCCAGTCCATCCGTGGGGTCGGGACACCCAAAGCCTCCATTTCTTCCAATTTCTTGTTTAACGGGTGGGTTCGTAGTCTAACTTTCCCTCTCACACCATGTTGTGAGGAGGGAGTTTGCGGGAGTTTCTTCTACACACTTTATTTTCTACTGCTCCGTTATCACTCAGGTTACATGCCCATCCTGCTAAGCAGTTCCGGTTCCAGTATAATGTCAAGAGAAAGGTCCGCGTCTATGACAGTGGTACTTATACAGGCTTGTGCCAATGTTAGGGTGATTTTAACTTACTACCAGAACATGCTCTATAGACGGAGCACACATAGACTCTGACTGAATAGCGCTCTGCCTCCTTCAAAATATTACTTTTATGACACGTTTGACTGCAACACCCTGGATATTTTGTTCAAGTTAACACTCCGATGCATGCACACGTCCGGCAGAGTGGGACAATGAAATTGTCCGGTGTTTCGAGGACTAACGTGTCTTAAAGGTAATTTGCTAATAATCTGTTTGCTGAGAATCTGTCATTTGTTGAGTTTTGGTATCTTCCACTCAATGTTCTGTGAATGGTGAATAGGCAGGAGCCGGATAGCTATGTTCGGATGGAGTCTATGTGCAGAATCTGCTCCATACTGTGCATTTAGAGATGTTTCTTGTGGCAAAGAATGTCCACCCTATTATCCCCTTTGTTCAGCATGAGTGACAACCCCAGTTTGCTGTTTATACACGTAACTTCAACTGTATTGCTCGCAGCTGACTCCCCCCACTCCCTGGTGATCATATCGTATATTGTCTAGAAGAACGATTGGACAGCATGAAAATAAGAGACAATCGCCCAACCCCACACATATGGACTCACACACACACACACACACACACACACACACACACACACATCAACATATATACATACCTGAACACACATGTTGTCACAATCCCACTCCTTGACAGTCGAGTAGTGAAATTAAAGTGTAAAAAATAAAACTTGGACTGCAAGCAGTCACAAAAGGTATTAAAACACATGCATACACTCACGCACAGAGATACACGCACACACATATCCATGCGCAGACAAAGACACAACACACACACACACACGTACACACACTCGGACATACAGAGACACACACACACCCACAGACGCAAACACACATCCATTCACAGACCCATGCAGACACACACGCATGTACATGCACACACATATACACAGAGAAACGAACACACACACACACACACACACATATCCATGCACAGACAAAGACACAGCCACACATTAAGGCACACACACGCACACACACATGTACATACATAGACATACACTCAGAAACACTCAGAACACACAAACGCTCAGAAAATGCTGAGACACACGGACATAGACCCCCACTCAGAAATGCAGAGACACACTGACACATCCAATCACATACACAGGCACATATGCACACACACAGAAACACAAACATCGACACATTCACCCACACAGACAACGGTTTCATAGCTGCTGGTGTTTATTTGTAATTTGTTTTGCGCCCTCTATAGGCAAAGTGGTGCATTATGCAAAGACAAAATATCATGATTTACTCTGTGACGTCACAGAATGAGACATCAACACCAAATGTTGTACACACGTCCAGGGAGGTGCTCTCTATGTACATGGCAAGTTACAAGACCGTCCTCTATTTTGCGGACTTGTAGTTTATAGAATAATGTTTGCTAATTTGCAAAATTGCAAATTTGCCATAAATCTCCTTTAAATATTAGATAAGACACATCCATAGATCATTCGCCTCCAAACCATGTGTCATTTGGTCCAGCAGTAATGTAGAAGACAATTTTGTAAGTTTTGTTAAAATTTTCACTGTACAGAAAAATCTATCGAGATGGATATTATGTACCCAAAAGGATCAAAGTTTCAGCATGTAATATTGAACATCTTATAGCTCAGTGGATAGAGCGGGTGGATAGAGCGGAATCCTAGAGACTGAACCCCAACTTGCTCCCCGGCGTTTAACTTAGCAGCCCACTGCTCCTTTGTACCATAGCATGGGTCAAATGAACACAGCAGCTCACTGCTCCTATGTACCATAGCATGGGTCAAATGAACACAGCAGCCCACTGCTCCTATGTACCATAGCATGGGTCAAATGAACACAGCAGCCCACTGCTCCTATGTACCATAGCATGGGTCAAATGCCGAGAACAAATTTTGTTCACTAAAAAATACTGAGAATGACCAAAATTGAATCTAATCTAATTAGGCCGGTACACCAAGTTTCACATAATTTAAGGATTCTGGGCTGATTGTTTGAATTTGACCACAAATTATAGCGCCCCCTATGGGCAACACGTCCTATATTTTTTGGAAACCTGTTTTTGCCAGATATCTATTTGGTGGCCAAATTTCAAAACGTTTTACCCATGCCATACGGAGATATGGGCACTCAAATTTAAAAAAAATGTATAATAACTTAAAGGTATAATGCCACAGTGTGTTTGTGTGTGTGTGTGTGTGTGTGTGTGTGTGTGTGTGTGTGTGTGTGTGTGTGTGTGTGTGTGTGTGTGTGTGTGTGTGTTTGTGTGTGTGTGTGTGTGTGTGTGTGTGTGTGTGTGTGTGTGTGTATGGCCGTGTGCGTGTGTAGAGCTCTGTCTGGACAGCTACTGACTTTGTTATCCGCATGCAAGAGAGGGTTAAGTTCTCGGGTACTACTATAACCCCCCAATGTGGCACATTCATGGACAACATTGATCATAGCAACGCTCATACACAACAAAGATGCAAGCTTTAAGTATCACAAAGTTGTATATGTGTGTGTATTTGGTGATTTTTTCTCTGTATATGTGTGTGAGTTTACCATCCACTTACTATATATATACTGTATATGAGTATGTGAACATCCTGCATTTGTGGTCCCACTTTTCCTCAATCTTTGCTTCCTTGTCCTTCTGTATCTTTCAGGTATCCATGCAGAGATCTTTGGGACAACCTATCCCTCTCCTTTCACCCCAGCCACAGCACCCCAACCAAAAATGCTTTGCTAAAGCTGGTAAAATGGAACCAAATCAACTGTTAAATGGATTTGGTCCCCTTCAACCAGCTGTAGCTGTACATTGATCACTGCAAAACTGACAGGAGCAAGGAGTGACAAACACACAAAAATACAATTAAATAAATAAAGAAGAGGAATAAATGATTGATTGAAGAAACCCTAGGAAGTGATGATTGCACAAAGCTCATAGTCTTGCTTGGCAAGTCTATTTCAAAATGTTAAACAAAGCAATTGTCAATTCAGGTAAGTAATCACAAAATATTATTGAGTATTTTTGTGTACTTTGTCAGTCAATATAGATTATAGGAATACCTAGATTGTATATGTATATTTACAAAAGTTTTGTCCAACAGAGCTTTTTTTTTTAGATTGAAAACAACATTTATTTTCTTTTCAACATTGTCATCTGTAGCCATATTGGAAATCAGTGGTGTGTGTGTCTGTGGGGATGTCAGGGTTTGGGATGTCCTACCTTCTCTCATCTCTTCTGTTCTCTCCTCCTCCTTCTCCTCTCTCCTCCCCTCTGGCCTGACCTTTCTATCCTTCTTTCCTAATTTCTATCTTTTTTGATTTCATGTCCTGTCTCATGATATGTTTGGTGAGGTTGGATTCCAACAGTAAAGCTCCTGCCCAGTATTGCTGTCAACACTCTACCTCTGTGCCGCATGAAGGTATCAACGAGCAGAGGCATAACAATTAACAATCAACTATATATAATACTTTTTATCCTATATTAAGCTTGGTACATAGTGCAAAATCACTTTCTGTATAGTGACAACATTTCAAGAAGATTCTGACAATGTGTTTGTCTGAGTTTGGATTTGAGCTGAGGACCTCATGCACATGGTTGCTTAGTGTTAATGACATACATGGTACAACTGGGCCACATGGGCTTATTTATTCACAAGGGCAGTTCAGACTATATTTTGAGGTAAGTTTGGTAAAATGGCATTGGTATACCATTAAAAACCGGTTCACCGGAAGTAAACATATCAACATCATCTCCAACCATGTTTTTAAAGTAAATAGTGGCAAAATCTACCGGCAAAAAGGTATTTGGAAAAATTATGTGTTGACCCCTTTAGGGCCCATCCTGCATTGGCGAAAGGCACAGTTTTAAAGGTGAACTTCAAACAAATGCATCCACTTTGTTTTTTGAGGTATAGACTTTCAACTAGACAGCGTACGTCAATGTGACACAAAGATGGTTGCTATGATTGTTTCACCACATAGTCACACAATGTTCGTGGAGACACGTCAGTCAAGGGCGATGAGTTTAGTGTCCTTGAGTGATTGTGAGTGACTCCTAGTCCCAGGTCAAGAGCAAATGCATTGTTAACGCAATTATGAGTATTACCACTTAGCAACTTAACTACTGCCACCACAGCAGCAGCTTCATATTTACAAATAATTACATTATGTCCCAGGTGGTCTTCCTCATTTGCCAAATGAGGTTAGCTTTGTTGTTGTCCACCTGGCTATTGTTGTTCCCACCAAGGTGAACCACCATGATGTACAGGAGGATGCAGCAGATGGCCTATTTGGCTCAAATTCCAGAATTCAGACGGGTACTTTCAGAAGCACATGAACACAATACCTTTCCTCCCCATTGCTGTTATTATTGGAGAAATCAACAAATTAATTGGAGCCATTACCGGTGTTTGTTTGTTTGATTATTCATGTTAATAAATGGTTATATATTGTTCAATAGTTGAGTGTTTATTTTTTGTGATTTCGTTGGCACCGAGATACGGAATCCACTTTCTGGCAAGGATGAGAACACAAAAGTGACCACAATAAGTTTGTCATATAGGTCTAATCGGGACCTAGTAAAATTGAAATGATGTACAACGTATGTATTAACTCATATTGTATAATGACCTTAATGACCTAAATGACCATAATGACCTATTGTCACTGCTGACCCCAGTGCACGCCCTCTCCCAGCTATTCGTGGGGGCTTGTCACTCGGGGGCAATGAGAGTCTTGCCAAGTGATTTAGAGTGAGTCTGAGTGTTTTTGTAATTGACATTGTGACGTTATTGAATGAGCAATCGACACAAAACTGTTTCCACTTGTTAAGGACATAGCGACATAGGCATATTTCCTGTTCCTGGTACCTTCTGAAGCAGATTTCGGCCTAACGCTGCCAGTTTTTTTGCAGCTAAAATTCCCTTTTAATTTTTTAATCCAACACATCCATGGAGCACGCACATACAATTTTGTGTCATTTGCACCTGTGGTCATTTAAAAGAAGAATTTTAAAGTTTTCCCAAAACTTTCACTGCACACAAAGATATATCCAGAGGGACATTATGGGTTCAAGAGCAAACAATGTTCAGCATGTAAAATAAGGCCTGTATAACCAGTTTCAGGAGTCAGAACGATGTTATTGCCAAGTAGGTTTGCACATTTGACTTGGTGGTCGGTGCGCAACAGTAAGAAATCAACAATAACAAAAGACAATAGCAATCAACAATCAACACGATGGCGGGGCCTAGTATAATTAAAAAACTTAACTTAAGTTAAGGTAGCTAGTGTTTTAAAGTGTTTTAGAGAGCAATAATGCATCAGAATCAGAAATCAGAAACTATTATTACCAGAAAAGTTTTTTGCAAAAAAGATTAATAAAAATTGAGTCCAGTGAGGATGGACTCCATGATGGCAGTGTAGAAGTGCACCATCATCGTCTTTGGGAGGTTGAACTTCTTAAGCTGCCAAGTACATCCTCTGTTGTCCTTTCTTGGTGAGGGATCTGATGTTCGATCCATCCATCCATCCATAGTCGTAACCGCTTATCCTCTACGAGGGTCGCGGGGGGGCTGGAGCCAATCCCAGCTGCAACGGGCGAGAGGCGGGGTACACCCTGGACAGGTCGCCAGCCTATCACAGGGCTAACATATATCCCATTTTATGTCCTGGGAGAAGATGGTGCCCAGGAAGCGGCAGGACTCCACAAGGTCGACTGGAGAGCCACACAGGATGACAGGGGTGGGTGGCGCTGGGTTCCACAACTATAAGTCCACAACTATATCCACTTTATTTTGAGTGTTAAGCTCCATGTTAAGCTTCGTGTCAACCCCTGGCTGCACCAGGTCACCAGATGGTCAATCTCCCACCTATAGGTGGACTCATCCCCGCCAGAGACGAGTCCAATGGGCGTGGTGTCGTCAGCAAACTTCAGGAGCTTGACGGACTGGTGACTGCAGGTTTCAACCGTTGGTGTACAGGGAGAAGAGCAGGGTAGAAAGAACACAGACTTGGGGGGATCCAGTACTGATGGTCTGGGATTCAGATACATGTGGGGGCGGGGCGGCAGTAGCTCAGTGGACAGAGTGGGTCGTCCACTAACCGTAGTGGATGACATGTTTCACGCGCTGCTTCCTGTCAGACAGGAAATCTGTGATCCACCTGCAGGTGGAGTCGGGCACGTGGAGCTGGGAGAGCTTGTCCTGAAGCAAAGCCAGGAGGATTGTGTTGAAGGGAGAGCTAAAGTCCACAAACAGGATCCTGGCGTCAGAGCAGAGAGAGACGTCACTGTGGTAGAGGAGTGGGGGGACCTAGAGGTGTGAAGTGGAGAGGACCAGGGTCCTGCTGAGCAGGGGGGTGGTAAGATGGGAAAGGGTATCACGAGGGATGGTGTCCCTTTGTCTCTCAAAGCGACAGTAGAACTTGTTCAGTTCATCTGCAAGCTGCAGGTCGTTGACGGAGTGGGATTTAGGTTTGTAGTTTGTAATCTGTCTGAGCCCCTTCCAGATATAACCAGAGTCGTTAGCTGAGAACTGGTGTTGGAGTTTCTCAGAGTACTGTTGTTCAGCTTCTCTCACCACATTACTAAAACTGTACTTCGACTTCTTAGACCTGTCCCTGTCCCAACTCCTAAACGCATCCTCCTTCTGCAACCGTAGTGGTCTGAGTTTGGCTGTGAACCAAGGTTTTTCATTGTTGTAACTCACCCTGGTGTGTGATGGTATACAGCAGTCTTCACAGAAGGTGATGTATGAAGTCACAGCCTCTGTGTACTTATCCAGATTGTTGGTGGTAGTCCTGAAAACATCCCAGTCTGTACAGTCCAAACACGCCTGCAGGTTCCCCACAGCTCCAAGAGTCCACTGCTTTGACATCCTCACAACAGGTTTGCAGAGCTTTAGTTTCTGCCTGTATGAGGGAATCAGGTGGACCATGACGTGGTTGGAGAGGCCCAGTGCAGCGTGGGGGACGGCGTGATATGCACCGCTGACTGTGGTGTTGAATGATCCAGAACATTGTTCTCTCTGGTCGGGCATTTTATAAACTGCTTGAATTTGGGTAGTTCATGGCTGAGGTTACCTTTGTTAAAGTCACCGAGCACAATCACCAAAGAGACTAGATTAGTCCGCTCCACACTCACAGTATCTGGTTGGCTAGCATGCGCTGCGCCTTCTGCACGTTAGCATGCGGTGGGATGTGAACACCGACCAGAATGAATGACTCACAGGGGGAGTAGAAGGGTTTGCAGTTCATGAATAAAGTTTCCAGGGGACGTGAACAGTGCTGTAAGATCATAGGTCATATCATTAAACCAGCCACTATTAGTGTAAAAACAGACACCTCCACTGTTAGTTTAACCAGAAAGTTCTCTCACGTTCCGCTCTGAGGAGTTGGAAGCCTGCCAGCTGCAGTGCAGAGTCCGATCAGATCCACACAGCCATGTCTCTGAAGAACATAACACAGAAGAGAGCTGCTTCATCTGGACGGGGGGGCTGAGCATTTGACCGCAAATTATAGCGTGCTCTCTGAGCGAAATGGAACCAAACTTTTTGGACACCTGCTACTTTAAGTTTCTGGGAGTCCACATCTCCGACAGTCTATCCTGGTCCCTCAACACCACTGCCCTAATCAAGAAGGCTCACCAGTGCCTCTTCTTCTTGAGGAGACTAAAAAAGGCCCACCTGTCTCCTCAGATCCTGGTGAACTTCTACCGCAGCACCATCGAGAGCGTACTAACCAACTGTGTCACAGTGTGGTATGGTAACTGCTCCGCCTCAGACCGGAAAGCACTGCAGAAGGTGGTGAAAATCGCCCAACGCATCACCAGTTCCCCACTCCCCTCCATCGAGGCTGTCCAGAGGAAGCGGTGCCTGCGTAAGGCGCGCAGCATCGCAAAGGACAGCTCTCACCCCAACCACAGACTGTTTACCCTCCTCCCCTCTGGAAAGCACTACAGGTCTCTGGGCACCCAGACCAGCAGGTTCAGGGGAAGCTTTTTCCCCCAGGCTGTCAGCCTCCTGAACTCCACACCCACATGACCCCCACACCTCACCCCCCCTGGACATACTACATATATTATAATTTATAGTAATGTTATTTATTTTATTTATTCTTAACTGCCATTGCACCCCCCACTCCCATACCCATACAACCCATACTCATCTGTTGTACCCGTTCTGTTATACTGCACTAGAGCACTACTGCACCACCTGCACTCTTACTTATATTATACTACTATTAATCGCACTACTTGCACAGTGTACATTGTTTACACTTTTTATTTACATGTTTATGCTACTGTTAGTAACCGTTTAATACCTCGATGATCACTACCTCCATCTGCACTGTTTGTCACTTTATTAACTACCGATAATTACCGTCACTTTAATAACCACTGTCACTTTTCACGTTTTTCAATTTTGCACCTTATTCTGCATTCCTGCATTTAAACCTGCACCTTTATTGCACATTTCCACTTCTGGTTAGAACGCCAACTGCATTTCGTTGTCCCTGTACTTGTACTCTGCACAATGACAATAAAGTTGAATCTAATCTAATCTAATCTAAGTGCAGCTGGTTTTGTGTTGATATGCAAATGATCATGTCACGGTGCCAATTACAACTAGGACTGTGAGCAGTCACAAAAGGTATTCACAGTCCATACAGCGTCAACCCCAGCGACTGCCCTTGTCACGTGATTCATGGGGGCACGTCATCACTGACAGACAGACAGACAGACAGACAGACATACTTTATTGATCCCTGAGGGAAATTGCGTAAATGCAACTATCTAACAACTATCTAACTATCTAACTAACACTGCTAGATGCAACTATGCCTCTGACAGGTGGATACCACTTTAGCACTGGGTCTTTTTTACTCTCAAAAAGCACACGCACACAGACACAAACACACATAAACACACACACACACATATAGAAACATAAACACACACACACACACACACACACACACACACACACACACATACGCACATACACACAAACACAGACACATGCACAAACATGAAGAAACACACACAGATACTGGGAGTGGATGTTAGATAGTTGATGCTGTTTACGTGTCATTTTGAGTCCCCTATAGGTGGATTTGTGCATTATGCTAAGATTAATTACTGTAATTTAGACTGTGAAATCATGGACTGAGATATCAACACCAGATTGTACACATGTTCAGGGAGGTACCCTCTTGGAGCATGGCAAGGCTCCGGTTCCTGGTACCTTTTGAAGCAGATTTACTAATCAGCATATTTTAAATGTACCGTAACTCTGCCATTCTTAATGCAATCAAAAATCCCTTTTAAAGATAAGATTAGACATGTCTATAGATCATGTCGATCTAAACTGTGAGTCATTTGGGCAGTGGACCTATAAACGGTTTTTGAAGTATTCTCAAAAAATTCACTGTACAGAAAAAAAAGGCAGACATTATGGTTAAAAATTGTCCATCCATCCATCCATATCCTCCGCTTATCCGGGGTCGGGTCGCGGGGGCAGCAGCCTGAGGAGAGAAGCCCAGACTTCCCTCTCCCCAGCCACTTCGTCCAGCTCTTCCGGGGGGATCCGAGGCGTTCCCAGGCCAGCCGAGAGACATAGTCCCTCCAGCGTGTCCTGGGTCTTCCCCGGGGCCTCCTCCCGGAGGGACGTGCCCGGAACACCTCCCCAGGGAGGCGTCCAGGAGGCATCCTCACTAGATGCCCGAGCCACCGCAACTGGCTCCTCTCGACGCGGAGGAGCAGCGGTTCTACTCTGAGCCCCTCCCGGATGACCGAGCTTCTCACCCTATCTCTAAGGGAGAGCCCGGACACCCTGCCACCGCAACTGGCTCCTCTCGACGCGGAGGAGCAGCGGTTCTACTCTGAGCCCCTCCCGGATGACCGAGCTTCTCACCCTATCTCTAAGGGAGAGCCCGGACACCCTGCGGAGGAAACTCATTTCGGCCGCTTGTATTCGCGATCTCGTTCACTACCCGCAGCTAAAATTGTTTAGCATATAAAATAAAGGCTGAGTTATGGTTCTGTGTAGTGATTACATAGTGATCACGCAATGGCCATGCAGTTGCTCGGACGCAGTCATGAGACCATGATTCTGCGTGGGGTTTACGTGTCGAAATACAATTCAATGCCACACCGGTAGAGGGACCAGAATGACCATTCTGATCATTACAAACGGATAACTAGCGAGTAAAAAAAAAGTTTACAGAAATGAAGGCATAAGTTATATATATATATGTTGTCGCCAATCAGTCGAAGCATTTATTACACCGTAGCAGTGTTTATGAGTGGAAACCGGAAAAGCGATCTCCAGCGAATGTAGTTAGCGAACCAATCACAACCAAAGCCGCTGCATTGGTGTTGCATCGCCTCGACGCGCGTCTAGGATTTTTGGGAGGTGCACGTCAGGCCCTTGCGGTGGACGCAAGGGGGGTCCGCAAGGACGTAATGGGTCCGTAAGCCCCCCAGCGTTGCGTCAACGCGGAAGCATAAATTAAGCATAACCCAGCCTTAAGGCCTGTAGACAAAGTTTCTGAAATTGATTAATGAATCAGGGTGGCTGATTGATTGGCTGTTTGGCCTTGATCGCTAATTATAATGCCCCCAAATTTCAAAACATTTTACCAGTCCCCCGCTTTTGGCTGCTTCAATTTAAAAATAATAAGAATAATTTGGACAATAAAAAAGGTATCCACAGTTACACTGAATACCTAAAATATCAAAAATGGGAGGAAACGCTGAATCACTTCTGGAGATTTATGTAATCGGGCCTGAGCAACATGCAAAGCGCTGGAATAGGGCAGTCACTGGGGTCAGTGCTTGGTGTGGGCTGTGAATACCTTTTGTGACTGCTAGTTTACACATGTTTTAATTGTGCATATTAATCAATATTTCAAGGATGTTATTTTATTAGGTTATCTGAATGATTTAGATGTAATAGTTGTTTATGGCAAGGAAACACCTGGTTTATAATGTTTACTGAGCTCAGTTTTTTTTTATGTTACTGCTATATATTAGTTCTAGATTTCTTGAGTTCTAGATTTGTTCTTTTTCGGTAAGCTTTTGTCAGCCCTGAAATAACCACAAATATAACTTAATTGTTTTATTCATGCTGAGCTCACTCAATACACATGCAAATATTACATCCTAAAAACTACAGATATATTTCCTGATAAATCATTAAATTGTTCCATGTCAGAAGCATCACTGAAGACTGAACCACATTTGTTCCATGGTCATGTTAGTTTTCATGCAGATGCAGTGCATGCTTCCATATGCTTGTTTGGATTAAATTAGCTAAAGACTAGCTAAGACTTTTAATAAAGCTGATAACAGTGTGTTCTTACTCTCAGGACTGAAACCAAGCCTGGAAAACGAGGGACGTTGTGTAGATAAGTTGTGATCTGTTGGTACTTTTACAGTCAATAATAGAAGGCAGGAAGGTTGAGAGCTCACTTTAATGCGGGCAACAACGCCCTCTAGAAAACAGCATGCATGATGACATGGAACCGCTAAATTGCATTTGAATCAATGACTCCACCTGCATCAAGCTTCACATCCAAGTACCAGCCAACCGTGAAGTTGAGGTTGTTTACTACTCTTTCAACCCAATCATCACACATGAAGTATCGCCAGCCTTGTTGTTCAGAGACATGTCAACATCAGCTTTGTCCATGACATCCATCGTGGTCAGCGCAATGTATAACTTCCTCACTGGGACACCTAGTGTTAAGACATTGTGTTAATCGGTTGTGAAAGTGAAGTTGGGACAACTAAAGATGCATCAATTTGAAGCATATGGAATATGTATAGCTTGTAAATTACTTTGGCAGGACATTTTGTTGTTGGATGTATTTGTGACAAAGGACAGAGAAAAGTGAGTAGCCCACTCAGTGTCAGAATTAGGTTGAACATAAGTCAAAAGTTGTAGGAATCTGGAATTGTAAGAAGAAAAGGTACAGGAAGGTTTCAGACACATTTGCATGTGATGCCTTCTTGTTCTTGTCCTAATCAGTTTGTGTCATGGAAGAATTCATCCTAATGATCATGTAAAATTATATACAAATTATATAAAACTTGTTTACATTCATACTAATCAAGGTTGTAACATCGAAAATATGATTATTAATAAGTAGGCCTGTGTCGTATTTAATTCATCATTAATTAACCACTTCTGAATGTTCCACATAAAAATAAAGCCTTTTGAATTGAGTTTGAGTGGAAAGACTGGATGCATCTTTGGAATCAAAACCGAACTGACCTTAAATTGTTCAGCCCGCCTATCATACGCTAAATAGAAATGTTACACTACACTCTAGTGGTGAGAGATTGTCTCTGCAGCCTGAAAATGCACAACAACAAAACTATGAAGGACTGTTGCACATGAATGCAGTTTAAACAAGATATGAGAAGTAGGATTAAACAGTAAAGTTAATATTGTGTCTTTTATAATATCATTATCTACTTAAAGGTACAGTAAAAATAGGTACCCAGAGATTCCGTATTTTTATTTATGGTAACAGTTGTGTTATATTTGGTCGCATGTCAATGGAATTATATCCCCTTTACTCCCTAACTTGGTTAAAGTAGTGAGGAAGTGGAATTCCATCCCCAGCCTCAAGCTTCATTTAAAGTCACAGCACAAAATGTTCACCACTAATGATCACCTTGTCTTTATTGTAATTTCTTCTACAGATTTTATTTATTTCACGCTGATGTACTTTTAAGTATTGTGCTGTTTTCTATAGGCCTACTGTATTTGCTGTGCTCGTACCTGCCCAGGGAAAAAAGATGTCAATTAGTTGTTAACTCTCGTGCAATTACTTTTAAATGTGCATTGTCCCTGTACAATTAAACAATACATACAAAAAGAAAGTCAGAAGAAAGTCAAGAAAGAAAGTCAGTTTAACCTGTGTTGTATATAAGTATAAGGTTTATATATGTATGTACACATAAACATAAACCATAAACCATGCATGCATAAGAATGTATGTACATAGCATCGTTCTCTCAAAGGGATACCAAATAAATGTAAAGTCCACATGTGGGAGACAAGGCATCAGCTGTCATGAGCAACTTGCTAAAGTAGTAACGCAGTAAGCTAGATTGCTATTGAAACAATAAACTCTCTACTGGATATTTTGCAGGTATTCAATGTCATTTTAATGATACTTTGGGTAAGTAATACAAGCAAGCAATACTGTAATATAAGATAATGATATAAAATAATTAAAATGCACATCCTTCCCTAAATAGGTATATTTTATAGAACACATTACATATTTTTATACATATAACCCCATGCTGTTAACTTGAAGCTGGCTCCAACAAATGTAATAGAATAAAATGTGTACAACGAGGTCTACTTCATGTTTATATACATATGTAGCCTACTGTTTATAGTCAGAATAACCTGTTAACCATTCGCCACGGTTTTGATTAACTTATGTGACTCCATAACAACAATTTGCCTAGAAATGATAGCACCACGGGGGTTGAATATCATTGGACGACTTCAGCTGCCTTCACATCCACTGAATCAGAAGGGCTTTGCGCCTTTGACGCCTCTTGCCGCCATAGCACTTAACTACATTTGGTAAAACCTAAAGGCTATGGCGATGCTGCGTCGTTTATTAATTTTAATGTATTTAGATACACGAGGCATGATACACGAGGAGACAGCGACCACATAATATACACATGACTTGTTTCAGTAAGGTAAGCTCTTTTACACCCACAATCAGCGGGGATGAATTAGCATGATCATGAGAGAGCATCCTTGATGCTCTCTCATGATCAGCATCAGCTGCCTGGCTGGCTGCTTGTCGATAACGTGAGCGTCCATGTGCTGCACATGTTAAAGTGCAATGCTACATAATCCATGACATGCATTCTATCTACAGTGTAACAGTCAATGGTCAGTATTTCTACCACAAGTGACGAAGTCGTTAGGCTAGGATCACCAATGGTTGGCTCGATCATAGGACTTAAATTGACGAACAAAAGAGGCGTTCAGCATTAAAGGGTAAAGGGACATTAAGCAGACGCTTTTGTCCAAAGCGACTTACAATCAGTGCATGTGTGGCGTTCGTCATGTGGACAGTTGGAGAGGGGGGGGGGGGGGGGGGGGGGGGGGGGGAATCAAGGGGATCGAACCGCCGACCCTTCGGTTAGTGGACGACCCGCTCTGTCCATCCACTGAGCTACTGCCGCCCCGCCCCGCATTATGACTTGTCAAGGTACCCCACATATCTGTAATCCATTGGTAGTCTTATACCATGGTCATATATTTTGGGTTATACAACGCTATTAGACGTCTTGGTTGTACAACATGTGAAGCTCGACGTGTGGTGGTGTTGAAACAAGCCAATTCAAATGTGTTTTCTGCAACACGGAAGACATCCACGCAACCATCAGCCGTGTGGAAACCCCAGCTTTGTTTTGTGCTTCCGTATTTGATGTTCTGTAATAAGTAAAATGATCCTGGCTTCCGTCTTTAAGAATGACTCAAATCGGACTACTTTTTATTTTTATTTTTATTTTTTTAACTCACTTTATTTTAAGATTTATGTGTTCAATAAACTGCGGAGCAAAGGGGAGAATCATTACTAAAATACGCGTAGAGATACACCCAGCTTTGTATCCACGGATGGTCTACCTAGAGTGTTCTGCCTATTGTGTCTGTTCTGGGTCTTTATTCGAACAGAGGAATGTGCTTTAGAGATATGGGAGCGGTTCTCCCAATTTCACATGGCCTTGGGTGTCCATCTGTTTTAATTGGTTGTGTACGAGTCTTAGTCAGTAGGCTAATATATGTCTGCAGAACACCGTGTTATTCCGCGGGATCACGTGTATAATCTTTTACTGTCATGGCACATTAATCAGTACATTCTTAACCTAGCACACCTTATTGCCTAGCTTGTCATGATTGGTACATTCATTGTTTTTTTTTTTAAATATACTTCACAATTCCCTCCTTGGTCATCACAGATGACCATTCTACTAACGAAGCACATTGTGCACAATCATCAGCTCGTCAACCGACTGGGAAACCTCTCACTAGTGTGAGTAAAACCCAGTCGCACCCTCCTTCCTTATGGGAAGGTGGCATTCACCTTGACGGGTCATTCAGTGTTAAACAGGTACATAGCGGACATGCAGGTCCCATAGTGATCACAGAGATTATAGCATATTTGATTGCTTACACATTGTTATACATCATACATACATCAGCACACTCATTCAGACCATCTCATAATTGCCACCCAGTCACATTAATCTCTGATGACCAACCTTGGTCATCAGCATAACAGTGAAAGCTCAGACCATGGTGACCGATGATCTGACCAAGGGGGAGCATGTAGATTGTCATGTTCTTTGTATTTTCTCCACCTCCATCTGTGGTCATTTGGGAGCAATTCATCATTCTCCTGTTTACCTTCTGCTAATGTTTCATTGGTTGTTTTAGTCATGTGACATGTTCAGGGATTCTAATCGCAAACTTCTTAAGTTGTTACATGTGGTCAGCTTGCAGCTCCAGCTTCTTTATCTTTTCCTTCCTGTTTGTGCCTTGGAAAGCATTGTTTGTGTGTCATGTCATTCATTCGGTTATGTTACATTTCAATGTTTGATTTAGTTACATGTGAATACCGGCAACGTTAAACTAGCTACGAGTGATTCCTATTGCAATTGATGGTTTTTCTGATGCAATTATGCTAGTACCATTTCTATTAATATTTAATATGGTGAACTTTATGTACATTATTTACAGGATATTTGCAGGTTATGTACAACTATTTACATATCACTTGAGTGTAGTATTTGAAAATGACGACCACAGTAAAGATCTTTCAACTTTACTCCAGCCTCTAACTTTCTCTTGGAACCTGTTCACAAACCTATTGATTTGTGTACAGACAGACACACTGAGGACAGAATATAGATGGTGAAGAGGAGGGGTCCAAGCACGGAGCCTTGGGGCACACCTTGGTTGACTGGGGCAGGGGCGGAATTGGAGTCTCTGATGCTGACAAACTGTTTCCTGTCGGAGAGATAAGACTGGACCCCGGAGCGAGCTGCACCAGTGAGGTCTAGATATAGGCCTCACTATAGATTTTGATGAAGGTGGTCTCTGTGCTGTAGTGAGCTCTGAAGCCAGATTGAAGGGGTTCATAGAGCTCATGGCTTGTGACATGTGTTGGTGGAGTTGGCCGGCAACGGCTCTTTCTAGGATCTTGCTTAGAAAAGGAGGGTTGGAGATCGGCCAGTAGTTGGTGAGGTCACCTGGGTCCAGACCCGGCTTTTTGAGGATGAGGATTACTACAGCTATTTTAAAGCTGCAGGGTACCATGCCAGATTCCAGGGAGGAGTTAATGATGGCCACCATGATGGGACACAGGGTAGGTGGGCATGCTTGACCAAAGTGGTGGGCATGGGGTCCATGGGTGGAGGCCGTGGCTTTAGTGACCAGCGTAGTGACTTGAGGATCATCAACAGGGGAGAAGGTGGGGAGGCAGCACGAGGCAGGCGTGGAGTGGAGAGATCAACGCCTTGTGATGGAGGTGTGTATGTGTGTGCAACTTCTTCCAGGCTATTTTAGCCTGGAAGAAGTCCTGGAACCTGGAGCAGAGGGGTCGAGGGTCATTTTGCTGGTTACCAATGAGGTTGGAATAATAGTGTCTTAGTCTGGGAGAGAGTTTCTATATAGGACCACAAAGGCCTCATGGTGGACGGTGAAGCCAGATCTTTTATAGCTGAGAGCTAGAGGGGTGTCAGGAACAATTGACTCTCACTGTGGGAAAGGCTAATTTTAAAAGGTTGAAAAAAAAATATTATTGATAATAAGTCAGCAATCCAGTTTAAATCAAAACTTGTAATCTACTGCCCGAACAAAGCCTTCTGAGATTTATGTTCTAGCCATTCTGTGTTGCAGGCCAGTGGTTCCCAAGCTACACCTCCATTTAAAAAAACCCTACTAATGTGGTATCCATCAGATAATATTGGCTATTGTTAAAAGAGACAATATTTAACAACACTGTTTGTGTAACTGCATTACATTAGTATTTCCACAGAGGTTATGTGTTGTGCTAAACAAAGTATTTCCTCATATTACCTCAGAGTTTCTGCATTTCCCATCCAGGAAAGACATATGTGTGTGGACAAACCATTGTCTTAAAAAAAAGAAGTGTGTGCTAAGATAACATAATAGGAGTATAGTTTTTATTATCAAAGATCTAAAACACAAGTCTGACTATCATGTAGGGTTCCATTCCAAAAATACTTCAAACAGCCTTTGTTTGCCATGCGGCAGGAAAGGCTCCCTTGTCCATATCAAACAGGCCTTCTCCTGTTTAACAGGCTGTTTCTCCTGTGAGAACCAGCCAACCGGTAACATCCAGCAGCGTACTCCCACTGTGAAAAAAACCCAGATAAAGGGAAAGCTCAATGTATGATCTTGATAGCAGTGAAATATTAATTTTGTTGTTGTTTTTTTGATTCATAAACAATATCCGACATTCTGGGGACAGAAACAATAAACTGTGCTGGAATACATAACCGACCATTGTTATAACAGAGTGCCCTGGTTCACCTTTCAGCACTGCCGTGCCAAGCCGTACCTTAGTATTACCTCATCATGACGCTCTGGCTCCGGCTCTTCCCTCTCTACCCTTATAACCTCTCTAAACTTTTACAGCACCATACATTTTTGGATGGGGTTATGAGAAGATGTTCATAGACACTAGACTTCCTTATTCTTTACACATCAGTTCGGATAACTGTTTTTTCAAAAGAGATAACTCATTCCAAAGCATTGTTTTGTGAATTAAGAGGATGGACAGCAAATATATTGCATAGTAAGTAATGGGTTCTGTAATGTTGTTGATCTCCTTTGTTGGTAGCACTTTAAATTAACTGCATATTTGAAGCATTGATGAAGTTGAAGTAAATGGTTTATATAGCATTTCAACAAAATTATAAAAGCTTAGACCTAAATTTAGATGAGCTCACTCAAACGACTCAAGATAATGCTTTCGCATTACCTGAACTAATCATAATCAGCATTATTAAGTGTTTATTAACAAATTGTATATAGTTTGTAAATCATTAACTTACACTTTATAAAATATATTTATAAAGTGTAAGTTAATTAGTATGTGTTTATTGCAGATGAAACTAGGCCTATAACTGACTCTTTTTTAGTTTAATCAGATCTGTCTGTTTAATACAAATATATATATATATATATATTTGCTGCATGTGATAAAATATCTTAATTGCAATGAATTGAATTCCCAACATATACGGTTGGGCTACTGTATGTCTGCTTTTAAATAGGGCTATAATTAATAACTTTCTCGCCTTTAAACATGATAGGCTTATTAGGCTACTGTATTTCTATTTAAAGGCCTCATCTCTAACAGGTCTGAATTGAAATAACAACTAGAGCTTTGTTATATATTTGCTGAGTTGTGTACTTGCATTAACCCAATTGGTACCAAAAATGTTCAAACCTAGATAAATACGTAGTTTTATTCACGGTAATGGTCCATTACATTTTGTCACATGTTAATGGCGTCATATGCCTTTTACCCTCAACATACAGGGAAACACAGGAAAATAGTGGCTCACACCACGCTAATAGTATTTCCCGTATTCACCATGTATTTCCCATACATTATTTTTTATTAATTATGTAAAATGTGAATACCCTCAAAACTCTGTCGCAACATTGAGACCAAGCACCCAGCATTAAAAGACATGCCCATATCAAAGCTAAAGGTGAACATGAAGGACAGAAGCAATTATTGAGGGCCTGTCTGTGCTCAAAGCATCATTCTTAGTGGCTAACCACACTGCTGAAGCTAAGAAGCTCTTCACTATTGGTGAAGAATTGATTTTGCCTGTTGCTAAGGAAACTTTTTGGAGAGGATAAAGTTAAAAAGGTTGCAAACGCTCCTCTTGCCGCTAGCACCATAACAACACAGATTGAGGAAATAGCTTTGAAGATGTCAAGGCAGAGTTGTTGGACACTATGAGTGAATCACCTTGTTATGAAATTCAGGTGGACAAGTCTACTGATGTTGACAACAATTTTTTCAGGAAGATGTGTAACAGGATTTGTTATGTGCACAGTTTTTGCCAACCAACACCACAGCTGCAGAACTATAGAAGTTGTTGAACGATTACATATCAGGAAGATTTAATTGGTTGTTTTGTGTCGGTGCACGGATGGAGCGGCTGCGATGACTGGACGGCTTTCTGGTCTCACAACACAGATCAAGGAGGTTACTTTGGAATGTGAGTGTACACACTGTCCTTCATGGAGAAATGCTGGCTAGCCGAAAAATGTTGCTTGATCTTAATAGTGTTTTGCAAGATGTGATTAAAGTTATTAACCACATCAAAGCATATGCCCTTAACTTGCGTCTGTTTGAGCAGCTTCTAAAGGCAGATCGCTGGCTAGAGTTTTTGGGTTTCGAGAGCTACTATGTACTTAATCTACGAGATTTATTTTAGAAAAACAGTCACCACTGGTAGTGTATTTCAGTAACACAGAATGGGTCGCAAAACATGCTTACTTGTGTGACATATTGAACCTGCTCAACAAACTCTATCTCTCACTTCAGAGGAGAATGACCACTGTTTTCAAGTCGGCAGATAAGGTCGCTGTGAACACAGGGGTTTTTGACATGTTTCACACATTGGCAGGGATTATGGAAGAGACTGAGCCCGGGCCTTCATTCACCCAGCTGCTTCGTGATCACCTGTCTTGGCTTTCAAAAAAGTTTGAGCATTACTTCCCAACCACAAAAGTCCCCCGGACAGGGAAGGAAAGATTCTGCAACCCATTTATGAACAATCCAGGTGATTCAACTTTAATCCTGTTAGAAGATCAGCTGGTTGAAATTGCGGATGATGGTGGCCTCAAAAGAGACAACTTCAAAACTTGTTGCATTCTGGATTAAAGTCAAGGTTTCCTGCAGTGGCAGCAACCAAAACATTTAAAAAAAAATTGCCCCCAGGATGAATAAAGTATCCATCTAGCTATCTATCTATCAACCAAAACAAGATTACGGAGCAGACTGGAAATAAGGAAGACACTTGGAGTGTCACTGTCTCCCATCTCCCCCGGATGGGACCGCCGAGTTGCAGGGAAACACGCTCAGGGCTCCCACTGATTGTGCATTATGGTGAGCTGATATTGGAGTGATTAATATTGTAATTCATATTAAAAGTGCATAATATAAAGTATAGTTATGTAAAAGTAATAGTTATGTTTTCATATTCACATTACTTTTTCTTATTTCACATTATTATTTGTGTTGTTGTGGTTGACATGGGGCAGGAAGAAGAGGGTGGGTCATCAAAAATGACTCCAAGGTTCTGGATTTGGTTGATGGGCATGAGGGTGGAGCCATCAATATTGAGTGTAAAGTCCTGAGTTGCCAGGAGAGGGCAGTGCCAGTAATGCCAAGGGTGGATTTTAGGCGTGTGATAAGTGTGGAATGGTTAATGGTGTCAAATACAGTGCTGAGGTCATGAAGGATGTGGATGCTGATGAAATTAGAATCTGAGATGAAACCAGACTGAAAAGGTTCATAGAGGTTGTTGGAGTCGAGGTGGGACTTCATCTTGGGTGGCAACGACTCTCTCCAGTATTTTTTACAGGAAGGCCAGTTTGGAAATGATCCGACCTGGTCCAAAATGGTATTCATTTGGGGAGTCAGGGTGAAGTCAATGTTTTTTTCAGTATGGGAATGACTGTGGTAAACTTTAAGGTGGAGGGGATGTAACAAGAAGACAGAGAGGAGTTTATGGTTTTAGTGATGAAATGGGTGTGGGGAGACACGCCTTGATGAGGGTAGAGGGGAACGAGTCCAAGGCACTGGTAGTGGACAACATACCATCTGAGATGTTTTCAGATAGATGAGAAGATGGATCCATGGACTTGAGGTTTCGGAAAGTATACAGTGTATATACAGTGTAATCCTTAAATAATAATGCATGCTCAATGCATGCTCTCTAATTTCTCTCACACCTTTTGTCACCCACTTGCACTTTGAAATCCTCCTGTGAAATAGAAGTCTGTTGAATTAATCACATTTTGCAGTCCTGCTCAAGCCTACTTGTATATATGTTGAATTCATTTAAATAATACTTTGTAATATTTACTGCCACCCCTATCCAAAACTGTATTAAATCAATCTGTACACGTTACACTTTTTGAGTGAGAATTGAGTGAGAATGTATGCCACCACCTTTATGCAATGGGCGTGCCATAATGAAATAATTTTCTTTTGAACATAAAAACTACACAAATTAATTTGTGTAAAATGACTAACATGATGGTTAACTTGGTTGGGGAAAAGATCTGGTTTGTCAGTATTTACAAATGTAATTGGCACAGTCCTGGGATTATGGTGTCAAACTCATTTTCACGGCGCGCCACATCAGCATTATGGTTGCCTTCAAAGGGCCGGTTGTAACTGTAAGACTATATACATTTAAGTAACTGTATCTGCATTTGGTTATTTATTCCAGTGTACAAATATTGTACATCCATTTATATCCATGTACAAATGGCAGCATTGGAACAACTGCAATCTAGGGGCAGGATTTGCAGATCACAACATTGAAATGCATTCTGGGAGATGTAGTTGATGGTCGCTCTACGGTACAGTACATGCCTTTTAAGCTCTCGCGGGCCACATGAAATGACGTGGCGGGCCGGATTTGCCCCACGGGCCTTGAGTTTGACACATGTGTTGGGGTATTATATGGGCCCAAAAGGTTGATGCCCAGAGCTCTCCAAAACTGTTAAAGAGATTATCAACATTTTATAGGTCTCCAGGTTACCTAACAAACACCTACAAATGAACAGCTTGGAAATGGGTTCTGTGGCTCAAACTATGACGAAAATAGCTTTTTGTGTGAACCTTCAGGTTTTCCCAAAATTGCGAGCACTTTCTCAGTGCTCGGAAATCACTCCAGCCACCCCAACTTAGAATTCAGCTCTGTTGAGTTTCAGTTGCCTTCTTGTTAGCCTTGAGAGCTACACAGATACAACCTTTGCAATGGCTGCTAGCAATTAATATTGATCTGCGGATCACATAGAACTAAACAAAAATTTACTAAACCAATATTTTCTGAGTTTACTCAGATGTATTTTAAGTGTATCATTCAATGAATAAAGTAACAATACTTGCAATGTTACTTAACATGCAGCATGTTTGACAAAAAAAAACACATGTTCAAGCAAATTACCACATAAATTGTCTGGCATTTATACTGTGAAGATGAACACAATGAAGGTGCAATCTCCATTATCAACTGTTACAGACCATGAATCTAAGAACACAGACAGGATTAAGGAAGTTCAGCGAGTATCAACAGCATGTTTGACTTGAGTGCCTCTATATGGCAAAAAACTATGCAAATAAAGTTGTGTAATGATTCAAAGTTTGTAGCTTTAAAGAGATAATATCAACATGGCAGTGTCTGTGAAAGGTCCCTTTTTAATTGCTCAGATACAATGCGTCAAATGCTACAATGCATCAAATGTGTACCCTTCATGATTACCCTTCATGGTTCATCGGTCAGTACCTCAGCTCAGGATCACTGACATCCCTCACACATATTACTCTATAGGCTAAGAGCGTTTCAACAATGTTTTGTTTTATTCAACAACAAAGTGAATATAACAAAGTAAACATATCTAAGGGGAAACTAGAACATGTTTCATATTTGCAATTTTGAAATTGCCTCGATCGGATTTTGGGAAGTAAAAAAGTATCCTAGCATACCCCACAACAGAGAATAATGTGGCAAACTGTGGGCTAATTATTCTGTAGTGTGTACCCAGCAGTTGTCCAATAGGTTTTGCTGTCCAATGTGGACAGTACAGTTTTAATGTGGAGGGAACTCACCTGCATGTACAAATGGCAACTAACTGATTATACCCTCCCTTTCCAATTACTATACTGTGGGTGTCCTCCGGCATCACTTGAAAGATGCAATGGCCTCTGACAGAGCCTATACGTGACAAGATAGAGACAATAGAGCTAATTTTCAACATGAATGAGACAATCATGAAAATTAGCTATTCTTGAGTAATGTGTATATATATACGAAATAAACTAGATTAACAATGGAAAAAATATTGAAAATAAAAAATAAAAAAAATTAAAATATAATATACTGGAATGTACAAAAATATGTGGCATGTATTAATTAGTAATGCTAATTGTAATGATTTGACAAACAAACTTTTGCATTCATGTTTAAGCTGTTTCTCTCTGTGTCATTTTTCTTCATAGGGCATTGTTAACCAGCAGCAACTTCAACTGGAAGCCATCCTAAGCCATTCTTATCTCTTGTTTAGTGAGTAGAAAACGTTCCAGCGAACAACATTTGACACTGTGAATCAGAATCAGAATCAGAAACAAGTTTATTGCCAAGTAGGTTTGCACTTACAAGGAATTTGACGTGGTGCAATTGGTGCAAGAGAACAACGCGCACCAACACACCGAGGCAACCGACCTCGGCGCCACTGAACTGGTGGAGACCAAAGTACAACTCGTCTTCAAAAGCCCCGATTCATCGTTCACTCATCTTCTTTATTGTATCCTCAGTTCGGTTTCTGCCACAGTAGCTCCCCCCACCTATCTCTTCTCTCAAAAGTGCCCCTCAGTGGGGCAATGCCAGTCTTGGGAAATGCTGATGCATCCTTTAGCTCCAAGCAGGAGCTCTTGGACCTGCAGGACTGCCCACTAGGCTCAGTGGAAGACACCCCAAGCCCTGTGGACTCTCAGACTGGGAGCCCCATTAACTCAGGCCCCGGAAGTCTCGGAAGAGATTATGGCCCCATGCGGCCCCAAATTCTCACTGGCGCAAGCACACTCCCGGGGAAGATCCATACTGTGGACAGTATCATCAGTGCAGAAACCTCCATGGGCTCAAAATTCACATCAGATGACTTGGATCAGCTATGTGGTTGGGGAGCCCTGACTCCGAAATCCTTTCAGGTCTTCAACACACCTCGGTGGTTGCTGTTCTTCCTGTGCACTGCTTCATTCCTCCAGGGCATGATCATCAACGGCTTCATCAACACAGTGGTCACCTCCATCGAGAGGCGCTTTGAGCTCCGCAGCTACGAGGCCGGCCTGATTGCTAGCTCCTACGACATCGCTGCATGTGTGTGCCTTGCATTCGTCAGCTACTTTGGTGGGACTGGCCACAAGCCTCACTGGCTGGGCTGGGGAGTGCTCATCATGGCCCTTGGATCGCTTGTGTTTGCCTTCCCCCACTTCACCACACCACCCTACCAGGTCAGCTTGCCCGAGCACATAGGAATGTGCTCTGCCAACCGTACCAGCCCGTGCCACAACAAGGAGAGTACTGGGCTCTCCAACTATCGTTTTGTATTCATGTTGGGGCAGTTTCTCCACGGTGTGGGGGCCACCCCACTCTACACATTAGGGGTCACATTCCTGGATGAGAATGTCAAGTCAAGCTATGCTCCTGTTTATATAGGTGAGACTTACACACCTGACACATGGCACATAATCATAATTGTATAGACTCACCCATTACTTCACAAAAGACTGCTCTATCTATTCTGTTCTATCTCTAACACTATCTCGATCTGATCTCATATGAGGCGATGAGGAAAAGGCCCCTTGCATTACTGTCATAAGTGTCGGGTCATGGAATCCAAGGACACAACATTCGTGCAAACTAACAAAGAAGTGATTTTTTTCAAAATGAGTGAGTTTTGTTTTTTTGCAGAATCTGTTAGTTGAGATCGCGGAGAAGCCTCTCCATGTTTCAGATAACAGTATTGGTTTATTTAAAAGCATGCAAATGACCACCATTGTGCTCCTCAGCCAGGAGACAGAGGTGACAACTGCACATTTTTAGGAGGCTTTTTCTCAGTTTTAGCTTTCGTGATGTGCCTACTTTCAAATGGCCACAACTTCTCCAAATATTATCCGATTTCCATGTGTTACACATCATTGGAAAGCTTAGAAACTACACTTTCAGAATCTATGGATAATTTAGAATGCCCCAGTGATGACTTGTGTCCCTAGTTTCCATGACCTGACAAGGAAGACAAATTCCTCATTCGATGTCTGAATCATAATCTTGGCCATGTAAGATTCCTAGTCCCCTCACATGTATCTTATTCAACACATCAACAACATGAAAAGCTGTTGGATTCCTACTGCATGGGCCGATGCTAACTAGTCATGCCATGATACAACCCATACACTTCAATGCGCTGACCTCCTACTGGCCTACAACTCCCCAAATGCAGTTGCTCATTTACACACTCTCTAAAAACTTGTATTTCAGGCTATTAAATCGCTGCCTAGAACAAAGAACTCTCTTTGATCCAAGAGATCAGGAAATAGGAAAAGTTTCTTACTGTTCTGACATGCCTATACACTATGTCTGTCTTTCTGTGGTCCTTTTCTCCCCAGGGATCTTCTACACAGCAGCAATTGTGGGGCCAGCTGCCGGCTATCTTTTGGGGGGCTACTTTCTCAACATCTACACTGAAACCCACCTGACGTAAGCATTTCATGAAAAAAGGAGGAAACTTGTTGGTTCACCCTGTAAGCATAGGCAAATATGCTTTATAGGGACCCTGATCGATCCGTGAGCAAAACAGCACACAGGACAACAGCAGCAACTACATAAATACATAGATAGAAAATGTGTATCTATGTATTTATGTGGTTGCTGCTGACCTTGCAAGGGCTGAAGCCAGTACTAACATACATGCTAATTTAGACATTAAATGTCTAAATTATGCTAATTTAGACATTAAATGTCTAAATTATGCTTGTGGGGCAGCCGCGGCCTACTGGTTAGGGCTTCGGATTTGTAACCGGAGGGTGGCTGGTTCGAACCCCGACCAGTGCGCACGGCTGAAGTGCCCTTGAGCAAGGCGCCTAACCCCTCACTGCTCCCCGAGCGCCACTGTTGCAGGCAGCTCACTGCATCGGGTTTAAGTGTGTGCTTCACCTCACTGTGTGCTTCACCATCACTGTGTTCTGAGTGTGTCACTAATTCACTAATTGTATGTTAGTACTGGCTTCAGCCCTTGCCAGGTTGGGTGGACATGATTTGGTACTTGTCATTCACTGTCTCAACCTATTTTCCACTCCATCTTTACTTTCCTGTCTATAAAAGGCAAACATGACAAAGGTTGAATATGAGCTACATTATCATGTATGTGCGCAGGACAGAGCTGACTCCAGAGAACCCTCTGTGGGTGGGGGCCTGGTGGATCGGGTTCCTAGCAGGAGGAGCAGCAGCTCTGCTCATTGCCCTTCCTATCCTTGGTTACCCACGACAACTGCCAGGTATTTGCCACCATGCAAAACTACTGCATTTCTAACTGAACATACATTATTAAAATAAGACATTATGCACAGGTTTGTTCTCGTACTTCTCAATATGTATGTGAGTAAATAAGAGTATTTATTGATTTATTCGTATTTATTTTGCCTTTTATTCTTTAGTCTTGTTATATTAGTGTGGTTACAAAGCAAGCCACACTATTGTTATTCTGTGTCTTATACCTTGCACTGCTTCAAGCATCCTCTTGCATACTTCTCATGACCCTGGTGCAAGCAGGGCAAGTCATGACAAGTATGCAGATGATTCACAGTGAAGATTGTGACAACTTAATGAGATTTCATGAGCAGATTGCACCACTAATTTAGAGTTAAATTTAACACCAAGTCAGTGAACATATGGTCCCAATCTAGTGTAAAAGTTATACATAGTGTTGAATTTAGTGGTCCATTCAGAGAGTTAAAATTTTACACTAGACCGCATTGAGAACTCTTAATAAAGTTTTACACTGCGAAGCACCCATTGTGTTATATACATTTGACACTAAGAGCTTATTTGAGTGTTAAGTAGGTTCAACACTAAGGGTTGATTAAGAAATGGGTTCCCAAGATATCAACATACATTGACTAACCATTGTAATTCCATGTTTGCTTGAGGACAGTTGGCTAGGGGTCACAATGTGTGGAAGTTGGCATGTTTTCGACAATGGTTGTATATCTTTAAGCCAGCTTCAGCAGTTGTCTCACTGAATTCACCATGGTCAGAATGTTCCAAGTTAAGGTGCAGCTTTGCGCTCAACACTCAACACTCCATCTAATTTCAAGTATTCAATTATTCCAGTTGTCAATACATTTCGATGGAGTGTTGAATTCACTAACCTTTTCCTTACACTTGTGAGTTTTGAAGACGACTTTTACGAACTTATCCGGAAAGACGGAAGAGACGTCGACGCAGTGGTAGCCTTAGCAATAGCTAGTTGAAGCTATCAGAAAAGTGCTCTTTTAAATAAACTCCTAGAGTACTTACAAACTTTAAAATGCCTCGTTTTGTGAGTACAGACCATATATGTACTACTACAGAAGTTGGGTAACAATCCATGCATTATTAGTGGGGTAATTTACGAGATATCCACAGTGTACCGGGCACTCCAATACTAAGTCATTCGGCTTATACCCCTAAACTTGATCAATATTGACCGTCGCTAAAAATGCATCTGAGGGGGTATTTGGCTGGATTATTGGTGGAAATTACCTCAGGGTGAATTTTACTCCGAACCATCACTTTAAGGCGCACCTATTGTTTAAGTACAAGTTGAAGTCGTTTATTATCAAATGTGCAGCATCACTTCCCGTCATACTGTACAATTGAATGTTTTGGACAAGGCCCAACAGCAAAGGTCGGGGGGGACTAAGAAAAATAAGATAGAATAAATTAAAGGTGTCATGGAATAAAATAAAATAAAAGGTAACAATTTATATTAGGGTACACCTATTCATCATTAATAAGCTGCTTATTGGCATGCAAATTAGTAACATATTGGCTCTGAATTAGTCATTATTAAGTACTTATTAATGCCTACTAAAAGTAGCAACAGAGTATCATGGAATAAAACGAAATAAAATATGTTATTGACTATTGATTATTGTTTTATTATTATCATTTCCCCACATTCACTTGTTCGGCTTGTTCCCCAAGTCAAAAGAGTTACCTCTCTCTTCAATTAAAACCAAGCAAACTTTAATAGATTCTTAATCTTCCAAAGAACAAAAGTTATCAACAGAGCTTGGAAACTCAAAACCATATTGCCTCCAGACATAATGTACATGCACTTGTACATTATTGTACAAGTGTGTATTGGATTGCGTGACGCAGGCCTGGACCCCGTGCCCTGAGCTGTTTGGTTCATGAAGAACTGGGGCCTCTGGTTGTCTCGAGGCTTTGCGAACGAGCAGAGACTCTGTGTCTCATCTGAAAGAGTGGGGAAGAAAGTGGTGGTGTCTATCCTTATCTTATTCCAATGTCCCTGTCTGGGTCATCTGTACCTTCGGAGTTGTTTACCTTACCCTATAAAAGGTGCTGGCCAACAATACTTGGCACGCACTTCTGAGAAAGCTGTATCAAGTGTATCTCTGTTGAACTGTGCCTGTTCACTTGTCAACAACTGAATATTAAAAAAAATATCTTTTGATTAATCTAACACCTCAGGTGACTTCATTCAGCGCTCACTGTCATCTCACGTGCCAGTGCCCCCTTCTGATGGGATTCAGTTTTTCCACAACAAAAAACAAGAAAAAAAGAAAAAAGAAAAAAAAATCTCTTCTTTTGTCACACTGGGCACACAGAGGTGTATTTATATCTGCCTTCAGGTAACATCTATAAGGTTACACAAGCGTTTTGAAGCAGCATGTAGTCATTTACAGCGTCATTATACAACACTGAGACATCAGGGTATAGGTGTGCAAACATCTCCTCTGTGCGACATGTAAAATATCAAAATCAAAATTAAATTAGATTAAATTAGATACTGGAAATAAATCTGAATAGAGGTCGAAATCAGTTTTTTTGTTTGACACTAGAAATGGAATAAAGAAATAACAAACTGTTTTCCCATGTCATTGTTTTCCATTCTTAATTTGAAAAGAACAAATGGTACACGGACCCACTCAGCACCCTATTTTCAATAATTCATATGAACACAATTTTCTACTTGGTTCATGTAGACTATGTAGGTATATCAGCCAGACACAAATGAAGAGCCTTAGTGTGAAAGATTTGCCTGCTTCTATAATATATAGTGACCTCCCCTTCTTTTGATGTGTCCGTCATTAGCCCAACATGTAGAGGACTCGCGGATAAGGCAGTTCATACATTCATGTCTGTTAGTGATAGTGATTTTTATTATGATATACAGTGGATGTATTCTATGACAGATAGAGAATGTTTTCTCTGATAGTTAGTACTTACTTCTACAGCATATTTACATCTCCTCGTATAGGACAAGTCTGTATGTAGCTCAACAGGTAGAAATCTTGCCTGAAGCTATTGAGGTTAATGATTCTGATCCCAGAAGTGATAGGTAATCCATACTAGATAATTGGCTGTATTTTCGGATATAGTATTGGACTATGATATATAGTGGTTGTGTTCTTTGATATATAGTGGTTGTGTTCTATGATAGATAGTGGTTGTATTCTATGATAGATAATGGATGTGATATTCTTGATAGATAGTGGATTTGTTCCATTATAGATTTTGAATGTATTCCATGATAGATACCTGTAGTACCTATTAGTTTGCAAATAGCTCAGCAAATAAAATACACCACTTGCCTGCAAGGCAGGAGGTCCATGGGTTCAATCCCACCAGGTACCTAATATGGTCTGAGTAAACTGCTTGTCTATCGTTTACTACTAAACAATGGTGTACGACTCCCAGCATTGGAGGCACTGTCCTCTTAACGCTCATGGTGTGTTTGCAACTCTGCTATCTTTGGGTGTTGGGAGTTGGATGTAATCGGCTGGTCTACATTGCAGCTACTTCCAGCAATGGATGACAACATGGTTGACTACTTCTAGCAGCTTTGGCTACATATGGGGCACTGGGCACTGTGAGGAAGTTGGCAGGAGAGTCAACCTCCAGCAGTTGTCTCACTGAATTCAGAGCTTCCTTCATTTAAAACATTTTTGAAACTTCAGGCTGCTGCGCACCATTGGGTGCTTGACACAGGTTATTGCTGCTTTCAGCATTTATGATCCTTCTTCTGCCTCATGTTCAGGAGCTTCAGCTTCAGCTCTTCTCCTACAGCGGTATCAACACCAATCCAATGACAAAAAGATTGACATATATCAGTGTAGTGCACTATTCTTATGATAGTTAAATCTTCAATACTTTGATATACTATACTACATATACTTTTACTTATTTATTTTATATATCAATATTTCATCTGGAATGTACCACTGTGACCACAGGGGGCGATATAACTTGCGGTCAAACCTAAAAAAAATAAATAATAATAATAAAAATTACTTAACTGTTGCAGGTGCTCACACTGACTTCAATCACACTGAGCGTAACTAACAAATCACAGTTGTTAGTTGGAACACATAATGAAACTTAATGAAAGTTAAATGAAGTACCACTGACTAATTATACAATTAGTATCATTTGCTGAAATGTGACGGGATGAAAGAATAGAGACATGGGGAATTGTAAGATGACTGACCACAACTGCGGTTGCAAAAACTAATAGGAGAATGGCATTTCCATGTTTCCTCCTTCCTGCAGGCTCTCAACAGTTTGCAGCCATGCGTGTTTCTGAAGCCCACCAGCTCAAAGATGGAAGTCACGCCACAGCCTCTGACCCACAGTTTGGTAGATCAGTGAAGGACATGCCCAGGTAGCTCCCTAGATCTAGAAGCACACAGATGATATGATATATGAACTATCCACGACATCCAATTAACGTTAGTTAATTGATGCATACTGATTAATGGAGCTGCACCACCAAAATAAACAAACTAACTTGTAAACTATAGACTTTAGCAATGGTGGTTTATTCACAATTTTGTCTTGAAAATAGAGGTAGTTTTAGATTTGCTAATTATTGGCAAAACTGGATATACAAACCGGCTGTTGGTCCCCTCGGAGAGATATTAGAGCTTCTTGTAATTATGTTTGAAAGCATTAGCAATTCTTTGAAATTGACAATGCTTTCTCTCCTTTATATTTATGCTTATATTATATTCTCTCTCTCTCTCTCTCTCTCTCTCTCTCTCTCTCTCTCTCTCTCTCTCTCTCTCTCTCTCTCTCTCTTTCTTTCTCTCTCTCGCTCCCTGTCAGCATAAATGACCTCTGGAGGTGGTTTTGACAATAATCTACATTCCTTGTAAAACCATTTACGCCTGTTAGAAAAACAAAGAAAACTTCTCACTGCATCGCATCACTCTCTGAATATTCAAAGCACTCATGTCATCAAGTACTAAATGAAGTGAGTACTTGCCTCATACTATAGTATTATAGTAAAGCCTTGTAATTAAGGTTGCGTTCCATACACAGATCCATGGCGATGCTCTTGAAGAACCCTACCTTTCTGTTCTTGTGCCTGGCCGGCGCCACTGAAGCCACTCTCATCGCTGGCATGTCCACCTTCGGACCCAAGTTCCTGGAGTCCCAGTTCAACCTCAGTGCCTCTGATGCCGCCTCATGGTTTGGTGAGGGAACCATAGGCAGATAAAGTGAGAGAAAGTAAACAGATAGAGGGACAGCAGACAGGTAACAGAAGGATAGGCAGACACAGACAGACAGACAAACCAACAGGCGGACCGATACAGTACATCATATTTAAACACATTCTCGACAGCCATGCATATGTACTTCATAAATGTTTTACACTATATATATTGGTTACTTATTTTATTTATTTAATATTCATGTTCAGTAGTTTTTTGTACTTTGATATCCTATACTTCAAGCATTAACTTACCAGGCAGTACAGTTTTTACTGACTGATTGTGCCTCCACTCCTCTCCAGGCTTCATGGTGGTTCCAGCCGGTGGGGGGGGCACCTTCCTGGGGGGCTACATCGTGAAGCGCTTGAACCTGCGCTGCCGCGGCATCATCCGTTTCTGCATGCTGTGTGCCTTGGTCAGCCTGCTAGCCATCTTCATCTTCCTCATCCACTGCCCGAATGTGCCCATGGCCGGGGTCACCGAGCCCTACCACTCTGCTGTGAACCAAAGCCACCAGTACCACTACCAGTACCTGACCAATCACACCAGCAACCAGCCATTCAAAATCAGGTGCGGTAGGTGATAATATAAACAGAATGGCATGTTGTGTGTAACCTAATGTGCTGTATGTTGAATGTGTTGGATCTGTAGCACTATGTCTATTAGGCAGTATAACCATAAACTACGAGTCCTGTCCAACAGTTGTCAAGTGCTGAATTATTGAATTGTCATGCGTTATGCATGCAGTAAGTAAGTTCTTAAAGGGGTTATATTGTGCTTTTTTGGATTTTCCCTTACCTGTAGTGTGTTTCTATCCATGTATAAGGTCTTGTAAACTAGAGAGTCCACACAAGGGGGAGATACTCTCTCCCACAGCTCAACACTTCTCCTGAGTTGGCCAAAACTTCTCGTTGGCAGTCAGCATTTTCCTCAGTGAATTTGTTACAAGATCAAGAAAGGTCCGCACCTGGACGTCTGCACACCTCAGAGGTGTTCAGACGTCCAGGCTGGTTTGGCCCTTAAACAAAGCTAGTGAGAGCGGTGGCCGGTTCAGTTCTGGTACTGCCATGTCGAGAAGACGCTGTTGACGTCAGTGCGATGGCAAATCCATTTAATTACAAAATTAAGAATTTGTTTTTAGGGAGAGGGAGGGATGAAGAATCACTGCAAGGTGGCATGCCTGGGAGGAAGGGGAGACAGTGGTGCCATCAAGGGGAGTGTGGGGTGCTGGGGTGGACTTGTTCAGCTTTGTCACCGTTGAGTTTGAGGAAATGATGTTGTCTTTTATTGCAAACAGGCAGGAGTCAATGTGAGAGAGGGATGTATAGCAGGGGAAGTCCAGTTTGAAATGCAGAGAATCTGTCTGAGAGGGATGATGGAGATGATGAAGAGGAGTGGGTATGAGATGAGATTGAGGAATGGCTATGAAGAGAAATGAAGCGTGTATCTGTTGGAGAGGTAGGCCCGGGGGCAGCTGAGTGCAGTGCCTTCAAAACTGAGGTCTTTGAGTCTAGCGGGCAATAAGTTGTGGCTCACGATATCGAAGGCTGCACTCTGGTCGATGAGGATGAGGATGTTATTGTTATGTTATGAGGCGTTCCAGGGTTTTTGAGAGGAAGGGGAGATTGTGGAATGGCTGATAGTGGTTAAGGCAGGAAGGATCAAGACCAACCTTTACTAACTTGCAACATACCGTGATAGTGGTAAAATGTTTTGATTAGTTTGTTTTAGGCCTCGGTTAACTTGCTGTTATAGAGATCAAGTGGATTTGTTAATCGGTTTGATTCCTACTTTTACTGAAAAATGTGTTGAAATTTGGTGATGGTTTTCCAATCCAAAGATGTATTGATTGTTTGATTGAAGTTTTGACGTTTGATTTATGATTATACAAGCTGTAATGTTACGGCCACAATACAGTAATTTACCATTATTTACCATACTCTGAGACAGTTTCATTTCATTTCTTTTTATGTAGCTGTTACGTGGAGGAGGGCGGCACGGTGGTGCAGTGGTTAGCACTGTGGCCTCACAGCAAGAGGGTTCTGGGTTCGAATCCACCTGGGACCTTTCTGTGTGGAGTTTGCATGTTCTCCCCGTGCTTGCGGGGGTTCTTTCTGGGTACTCCGGCTTCCTCCCACAGACCAAAAACATGCAGGTTGGGGATTAGGTTAATTGGTGTCTCTAAATTGACCATAGGTGTGTATGTGAGTGTGAATGGTTGTTTGTCTCTATATGTTAGCCCTGTGATAGGCTGGCGACCTGTCCAGGGTGTACCCCGCCTCTCGCCCTTTGCAGCTGGGATTGGCTCCAGCCCCCCCGCAACCCTCTTCTAGAGGATAAGCGGTTAAGAAAATGACTGACTGTTACGTGGAGGCCATTTCTATATACTTAAAAGTGTAGTTGTTCCCAAGCTGAACTTGTATGTCAGGATAGTATGTTGGTTTGTGTACATGTGTGTTTGTGGTCAAGCTGTCTTATAGGATGTTTTACCAAAGTCCAAGAAGGTGTTTGCACCGAAAAGCCTATAAAAACAGGCCAACTTTTACATCTACCCATAAAGCAAATAATCTGTATGTATTTATGTTGCATATCTCTACAACCATTCATCTGATCTACTAAACACTTGATGGGTGTAGTGCTCATGACCCAAGGAAGTGTTGTGTTGAGTTGTTTGAATGAGCGGCTCTCAGGGAAGATGCAGCAGCCATATGGGAGGCCAAGCAACTGGCACATTTTGAACGGGCACTGCACTAGTTGTTATAAAACATAGTTAAATAAACATGAAATAATTAAATTAAATAAATAACACATTTATACACATTTAATTATGGGAACTCTTTACATAAGCACAAGGAAGGTTGATTCAAAAAACTATTTTTCTTAAAAAACACAACGTGGCTATTTGAATATTTTACAGATAATGTGGACAGTTTAAGAGGATCCCCAAACCCAAAGGCCTGTCCTCCCAGTATGAAGGATCCTCAAAGGAAGTTGTCCCGCCATGTCTTTTGCTTCAGTGAATGGCCAGAAGCCAGCATACCGTTCAGCCGGATGAGGGAACTCCTGGTGTGTGCATAGTACCACACAAGACGAGATGACGTTGGTGACATTAGTCACTCCAGCTGACAGTTTCTTTACATTTGCAAAGAACAAATTTATTTTGAGAAAGCATTTATTTTTCATTTCTTCACTTCTTATCTGTCTATATAGTCTATATAGTCAAGGTCCATAGTCGTCTATATAGATGTTGAGGTTGTGCAGGGTGCAGGGATTAAAACAGTTAAGATCTAGGCCTGGATGTGGATGCACCATGCACTCTGGTGTACTGGGACACTGGATACTGGTTAATTCATCCTAAAACCTAATAAGGAAAATAAGAATGATTTACAACAAATATTGTTTGATAGTTAGAGTTGAAAATAACTCAGGGGACAAAATCACTGCATCGGGAAAATATTGATCCAGGTAGCAACATATTCCCTGTATTAGAGCTGTATTAGAATGGATAGATAATATAAAACAGTACCTTTTACGCAAAGGATAATGTACGATGAAAAGGGTGATGTGTATCTTTAACATTGAGGCGTGTAAACCTATTCTAGTAGTACCCCCAAATTTAATTATTAACCAAATGTGTGTATAATATGACCCCTTTGAGTTAAGACTTGTAACTTACCATGCTATGTTTAGCCTCAGAAGGTCTTGAGTAAAGCTAAGGACTATCAAAACATTCAATACAAAATTGGAGAAGCTACCAGAAGGTTTGTGGCTTCACAACTTAGTTTAAGAAAGGAACAGAACAGAGTGAAGAGTAGCCATAGGAATCTCAAATGTAAGAAAATGTAAAGTAAAATTGATGATAATTTTACTATTGACGCTCTCTCTCCACTGTTCTCTCCCCGTGCAGCCTGAAACATTTCTCCTGTGTTGTTTCCTCCCTCTTTGTACTCCAGTTCCTACTTGGAACCCGACAGCCTGATAGTGGGCTGCAACACGGGCTGCGGCTGCACAAGGGATCTGTACAACCCAGTGTGTGGATCTGATGGCGTCATGTACTACTCTCCCTGTCACGCCGGTTGCAGTACCATCAATCACACCGACGCGGCTACAGGGAGACAGGTACGCTACCCTGCTTCTCAACAAAGACAAAAGCCTGGACCTCACGGTCTTCAAAAGCTCCAGCCAATCAGAGTGACACTCTGCAGACACCGTCCAAATTTGTTAATGTATTTAACATCATTATTCAATCTGTTTTAGATTTTATATGGTATTGATTGCTCTGTCGATTACTACACTTTCTTTGGAAACTGTCATACTTTCTTTAATGAGGCAGACTGCAGTGCTCCTTGGGCTTCATGAACTGAAACTCCCTCCTCTGAGCGCTGTCTCCTGCGGGTCCATTTTCCTTTCGTCACATAACCTTAAACCCTGGCTGTGTCTCAATCCACGTACTTGCGCACTTAAACTTCCCTTTTTGAGTACATAGTGCGTTCACACTGGTAATTGCGGCAAGACGCAGTACACTGCTAGTACCCGGATGGTGCACTCATAACGGTCAAAAAGCTGAGTGTACTACGCTGGACACTTTTCACCCTCAATGGTCGCCATTTTGTCTACGTAACGGAAGGGGAGGGAACGCCAGCACTTTCCAAAAAAATCTGATAAAGATTGCGGACGACACCTGTGGACCGTTGGCCCAGACCACTCCTTTTAAATGTAAGATATAACGTTACACATCAATCGAAAAGTGGTTATTTTTCGTTATGTATTACCATTTTATTGTTAGACAGATGTATGACAGATGTCATAAGCGATTGTGAACAGTTTGTGCTGATATGCTTATACGTGAATGCTAATACGGGAACGAACGCTTGTATCGTCATTTCCGGTAAGTGCAAAACGGGAGTGCTTCATTTGAGACTGTACTTCTTAGACGGAATTCACGCACTACATCAGTAAGTACATAGTGCACACAGTGCACTTACGGAAGTGTACTCGTGGAAGTATGTGGATTGAGACACAGCCCCTGTTTATGCTGAAACCAACACAAAATGACTTTAGACATAATTAAGATATTCATACAGGTGGCTGAAAAGGTTGGTGTGAGTAAATACCTAGCAGTCTGATCAATGGTTTTATGTGGCTAAAATATTTATTACTAATTACTAAACGTAAATCTTACATGGTCGAATTCTACTTCGTCTACATTAGCTTCACAAACAATTCACATATGCGTTAGCATTTGGCTTCCATTAGCCGCGTCCATGGACTTGAGAGAAACTAATATTTCCCCCCCTCCATTTTCAATAATAATATTGTGTACACAACATCGTTTTCAAAACAGTTGTCATTTCCATCAACCTGCATCAACACACCGTCGAGCGCCCTTGTATGGAGGGACGCAGTGACTGCGACAGCGATGGTAGAGATGACCGTGACATTCAGAAGGTCTCATGCTATAATGGCCTTTTTTGTGAGGTTAGAAGCCACTATGAGCGGGGTAGATGACGCGCAATCCGTAATCAAAACAAAGCAATCGCTGGGGATCCTCTTAAACTGTCCACATTATCTGTAAACAAAACAAAAGTGCTTTATTAAGCAAAGCTTCAAACAAAATAATTCTTTTTAACTCGCTATACTTTTAAACAAACATTTGCGACTTGCGGTCAAAAAACTGTCCCGCTTCCCCGTCTCACTCATCTATTACCCAGACCCGCAGGTGATTTAAATCCCTTCATTAGGTGGTGAATACAATACTAATCCTGGCCTCCAGGGGGAGCCAGACAGGATACCAACTTAGTTGACCATAGCCATAACAATTATGATTTCCATTTCATTATTTCCATTATGGCTCCGACACATGCCGTTCCTCCGGGAGGACAAGTTTTCCCCAGGGCGGATCCAAAATCAGTGGCGACAACGTTGGCAGGCAATATACATACAGTACATACATACTGTACACACAGTACATACATACTGTAAATACTGTACATACAGTACATACAAACTGTACATACATACTACAGTACATACATACTGTACATACAGTACATACAAACTGTAAATACTGTACATAAATACTGTAAATACTGTACATACAAGCTGTACATACAAACTGTACACACATACTGTAAATACTGTACATACATAGGTACGGTTTGGAAGGGAAAGCTGCAGTAACAATGCTGACCTCCGTGCACTCCTTCGCCTCTGCTCCTCGATATAGTAGAGCAGTTGTATTTGCAAATGCAAACAGGCCAAAAGTGTGTGCACAAAAGTAAAAGTGAATACCACCTTCACAGCAGCCATGATAGCCAAACAGACTGTAAACATAGGGTGCTCACTTAACGTTACGCATTTTCTGGCGCATAATGTGACGTTTGAGAACCTAAAACCCGTTTCTCGCAGTTGACTAAACCCGTTTCTTGCAACACATAACCAGCATTATCAGAAATCTCCACTTTGGCCGGAGTTTTTTTATAAATAATCGTTTTCTGTGATAAAAACAGGGTTTTCGTGTAAATGAGAGGCCAAACCGCAGGGAAATATCTGTAGGCTATCTTCCCTTCGTGTAAACGGGGCATCACAGTAGTATAGCACCAGTTCATTTGAGGGGAAAACAATTTTAATGACTATTAAGATTTCCAATGTGTTCTGAATAGTCACACATTCAAAACAAATGCCCATAACTATACAACAAGATGGTATGGTCTAACTGAAATGCTACCATCACAGGTAGCCTCATAATCACAGTGCTGAAAATAGTGCTGCATGATTTGTGTTCTTATCTTTTCTATGGTATTGAAACTGTATAGCCCTTAGATGAACAGGAGCAGGGCTACTGTAACGCTAACGCTAACTCAGAGAACTCCCCTTCTGGGTCACAATGATGAACTCGGACAAGAACTTGTCTGAAACTGCAAAAGACAGGCAAACACCATTTTGCAGATTGGTAAATTGTTAATCTTCACTTGTGGCATATTCGCCTGTCCTCGCTAAATAATTGCTCTACACATTCTGTGTAGGCTGGTTTCTGCTTGTAGTAATGCTTTCTAACTACTTGAGCTAATCAGGCATTGCAGCAATATTTAGTGATTCGAAAGCTTTGCTAACACAAAGCATTCATTCATTGTCTTATACATTATTTCTCATTATATTATTGATAATACATAACTGATTACAAATCTTTTACTGATACTTAAGTAATGGTTCAAAGTTACAGTTGTTCTGAAGTGTTACCAACTATGCACATAGAAACACCAACACCAATGTCTAATTGGCCTGTTTGGAGGTGAAGCCTTGTAACCACTTCTCACCTTAAAGTGGCCGCTGTTGAAGAGTTGACAACAGAACACAAACATAACCCATTGTAAGATCCCAATCCATTTGCTTTCACTTGCCTTTCCTCTTTGGTGTGTGTGTGTGTGTGTGTGTGTGTGTGTGTGTGTGTGTGTGTGTGTGTGTGTGTGTGTGTGTGTGTGTGTGTGCATGTGTGTGTGTGTGTGTGTGTGTGTGTGTGTGTGTGTGTGTGTGTGTGTGTGTGTGTGTGTGTGTGCGTGTGTGTGTGTGTGTGTGTGTGTGTGTGTGTTTAGGTGTACTCCAGATGCAGTTGTGTGCCGAACACAACTGCGTCCTCCTGGGAGGAAGAGGGCATGGTCCTGGCAGGGAAGTGTGCCGGCTCCTGTTACCACATGCCGGCCTTCCTCTCCTTGTTCTTCATCGTCATCTCCTTCACCTTTCTTTGTAGCATTCCAGCACTCACTGCCACCTTGAGGTAAGGGCTGGAATGGTGTATTGTTAGATAATGGCTAGGAGATTTTGGGGACTTTTTTTTTATCATTTTGGCCAAATGTTCAATCCAGTCATGTCAATGCTTAGCTTTGTTGAACAGCCAAGGTACTTTAATATCACACATTGATCATAATATCCAACCTTAATTATTTATAAATAAAACATTGAGACATTGTTTGGGACTCTTCTATCCTTCATTAGATTCAAGTAACAATATGGACAGAAATGGGATGGATGTCATGCACCATGACTCATAGAAACACTTTCCATGATGATATAAACAATGTTCAGCCCAAAGGCAAAATGAGAATGTCTTGGTAGTGAACAGATATGATAATAGATGGAATAACAACAGATATCTCCCCTGCAGGTGTGTGCCAGACAGCCAGAGGTCGTTTGGATTGGGCATCCAGTGGATTGTGGTGCGCACACTTGGTAGGTGTCTGTTAGCTCAAGTATCAAAACACTGTGACTCTTCACTCAACCACACACATCAAAACACTGTGACTCTTCACTCAACCACACATCAAAACACTGTGACTCTTCACTCAACCACACACATCAAAACACTGTGACTCTTCACTCAACCACACACATCAAAACACTGTGACTCTTCACTCAACCACACACATCAAAACACTGTGACTCTTCACTCAACCACACACATCAAAACACTGTGACTCTTCACTCAACCACACATCAAAACACTGTGACTCTTCACTCAACCACACACATAAAAACACTGTGACTCTTCACTCAACCACACACATCAAAACACTGTGACTCTTCACTCAACCACACATCAAAACACTGTGACTCTTCACTCAACCACACATATCAAAACACTGTGACTCTTCACTCAACCACACATATCAAAACACTGTGACTCTTCACTCAACCACACACATCAAAACACTGTGACTCTTCACTCAACCACACACATCAAAATACTGTGACTCTTCACTAACCACACACATCAAAACACTGTGACTCTTCACTCAACCACACACATCAAAACACTGTGACTCTTCACTCAACCACACACATCAAAACACTGTGACTCTTCACTCAACCACACACATCAAAACACTGTGACTCTTCACTCAACCACACACATCAAAACACTGTGACTCTTCACTCAACCACACACATCAAAACACTGTGACTCTTCACTCAACCGCACACATCAAAATACTGTGACTCTTCACTAACCACACACATCAAAACACTGTGACTCTTCACTCAACCACACACATCAAAACACTGTGACTCTTCACTCAACCACACACATCAAAACACTGTGACTCTTCACTCAACCACACACATCAAAACACTGTGACTCTTCACTCAACCACACACATCAAAACACTGTGACTCTTCACTCAACCACACACATAGCCACACAAGGGTTCTTCCCAGAATGTTTGTACATGGTGGCCCCGGCTCATGCTCTTGAATCGTGCTAGTTAGGGGGTGTCATTTGTCAATATTTGTACAAAACAACTATTGTGTTTAATGATGGTTTGAAGTGCTCCCATATGCTCAAAGCTGTGTGTCTTACAGTAATTGGAAAAACTGACATGAACTGAAAGTCTACATCATGATAATGATGGTTTTGAAATGTTACATGGTGGCACTAGAAAGGAGCATAGTGGCACAGCACCACAATTACATTATTTGGAGAGAACCCTGCACTCACATACTGTATATTCAAATCACATTCTGACTGTGTCTGGTTGCTTTTGTTAAGGTAGTGTCCCCGGGCCCATAGCATTTGGATCTGTGATCGATCTCTCGTGCCTGGTCTGGCAGGATAAATGTGGTGAGCAGGGCTCCTGCTACCTCTATCAAAACTCTGCCATGAGCCAATACACCCTTGTAACTGGGATCATATATAAGGTAAGCATCACAAAAGCACTGGTAGATGATAACGATATATACTAGGTTTGTGAAGTGGCTGTACAACTACATATGTAGTAGGGCCTGTGTCCACGTATTGTCATTTTCTGGAAAAAAAAATGTAAGCACTGGGAAGCACTAGAATCAAGTGCTTGTGTACAGAAAAAATAGGTGTCTTTGTACTTTGTTGAATGTTTCCAAGACAATTAGCATTGTTTTTACCCCTAGCTGAAATTCATATTGTTAACTTTATATGATGCATTCATGAGTGATAAGCAGTGCATACAGACACAAATGTTTTGACTTGTAAAAGTAACTAATGTATATGATATGTGGACACGGGAACGTATCGTTGGCCAAAGAGCAAAACCTTATATCTGAAAAATTCACTTTTCCAAGAAAGCTAAATGAAAAGTGTTTTTTTTCATGAGGAATGTTATTTTTAAGGATACCCAATGCAATACACTTTTTTGGACAATATTACTATGTTATCTAATTACAATACCGTTAACAATACCGACAGGTATTAGTGCCTCGATAGGACAGAGATAGGACAGTTTTCCCCACTTTTCCGGAATAATTTTGTAGATGGGAGGTTTTGCTCTTCGACCATCTTCATCTTCATTCTGCACATATTTGAATCCTGCTTTGCAGCTTAATTTATGTTTTAACTCTAAGGCACATTTATTCTTAAATCATGGTATATATTTTTCTTCTACGGTACAAAGTTTGTGTGTATCTAATTGGACCGATACCCTTCTGTTGAAATGGAGCGCTTTACTATTAAACAGAAGTGCTCCACAATTTACAGATTGTATAGACAAGGCAGGAAATCTGGGAGAATGATGTAGTGTTCATACCCTGAACCTCATATCTACCTCCGATAATCTCCGAGCTGCCCATACTTTTAATAACACAGCTCCAAATCATTAAGCCCTCAGAATCAGCTACTAAATCACAACTAATGGACTATAGTGCCACAGATATTTTTTTCAATAAAGTTGGTTGCTGTACACCACAGCTAACCAACTTTAGTCAGGTTTGATCTACCGATCAAACCTGACCTCCATTCCCTCATGTAATACACAAGAATACAGATGTCTACAGATCAAACCTAACCTCCAGCCCCACATGTAATACACAAGAATACAGATTTGGCATTGTGTGTTTGTGTTGGTAATGATCTGCCAATGATCTGCATCTATATCTTAGCCAGCATTTAGATTGATTTTGTCTGGGGTGAAGCAAATGTTTACATCCACAAAAAACATTTGGTCAATGTTTTGCTAATCTTTTGACCTGATCTTGTCTCCCAGTTTTAACCTCAGACGAGTTCATACCTGTATGTTGTGGTCCCAGAGGGGTATATGTAAGGGTTTATGTATGGAGATTATTAAATAGTTTTTTTCGATATAATCCTGAAACAATCCATATCAAAACGTAACTTGAGTTCTATTCACCCATCACGTTTGTTTCAGAAATAACACATTTTTAAAAGCATTGTTTTAAATCGTTTCTCTTTCACTGTACTTTAATTTAATAGACCCAAAAAGTAATTTAAACGCACCGCAAGCAGTCACCAGAGGTATTCACAGCCCGAGTACCGCCCACAGACACACCCACACACAGAGATACACACACACACATCCATTCAGATAAAGACACACATGCACGCACCGACACACACATATTATATATATATAGACAAAGACTATACACTTCACACACACGTACACACACACATGTACACACTCACACACACACAACCACACACACACTCACACAAATACACAACCACTGATACACAAACACACACACACACACAAACATACTCACACAGACACACCCACACACACATAGACATCTATGCAGACACAGACACACACGCACATACACGCACACACACAAATATAGAAAACGTCCGTCTGGATAGATTTCTCTGGACAGTGAAATTCGGATAAAATTTTGAATTATTCTATGAACCACAAGTCCACTTCAGGGGAGAAGAGGACTTTAAACTTGCCATGCTTATAGAGGGCACCTCTCCTAACATGTTTACAACATTTAGTGTTGATATCTCATTCTGACATCACAGTGTAAATTATAGTATTTTGTCTTTGCGTAATGCACCACTTCAACTATAGAGGTTGCAAAATGACCAATAAACACCAGCAGCTATTAAGTGTGGGTGAATGTGTTGATGTTTGTGTTTCTGTGTGTTGTGTATGTGAGGGTACATGCCTGTGTCTGTGAATTGATGTGCGTGTGCATCTGTGGGTGTGTGTGACTATGTATGTGTGTGTGTGTGTGTGTGTGTGCATGTGTGTCTGTGTCTGCATGGTTGTGTATGTGTGTGGGTCTATGTGTGTGAGTATGTGTATGCTTTTGTGTGTGTCTCTGAATTTCTGTGTGTGTGTTTGTGTATCTCTGTTTGTGTGACTGTGTGCCTGTGTGTGTGTGTGTCTATGTCTTTGTGTGTTTTCGGGCGCTAAAGGCGGTCGCTGCGGGTGGCGTGGGCTGTGAATACCTGTGACTGCCTGCAGTCCTGCTTTCTTTTTAAGTTCTGCAATTGATAAAAGGCCAGCTGCTGAAGGGGCTGAAGGTCAGTCGGGAATAATGAGGTCCTTCATGTAGAAGGTGTTAATCTGTGCAGGCGTTAACACGCAAGTAATAGCACCTTAAAATCTGAACTGGCATTGATTGGAAGTCACTAAGCTGTTGGAGAGAACAGAGAATAAGTATAATGTAGCTACATTTTCTGGTTCTAGTCAGAAGTCTAGTCTGATGATGATTATTCCTATTCAGCATAAATCTGCCTCTCACAGGTGTTGGGGATCATATTCTTCCTGTTGGCCAGCATTCTGTACCAGCCCCCTCCAGAGTCCCCACAGAGCAGCTGTGAGAGCACTGACCTGGGTGCTGGGGACCTACCCATCAAGGACCTTCCGCAAGATGGGGTCATCGCCAACCCGCATGCTAGGTTTTGATCCAAAGACCCTCCCAGGCTGCCGTCTTTGTGTTGCACACATGGACATCATTGTGTTGGAGATGAGTGTCGGATGCTTGATTTTTTTATACACTCTGTGTGCACATTTGAGTGAGTGTGTGGCAAGCCTGTTGTAAAGAAGTTGTCTCACCAGTAACAGAATATAACAATTAACAACATTGCAGCACAGCTGTGCACAGACTGAACAGCCTGCTGAGTCCTGCCTGGGTTTATGTATTTCTAATGTTTTTTTTAGGAATGTAATGTTGAAATGGATTCAGAACTGTTCATTCTCATTCATCTTGAGGTTCTAACTGTGGAAAAGCAACACATCAACCGATACCTGAGCCTTGTATGTAATGTCATGTTTGAAGCATTTTGGATATTGGGGAAGAAATAATCTGTCCTTTGTGTTTGCTCCTCATTGCTCCCCATTGCTCCCCGATGTCTTGCCCCAGGCGAACCAAGGGCCTTTGATTATGACAGATGTTGACTGAAGAAAGTTAACTTTATTATCCACATAAGAAAAGGAATTGTCATTATATCAAATGATTTTCAATATCCATGCCAAACAAAGACTTTGTGGAAACACTTAACTATATAACATCCAACTGTTACATTAACCCAGCAGCAAAGATATGGTCCCACGACTAAAGAGCACACATGTATTTTCTTTGTAGCCATTTTGAAACATGAAGTGAACAATCATTGTCTGGTGTTCAATAAAAATTAAGAAAATTGCGGAATATTTCTACCTAAACAATATCAGTATGTATGATTTGTTGATATGAAAATAAAGTACTTGTTATTAGGAAATGCATAGCTGCCCTTTACATTGAGGGCATTTAGCAAACACTTTTATCCTGATAGATAGATAGATAGATAGATAGATAGATAGATAGATAGATAATATCAGTATGGAATGTAATTAACACGTATCAAATATGAGGTGAAATGTATGTTTCGGTTGGTTTACAGGTTGTACAGGTTGGTTTACAGGTTGTACAGGTTAGTTTACAGGTTGTACATGTTAGTTTGGTTGTAAAGGTTGGTTTACAGGTTGTACAGGTTGTACAGGTTAGTTTGGTTGTACAGGTTGGTTTACAGGTTGTTGGATCTGACAGAGGCAGTCATAAAGTAATAATATATTTTATTTGTAATGCACTTTTCATCGAAGATCTCAAAGTGCTACAGGTTAAAAACAAAAAAGATGAGCAGTTTAAGGAAAAAGAAAAGGTTTTAAAAAAACATCTAAAGGGGACCAAAAGTTTTGCTAAAAAGAAATGTCTTAAGACCTTTTTAAAACAGTCAGTGGATTGTGGTGCCCTCAATGTGTCAGGGAGGGCATTCCACAGACATGGGGCAGCTGCACAGAAGGCCCTACCTCTTAATCAACATCGAAATTGATTTATCTGTGTAGAATTCATATTTACGATTTCCTCAAGCAAGTACAACAACTTGAACCGATAATACAAGAAAACACAAAAGCATTAATCAACCTAATTTACGCAAAATAGAAACAACAAATAATTTGATTTGTGTCCGATGAGGAGAGAGAGACGGAGAGAGAGAGCACTTTGGTAGAGAACTGCGGTCACGCTATCTACGCTTCAAAACTCGAGTGCCCGTCTACATCCGTTGTACGGTAAAGCGCGTGAGCTTGAAATACATCTGTCATTACTTTGTTGTTGTTTTACTACATAAAACAAAAAAAACAAAAAATATTGAAGCACCACCAATAGCCCATCCAGATTAAATTATGCATAAAGTGATTATAAAAAAAATCATAAACAACACAAATCAAATCAAATACGAATGTTATGGCTATGCAAGCAGTTTTCAAAAATTAATTAAAAATAATTATCAAATTGTTTTCAGAACACTCCACTGCATTCTTGTTTATCCTGCTTCTCCTCAGGTACCTCTGTATACATTTTGAAGTCCTTTAAGGAACCTTTAAGGAACCTGGTCAGGAGGCAGTGTTGACTTATGAACGGAGTGCTCTATGCAAAATAACTATATAACAGCATGCACAAACCCACAAGAACTATATGGGTGGTTGACATGACATGGCCTTTTTCTTGTCCTCAATGTCAATGACAATTAAATAATATTTTTATTTTAAAAACAAGTTTGTAATGTGTTTCAGAATATGATGTTTTATGTAGACATACAGGGTATTTATGCAGCTTGTCTCTCACTTTCCCACAATTTTCACCCAAACATGAAAAAGCTCATATGATGTGACTGTCCCGAGTACTTCTTGCAAAGTTTAAAAGTGACTAAAACTAAGAAATTTAATTGCACTCTCCTCATTCAAGTACAGAATTACAACACATATATCCATTTGTTAGTTTGCTATTTTCAAAGTCTATACATTACATTTTGAGTAAGCTAAGAAGAAAAAGATTGTCCCAAAAATGAACATCATACAGTGTGACTGCTGAATCTCCTGTCAGAACGAGCTTCAACTCCCAACTCCGGGAGAGCTTCAACCATGTCCTGGGGGAGGCGGGGGACATAGAGTCCGAGTGGACCTTGTTCCGTGCCTCCATTGTTGAAGCGGCCGACCGGAGCTGTGGCCGTAAGGTCGTCGGTGCCTGTCGCGGTGGCAAACCCCAAACCCGCTGGTGGACCCCAGTGGTAAGGGATGCCATCAAGCTGAAGAAGGAGTCCTACAGGACCTTTTTGGCCCGTGGGACTCCTGAGGCAGCTGATGGGTACCGGCGGGCCAAGCGGGGCGCGGCTTCGGCGGTTGCGGAGGCAAAAACTCGGGTGTGGGATAGGGGTGTGCAAAATAATCGTCAATCGTCATCGTTCCTCCCCAGCCCTTCCAACCTACACACCTGGGGTCTAGTCGATACACCAGGATGTGCCCTGTGCCAGAGAAAGGGAACCCTTGAGCACATATTGAGCTGCTGCCCAAAAGCTCTGGGGGAAGGCCGGTATCGCTGGCGGCATGATCAGGCGCTCAAAACAATTGCAGAGAGCATTCAGGTTACCATCATCAGCTGCAGGCGGTCAAAGCTCTCCAAGCAAACCATCAGCTTCATCAGAGCCGGGGAGAAGCCAGAAAGATCTACCAGGGTAATATCAGGGCTCCTGAACACCGCACAGGATTGGCAGCTGAATGTGGACTTGGGCAGACAACTTAAGTTCCCCCAGCATGTCGTCAAGACCTCCCTGAGACCTGACATTGTCTTGGTATCCGAGGCAACAAGGAACCTGGTTATGTTGGAGCTCACAGTGCCATGGGAAGACCAAATGGAGGAAGCTTTTGAGAGGAAGAGGGTGAAATATGATGGCCTAGTCAGCGACTGCCACAACCAAGGCTGGAAGGCAAGGTGCTTACCTGTGGAGGTGGGGTGTAGAGGCTTTGCAGGGCAGTCCCTCTACAAAGCCTACACTGCACTTGGCATTACAGGTGAGAGAAGGAGAAGGGCTATTTGCAACAGCACAGAGGCTGCAGAGAAGGCTTCGAGGTGGCTCTGGATCAAAAGAGCGGATCCATGGACAAATGCTGCTGGGGCACAAGCTGACGCCTGATCAACCTCAGCTGGGTCGCCTGAAGGAGGGTGTCTGATGATTCGAAAGACCCGAAACACCCAATGAGATCAGGAACATCACTGATGATGTGCCCTAGCTTAGCATCAGAAGATGTATCATTACAATCTGCCTGTACGCAGGAATCAGGTGGACCATGACGTGGTCAGAGTGTCCCAGTGCAGCACGGGGGACGGCGTGATAGGCATCCCTGACTGTGGTGTAACAGTGATCCAGAATGTTCTCCCCTCTGGTCGGGCATTTCATAAACTATCTATATTTAGGGAGTTCGTGAGTGAGGTTTCCTTTGTTAAAATCACCAACGACAATAACTAAGGAGTCCGGGTTGGTACGCTCACACACAGTATCTGGTCGGCGAGCATGCGCTGTGCGTCCTGCACGTTGGCCGACGGTGGAATGTAAACACCGACCAGAATGAATGAAGCGAACTCACGGGGTGAATAAAAGGGCTTACAGTTTATGAATTAAGATTCCAGATCAGGAGAACAGTGCTGCTGGATCGCCGTCACGTCGTTGCACCAACCACTGTTGATGTAAAAACAGATTCCTCCACCTTTTGTTTTGCCGGAGAGTTCCGCGTCTCTGTCCGCTCTGTAGAGTTGGAAGCCTGCCAGCTGCAGCGCAGAGTCCGGTATTAAGCCACAAAGCTGTTACGGTTTCACCTCCACATCCCCTCCCTGCCTCCATAACTCACACCTACCGCACTCGTTCCCAACGAGCTGGCACCCAGCAGAGCACAGGTGCTCCCAATGGAGCTGATCAGGGGAACGAGCCACAGTTGGGAACTGCACACCTGCTTCCAATAATCATCTCACCTTGCTGCCTACAAAGACCCGGGTCTTCCACTCACACATCGCCAGATCTCTTGATAGATACGCCTGGCAAGTATATCGCTGACTTTGCTATTCGCTCAGGCTGAATCTAATTCCTTTGTCTGGTTTGACGCTTCATGCATGTATTCTCATCCACGTCCTCTGTGTTCCCACAGAACCTGCCCAGGTGTGCCAGCTGAACCCAGGCATCTTGCCCGCTCCATCTCCACCCCTGATCATTAAATAAAACGCCCTGCGAGGCATTCATCCTCTCCTGGCCGTGCGCTTGCTTCCTAATTAACACCACCGTTACACAAAGCCACGTCTCCGTAAAGCACAAAACAGCGGATGAATAAAAGTCCCTGTTTTTTCCCAACAGCAGTTGTAATTCGTCCAGTTTGTTGGGCAGTGAACGCACGTTAGAGAGAAATATACCCGGTAGAGGTGTGCGTGGTTCAAATGCATGGTTAGAAAGCATAACCAACCACTAGCATGGTTCAAATGCTTCAAGCTAAACAATCTTTAGCATCATATTCCAATAGCAGCAGGATGTAGGCTACCAAAAGTTTAAACAGTTGTCCGTTCAGAATGGGTAGGCTACATATTATATCAAGTTTAGTTAGGCGTTGGCAAACTTGAAAGCAGAGGAGCAAAGCCTCTGTTTGGTAAAGGCAGCTACACAGCAACCCGACGTCGGCCATCGACGGCAGCTTTCCTGTCGATTCAACATGTCGACTCGGCGCAAAAAATCTGGCCAGCGTCCAGGTGTTGTGTCGGTGGGCCGGCGGTAGCTTTTGCACCGATTCAACATGTGTTTAGGCTACGTTTCGTTAATGAACGCAATCAAGGCAAGCCTTTTGAACATTTTATTATTCACGGGCTATGGCAAGCCATTGAAGCCACATCGGCCTACGTGTAATTTCAGATAGGCCTACATACATCAAAAATCTACTAAAGCTCCCACTTTTCTATAGGAATACATAGGCTACTTCCTACGGGCACTGCACTAGTATAATAACTTGAAACCTAATCAATAACCTCAAACTATCCTCATACACATGTAGCAGTTGTAATGGGAACCCAGGTTATTCAATTAAATGAATATAGCAAGAGGCAGATGTTACCAAAATATAGGAGTTCTTTATTTTCTTGTATGCTTTCTTTTTTTTGTATTTGAACAAGTTATGTGTAGATGAATGGCAAAATGCCACAGCTAAATGAAGGTCGGTACAGTAGAATCAAAAGTAAAACAACATGCATCCAACGAACGACCACCAATGCTGCTCGCCATAAACTACAGGTAACACTAGCTCTTTCCACATGGTCCGATAGTAACCGCAAGGGGATACCCCTTCAACTCACAGCAAATAATAGTACGGCAAAGCCCAAACATATAAACACAAGCTAGGACAACACAAGGTGCCACGAGAATTATGTCACTGCAAATAAACACACCAAAATCTCCCAGACTCACACACACAGTAGACTGACTAGGGGAGATTGCCACACCGGTGCACGCCACTGGGGGGTTGGACCAAGTCTACGGTTACGCCGCAAGGTACACGGACCACAGCGACTGGATGGCAGTTCGGAGGATGCAATTAAACGAAACAAAAAAACAAACAATGAATGAAAATAAGGTAGAACAAAGAAAATCAAACCATGAGACACCACCCCAGCTAAGGGTGGCGTTCCGATGGCTAACACGTCTAAAATGAATAAAACAACCCTGGGAAAACAGTGGCCTGAACCTACGGGATGAATGACTAGAACACACAACAAAAAGAAAAACATGCAGACAGCAAAGTCAGTACAGCTCATTTCATGACACATAAATGCATAGACAGACCTAAACAGTGGACAACATGTTACTATGATCAGTCACCTGGGTGATCTCAGCAACACATCAGATACCTTTTATTATGAAAAAAAAAACATTTTATTATTAAAAACATTTCTACCTTCTGGCTGTCCGGCTACCACAATCAAACCAATCCCCATAGGGGAGAGGCAAGGAGAAGGAGAAGGAGCGAGATGGGGAGAAAGCCGCTACGGCGTTCCTCCTTAAAATGAGAGACAGAGAGATGCCATCAATTTATAGACTGTCACTGATCGCGTTGTGTATTTTACATTCATATTACATAACCCAATGAAGAGGTGCATGACTTACGGCATTTTTTACGAAACAGCAATTACGCCTGCACCACGGCAACAACGCACTCTGCGATCAGCTGGTATTTAAAGGTCCCATATTATGCCCCTTTTCCACAAATTAAAATAGTTCCCAGGTGTGTTAAAGACATGTCTGTGACATGCTTTGGTCAAAATTGCCTTTGGATCAAATAATGTAGGTCTCTCTTCATCACCTAAAAACAGCTCTGTTCAAAACGGTCTGTTTCAGGGCCTGTCTCTTTTATGTAAATGAGCTACACCAGACCACGCCCACCTCTCTGCGAGGGGCTGCGGCTCGGCTCCGTAGCCATGTGCTAACTCGGCCAATGGCTGGCAGAAACTCTGTGGTTCAACCTAGAGTCCTTTAGAGAGACTCTAGTCTCTCTAAAGGACTCTAGTTCAACCCTACCAGTTTGAGCCTGAATCTGACCCAGAGGGAGAGACGCCCGGCTGAAATTCTTACTCTGCGGCTGCAGCAGGAGGTTTCTGAATGGTAAGTTACATATATCATGCGACTTTATATATTTAATTTTTTACGTTCTATTAGTTACTTACATGTTAGCTCCTGCTAACGGTTACGTCGTCGCTGTATCTTTGTTACTTTGAGCTTTTTTGGTGAATAAGCAATTTTGTAAATAGTGTAGTAACATTATACTTATCTCTCTTGACTGTATTCTTGCTATCTACGGATAAATAGCAATTTTGTAAATAGTGTAGTAACATTATACTTATCTCTCTTGACTGTATTCTTGCTATCTGCGGATAAATGCATAATGTAGAAACTAGTAGGCTATCAAACGATGCTTGCATAGTAGGCCTAACCTAAATTCTATATTTTGCAAAGTTTGTGATAGTTTTAGCAGAGGTGTTTCGTCGTAACAGCGCCCTGACGTTTGTTGTTCTAGGTCTTTAGGATTTACTTTTGTATTTCAGCATAAATATGTCTGTCTGTATCAGTAATGTGTCATTCTGGTAGAAAATCGAGGCAGTGTAATGTTGATTAAAATGCCACTGTTCTCCATCTCAACATTATTCAAATGTCACAAGTTTTATGCACTTGACATGGTTAGGAAAATCTTACTTCTTATCCAACTATGCTTGTGTTCTTGCATTCAAGTGAAATTCTAACTAATTTTCTTTTGACAGGTGTTTGTGTGGAAACTGCAACACCATGCCCACAGAGCAGGAAAATGTCTGCTGTCTTGAGATAGCACAGATAGTATCTACATATTCAAAGTGAAAACTAGTTTGTCTTGATTATGGTTTATTTCATACTTATGAAACACATTGGCATTTATTGTTTGCAGTACCTTGTTTGCAGGTTACCAGACGGCTGCAGGAGGTTGAGGGGAACCTGAAATGCATGGTGGACCATCCTGGATTGGAGCCTGTATGCCTCAATGTATACTCGCTCCAGAATGCAAGCCAAATTTACAGGGCACAGTGTAGACACTTTTCAAACATTTATTGACATTGCATTACTAACAAATAAGTTATAACTGTGCTAATCAAAACACATTAGCATAACAAAATAATAGATATATATAATAGATGTGTATAGACAAGAAAAAAATGTACAACTCCACATAAACACATTAAATGTTCAATGCAACAAAGCTTCTGGTGGGAGTAGGGGCAGGAGGAAACATGTCAGCCCGATGGGATGGATGGCAGGCCGGTGTTAGAGCAGGTTGACGGGTACCACGCAGGTGTAGACTCAGGGATGGAGAATCTGTAGAAACACAGAGAGTGTGTGAAAATAGTTTAGTGGTAGTAGAGGGGAGGAGACGAGAGGAGGGATAATGCTCATAGTAGCCATATGTTTTAGCAGGCAATCCATAAAAATAAAATGGGATACAAAACAAAAAAGTAATTGCTATATCTTGTCCAATTGCTTGAAGTCGTTACAGGTACCTTGCATATCACTCTTTTGTGAGCTGGTGTTGGGGCTGGCTGGGACGCAGAATCCGGGTCGTCATCCCAGCTTGTGTGGTCCTTAGAATCCAAACGGAGTTTCCTGATGCCACAGGTCACTACGTGGGATTCAAACAGCTGCTTGATTGAAGCGGGACAAATAACCCGCAATGACCTCCTCCTTGTATGGCCGCTCAAACTGTGCAGCAAGGTCTTCAGGAACAGGAATTGCCAGGACTGCATCAGTGTAGGGTGCCGGGTCCATAAACACCTTCTCGAAGATGAGGTCCATCATGTCCACTACATACCCTGTTTTATACAAGAAATGCACATTGTTTACTTTTTTCAGAGACTGAAAGTGTTTTGCTCATTACCTCCTGACACTTTATCTAATTTAATATGTTTCATAAGGTTTTTGTGTGTGTGTGTGTGTGTGTGTGTGTGTATTACTTTATACAGTTATTTATTGTTGAAATGTTTATAGTTTGTAAGTGCAACAAGTAAAAAGAAATCCTTTAGTTTTGGTATAAAAAAATAAAAAGTAAACTCTTACTGTATGTTGGCTCTGTTTTTAGGGGTTTTGCTCTACACTCTACCTTCAATGCCTTCGGGAAGTGCACCTTGAAGAGGGGTACACCTTGGTCCGTCTTTGCTTGTGGTCGGTTGGCGTTTTCGTTGTACTACATTGCCGCCAAGTAGAGTCTGTAATAACAAAAGAAAAAAATCTAAAATGTCAGAAACTTTATTATATTTATGATAACATGTAACTCCTTACTAACTTCTTCCCAAGTAAATGCGGCCTAATGAAGCTGGCTGTATACCTGCACTCCTGTAAGAAGCCCGTAGAGTCTTGAAGGACAGCTGTGTGCCTACACAACGTGTTTCCATCTCTGTCTGGCATGCAACATCTCTTGATGCAGGAATCTGTGCCGTTGATGTTTGTGATGAGCTGGTCTATAACAAGCACACAGGGGTTAGAAAAAAACATCTTCTCAGAACAAATGTAATCATCCCTCCCCCCACTATGTATCTGAGAACAGTGAGAAACATTTTTTTCACATGCATTTTAATATACCATTGAATGACTGAATACATAAGGTAAGCAACAAAACATAGTTTGTTTGTATGCACAGGACAGGCCAGGACAGTCTGATGACAGAGAGTTCTGAGGTTGAAGTCCTATAATAACAAAATGCACCCGAGACAGTGACATGTCTGTAGCTACGACATGTCCGCTATTCTGCTGCAGCAGAGGAAACTCTGCTGTTCTCAGCTCCACGGCCACTCGTGGCCACGACTGCTAAAATGCGGGACGATACTGTAAACCGGTGCGTGTTTATCAAAGCTTGTTCGCCGTGCAGAGGCACCAGTCGGTTTGAGCTGCGTTCAAAACGCCTCAGGCAGTGATCACTGCTACAGTATAACCAGTACATCCAGTGATAAACGTTCCGCGGTGCAAAAATAAGGGCGATTAAAATGCGTTATTTTTGTGTCATTCATTCATCTTAATGAACGCGTTAAAGTCCCGGTGTTATGCCGCGTTCTGCATCCCTGCCGAGAAATGCATGCACCTCGCGGGAGCGCGCACAGCTGAAGGGAAACTATCGTAATGATTTTTAACGACTAAGATTGTGTCTGACATTGACAAGGATTCCCTGATTAATGTCGCGATATTTCTGAAGGCGAACTATTCTGTGTGGCTGTGTTTTAAGCGTACGATTTCAGATAGTTATGCTAAAACAATGTGTTTAAATGTGGAAAATTAATGTGGGGTGTCATCCACGCTGTCATGGTCGATCCAATAAAGTAAGCTGGTGCTGAGAAGACCATTTGATTCCTATCATTCTTTGATTTGAAGTCTCACTGAGTGTCAAGGGGTGCATGCTTTATTCGGCAGAACTGATTGCTGCTGCTGAATAGTGCATCAGCTATTAGGCTATTTATGCCTAAGTCACTAACATTAAATGTATGGAATTCACACTGTTTAGCCAAAACAGCGCAAAATATGAGCTGGTAAAAGCATGTGATTCAAAGATCTCCAGGAATTAAGTTACAGGGTGGATGCATTATTCGGCAGTGCAGTATATGACCTGCCGAGAATTGCATCCCCCTGTTTTTCCAGGCTGGAAGAGTAGCACATGTATGAAATTCACACTGTTGAGCCAAAACAGCCCCAAATATGAGCTGGTAAAACCATGTGATTCAAAGATCTCCAGGAATGAAGTTACAGGGTGGATGCATTATTTGGCAATAGAGTTTTTACCTGCCGAGAATTGCATCCCCCTGTTTTTCCAGGCTAGAAGAGTAGCACATGTATGAAATTCACACTGTTGAGCCAAAACAGCCCCAAATATGAGCTGGTAAAACCATGTGATTCAAAGATCTCCAGGAATGAAGTTACAGAGTGGATGCATTATTTGGCAGTGCAGTATATGACCTGCCGAGAATTGCATCCCCCCGTTTTTCCAGGCTGGAAGATTCTAGTGATTGTGTCAAACATTAAAAACACCAGCAACTGGAAAGTGCTGACAACAAAATTGTGTTTGTCTTCGCGGCTCAGGGACACAATGGGGCTACCTGACAAATGATCAAAAAATGCTTTTTGAAAAATGTATAATAATAATAGGCCTAATAATAATAATAATAATAATAATAATAATAATAATAACAATAGAGTTTATCTGTAAAGCGCTTTTCGTTCAGACCTCAAAGCGCTTACAGGTAATACAATTTATGAGAATCCTAAACTGTTTTCAGAGGAGGCTCTCCAAAACCTACAATTACAGTTCAAACACACACTGTGAAGACCATATTGTGAGTGATTACAAGTCAGTTACATTTCATATTTTGGTCTATAGCATACATTTTCAACACAATTACTTCAAACGAAGCTTTTGCTTATCAGTTTCTGGACTCCCCTCTCTTTGTCAACAATATAGCCTGTATATCAATCATTGTAATGTATATGTAGCCTAAGTGCAAAGATACAATAAACTCTCTAATCAGAGCAGATTGAATTGTTCAGACATAAATATGATAGTATTATCATCGTCATCATCGTCATTATCTTCATCATTATTATTGTTTTACAGCGTTTATAATCCTGCATCCCATAGTAATTTAATAATTTAATTTAGTAATTTAATGTAATTAATGTGCGTCAAGGTAGTGGGTGTGGCGTAAATGCTAGGCCTAAATGTTATTAGTGTCACTGTGAGTTGTGTTGTGACAAGGTCAATTGCCATTGTTGTTAATTAACCTGCCGTCGTTCTTTTATCATGGATCCTCAATTACACGACAATATTTTGCAGTACAAAGTTAACGGCAAATATAACCTGACAAGACCTGACAAGAGCCGAAAAGTGTGAAATACGACGAAAAGCTTCAAGGTACCATGTTGAAGGTTAGTAGGCCTATAATTTTGCATTTTCCCTATGGGATCAATGAAGTAATATCTATCTCGATCGATCTATCTATCTATATCTATCTATCTATCGATCTCTCTCTCTATCTATCTATCTATCTATCTATCTATCTATCTCTCTATGTATCTATCTATCTATCTATCTATCTATCATGTCTTAACCTTATATGACGCTAGGTCAACCTAGCGAGCAAGGTTTTTGAGGAGCCATTTAGGCCTACTCTGTTTACTCAAACTCCTGTTTACTCAAACACTCATTTATTCATATTTAGTGATATAATGAAGTAATACAGAAGTAATGAATACATTAATACATAACATACCAATACAGACAGATATTAATCCATAGATAGATACATAGACAAACACACAATTCCTTCATTTATTCAAGAGCTGTGCACTACACCTGTAGGTTTGTTTGTTACTGCATGTTGATAACCTGTCAATAGTAAAAATTGTGGCATGACAGATAATTTCCTTGTAAACTACTGTGACTGATAACATGACTATTTCATTTAAAAATGCATTTAATTATATTAGCAGTAGGCCTACTTAATTATTAAGGGAGCCTTTGTATTCGTTTGACCAAAGAATTAAAGTTTTGGCTTGTCACAAGTTCATCTTTTTATAATGTCTTCTATAATGTGTCTTCTAGGAGGAGCACTTTATTACATCAAGGGACCTGGAGACGTCAAAACGAAAGTGGTTTGTGGTGTAGAGGAAGCCAATGCCATTTTCGTTGATTTTCATGATAGCCCAACAGGAGCTCACAGCGGCCAGAAAAAAACAAGGGATGCCATTTCCAAGCGTTTTTACTGGCCTGGATTGACCAGGGATATAGACAAATGGGTAAGAATGCATCAAATTAGTCATGAAACAAAATCCTGTGTGATTTTATTTTTACTACTAAAGAGCTTTGTAGTCTGTAACATGGTCCTATATCAATGAGCTTTTGAATAACAGTTTTTCTCAGTCACTGTTACATTTTTAGAATCATCCTCAACATTTGCAAAACAGTAAGAGCATTTCTCAAAACAATTATGACAAATAGCAAAACACCATGGATTATCTGCAAAAGCCAGTCTCTAGCTCAAAATCCGTAGTTCATCTCTCAAAAGTAATTATCTGTCAATGAACATGTCAGTGCTTCAGAATGACAAGTCCTTGTGTTATTGTGTTCAAACAGGTGGCAAAATGTGCAGTGTGCCAGTCGACCCAGCGACTGATAAAACAGGAGGTTCAGTATACCCCAATAAAGGTATGATTTTTTTCCATGTTGTTAATGTAAAAAAATGCAAGAAAAAAAAGTGATTTTCGACTTCTGATGTAGGAGTTGAAGCTGTTTTTCCTGTCATTCAATGATTCATTAGCTTTATTTGATAGTGAGGAGTTGCATGCATTTAACAAAAAAACAACAACACCATGGTGTCATGGCCATTATGTACACAAGCCAGTAATTTAGATCACATTAACAAAGGTGTAAGTATATAAAACTGACAGGGTAGGATGTCCAACAATGGTTGTCTCAAATGGTGCAGTATTGTTTTTTTTTAGACAGTTCTGGGGACATTATAGTGATTGCATTTCATCTCTGCATGTGTGAAAAGTTTGTGATACCAGAGATGTTGATACTTACTAGCTATGTGTAATAGTAGTAGAATATAAACCCTGATAATGGCTGGTGAAACTGCCATTCAAGCCACTTGGACCAGCCTATTTAGCTTAGTAGTTACAATGTAGATATGAGGCCTGTTTAAGCAGCCAAGTATCTGTTCTCTGCTTTGGCAAGAGTAGAACTCAGAGCAGAACAAACTTAAAAGTAGAGACACAATAATGTCATATGTAAGAGGGTTCAGTAGATTTCTGACTGCACAGTCTGATACCCACTGCAGACATAATTTACATTTAGTGCTGAGCTTCTTAATGTTTACTGAATCTTTGGGTGCATTTCACCATATGCATTGATAAATGTAGCAAACAAATGACCTTAGAGTCCCACATGGCCAATCCCTACTTTGTTTTGCACTTTCCTTAGACTACAGTTTAATGAGAGCTGCTGCAATATGACATACTGTGCTGCATGTGGCTTTATTAAAACATTTTTCATAATATGCATCTATACACTTGACTGTGGCAGTTGTGTTTGTGTGCTTCACATGGATTTAATCTAACATCCATTGGCTTTCTGTGGTGTGCCATGCAGTTGATAATGAGCTGTTCAGTGTCACAGATGTGCAAGTCTTACAGTTATCGATGTGTATAATAGCAATGACAATTTTGCTCAGGTGAGTTTTCATTATGTGGTTCCTCACATGAGCCAACTGTCACAGACGTGCTAGGGTTTGAAAATCATAATGCTTGTGAAATCAAAAGACACATGCGATAATGACGTGAAACACACGCAGCTAAAGTCTCATGAAATTAACCACCACTCTGTAAAATTGAGGAAGTATCTTGGATAGGTGTTAATAGTCTTCAAATGTTTTATTATGACCCCAGAGGATTTAGTAAAATGTTGTTAATACAAGTTAATACCATGTTGTTACATGGATATAAACACTTTGGTTCATGTGTACCATTGTCTCATTTTACTTGTTTTGTTTTAGGTAACACAACCATTTGAGCTGCTTGGAATGGACCTCATTGGTAAATTGGTTCCAACAACCAATGGCAACCAGTATGTGTGTGTCATGATCGACTATTATACAAAGTGGCCACAAGCCTATCCACTGAAGACCAAACGTGCAGAGGTCACAGAACAAATAGTCAAATTTGTCCACCAGTTTGAGGCTCCCAAAAGAATTTTGACGGACCAGGGGAGTGAATTTGTCAATGCGGTAATGCTGGCCTTACTAATTCAACATTTTTTTTTATACAGAACTACTTTTATTGTATGATAGTAATATATTTTTCAAGTGAGGTTTTTAACATTTCATGTTAGTTTCTAAAATTATATTTTTATAATTATGTGTCTAACAGATCAACAAGAGTGTCTGTGCCAAATTAGGCATCAAACGAAGCCTTTGCGCTCCCTATCACCCCCAGACCAATGGTCTAGTTGAGAGGATGAATGGAACCATCCAAAAGTAAGGAACGCACATATATGCTGAAATTGTCATTGACAAATTACATTGTTTTAATGTTGCAAAAAAGCCACACATAAATCTAAATTGTATACCTTTTTTAAGGGCTCTCTGCAAGCTTGTTGGGACAAAGCCTCAGACGTGGGATGAATATATCGATGCTGTTATGTTTGGACTGCGTACCAAAAAACAGATGACCACCAAATTTTCTCCCTATTTTTTGATGTTTGGTCGGGAAGCACGTTACCCAACAGAGATTCCTGAGGATTATCAGGTTTGTGAAAATGCAAAACTTAAGTTAAATAAAGCATGATGATGCAATGTTAGTTAACTTAACATGGTGTAAAAAGTAAAGCACTCCCAAGATTTGTTTTATTTTTTAAATTTGATTTCCTCAGCACATGTGTATTTTGAATATATTTTTAATAATATGTTAACTTATCTATTTACAGCTGGACAATAGTGTTGAGGATGTGATGCAAGAGGAAACAGTCTCCAAAGACATCGAACGCCTGGATGCAATTAAGAGCATTCTTCAGGAAAGTGTCTCAAAGGCCCAGGGCAAGATGCAGCAGAGACTCAAATCTAAAATGGACCAAACCACATTTGCAGTTGGTGACAAAGTGTGGCGCCAGAACATAAGGAGCCAACAGCGCAAAGGTGGAAAGCTGGACCCCAACTTTCTTGGCCCCTTTGTCATAACATCAATCGAAGGCAAAAGTGCTGATCTGCTTGCAGAGGACGGTTCAGTGAGGAAAAAGGTGAGTGTTGACCACCTTAAACCTTTCAAGGTCCAGAATCCACGAATTCCTCACAGGATTGCCTCAGCAGAAGCAGCCACAGCACCAGCCGCCACCGCTTCAGCCACCACTGCACCTGCAGCTACATCCCCAGCACCTACACCCCCAGCAGCCTCAGCACCTGCACCTGCAGCCACAGCAGCCCCAGCACCTGCAGCCACAGCAGCCTCAGCACCTGCAGCTGCAGCCACAGCAGCCTCAACACCAGCAGCCACAGCAGCCTCAGCACCTGCAGCTGCAGCCACAGCAGCCTCAACACCAGCAGCCACAGCAGCCTCAGCACCTGCAGCCACAGCAGCCTCAGCACCTGCAGCTGCAGCCACAGCAGCCTCAACACCAGCAGCCACAGCAGCCTCAGCACCAGCAGCCACAGCAGCCTCAGCACCAGCAGCCACAGCAGCCTCAGCACCTGCAGCCTCAGCAGCCTCAGCACCTGCAGCCTCAGCAGCCTCAGCACCTGCAGCCTCAGCACCTGCAGCTGCAGCCACAGCAGCTGCACCTACACCCCCAGCAGCCTCAGCACCTGCAGCCACAGCAGCCTCAGCACCAGCAGCCACAGCAGCCTCAGCACCTGCAGCCTCAGCACCTGCAGCTGCAGCCACAGCAGCTGCACCTACACCCCCAGCAGCCTCAGCACCTGCACCTGCACCCCCTGCAGCCTCAGCCCCAGCAGCTACAGCAGCCTCAGCACCTGCCACATATACAGAAAAAGAAATAGATAAATGTATGTTTTTGCTAATTTCATTCTTTGCCTGTAAAGACATATGCTGACTATCATGTGCACTATTAATTACTTAATGTTATCAAATAGGCTTCAGTAAATGGACAGGCATAACCAGATATCTAACAGTTTAGGGTTTGTTTTGGTGATTATTGATGACAATTATTTAATTTCTGTGATGTATATCATAAAATGGCTAAATCATTGAGCAGTATAGTAACAGATAAATGACTACTTCTTAATTTTGCAGATGTGAATGAGTTGTGGGCTGGGAAACACGCGAATGTGCATGTTATTCTGTCCAAAATTGGACCATACCAACTGTTCTGCTGGGACATTGCAAGGATTGCTCCCAACCAAGAGCTTGAGAGTGAGGTAATTTTGTTATTATTCTATGTTCTCAGATCAAATTCCATTTTTTACTTCATACTTAGTGCATAGATCGTAGTCAATATCTTGAACTTTGATATACTCTTTAAAATTGCAAGTAGGTAGTTGTAAAACTTAGAAGAATTTTTTAACACTAACATATTCATATATTCTGTAGCTACTTATTCCAAAACTTCACTCATTGAATCAAGTTGACGTAATATCTAACTCGAATTGACTATTTTTGTGTAACACTGTGCATCATTACACATATTTCTTCAAAATTAATCATGCTTTACTCTATGTCTATGTATAAGTTATCTGTATCTGTAAATCACTTTCTAGAGTTTTGAAAGATGTACACATGAAGAGTGTTTTTATGGAGGGGTTCACTGGTAGGCCAAGCAGGGCTGAAGAAGTTAAATGCACTGTAGTGCAGGACATTAATGCTCAGTAACAGATGTAAATATGTTGTAAATGTAAAAACCAGTTGTTGGAACAAAATATGAAATAATTAGATTGTTGTTTTTTTTATTATCTTTCACAGGTAATCAATGCTTACCTTACCTTGCTTGTGCGACGGTACAACCAAAACAATGTTGATCAGGCTGCTGTCATTGATAGCTTTGAAATGACACGCATCTGGACAGGGAAAACCTCCAAACTCAAGGTTTGTATATAAATCTTTTTTTATGATTTGTAATTTCAAATGTACAATTTCACTGATGTTATTTTCATTACAATTAGAGGTATAACAGTGACATAAACATTGCTATGAATGCCATGTTTCAGTCCGATTTTCAACTAAAGCAAAATACTGGTTTCTCTTACCTTGATTTTCAGATGGATCCATCGAGATATAAAAAGATAGTGGGGATTTTTAATGAGCACCACCACTGGATGTTAACGGTAGAAGTGTGACCATTGTAGCTTTTATAAGTCGTTTAATAGAGGCCACATCTGTTCTTTTATATTATCAATATTTGGGAGGCCAGTAGATAAGGTGTCTGAGCAGTAGTAGTTAACCACACAGATACAGATGAATTGGTTGGGCAAGTTTGTGGCAATTGTGTGCTGGCCTACTTTCTAGGGTTGGAATGTTTCACTGTTAAAGCTTTAAAATGCAAAGCTTAAAACATGTTTCCTTCCAAAAATATGAAGGTGATTTGTCCTGAAGAAAAACACTGTCTTTTTCTGGATCCGATGGGAGAGTCCCAGGCAAAAATTAAAATGTGCAAGGAAAAAACAAGGTGACAAAGAATTAAAGAAAGCAATTAATATATATATATATATATATATATATATATATATATATATATATATATGTGTGTGTATGTGTATGTGTATATATATGTGCGTGTATGTGTGTGTGTATTTATATGGGTTTGAAAGGTATGGTTCTGAAGAAAGTTAAAGATATTAAAATCTATATATTGTTCCTTAAGGGCATTCATGCGGAAAAGGGGATGCAATGTGTCAAGATGGACATGTAGCAGTCATCCACATGGACTACAGAGAGACATCACATCATGCGGTGTCTTTGCCTTGAAAGTGAGTGTAACTGGCTATTATTACAGCCATTTATTAAACTGTGAATTAATAAAGGTGACAAGAACATTACACATTACAACTGGTTTCAATGTAGATATCCTGTGATGAGTATTTAATTGTCTTTATGAGTGCTATGTAGTTGGTCTACTTATTTGTTTTCATTTGTTTTTTGGGGTGTGATCAAAAAGTCATCTTAAAAACGCTTTGCTGATCATCTATTTTCATCAGTTTGCTGAGTGTATATTGGAGGGAAAGGCCACCACCTTTAAGACCAGCACAAGCGCTGTAAACAGCATGAGAGTGGATATTGCCAGCACTCTCCTCCGTGAATCCGGTGTGTTTCCCTTTTGGCTTATAATTTGTATGATATTTAAGTGTCTTCATATAGTGTTGTTCTTTCAACAACAACAAAAAGTTTATACTTATTAGTATGAATATCAAATAACACTGTTTTATGTCTTTTTACAGACACTCTCCAGGACATCTGCCATCAATGTGGATCCAAGGACAGTGATGACCCTCAATGGGTAATTACATAAATTTGAGACATACTTTGTAGCTTACAAAATCTACATCATTATGGCTGAAATATTAGTCACTTAGGTATGTATCTCATGGGTTAGTCTGTCATTACTTGTACCAGGTTTATAACATAGTATTATAGTAATATGGTAGTAGTAATGCCCTCAGTAAAACAGAAGCAATGTCAGAATTATGAAATGATACATCAAAAGTTGTTCATATTAAACTTTAATGTGCATTTCCAATTTTCAGATTGGCTGTGACATCTGTGGCAGGTGGTACCACCATGTCTGTGTGAACAGTCCAGCCCTGGATGAGGACTACCTCTGCCCACTATGCACCTAAGACCTACTGTAGTTCTATGCAATGGGGGCTTGACAATTGTACATAGTTTAACATTTGATTATTTATTATTCTTTATTATTATTTATTATTCATTTATTCTTTATTTTGTTTGATTACTTGGGTCTAAATTTTTTTTAATTTATTTTTTACTTTTGTGTGTATTTTTTTTTTTTTTTTTTTTACAGTATGTTTTATTGTCCTGGACCTGTTGGGTCATGCTGTTCTTTTATTTAATAAATATTGTATAGTTCTCATATTCCAAATACAGTGTGAGTGTTACTATCTACTGAACTGCATTTTAGTTTAGCTTTATAATAACTAATAACACCTTTTGTGATTAGACGGGACCTCGGGACCCTAAGCAAGGCCGTGCCAGTGGATCTCAGGCAGCGTTCAGGCTCGTATGGTAAAAGCAGGTCACAGATATAGGCAGGAACCTGACCTGAGTTTTAAGTACTTGTTTATTTATATTTCTGACTGGATAAAGTGTCATCATCCCAGCTGGTGAACATTTGGAGGTGTATGTGCACATAGTAAAGGCCTACTATAAAGAAATCTCCAAGTCTGTACACTGTACAGCACAGAGCACTGTGTGTTATATGGGCTTTCCCATAGAAAGAAATGTATGGTCTATGTTTATGTTAGTGGGAATTTAAGGCTGATCCCCACCTGAGAAAGGAGATGCATTTCTCGGCAGGTAAAAACTCTAAGCTCATATATTGCACTGCCAAATAATGCATCCACCCAGTCACTTTATTCCTGGAGATCTTTGAATCACATGGTTTTACCAGCTCATATTTGGGGCTGTTTTGGCTCAACAGTGTGAATTTCATACATGTGCTACTCTTCTAGCCTGGAAAAACAGGGGAATGCAATTCTCGGCAGGTCATATACTGCACTGCCAAATAATGCATCCACTCTGTAACTTCATTCCTGGAGATCTTTGAATCACATGGTTTTACCAGCTCATATTTGGGGCTGTTTTGGCTCAACAGTGTGAATTTCATACATGTGCTACTCTTCCAGCCTGGAAAAACAGGGGGATGCAATTCTCGGCAGGTCATATACTGCACTGCCGAATAATGCATCCACCCTGTAACTTCATTCCTGGAGATCTTTGAATCGCATGGTTTTACCAGCTCATATTTGGGGCTGTTTTGGCTCAACAGTGTGAATTTCATACATGTGCTACTCTTCTAGCCTGGAAAAACAGGGGGATGCAATTCTCGGCAGGTAAAAACTCTATTGCCAAATAATGCATCCACCCTGTAACTTCATTCCTGGAGATCTTTGAATCACATGCTTTTACCAGCTCATATTTTGCGCTGTTTTGGCTAAACAGTGTGAATTCCATACATTTAATGTTAGTGACTTAGGCATAAATAGCCTAATAGCTGATGCACTATTCAGCAGCAGCAATCAGTTCTGCCGAATAAAGCATGCACCCCTTGACACTCAGTGAGACTTCAAATCAAAGAATGATAGGAATCAAATGGTCTTCTCAGCACCAGCTTACTTTATTGGATCGACCATGACAGCGTGGATGACACCCCACATTAATTTTCCACATTTAAACACATTGTTTTAGCATAACTATCTGAAATCGTACGCTTAAAACACAGCCACACAGAATAGTTCGCCTTCAGAAATATTGCGACATTAATCAGGGAATCCTTGTCAATTTCAGACAGAATCGTAGTTGTTAAAAATCATTACGATAGTTTCCCTTCAGCTGTGCGCGCTCCCGCGAGGTGCATGCATTTCTCGGCAGGGATGCAGAACGCGTTAAAGTCCCGGCCCTAGTTTTAACGTAAGGTATAAGAAGACTATGTCGCGGCCCAACAGTACTTTATGCTAGCTGCCATGCTAACAGGGGCCGCCAAGCCGGCTAAACAGTAAATCAGAATAAAATGTTCAAACTTACAGCTTCCACGTTCGTAGTTGGATAGCGAACAGTTGGTACCGATCCATTTTTAATCCGCAGGGATTTATCAAATCCAGTTTTATACTGTCCCTCGTTGATGAAGCAGTCCGACGTGAAATGGTTAGCACACACATACAGCACTTTGGGAACTGCTGTAGGGACATCACCATCAAAAATGAAATTCACCCATTGAGTCCTCAGAACCTCCGAAGAGGGAGGTTTATAAAGAGTTGTGTGCTCATTTGTGCAGCCAACAACAGAGCAACCACTTCTTCCAGCTCGTACCATCGCCATTCTGCCAACCAGAGCAATGCTAGCGAGCGGAATAATGGCGGTGTTTAGAAACTTTGTTAGGGGCGTGGCAAACCTTCACCGGAGGCGTTGCCACCAGCCTGAGGGGAGCGGCCGAGTCTGTTGCTGACATCATTTGCAGACCATTTCTCAAACAGCCTGTTTTAGCGCACATTTTCTAAAGACTGTGAAAGCAAAAAAAGGAGAGGATGAACTTTTTTCATATCAGGAGGGATTGTAGACAGGCCGGGGATGCATATTATTGATAGAAAAACGCTCTAAAGTGCATTTTGCATAATATGGGACCTTTAAAGGTCCCATATTATGCCCCTTTTCCACAAATTAAAATAGTTCCCAGGTGTGTTAAAGACATGTCTGTGACATGCTTTGGTCAAAATTGCCTTTGGATCAAATAATGTAGGTCTCTCTTCATCACCTAAAAACAGCTCTGTTCAAAACGGTCTGTTTCAGGGCCTGTCTCTTTTATGTAAATGAGCTACACCAGACCACGCCCACCTCTCTGCGAGGGGCTGCGGCTCGGCTCCGTAGCCATGTGCTAACTCGGCCAATGGCTGGCAGAAACTCTGTGGTTCAACCTAGAGTCCTTTAGAGAGACTCTAGTCTCTCTAAAGGATTCTAGTTCAACCCTACCAGTTTGAGCCTGAATCTGACCCAGAGGGAGAGACGCCCGGCTGAAATTCTTACTCTGCGGCTGCAGCAGGAGGTTTCTGAATGGTAAGTTACATATATCATGCGACTTTATATATTTAATTTTTTACGTTCTATTAGTTACTTACATGTTAGCTCCTGCTAACGGTTACGTCGTCGCTGTATCTTTGTTACTTTGAGCTTTTTTGGTGAATAAGCAATTTTGTAAATAGTGTAGTAACATTATACTTATCTCTCTTGACTGTATTCTTGCTATCTACGGATAAATAGCAATTTTGTAAATAGTGTAGTAACATTATACTTATCTCTCTTGACTGTATTCTTGCTATCTGCGGATAAATGCATAATGTAGAAACTAGTAGGCTATCAAACGATGCTTGCATAGTAGGCCTAACCTAAATTCTATATTTTGCAAAGTTTGTGATAGTTTTAGCAGAGGTGTTTCGTCGTAACAGCGCCCTGACGTTTGTTGTTCTAGGTCTTTAGGATTTACTTTTGTATTTCAGCATAAATATGTCTGTCTGTATCAGTAATGTGTCATTCTGGTAGAAAATCGAGGCAGTGTAATGTTGATTAAAATGCCACTGTTCTCCATCTCAACATTATTCAAATGTCACAAGTTTTATGCACTTGACATGGTTAGGAAAATCTTACTTCTTATCCAACTATGCTTGTGTTCTTGCATTCAAGTGAAATTCTAACTAATTTTCTTTTGACAGGTGTTTGTGTGGAAACTGCAACACCATGCCCACAGAGCAGGAAAATGTCTGCTGTCTTGAGATAGCACAGATAGTATCTACATATTCAAAGTGAAAACTAGTTTGTCTTGATTATGGTTTATTTCATACTTATGAAACACATTGGCATTTATTGTTTGCAGTACCTTGTTTGCAGGTTACCAGACGGCTGCAGGAGGTTGAGGGGAACCTGAAATGCATGGTGGACCATCCTGGATTGGAGCCTGTATGCCTCAATGTATACTCGCTCCAGAATGCAAGCCAAATTTACAGGGCACAGTGTAGACACTTTTTAAACATTTATTGACATTGCATTACTAACAAATAAGTTATAACTGTGCTAATCAAAACACATTAGCATAACAAAATAATAGATATATATAATAGATGTGTATAGACAAGAAAAAAATGTACAACTCCACATAAACACATTAAATGTTCAATGCAACAAAGCTTCTGGTGGGAGTAGGGGCAGGAGGAAACATGTCAGCCCGATGGGATGGATGGCAGGCCGGTGTTAGAGCAGGTTGACGGGTACCACGCAGGTGTAGACTCAGGGATGGAGAATCTGTAGAAACACAGAGAGTGTGTGAAAATAGTTTAGTGGTAGTAGAGGGGAGGAGACGAGAGGAGGGATAATGCTCATAGTAGCCATATGTTTTAGCAGGCAATCCATAAAAATAAAATGGGATACAAAACAAAAAAGTAATTGCTATATCTTGTCCAATTGCTTGAAGTCGTTACAGGTACCTTGCATATCACTCTTTTGTGAGCTGGTGTTGGGGCTGGCTGGGACGCAGAATCCGGGTCGTCATCCCAGCTTGTGTGGTCCTTAGAATCCAAACGGAGTTTCCTGATGCCACAGGTCACTACGTGGGATTCAAACAGCTGCTTGATTGAAGCGGGACAAATAACCCGCAATGACCTCCTCCTTGTATGGCCGCTCAAACTGTGCAGCAAGGTCTTCAGGAACAGGAATTGCCAGGACTGCATCAGTGTAGGGTGCCGGGTCCATAAACACCTTCTCGAAGATGAGGTCCATCATGTCCACTACATACCCTGTTTTATACAAGAAATGCACATTGTTTACTTTTTTCAGAGACTGAAAGTGTTTTGCTCATTACCTCCTGACACTTTATCTAATTTAATATGTTTCATAAGGTTTTTGTGTGTGTGTGTGTGTGTGTGTGTATTACTTTATACAGTTATTTATTGTTGAAATGTTTATAGTTTGTAAGTGCAACAAGTAAAAAGAAATCCTTTAGTTTTGGTATAAAAAAATAAAAAGTAAACTCTTACTGTATGTTGGCTCTGTTTTTAGGGGTTTTGCTCTACACTCTACCTTCAATGCCTTCGGGAAGTGCACCTTGAAGAGGGGTACACCTTGGTCCGTCTTTGCTTGTGGTCGGTTGGCGTTTTCGTTGTACTACATTGCCGCCAAGTAGAGTCTGTAATAACAAAAGAAAAAAATCTAAAATGTCAGAAACTTTATTATATTTATGATAACATGTAACTCCTTACTAACTTCTTCCCAAGTAAATGCGGCCTAATGAAGCTGGCTGTATACCTGCACTCCTGTAAGAAGCCCGTAGAGTCTTGAAGGACAGCTGTGTGCCTACACAACGTGTTTCCATCTCTGTCTGGCATGCAACACCTCTTGATGCAGGAATCTGTGCCGTTGATGTTTGTGATGAGCTGGTCTATAACAAGCACACAGGGGTTAGAAAAAAACATCTTCTCAGAACAAATGTAATCATCCCTCCCCCCACTATGTATCTGAGAACAGTGAGAAACATTTTTTTCACATGCATTTTAATATACCATTGAATAATGACTGAATACATAAGGTAAGCAACAAAACATAGTTTGTTTGTATGCACAGGACAGGCCAGGACAGTCTGATGACAGAGAGTTCTGAGGTTGAAGTCCTATAATAACAAAATGCACCCGAGACAGTGACATGTCTGTAGCTACGACATGTCCGCTATTCTGCTGCAGCAGAGGAAACTCTGCTGTTCTCAGCTCCACGGCCACGACTGTGGCCACGACTGCTAAAATGCGGGACGATACTGTAAACCGGTGCGTGTTTATCAAAGCTTGGTCGCCGTGCAGAGGCACCAGTCGGTTTGAGCTGCGTTCAAAACGCCTCAGGCAGTGATCACTGCTACAGTATAACCAGTACATCCAGTGATAAACGTTCCGCGGTGCAAAAATAAGGGCGATTAAAATGCGTTATTTTTGTGTCATTCATTCATCTTAATGAACGCGTTAAAGTCCCGGCCCTAGTTTTAACGTAAGGTATAAGAAGACTATGTCGCGGCCCAACAGTACTTTATGCTAGCTGCCATGCTAACAGGGGCCGCCAAGCCGGCTAAACAGTAAATCAGAATAAAATGTTCAAACTTACAGCTTCCACGTTCGTAGTTGGATCGCGAACAGTTGGTACCGATCCATTTTTAATCCGCAGGGATTTATCAAATCCAGTTTTATACTGTCCCTCGTTGATGAAGCAGTCCAACGTGAAATGGTTAGCACACACATACAGCACTTTGGGAACTGCTGTAGGGACATCACCATCAAAAATGAAATTCACCCATTGAGTCCTCAGAACCTCCGAAGAGGGAGGTTTATAAAGAGTTGTGTGCTCATTTGTGCAGCCAACAACAGAGCAACCACTTCTTCCAGCTCGTACCATCGCCATTCTGCCAACCAGAGCAATGCTAGCGAGCGGAATAATGGCGGTGTTTAGAAACTTTGTTAGGGGCGTGGCAAACCTTCACCGGAGGCGTTGCCACCAGCCTGAGGGGAGCGGCCGAGTCTGTTGCTGACATCATTTGCAGACCATTTCTCAAACAGCCTGTTTTAGCGCACATTTTCTACAGACTGTGAAAGCAAAAAAAGGAGAGGATGAACTTTTTTCATATCAGGAGGGATTGTAGACAGGCCGGGGATGCATATTATTGATAGAAAAACGCTCTAAAGTGCATTTTGCATAATATGGGACCTTTAATGGGGCTGTAACAACAGAATGTTCGCTTAGAGCGACTCCGATCGGGCATGTATCAGCCAACAGTACAACATGATCCTTTAAATCTTCCCCATGCTATTGAAACGACAAAGTAAACGCATGAAACCTACCACAGTTCTTCCAGTGACGGAACACAAGCACGCGCCAAACAATTCAAGGGACCGGCATGGTCTGCCAGGAGGCGGAAACCACTTATAAAGGTAACCACCCCCAAGAAGGGCGTGCGCACCTGGATCTGCGCGCCTGCGCTTCAAGTCAGCCCTACCACACACATTTGACATACAAATGATAGACAATGAATTAGTGTGTCGACAAAAAGTTAATAATTACAAAAGCTATACATGTGCTATACAATCTATTTACCCAGTATGAGACAACCCTAGACTTCTGGAATAATGCATGACAAATGAAGAACAGTGCACAACCTCCAAAACAACAACGCCTTCCTAATAATTAATAGCACAATTAATAGCACAATTAAAAGTTTAAGATTAAGGAAAAGGGAAAACCAAAATAATTCAGATCTTGCTGTCCAGCCTGTGCTTTTAACTCACCACTGGAAATTGTATCGACTGTTTTGCAACCATTTCAACTCAGCTGCTCACCTCTGAGGTGAGCAGCTGTGAAGAGGCTCCTGCTGTGGTGGGGGGGGGGGGGGGGGGGGGGGGGGGAACTGGTGGGCTGGAGCTGGAGCTGGTGGAAGGTGTTACGGGGCATGGTGTCAGGACTGACCCATTGTCCTTCAAAGCAAGGGTAGAACTCATTCAAGTCGTTGGCCTGGCGCAAGTCGTTCACTCGCATTGAAAATTGCAATGCTGTTTCACCCGAACTTGTCCATTGGAGGATGATTGAGGTTGAATAGCAGCAGCTACTGTGTGCACGATGCAACCCTTGCTGATTCCATTCAGTGCAAGTCATCAGAGTAAGATAAGGGCCAACAATGTCCAGAGTTGTATTGTGCCATATGGGTTCATGCTATGTAAGGTACACTAACATACATTGTATATAAAGTATACTCAGTATATATATAAATAAATATATGTTTTATATCTTGACTTGGTCATTTTAAAAGGCGCTCGCAAACCAAAAAGTGGGGGCACCCCTGATCTAGACGTGAGAGAGAGAGAGAGAGTATATATATAAGTAAGTATATATATATTTTTAAAGATAATGAATGTACCATCAAGGTGTGTTAAGAATGTACTGATTCCATGACAGTAAAAGATTATACATGTGATCCTGCGGAATAACACGGGTGTTCTGCAGAGATCAGAATCAGCTTTATTCGCCAAGTATGTTCACAAACATACAAGGAATTTTACTCTGGTTTTTCCATGCTCTCAATGTACAGACCAGCCTAGACATACAGCTCAAACAAGACAATGAGCTAAACATAAACATTAACTACTATAAAGTAAATGAGGAAAAACAGGTAAAACAAACATTTATCTACTAACACAGATGTAGATACATATAAAAAGTATATATATATATATATATATATATATATATATATATATATATATATATAAAACCACAGCAATTAAATTGTAGCAGGAGGCAATAGTGCAATGGTGCAGAGGTAGGTGGATATGACATAACATGCATGTATACAATGTACAGTAGGGCCTATACTGCATGCTTAGGTTTATATTGATATGACAATATGACAATGAAAATATGTTAAAAACTGTTTAGCCTCCCAAAAATATATAATTTAGAATTTGTATGTACAGTGAGTGTTCAGTATTACAGGGTTATTGCACAGGGATTGTCTCTGAGACTGTGTGCCTGTGTTAACTGTTCATCAGAGTGACGGCCTGTGGGAAGAAGCTGTACTAGTGTCTGGTCACAGGTTTACCGTGTTCTGTAACGCCTATCAGAGGGGAGGAGTTGGAATAGGTTGTGTCCAGGGTGTGATGGATCTGCAGTGATGTTTCCTGCACGTTTCCTGACTCTGGACACGTACAGGTCCTGAACGGAGGGCAGGTTGGCACCGATGATTTTTTCTGCAGTCCTGACTGCCCGTTGTAGTCTGTTCCTGTCCTGATTGGTGGCCGATCCAAACCAGAAAGTCAGTACGTTTACATGCAGCAAGAAATTCGAATTTCTGATCGGATCAGATAATGACATGCGTAAGACCGGATCACTTGTCCGAATATACATGCCGTTCAGAGATCGGATTAACAGCCGGAGCATGTATTGAATATAATAATATGTTTTTTTTTAGAATCCATTATTTTAATGCACAGAGAAGGATTTATTTTATGAATAATTAAGGGCGTGGTCAACCGCTTATCCTCTAGAGGGTCGCGGGGGGGCTGGAGCCAATCCCAGCTGCAACGGGTGAGAGGCGGGGTACACCCTGGACAGGTCGCCAGCCAATCACAGGGCTAACATATAGAGACGAACAACCATTCACACTTACATACACACCTATGGTCAATTTATAGACACCAATTAACCTAATCCCCTACCTGCATGTTTTTGGTCTGTGGGAGGAAGCCGGAGTACCCGGAGAAAAGCAAAAGTCTGTTTGATAATTACATTTGTCAGATTTGGGAATATTTCATAGTCATTCCATGTATTCTATGTTGTTTAATACATTACCAATACAGTGTAATAACCTATTAGTATGGTAAGAGTTAAGATATAACAACTAAGCTCATTAAGGATAGTGCCTAACGCTTCCCTCAGATACTGAGGACAATCTCTCAGGCTTCGGTGCCAAAACTGTGTAAATAACTAAACAGATTTTTTTTTAAAACCTGCCTTGCAGAACCAATCCAAAGTCTTACGGGCCCTTCATACAGAGTCCCTGAGTCCCGCTCCTTCCACTGCTCCTTCTGTCAGGGAGTTGTGGAGTGCAGAGAGGCGAGGCAGGCAGGAGTACTTTTGCGCTTTTAATTCAAAACTAAGGCAAAGATACAGGAACAGACAGATGACAACTCACATGAACGGCGACGACACCAAACAACGACGAGACTCGGACAAAGACTGAACAGAAGACAGGACTTAAATACACAGACTAATTACAAACCCAAGACAGGTGAGGGAACAAGACACAGGTGAACACGATGGGGCAATCACCAAGGGAAACAGGACACAGGGGAAACAGAGTAAACCAATGAAAACCAGACAGACAGACCAAGACAAGGGGAAACACAAAGCAAACCAATGAAAATGACAGCACACAGACACAGATCATGACAGAACCCCCCCCCTCAAGGGACGGCTCCTGACGTCCCCAAACCCCAACACCAAGATGGGTGGGAGGAGGGGCCTGGAGGAGGGCTACCAGGAGCGGAGCAGGGAACATCAGGCGGCACCCTTCTGGAGGCCGGCGGCGGTGGCGCGGGCCCTCCGGAGGCCGGCGGCGGTGGCGCGAGCCCTCCGGAGGCCGGCGGTGAAGGCAGAACCCCTTGGACTCATGAAACGCCGCTGGAACAAGGGCCTCAGGGGAGGCTGAGGCTGCAGAATCTGGGGGCAGAGTCTCTGGAGCGGCTGCAGACTCAGGGGGCAGAGTCTAGGGAGCGGCTGCAGACTCAGGGGGCGGAGTCTCTGGAGCGGCTGCAGTCTCCGGGGGCGGAGTCTCTGGAGCGGCTGCAGTCTCCGGGGGCGGAGTCTCTGGAGCGGCTGCAGTCTCCGGGGGCGGAGTCTCTGGAGCGGCTGCAGACTCCGGGGGTGGAGCCGGCCGGACCGCCTCCAGCGAGCGAGGAGCGGGCGTCAGTCGGACGGCCACCTGCGTGCGAGGAGCGGGCGTCGGCCGGACGGCCACCTGCGTGCGAGGAGCGGGCGTCGGCCGGACGGCCACCTGCGTGCGAGGAGCAGGCGTCGGCCGGACGGCCACCTGCGTGCGAGGAGCGGGCGTCGGCCGGACGGCCACCTGCGTGCGAGGAGCGGGCGTCGGCAGGACCTCCCCAACTGGGGACAGCTGTGGCCCAGCGGCGGAGACAGGAGGGCGCTGCGGCCCAGCGGCGGAGACAGGAGGGCGCTGCGGCCCAGCGGCGACGACAGGAGGGCGCTGCGGCCCAGCGGGGACGACAGGAGGGCGCTGCGGCCCAGCGGCGGAGACAGGAGGGCGCTGCGGCCCAGCGGCGGAGACAGGAGGGCGCTGCGGCCCAGCGGGGACGACAGGAGGGCGCTGCGGCCCAGCGGCGGAGACAGGAGGGCGCTGCGGCCCAGCGGCGGAGACAGGAGGGCGCTGCGGCCCAGCGGGGAAGACAGGAGGGCGCTGCGGCCCAGCGGCGGAGACAGGAGGCCGCTGCGGCCCAGCGGGGACAGGAGGGCGCTGCGGCCCAGCGGGGGAGGCAGGAGGGGTTGGACCCAAGTGCAGAGAGGCGAGGCAGGCAGGAGTACTTTTGCTCTTTTAATTCAAAACTAAGGCAAAGATACAGGAACAGACAGATGACAACTCACATGAACGGCGACGACACCAAACAATGACGAGACTCGGACAAAGACTGAACAGAAGACAGGACTTAAATACACAGACTAATTACAAACCCAAGACAGGTGAGGGAACAAGACACAGGTGAACACGATGGGGCAATCACCAAGGGAAACAGGACACAGGGGAAACACAAAGCAAACCAATGAAAATGACAGAACACAGACACAGATCATGACACCTTCCTCTTTCTCAAGGACACTTTACATGTGGACAGTTAGAGGTGGGATCAACCCTGCTGTTAGTGGACGACTCACCATCAACTGAGCTACTGCCGCCCCATTACACGTTGGTCAATTTCAGATAATTAAAAGATAATTAAAAAAAAAAAGCTTGACTTTTGTTAAAAGTCACAGTTGATGTTTATGACTTATTTGTTGCTTAACCAAAGGGTTAACTGTCACCACACCATCTTACATATTATGTACGATGGTGTGGTAAGAGTTAGGCGAGAGAGGTAACAATGTTTATATAATAAACATTCAGTATACTACTCAATTTGGAGTCGACCAAGAGCAGTGGAGCTTGGACCCAAGCCAAGGTTACCATCATGTGAGCCAGCACATTTGTATACAAACAATCCCTGGTGTTGAGGCTAGCCTGGTCCTGGTCCCTGGTGTTGAGGCTAGCCTGGTCCTGGTTCCTGGTGTTGAGGCTAGCCTGGTCCTGGTTCCTGGTGTTGAGGCTAGCCTGGTCCTGGTCCCTGGTGTTGAGGTTAGCCTGGTCCTGGTTCCTGGTGTTGAGGCTAGCCTGGTCCTGGTCCCTGGTGTTGAGGCTAGTCTGGTCCTGGTTCCTGGTGTTGAGGCTAGCCTGGTCCTGATTCCTGGTGTTGAGGCTAGCCTGGTCCTGGTCCCTGGTGTTGAGGCTAGCCTGGTCCTGGTTCCTGGTGTTGAGGCTAGCCTGGTCCTGGTCCCTGGTGTTGAGGCTAGCCTGGTCCTGGTCCCTGGTGTTGAGGCTAGCCTGGTCCTGGTCCCTGGTGTTGAGGCTAACCTGGTCCTGGTTCCTGGTGTTGAGGCTAGCCTGGTCCTGGTCCCTGGTGTTGAGGCTAGCCTGGTCCTGGTTCCTGGTGTTGAGGCTAGCCTGGTCCTGGTCCCTGGTGTTGAGGCTAGCCTGGTCCTGGTTCCTGGTTCATGGTGTTGAGGCTAGCCTGCTCCTGGTTCCTGGTGATGAGGCTGTCCTGGTTTCTGGTGTTGAGGCTAGCCTGCTCCTGGTTCCTGGTGTTGAGGCTAACCTGGTCCTGGTTCCTGGTGTTGAGGCTAGCCTGGTCCTGGTTCCTGGTGTTGAGGCTAGCCTGGTCCTGGTTCCTGGTGTTGAGGTTAGCACCAGGGACGAGGAAAAAAATGTACTAAATTTAATCATTTTTATTTTAAACTTTACTCTTCATTGTAGGCAGACAGGGAAAGGGAATGTCAACACAACCATGGAGAACACGCAAATATAAACCCAAGTCTGAATAAAAATTAAAATCACAATGACAAACGTGACAAATCAATAATAAAGTGCTTAGCAAAAATACAAGTGTTACAAAAACATGTGGAACGTGTTTCCTCGCTTGTTGCGGCAAACACCTTTCACTTCTCACACTGTTTCTGTTATTGAAGAAACAAACACGAACACGAGACAATGAATGTGTCACTACATACGTTGCTCGGTAGCAGAGGGCGAGTGCCTTTGGTCGCGTTCCGATTGCAACGTTCCCTACACTGTTCCTTACTCCCTAGTTACTGGGCAGAGTACAGAAGTCAAGGGGTACTCTGCAAAGGGTACTCGTTCTTAGCGGTTTCATTTGGAACACCCTGCGTACGTTATCAACAGCAGGCAGCGTTAACGTCACACTTTGATTACATCTTTGTTCCTCAAGTCAAGAAATGGGATGCTTATGGCACACTCACGCAGCTAACATTGCGCAAAACAGTTTTTGCTCTTCATAAATACATATGTTCAAACTTCTGTTGCCTGTGGTTAATATATTCTAATGTTTAAAAGTATATTTGGATGACTTTGGGACTCTTCATCGGCGAAGTGATGCAGCTATGTAGAATTCGTCAATTTCCCAACCAAGGACGGAAAAGGAGTTGACGGAAGGTTTAGCGTGAGGATTCTAGCAGCGACTGAAATTACAATAAAACAATTAAACATACCTTGATCTGACTCCATATATTTCGGTACACTACCACTGTGTGCGGTTAACGCACTAATTATAACCGGGTTTTCCTCACGAGGCAGGCTAACCCCGGATGATTGTTGGTAATTGAAATGTCTTTCCGATCCTTTGAGTCCCCCCGCAGAGATGGATACCATGCCCCTTCACCCTTTACTGGTTCTTAGGCAGAGTACTATGATTCCTTTATACCGTCTCCAAAGCGGGTTACATCATAATTACCTAGAACATCAATGAGGCCAGATAGAGACGAGTGAGCCCGATTCAAAGCCTCCGAGTTCACTCGTTCTACCTCGGCTCTGTTCGATGAGCTACTTCTACTGTCGTCACAGGAAGAACTACTCGCTAAATAACTATGTCCATAGCGGAACACCTCGCGGTTCTAGTTGAACTCAAATTCGGTAGGACCAGGGCATTCCTTTAGGAATAAACATTTATTAGACAGATACAAGTCACTAACCAAACAAAAAATAAACACAGTGAGGAATGAGTAATTAACACACTATAAGAAGACTATAGAAAAAACATACAAAGAATACAAGACAGTAATCAGAGAATGAAGTTACCTAGGTTGTACTACAGATGGCTTCCTAGAGCAGTGTCTCCCTATTCCTTATATAGTGTGTTCTAAGTTATACAATGGCTTTGTTTACGGGACCATATGGTATTTACCTAAAACCATTTGTTGAGGTTTCCCCAGGGTCTCAACTGTTGCATGATCCCCTGTGGAGATCTGGGCGTTACCTAATTTATTATGCATTGGGAACCTTAAACTCTAAGTTCTGTATGATACTCTAATTGCCTAATGAGACCAAGACCATTTTACTACACATATAGTGACAAACATGTTATGACAATTACATTATAAAGTAATACAATTATTTCCACATATTTTCTCCTCGTTTACTTCGGTGTGATTCCCTGACCCTTAAGGGGTCGGGAGGAGGTCAGTGAATTACTAAGTATACCAACAGTCATGCATCCATACTTCCCCCTTCACCCCTTTTCCCCAAAGGTTGAGAGTGGGTCAGGATACGACATCGTAAAAACCAGTCATTCATTCTTCTGCAATGTCTGCAGGAAACAAACCCCCACATCCCTTACTACATCACAGATCAAGACAACAAAAAGATCCCAGCTAAGATTTTATATTCCTACACTATGTTCCCTAGCCCCCTACCTACTGTGTAGTTCTCTTTGTAGTGGGCACGGTACCAACGGAATGGAATCTCACTTAATATGGCAGAACACTCTGCACTGTCCACTTCGCAGTCCACTCTGACGCGTTTGGAACGCACCCTGTGCTCCGGTGTCTTCCAACGAGGAAAAGAACAATATTGAAACGTTCTATCGAACACATTTTCTCTTGATATTGATCACGTATCTATCGCGATACATATCGTTATCGTTTTATCGCCCAGCCCTAGTCAGGACATACAGCCAGCCTCCACATGCAGCAACACTCTGCCTGAAGACTGAAGCTGGTTATTCTCAGGTGAAGATTAGGTCACAACCAGACACACAAGCAGACAGACAGACAGACAGACAGACAGACAGACACTGAGACACACAACCACCCCACAAAATCAAGAGACACACAACCACACACAAGCAGACACAACCAGCCAGAGGAGCAAGCTACTGCATGTATTACTTGCAGTGTTTCCCACACGTTGACAAGACTATGGCGCACCGCCATAGTCTAATTTCGGCCGCCATAGTTTCAATATCCGCCCGGACCAGAGCTAGTGAGCGGAGCTGAGCGGTGCGAATATTCCGCTCCTCTCACAGACGGCTGTTCTCTCGGCCACTCCTCGCTCTAAATCGCGTCCGGCCGCTCCGCTAATTTTCGCTCCCCGCTCCACTGAAATCGCTCCACGCTCGCTCCAATTTAAATGAGGGAGAAATAATCTACTACGAATTGCCACCTTAAACAGAAAACGTACATACTAAAGAACTAAGAGCAACGGCAATATAGTTCAGTCATAGAACATCTATTTTAAAAGATAGAAAAGTGCAACAAGAAGACACGTTTGGATTTGGGCATGCCTCAGACTCGTGGTGTGAGCGGTATTGGAGCGACACTGGAACGGAACAGAGGGGCCGCTCCGGCGTCTGAATAAAAAACCGCTCCACGCTGCAGCAACATTCCATCCGCTCCTAGCTCGCTCGCGCTCCGCTCCGCTCACTAGCTCCGGACTCATTTCACCTAGTCAAATAGACTTCACTAGCAGCTCAATGCCAACACAGGTGGGCTGCAGCGTTTAATATCCTTGCGGCTGGATTGGCTCCCCAACGTTCTGTTTCCCCCCGTCGTCATGGCAAAGCGTCCTCGCGCCCCCCCGCCCCCCCAGCTGCGCGCTTGACAGTTCACTAGTAGTATAAAGGCTCAGTCAGCACTGTGTTTTAATCATTTTTGTACAAATGCTTTCTGAAAACTCCTCAACCCCATTTAGTATGACACATTGTGTCATCAACATTCATATCAGTACCAGCAGTTTGTAAGTAATTTGTCAGTAATTGATATGTCATAAATTGGTTCTCAAAATTCACCAGATTGATGCATTTAAATTAAATCTACTGAATTTTTTCTCCCGGGGGGGGGGGGTCCGGGGGCATGCCCCCGGACCCCCCTAGAGGATTGCGAGCCCCCCACCATAGTCTACAAAAATCCTGTGGGAAACACTGATTACTTATATTTCACTTAATGTTTCCACATCGAGCCAAAACGCAGGCTTGCAAGTTGCCGCATTGCCCCACTATGTGGCAGTAGTGTCCAACTTTATACCCCAGTAATCTGTAGTATAATTGTCACATGACTGCTCTGGCAGCTAGGCACTGAGCACCAGTTATTATTTTATATTATTCATTTATTTTATATTATTCAAACATATAAAGGGCATAAACACCCATTATTGGATTTGTAGCAACTTGATTTGGAACTGCTGAAGTTAAGGTGCATCGTTATTGAAAAATAATGCACTCATGGAACATTATGACCAATCAGAATCAAGTATTCACCAACGCTGTGGTGTGTATAAATATAAAAGAACAGGAAGAGCTTACCACCTATCAGATGGTCTGATGATCCATCATTGCTTGGTGTTTTCTTCTTCTGTAAATAAAACATTCACATTTATTATTATAAATGTATTACGAATTGTATTATGACTTAATTACATTTAAATACATGTATTGTTATAAGTTATTTACAAGGTGCATTATTTAATAGATATCACTGTCAGTATAGGTTCACACACACTCCAGTGTCAAACTAAAGCAATATCACGTACCAGTCCTTGTTGAAGGGTTGATGTTGTCTGTGCTTTATAGTGGTAAACAATACATTAGAACAACAGCAACCACATGACAGCAGACAGTATTACTCATCATAACCATGATACATGTTAGAGTTGAATGTAATGCTTTGGCCTACCTCCTCTTTTCTTTTTCTTTCTCAGAAACACAATGCCTATTGCTGATGATAATAATAATAATAATAATAATACTGCCACTACTCCTGCCACTACTAGTCCTGTGTTTGAATCATGTTTTCCACACTCAGGATCAGTTGAATGATTTCCTGGTTGTATCAGTTTCAGTCCCACAGATTCACATCTGAAATGAGAAGACAAAACCCCATGTTCAGTTTCAGGGGGTTTAGTGGCTGGGGGCAGGGTAGTGGGTGTGCTAGGGTATTCTAAAAGGTACTGGGTTTGATCCTCAATGTCCACATCCTACAGGTAGGTTATTAAGTAAGACATCCAACCCTGACCTGTATCTAACTATATTGGAATATACTGTAAGATACTAAAATTACAATAGCAATTTGTGTTTCTGATTAAATAGAAGTATAAACTATAAACATAATGACATAATGCCAACAATAAAAAGCCACACCACAACACATGTGATATATTGCCCAGGCCTAAATCTAAAAGTATCATTAACACACTGTTATAATATTCACTTACTCTGTGTGGGGCTGGCAAGATGTTGAGGTTCCATCTGAGAATGTTCCATCAGCACAGTGAAGGCACTCAGTGTCTTTATCTGATGTCCCTGAGTGAACAAACATATTATTGAAACGCGACCAGTCAGATGTGGTGTTAGATTACATTTGTGAGTTTTGACCAAATATATGGCTTTTTACTCCTGCAATATAAAAAATATAAAAACTAAGCTGAAATCAACCAAAGTTGATGAGCAGTTCTAAGCAGGAACAAGGAAATACAGAAGAATGGAAAACAGAGTTTCTGGCTTTTGAGTAATTGCCACACATGACCAATAACTCAGTTTTAGATAATCGTAACTAAGATACAAATACATTCAATAGTAAGAAGCTTGATGAATTGAATACATTTAGTGGAGGAGTTTTCTAGCTATAATTTAACGTTGACACCAACCTCCCTGACTGATGTATTGACCAGGACTGCAGATCGTGTGTCTCTGAGCGGCCATACATCCATCTCTGTTAGAGTGAGTACAGAAGTGTCCATCCAGGGGCTCACACAGAACATCTGATGTTGATGTACACAGCTTCTTCACCTTCAGGCCACGACCTGTCAATCACAACAGTTACAGAGAAACCTGAGAGAAGGAGAAGGCTGTCCGAGGAAGTCTTTGATTATAATAACTTGATATGAAAAGCAGGTGAATATTCAGTGTCTTTGTGTGTGTCATGATATCAGCTGTTCTGTCCCTGTCTGTCTGGGAAGCTGTTCCCCTTCCTATTGTGTCGTTTCCTGTCTGTCTCTGGGTATCAGCTGTTCTTTACCTGTCTGTGTCTGGCTGGTTGTTTCCTGTCTGTGTCTGGGAAGCTGTTTCTCTTCCTATTGGGTTTCCCTGTCTGACCTAAGGAGGGTCAAAACACTGGTGGGCCCTGTGTTTATCCAGGGGGTTCCTGTCGACACTGTTAAGGAGTACAAGTACCTGGGGGTATACTTCAACAACAAGTTGGACTGGACCAGGAACACAGAGGCTGTCTATAAGGGCCAAAGCCGACTCTTTTTTCTGAGGAGGCCAAGGTCCTTCAACATCTGCAGGACAATGCTGAGGATGTTCTATGAGTCTGTTGTTGCCAGTGCGATCTTCTTTGCTGTCACATGCTGGGGCAGTGGGATGAGGGTTGCGAACACTAACAGACTTAATAGACTCATCAAGAGGGCTGGTGATGTAGTGGGTGAGGAATTGGACACGCTGACGACCGTGGCAGATAGGAGGATGCTGTCCAGGCTACGGACTATCATGGACAATGCCCCTCACCCTCTCTTTTCCACCCTGGCTCAGCGGAGGAACTCCTCCGCTGAGCCAGTCTTCAACAGAAGACTCCTCTCACCGAGATGCACCACAGAGCGACATAGGGAATCATTCCTGCCTATGGTTATCAAACTTTACAATTTGTCACTTTCATCTGCATAACAGGTTATCCATCCATATTGCATAACTGTAATTTCATTTCACTACATAACTGGTCATCTCTCTGCACAACTGGTCTTACATAAAATCTGACATGCTACATCCTTGTGTATGCTATTACCTCTTAGTGTATGTCTGGATACATTTATGTATCCAGACATTTCTTAATGTATATTGTATTACATAGGTTTATATTTTACATAGGTTTATATCATATATGTATATATTCTAACACTACTATTCGTAAAGTGTCTGTCTCTTCTTTCTTTTTTTCCCTGGAGTATTGAAACAAATGCAATTTCCCTCAGGGATCATTAAAGTATGTCTGTCTGTCGGTCTGTCTGTGTTGTCCTGGTGGGCGTGGTCGCTCATTCCAATTTTTCATCAACCAATCAACTCCTGCAATACATGTACTTTGGTACTTCCAGACTTTGTCTGATTGTCCGTCATTCATAGTGGTAGATACATTCTCTGACTCTGGTTTCTCTTCCTTGTTGTTGTCATCTCCTGTAAAGCACTGAGCTGCTACATCGTGTTCCTCTTTACATTTTCCCTGTGTTTCCAGAACCAGCTGCCAGCCTGCCACTCTGGAACTGCCTGCAACCTGCCTACCACTTCTCCACTCCCTGCCTTATCTGCTGCCTGCCTTTGGTCCATCCTCCACCTTCACCCACCTGGAGCCATCGGTCATTACTCCTCTGTTCTAATACCATTAAAACTCTGTTCACTACTCAGTGTGTCTGTGTTCTGCATTTGGGTCTCCCCCACCCTGAAACCCTGACAATGTGGTTTCTAGTTGTAGTAGTAGGACAGACATGGGCTGCAGTCGGATAGTCAAAAATATGACATCCTATGTCCTTTCCTAACCACTTTTCCTTGACCTTGATGGAAAACATGAGGTCATGAGGTCAAGGGAAGATGTGAAGGAGAGTTCATGTGGAAAAGACAACCATGGTAGAAGAGAATCGGACGAGGCTACGTCATTGTGAGACGCTGGGGGTTACGGACGTGGGTCTGCTGTGGTGGAACTACGAGGCTCCGAAGACAAAGTGTATCTTAGATACTTTGCCATGAATTGTTGGTCATGTTGATGGTTTGTTTTCATGAATGGACAAATGGTGTGTGGATTTAAATGATTCAGCCACAAGGAATTGTGGGACCGCATCATCTCCTTTGGTAAAGGATGGTTCAGTGTACCCTATGCTAAAGGAGATAAGAAAGGAGGCATTGAAGCACCTTTCCTCAACATACAGAGAATTTGAACAGCTCTCATCATGGTTGCCACTTCATTTCAGTGGCCATTTCAGTCAGTTAGGAACCTTCCTAATCAAAAAAAGAACATAGTAACCCTCATTAATCCTAAACTGGTGTTTGTCATTCCTGCCCTGTTACTCATTCCTTGTGTTCATTGCTGTGTTTGGGAGGAAATGGTTTTACAACATATGTACATATCACCAAGCTAGGGTCTTGAACCATGACATTTGTAATATCATCAAGTGGTTTACAAAACAATGTAAAACTCAGAATGTACCTGCATCACAATGTGTACATGTAAAGCATTGTTCCCGTCCATTGAAGTCATTCTGGAATGTACCTTCTCTACAAGATCTGCATGTTGTACTTGAGTAATCAGTGCAATGCTTAGCAACATACATTCCTGTTGGACAGAACATGTGTTTAAAAACATACAACTAATCCAAATCACGGCAATTATAACTTAAAATCAAAGATTTGGATTCATGTAATCAGATTTTTATTAATAAGCTATTTACCTAGCTAATTCAGGTAATTGTTTTTCTGTGATCTGCATTTGACACAATTGTAACTTGTAAAGATATTTGACTCTTACCTGGTGGACAGGTAGGACAACATTCCTCTCCTACTCTGTATTCTGCCTGGCGACAATTTGCTGATGCACTAGCATTGACAATTAAATTTAGACTGAATAAAACAAAACAAAAATATATAATTAAGATGAATTGATTGAGGCAAAAATAAAGTGCATTGTTTTGACTCAACATGCTTTCGTTCATTTTATTGGCTGCCACATCATTGCCATGCAGGTCCACTAAAGGGACTGAAGTTCTGAAATATCTGGGGAGAGTAAAAAGCAAAACAGCATTCCATCATCCAAATGAATGTACAGTTTGAACCTATTAAAATATACCATGAGGGCAGCTGTAGTGACTCCAAAGAATGCACCTAATGCTGCCACTCATCCAGGACATGGGCCAGGAATGGTGACTATCATTCTGACATAGCATACGTATAGATATACATATAGATATGGATGGTGCAGAGCATCGGGTCCCAGAGGCTGTCAGAAGGGGATTCTTTGACACTTTGCTATTGTAGGAGGTGAGTCCTCTCACACTGACAGGTTCAGGGTCTTCACTGTAACCATTCAACATTAACACTAACATTACTTGTAACTGTGATGGTTAATTAAACACCACCTTCTCATCTTGAGAATGTGGTCTATGGTTTTCTATTTCTATTTTGTATTTGTCCTTCTTGAAATGTTCCAAAACTGTGATGGTTTAAATGTATTCAATGTTATTTATGCCACTAGGGTCTTTCAATGAAAACAATAACAGAAGATGCAGTTTGATGACATCATGAAGTAAAGTGGGATCATGGGAGTTGTTGTCTTCACCACCATTGTTGATGAAAGTCTATCTAACATGACTCTTTTGTCCGTACTCACGTTTGGCCTCCATTACCAGTTTAACACACTGAGTTGTGTCACGCTGTGGTCCAGACGGACCACCTCCCAGGTCGGGCAAAGCACACCTGACCCGCTTCCAACTGGTGGCTGGTTGGGAGCAAAAAACAAAGGAAAGTCAAATGATGCCAGTCAAATCCAGGGTTCAGAGTTCACCTGAACCCTGGATAACATCCATCTTGGCACTTTATGATTGCTCTTTGTACCTTAGCACTTAGCCAGAGATGTTGTATATTAGAAATGATTAACCTAGCAATTGAAATACTTGAAACTTGTTCTGGTGACTTGCTTACTGTATTAACAGCAATGAATGGTTTCACCTTCTTTTGACAAATGTACTTAATGTTAGTCGCTTTGGATGACAGTGTCTGCTAAATGCCCTAAATGTAAATTTCCCAGCTTGGGATCAATAAAGTATTTCTATTTCTATTTCTATTAAATGGAATGATGTTAAACAATACCAGCGCAATAACATTTTAAATATTCAACATACAAAAGTACATGACAAATCATCCAGATTGCCTCCTTCACCAGTCTGTTGACTCGAAGCAGGGAGACAGGAAGAGCAAACGCGGCTGATTAGCTTTTGTTCTGCAGGTTTACATAAACAGGGGCTGTGTTGTGTCATGGAAAATGAACTTCCCTCTATGAAGTCTTGAAGCCTATGAAGTCGTTTTGTGCATGGTCTCCCCCAATATGATTTGTGTGTTGTTCCCTTTTAGCATTGTATGTTCAGGTTATGTTTTTATGTTATGTTCTATGTTGTGAACAGACCAACTCCAGTGGCCGTTGCCAGCGACAGTGGAATCCAAACGTCACACCCTAAGTTATGTTGGTCTAAAGTAAAAATAAAGTCTCTGTTGGCTGTCGGGAGTCCCGGAGAATCTTGTCTGGGAAAATGGGGTAGGACAGGGGAGTTGTCTCTGGAACAAGTATTTCAGTATCTCCTCAGGGTCAACTGTGGTCACCAGACGTTCACTGTAACTACTCGCTTTATGACCTTAGCGCAGTGGTTCCCAAACTTTTTGTCCCCAAGGCACACCAAAGGACAAGTAAAAATCTCAAGGCACACCTATTGTGCAAAATAGCCTTTATAACACGTGTTATCACTCATATCATGTAAAATATCTGTAAATGTGCATAATTATTTACTAATGCCAAATACAATGTGACAAAGACTCATATTATTCATGAAATAGTTATTAACCAAATATTTCAATTATTAACTTGAAACTTTATCAAATTAGGCTTCATCAAAGCAGCAACACACCCATTTAAACCAGACAGGTCACAAAATCAAAAATGAGGCAAGAATTAAATAATTGTTTTTAGGTATATAGTTTGCCTCTGTATTATGAAATGAGTGCATACAAGTACTGATAAAATTAATTTAATTAAATCAATAAATAATGTTTGTGTAGTTGTATATTGCAATAATAATATGGTTATAATAGTATGGTTGTCACAAAATCCCACGGCACACCGTTTGGGAACCAATGCCTTATCGTATAAAAGGGCACTTCTCAGACATCTTTGAATCACACAGGAAACCGTGTTTCTGCTCGTTGCAACAACCAAATAAATATTCTAACAGTTTCCACAGCCGACTCTTCATTCATTCATTCGCTCGACCTCACGTAGGAATTCAGAACATTCTCACAACAGATTTACAGAGAACAGAGAATTATTACTCTGTCCGAGTAATAGTAATAGTTCTATCATAGTAGACCTGTCATTATCCTCACACATGTACGTTTTACCTTATACATGTACGACTTCAATATGATGACCAGGATATCAGATTTGACTCTCATTTGTCGTTTATCTTACCTTACTTTATTTGAGATCGACGTAGCATTTGTCAACAGTCGAAAGACGCACTCCGCCAACGACGACACTGGGCGTATTCACACCTGCCTTGTTTGGTCTTCGGACCAAACCAAAAAAATCGCTGGTGCGGACCTTTTGGGCTGGTGTGAACGTGTGAACACAAACCATCGAACTCTGGAGCGGACCAAACAGATGGACCGAGACCCAGTCTGAGAGGTGGTCTCGGTTCGCTTCCAAACGCACTCTGGAGCGGTTCCCTTGATATGTGAATGCGATCGCGCTCGGTCCGACCCAGTTATAAAAATCACATGCCTTTTTGGACGCAACAGGCGTGAGCGTGCCATTCGCGCACATAGCTCTCCTTCTCAGCATCGCAGCACTCGACATTGCAACATACAGCACATCGTAGAACTGACGTTGCACTTTTGCAACTGAATGAAACAAAATTAACATCAGCACAACGAGTGCAGCGCGCTGCTGGACGTCCATGATTGTTTACTTTAAACGGCGCTTTTCCCCCTTTTTTTTCCCCCCCTTACCGCTTTACCCCGACCCCAGAGCTTTTTGTCCAATGATTGAACGATCTTTGCACACATGTGGGTTTGTTGACAAATTGTGGTCTACTTTAGTGTTGGGAGGTTCGAATCTTTATACTGTTTCGTTCAATTTACTCTCGGACAGTAAATTGAACGAATCTTTGAACGAGTCATTTCGTTCATTTCGTATTTTTTTTTACAGCAGGTGGCGCTGTAGCCCTCTTGTGAGCGTTGTAAAAAAGATCGCGGTTCTCAAACACTTAACAATGAAGGCAACATGGTTTACTTCAGCTGACAAAGTGTATACAAAATGCCACAAGCAATTCAAACCATCTAAAAACCTAGGAAAGCAAAAACACACCACTATAAAGTGACTTGTGTCCTGTATCCTCCCTGCCACTGTTGTTTGACAGCACGACATGACAGTGACTTGGTAGCTGTCACATGACAAATGAACGAGACCGATCCGAATGAATGAACGAGAACGACCCGTTCAGCCTGCCTGTCACGTGACAAATGAACGACTTGATGAACGAATGAACGAGTCGAGAACGACCCGTTCAGCCTGCCTGTCACGTGACAAATGACCGAGAGACCGATCCTTATGGATCCGACGTGACAGCTGAAGTGAATGTAAAACTCACTCATTTTGGCAATTAGTAAGACAAATAGTAACAATGAATAAGTTCCTTAAATGTTTACATGGTGCATTTACCCTTTCATGCAAAACATCAATTACCTCAGGCAGTGGAAAACAAATGTATAAATAATAATGTCAACTTGCGACGTGAATCAGATGCGCACAGCTGATGCGACACCGGCATATGCCGTTACTGTAACCAAGTGAACCCTCTCTTGCGCTGTCAAAGTGTGAATGCTGACAGTGTGTGACAGAGGGGTATTTAAACCGAGATGCAAACTTGGTCTGTGTGAGCTGCACTTTATCAGAGGCTCTGGAATGAACATTTAGTGAGGATTTGTGGTGCATTACTATCTCCTTTTCTCATCCAATCCTAAACGGTTATTCCGGCCAAACAGTTAAATCGAACGCAACTGGACATTAGATTTGTCTGTGAAGACGTTTCGCCTCTTATCCAAGCGGCTTCATCAGTTCGTAACGCATCAGTCTGACTAGTCCGCTGTCTGTGAAGACGTTTCGCCTCTTATCCAAGCGGCTTCATCAGTTCGTAGTACGGATCGGTCTCTCGTACTATGAACCAGTTCATCAGTTCGTAACGCATCAGTCTGACTAGTCCGCACTATTGCGGACTAGTCAGACTGATGCGTTACGAACTGATGAAGCCGCTTGGATAAGAGGCGAAACGTCTTCACAGACAGCGGACTAGTCAGACTGATGCGTTACGAACTGATGAAGCCGCTTGGATAAGAGGCGAAACGTCTTCACAAATCTAATGTCCAGTTGCGTTCGATTTAACTGTTGGCCGGATTAAACATGACCTGGATGAATGAGAACATGCATAGACCTAAACGGTTATGTGTCTAAAAACAGAGATGATGTACAGGAGGATGTACAGCTATTAAAGTTGAGGAGTTTAACTGAATTAAAATGATATAATTCAAAAGAAAGATTACAAAAACCGAAGACCACTGATTAATTATGATTTCATGAATGAATAATGTATTATGATATTTTATTATTTTGTGGCATAAGATCAACATGTTAATATCATTTTCTTTTTTTAATAACACACTTTACATTATGTACACAACACTATATACATCTAAGAAGACCACTAATCATTTATAACATCACAAATCAGACATCATTCATTTCCTTGTTAGTGTCCACAGCCCCATACGTAGCTGAGCTACTGGGTGTCACGTGAGAAATGAACAAGAGACCGATCCGTACTATGAACGATTCGGTGAACGAACTGTTGTGCTTACTGCTGGCCACATAGCCTGAGTGGCCTGGCTGTCACGTGACAAATGAACGAGAACCTGACGGACGCACAGTTGAGTGAGTCGTGAACGAATCATTTCTGTTTCCTGTCCTGCTGACTGTGGGTTTATGCAGCTGCCATGTGGCCAGGGAAGGTACTGCATGAACGAATCACTCACTGAGATGACTCATTACTCCCGAGTCATCTAAAAGATTCGTTGATATAGAACGAATCATTCACGTCCGACACATCACTAGTCCACTTGCGAAAAGTGCAATACGAACAGGAACCGCACCAAACCAAAAAAGAAACATTGTATTTTGGTTCGGACTAAATAAGCGGACCAAAGGACTTTCCTGGTGTGAATACGCCTAGATTCTTATCTCACCAGCTGGCGACTTAAATGTCCCAATAGGCTACTTGTACAAAGGGCTACATATTTGATATGGTTATGTCACAGACTGATCCTTTAATTTTTAAGATTTTAATCCACTGATTTACAGATGCACAAATTCTTATACACTGACATCTCAGTTTAGAGCAGAAGAAACATGTTATTAATAAGGCTCCTTTAGACCTCACCTCAGGCCCTGTATCTCCCTCCCCTCTCCTCCTGTCTCCATACCACTGCTGCTTCCCTGCTCCTTAAACATAATAAAGCTGCCGTGAGGCATGAGTAAGGTAAAGCTCCTGAACATCAATGAGGCCCATTTTAAAACTACGGCATGAAAATCCTATTGTTCCTAACTTTGGAACAGCAGTACAGCATGGGGTTTGCATAAGGATGAATAAAAAGCCTTGCACCGGCTTTTTATGAAACTATTTATTCTTCTCTTAAATATGCAAAATAATGTTTTGACATGCTTTCATTCAACTGTATGGGCCACACCTGCTATACATTGGCTGCCATATCATCGTTGCTTTGCCTCGTCTGCCGTTCCATCACTGTTTCCTGTTTCCCTGGAAGTCAGGGGTTGACCGGCAGCGACAACATTTCAAAGCAGGTCTATCACTATTTTTTATAAATGTTAATTACAACCATAATTTATAAAAGAATGACTTGAATGTAATGACGAGTACATCAGATTTGAATAACATGGCGTTTACCCAGGGGCGGAGCTTACAGAGGGGGCTGGGAGGGCGGTACTCCCCCGGCCCGGGCCCAGAGGGGCCCGGAAAGGGCCCCTACACCTGACCAGTTAGAAAGGGGAGGCAATCCTATAAAACCCGTCATAATCATTGAAGCAAATACAGTACCGTTTCATTCCAATATGATGGAAACAGCACCTCCTGCAGGCGGGCTGGAATAGAATGTGTTCACAACTACCGGACCTATAGGTTGTGCCCAGTCAGGATGAGTCATGGTTGGTAAAAACTTTACAAGGACTGACTTTAGTCATGTAGTTAAGTGTTAAATATTTAATAAAATGCTGTGCTGCATCATGACTGGCTTCATTTTCACTCTCAGTTAACTTTACTACGTGCAAATTTACAAGTGGGATGCCGATATTGGCGCCAAATGTATTCTGGGTAAAAACGTCATCAATCGCCCACTTGTCAACAGAGAACTGAGCTAAACATGAGTGGCAGTTCATAACATAAAAGTGGAGCGACAATGCGCAAAGAAAAGGAAAAAAGAGAGCAAGGAAATGCTAAATTAAAAAAAAACTGGACACATATTTTGTTCGTCCTCCTGGTGGACTTAGATTTGTAAGACGTTTCACCTCTTATCCAAGCGGCTTCATCAGTTCGTAACGCATCAGTCTGACTAGTCCGCACCCGCACTAGTCTGATTTCGCGCACTTCATCAAGGAAACACACATGTAATAAAATACTTCAGCCCTTAAAAAAAAGATTTATGCAAAATGATTCATGTGGCACTGACTTCGTCAGACTAGTGCGGACTAGTCAGACTGATGCGTTACGAACTGATGAAGCCGCTTGGATAAGAGGCGAAACGTCTTCACAGACAAATATAAGTCCAGTTGCGTTCGATGTAATTGTTGGCCGGGTTAAACATGACCTGGATGAATGAGAACATGCATAGACTTCGTCCTCCTGGAGATGAACCTGACGTTGTTGTTAGCGATTCAGGTCCGCCAATACAGACAGCACGGTCAGGGAGCCAGATTTACAGGTAGCAATTCTAACAATCACTATAGTCATTGGGTTTGTGAAAGGCGCTATATAAATCACACCTATTATTATTATTATTATTATTATTATTATTATTATTATTATTATGTTTTTGTTGTTCTCTCGGTTTGTTATACTTCATGTCCGTTTGATTAACATAACCGTGGTCCGTGTGTCAAAAATGTGGTAAGCCCCGCTGTTATGGGCATGAGCATGTTGTAAAGCGATTTATTGTTGTGACTGCTGCCACCAATGTAACTGAGCGTATGGACGCCTATACAGACTATGAAATAAAAACACGGCGGCTCCGCTGTTGAACAGGACGTGCGCTCCCTTATTACTCTTCTTCACTTCTCATTTTTTCGTCAATTGCAGCACACAAAAACATACACTTCCGCTCCACCCCTCCAAAATAAACCCCCCACATATACACTGTGAATGCTAAACCGGAAGAAACATAATTTGACTCTAATCTGTCTGCCCACAAAATAGGTTACATTATCATGAGCTTTATTGGGTTTAAAGGGCCCGGTCATGTGCCCCGCCCCCGGCCCGGTGTCGTGCCCCGATAGAATTTGGCCCAATCTCAATTCTCTATCTTACCCCTTCCCCTTCCCCTTGGCCCTTCCCCTTCCCCTTCCCCTTGGCCCTTGAAACAGAGGGGTAAGGGCTACATGCCCCTATGAATTGAGACAACACTCGTTACGGTTACGTCATCATACATTGACGACAACATATTGACAATTTGTTATAGGCCTAAACACTGCATGGTGTTTTGTATCTTTTTCAGTTAATACGGTTTTGAATATCATTGATGTTCAGAAACAATGTCTTTGTTAACCAACATGTCTTTATTTACAATTATGAATGGCTACAACATTGAACCCATGACTCACTCCCACATTTGCTTTGAAGCGTATTTTGATTTAGCGTATTTTGATTTCGGACATTTCTGCTCGTTTTCGTGTCGAAAACGTATCAGCTGCCGGGTTTCCTCCGGCGTTCCTGTGTGAAAAAGGACGATATATGTAAAGCACGTATCGATTTGTCTCTAATTGTCTACACTGTTATCAAACGGAATTCGCTGCTAATTGTGTTTAGTAAACTAGACATGCATGGAGTTCATTGCTAGTCAGAGAAATGTAACTTTGTGCACTCAGCAATGTAACGTTCGCATACCGATTTTCGAAAAAGTTTCGATTAAGAATATGGTTGCAAATATATAGGTACAGGACTGTTTAGAGCACAAAACAACACTTTTGTAAATTTCAAATCAATTATTTCAGCCGAAAATACTTACTTACTTACTGACTCTCGTTGAGATCTGGCCGCGATTGTTGCCGGTTGCGCATTGTAATGGGTACCCCTCGGTTTCAAGTAAGCTCCCGATCTCACTTGGTTTCAAGGGGTGTATACCATTGACTGTATATATATATGGACAAACCCTCCGTGACGTCACCCATAGACATTCTAACAGCGGAGATGAAGCCTAAAATTGAGCTTCTGGGCGCCGCCATCTTGGACATTTCAGTCTGTGTTCTAAGCCCGCCTACCTCCAGCCAGACCAATCAAAGCCTCGAATCCGTGAAGGTCGTGCCGTGATGACAGATGACAGCTGCCAATCAAGTTGACCACGCCCTTAATTATTCATAAAATAAATCCTTCTCTGTGCATTAAAATAATGGATTCTAAAAAAATTCACCCCCCTCACAGTTGTCATGGACTCGAACACTAGTGAAAGACACCAAAACCGATTTTTGAACCAGGCTGTAAACATGTTTATTTTGGCTGTAAAGTTGGACATTTTAACATGGGTGTCTATGGGAGTTGACTCCCTTCTGCAGCCAGCCTCAAGCGGCCAGTCGAGGAACTGCAAGTTTTTGCACTTCCGCATGGGCTTCATTTTTCAGCATGGAATGTTGCCGCTTGGTGTATACCCCTTCCCCTTAGCCCTTCCCCTCGGTCGAAAAGAGAATTGAGACAGCCCTTGGTCTCACGTGAACGCGCAAAACCAAGGGGAAGGGGTAAGGGGAAGGGCTAAGATAGAGAATTGAGATTCAGCCTTTGTATCCCCTGGCCGCGGGAGCGCGCATACACTCAGGGAGGTGTATGTCTAGTTACAGGGGGATACTTATTATTTTGGGCTGAAATAATAAGTATCCCCCTGTAACTTGAGCTACAATAGAGTAAACCTCTCCATACTCACCAGTGTTACTAGACATGACCAGAAATATTCACAAAACAAAAGACAAAAGACCAGCCTTTTATTACCTTTATGGTTTAATGTAGCATACATTTCGAGTATATGTGATCTTGAATTCACAGCTTAAGTAATCGTCTAGCCTACGTGGTTAAATACAACTGTCAGCTGTAGAACACGGAATAGTATAAATTTTATGTTAACACATAGTATCATACAGCAGAATAAAAACATTGTTAAAGCGAAGAAACGTAGCTCCACCTCCCTGAGTGTATGCGCGCTCCCGCGGCCAGGGGATACAAATTCTATCGGGGGTAACTACCTTGGCACGACACCGGCACTGATTTGTTCCGCTGCTGCGTTTACCTCACTTTAATTGAGAATGACGCCACACACTTCCGCTTTCACACAATACATAAATAGCAAATAAAGCAGTTAAACCAAAGTCCTTCGAGGTAAGTCCTGTCACTCGTGGCCATATTACACCTTTCAGGCAACTATCAGGGCCCTATGTAAATGTATAGGAGGAGAGCTGTATCTCCATCTCTAAGGGGCATAAAAAAACAACACGTTTGAAATGACGATGAAAAACAGACTAAAATCGCTTAAAGGGTTTAAAGGTAATCATGATGCGCAGTCATGATTACACTGTTCTGTTCATCTACTACACCGGCACTAACAGCAAGACGTCATCGTTCACGGTCAGCTCTCACAGATCATGCCGTAATTTTAGATCAAGCAAGAGATCAACAATGTAACTTTAACCTTGCCTGTGTCTGATTTGGTATGGACTGCTTAAGGGCCATGTCTGTTTGGATAAATAAAGATGATTGAAAATAACTTTGCAAGTGTCGCAATAAGCATGACCGCGTTGGACCTGCAAAATGATTTGAGCGACGCACCGGAAGAGGCGGGACATGCAAACAACTGCCATCTTGGTGTTACGATGCATTTCATACTATTAATATCATTCTGGAGAGCTGGATAAGCAAATTGAGCGCACCTTCTGTAAAGGTCTGAGGTGGAGGTTGCTGGGAAGGTGCGCTCGATTTGCTTACCCAGCTGTCCAGGAATTATATTTATATTAATTATCAGCATTTCGTGTGCACATTATACCTACTTTGTGCCCACAAATTAAAATTTTGTGCGCACGTTATAGCTATATTTTGGCCACAATTTAGAGCATGTCATGTCTGGGGCTCCGTAGTAATCTCATCTGTAAGTAGTATTTATTAAGTTTCACCACGCTGTTCTCATCTGCTCATTGTGTTTGCTGACATGGCTACAACATGGCCTAATATTGTGTTTCATTTGAAATTAAGAAAGCATGGCATTAGTTGTAATCACATTAAAGTTACTTATTCAGGTCACTGTGCATTGCTATTTTTCATATAATTGTTGCAGACACAGACCCACCACTTCATTGTGTATTCTTAAGCTGGGTTGCGCATCACGGCTAGGCTACGCTCTGACAAGACGTCTTTCTCCAGTCCCGTTAGCATGGTTCAAATGCTTCAAGCTAAACAATCTTTAGCATCATATTCCAATAGCAGCAGGATGTAAACTGCCAAAAGTTTAAACAGTCGTCCAGAATGGGTAGGCTACATATTATATCAAGTTTAGTTAGGCGTTGGCGAACTTGAAAGCAGATGAACAAAGCCTCTGTTTGGTAAAGGCCATCGACGGCAGCTTTCCTGTCGATTCAACATGTCGACTCGGCGCAAAAAATCTGTCCGGCGTCCAGGTGTTGTGTCAGTGGGCCGGCGGTAGCTTTTGCACCGACTCAACATGTGTTTAGGCTACATTTCGTCATTGACCGCCATGAAGGCAAGCCTTTTGAACATTTTATTCTTCACGGGCAAGCCGTTGAAGCCACATCGGCCTACGTGTAATTTCAGATAAGCCTACATACATCAAAAATCTACTAAAGCTCCCACTTTTCTATAGGAATACATAGGCTACTTCCTACGGGCACTGCACTAGTATAATAACTTGAAACCTAATCAATAACCTCAAACTATCCTCATACACATTTGACATACAAATGATAGACAATGAATTGGTGTGTCAACAAAAAATTAATAATTACAAAAGCTATACATGTGCTATATAATCTATTTACCCAGTATGAGACAACCCTAGACTTCTGGAATAATGCATGAAAAATGAAGAACAGTGCACAACCTCCAAAAAAAACAACGCCTTCCTAATAATTAATAGCACAATTAATAGCACAATTAAAAGTTTAAGATTAAGGGAAAGGGAAAACCAAAATAATTCAGATCTTGCTGTCCAGCATGTGCTTTTAACTCACCACTGGAAATTGTATCGACTGTTTTGAAACCATTTCAACTCATAATCTTACTCTCACAATATTTTTTTAAATGCTAACTAATTAGTGTTACTAATGTTGCCTAATGCTGGTCACCTCCACAAAGACGAGCGTCAGATAGGAGCTAAGAGGATCTGTAGGCTCCACACTTCCTGCCTCAATACCTGGAGAGATGGCAGATTGCAGCCGATTACCTTCTCTGCAGCTCGAATGTAGTCTGCCCTTGTCCTTGGCAGTGGCAGCAGCGTACCAGATGGTGATAGAGGAGGTGAGGATGGATTCGATGATGGCGGTGTAGAAGTGCACCATCATCGTCTTTGGCAGGTTGAACTTCCTCAACTGCCTCAGGAAGTACATCCTCTGCTGGGCTTTTTTGAAGAGGGAGCCGATGTTCATTTCCCACTTGAGGCTCTTCCAATTGTGTGAGTTCGTTGAATCTTCCAAGGTGATGGCGACAGTCCACGTCGGCGTCTCGTGTGGGTTTACTCGGTGTACTTTGGGTCGGCGTGCGATTGTTCTCTCGTTGTCAAGCCGATGTGGGAGTGGGAGCCGATGTTCCGCTCCCACTTGAGGTCCTGGGAGATGATGGTTCCCAGGAACCGGAAGGACTCCACAGTGTCTGGGAAGTCTCTCAGGGTGATGGTGGTGAGTGGGGCTGGGCTCTTTCTGAAGTCCACAACCATCTCCACTGTCTTCACAGCGTTGAGCTCCAGGTTGTTTTGACTACACCAGGTCACCAGATGGTCAATCTCCCCCCTGTAGGCGGACTCATCCCCAGCAGAGATGAGCCCAATGAGGGTGGTATTATCCGCAAACTTCAGGAGCTTGACGGACTGGTGACTGGAGGAGTAGCTGTTTGTGTACAAGGAGAAGAGCAGAGGGGAAAGAACGCAGCCTTGAGGGGAACTGGTGCTGATCGACGGAGAGTCCGAGATGTGTTTTCCCAGCTTCACATGCTGCCTCCTTTGGAAATGAAGTCCATAATCCACCTGCAGGTGGAGTCAGGCATGCTCAGCTGGGAGAGCTTGTCCTGTAGCAGAGCTGGGATGATGGTGTTAAAGGCGGAGCTGAAATCCACAAACAGGATCCTGGCGTAGGTTCCTGCGGAGTCCAGGTGTTGGAGGATGTAGTGGAGGGCCATGTTTACTGCATCGTCTACAGCAGAGGTTCCCAAATTTTTGACTGCTGAGGCCCAAATTCAATTCTGAAAATCTTCCGAGACCCACCCAAACTTTTAGCCTATTCATATCTCTGAGACACATTTTGAATTGTTTGAATTCAAAAACATTCATTGATTTGTTTCAAGCATTCCTTTTTTTATTGGTTTGATTGGAATAAAAGACATGTATTATACATACATTCAACATTGCTTCACTCATAAATGACAGGTTCATACATTGAACATTTATTATACATACATTATACATACATTATATTCAACATTTCTTCAGTCATAACAACAGGTATATAAATACAACATTCAGTATACATACATATATTCAACATTAGCCTTATCACCTCACCTAATGAGAAGGATGATGCTGCATAGCCTCTGTCAAAGACTTGATGTTTGGCTGAATGAACGTCAGTTTTAAACGGAAATCTGACTCGACATCCAGTTTATTCCTGTACTTTGTCTTTAATGCCAGGAGCATGGAAAAACCAGTTTCACACAAATATGTGGTACTAAAAGGCATTAGAAACATCAATGCCTTGTTTGACAAATCAGTGTATTATGTATGCATCCAGAAATGTGTCAAGTCCTTCTGTGTGAAGACGAGTTTCAAAGCAGAGTCACAAGATAACCCCATAAGGCTGTCTTGGTCCTTGATGCTCAGACCTGTGAGGGCATTCTCTTGGCATTATCACTGGCACAACTAAGACATGTGGATTCAATTGTTCTTTTAAACATCCGATATTCCGCCAGCTTATTTAAAAAAAATCCTTGGGTTGGAAGAGTATTGTCCATGTTTTGTTTCCAAATGGCGCCTCAGCTTGCATGGTTTTAGCGCCTTGTTTGCTAATACATCCGAGCACAGAACACACACAGGATCGTGTTCAGGCCCAATACTTGTAAATCCCAGTGAAAGATATTCTTCTGAATACTTCCTATGAGTTTTTTTCTTCACTGGCTCATGTTCTTCAATGTTGTTAACAACACTCCATCGAAATGTATTGATAACTGGAATAATTGAATACTTGAAATTAGATGGAGTGTTGAATTCACTAACTTTTTCCTTACACTTGTGAGTTTTGAAGAGGACTTTTACAAACTTATCCGGAAAGATGGAAGTGACTTCGATGCAGCGGTAACTTTAGCAACAGAGAGTTGAAGCTATCAGAAAAGTGCTCTTTTAAATGAACTTCTGGTGTACTTACAAACTTTAAAATGCCTCGTTTTGTGAGTACAGACCATACATGAAGAGCTCTTTTCCAAAACGCTATATATCCATTGTGATTGTTTTGAGATAAAGGACAATTATTTACCCAGAACTACATATTTTGCAAGTATTTAATTTATATAGTTAAAAAAAAAAAATTGGGTCAGTCTGAACACCATCAGCAATAATTGACAAATCAAACTAGAATGTTAATGATTATAAATCCAAAGTTTATTATATTTCTTTTCAAAACGCTATATATCCACTCTCCACTACATATCCACCATGTGTTCTTTGCTCAAAATGTTATAAAACGATTCATTTTTGTCAGTCTGTTTTTAAAACAAGATAAGATACAATATCATGAGCTCACAGTGTACAGTGTGTAATAAAATCCTCCGCCAGAGTAGCGCATTTTCTTAGTTCGTTGGTGTTCATGATTGTCTTTGTTTAAACGCCGACGTCTTCCACCAGGTGTGGGCTTAACGGCTACTTCGGAACCATCAAAAGTGTTAACCACATTCAAAACATCCATTTGTTCGATTACACCAACAAGATTTACCTCAAGCCTCAGTGCATCGCCATGACATATATTTTGGGACGCTCACTCAGTACATTTACATGCAGCAAGAAATTCGAATTTCTAATCGTATAAGACATTGTTCGGACTTTTTAAGTGCATGTAAACACCTTAATCCGACCTACTTCGGACCTACTTCGGATATCTCAAAATCGGATAACAACACCTGGATAATTCGTGAATAGTCGGACATTTAACGGCATGTATACTCAGCAATCGGATCTGAATCGGATTTTGCATTCTGCGCATGCGCTGTGCCATTCTGCACATGCGCAGCGCCACATAGCGTCCAGAGTCAGCCCATGCTCCGGCTGTTAATCCGATTCTCTGAACGGCATGCATACTCGGACAAGTGATCCGGTCTTACGCATGTCATTATCTGATCCGATCAGAAATTCGAATTTCTTGCTGCATGTAAACGTACTGACTGAACTCTACTGTTGTTCTCTCCACACTCTGATTGGCCGAGAGGATATGTCGCACTGTGACTCGAAACGAGTGTTGCGCCTATCGCGGTTTGGAGTAAAATGACACCTTTCGGTACAGTTTAAACAGGGATATGTAGCGATTTGGTTAGAAACATTTATGGAGCAGTGAGTAGGCTCGGTATACAGCAGAATGACGTGACAAAGTCGTTTTTTTTTTAATTTGGCGTTGATCGCGTTTTGGAAAAGAGCTCTTCATATGTACTACTACAGAAGTTGGGTAACAATCCATGCATTATTAGTGGGGGTAATTTACGAGATATACAAATTGTACCATTCACTCCAATACTAAGCCATTCGGCTGATACCCCTAAACTTGATAAATATTGACCGTCGCTAAAAATGCATCTGAGGGGGTATTTGGCTGGATTATTGGTGGAAATTACCTCAGGGTGAATTTTACTCCGAACCATCACTTTAAGGGGACGGGGATGATGGTGGAGGTTTTGAAGCAGGCTGGTACGTGGCATGTCTCCAGTGAGGTGTTGAATATGTCTGTGAACACCGGGGACAGCTGATCAGCACAGTGCTTCAGGGTGGATGGAGAGACAGAGTCTGGCCCGGCTGCTTCATGGGGGTTTTGTCTCTTGAAGAGCCTGTTAACATCTCTCTCCAGTAAGGAGAGAGGTGTCTCAGTGGTGGGGGAGGAGAGGGCCTCTGAGGTGAGCAGCTGTGAAGAGGCCCCTGCTCCTGCTGTGGTGGGGGGGGGGGGGGGGGGGGGGGGGGGGAGAACTGGTGGGCTGGAGCTGGAGCTAGTGGAAGGTGTTACGGGGCATGGTGTCAGGACTGACCCATTGTCCTTCAAAGCGACAGTAGAACTCATTCAAGTCGTTGGCCAGGCGCAAGTCGTTCACTCGCATTGCTGATTCCATTCAGTGGAAGTCATCAGAGTAAGATAAGGGCCAACAATGTCCAGAGTTGTATTGTGCCATATGGGTTCATGCTATGTAAGGTACACTAACATACATTGTATATATTAAGTATTTAAGTACCAATCAACAAGGTGTGTTAAGAATGTACTGATTCCATGACAGTAAAAGATTACACATGTGATCCTGAGGAATAACACGGGTGTTCTGTAGAGATCAGAATCAGAATCAGCTTTATTCGCCAAGTATGTTCACAAACATACAAGGAATTTTACTCTGGTTTTTCCATGCTCTCAATGTACAGACACAGACTAGACAGCACAAACAAGACAATGAGCTAAACATAAACATTAACTACTATAAAATAAACAAGGAAAAACAAACATGTATCTACTAATACAGATGATAGCCTTAAAGATGAACTGAACTGAAATAATCAACATTGATAACTTGTTAGTTATGACCATAATAAAAAAATAACACATACAAAAAAATATTTAAAAAAATTAATACATATATACATAATACTTCAGCATCACAAAAATTGTGTTTATCAGTGGGGAACCCTCAGGGCCTTCTACGCCTTCAGAGAAGGCCTAGCAAAATTTTGGACCAAAACATATTAAATAAGAAATAATTATTATTATTTAATTATTTTTTAAATTATTTTTATTATTATTTTTAATTTATATCTTATTTAATTTAATACAATACATTTAATAAATTTTCTCTCATCTCTCACATCTGCAATGAAATGGTTACGGTCCCTAAAACATGTTATCCAATCAGAATCGTTCATCTCTATCAAGGCCCGTTTAGCTCATAGACATCATATAGGGTAGACGCAACATTGGCTGCTCTTGCGCGAGAAATGTGGCCGCCATATTGGAGTGGGGATTAGGAGCCAGCGAGAAGCTTGACAGCAACAGTTGACAGGTAGCGTCTACAGAATAAAACAAGGATGCCGGGCTGGTGTTCTGCGTATTCTTGCTCAAATGAGCGGACCATCGAAAATAGAAATCGGGGGATTACTTTTCACAAGTAAGATTTAACACTAACGTACTTTTGGCTGTATTAGATTACCACAGAGTTGAGGAGTACTGAAATCGTAGCCAGCTAGGCTAACAAACAAGAGTATGACCGTAATAGAATTGCTTGTCAATTAAATTAATGAAATTAAGAAATGACATACTTGAACAACATAATGTTGAAATGGATGATGAAGATAAAGATTGTAAAAGCCAACAGGGGTAAAAGTCAGGACCACAGTCCAGGTTTTGTAGGGGGGGCTAGCTAACTAGACAATCAGATGGACAGTGGCTATACATTATAGGTAGTCTTGCTTTCCAACCCAATTTTGTGTAGCCCACCTTCGTGAAATGTGTGGGACAAAATGTGTGATAAACAGGAAAAGGCCCTGCCATACTTTCCTGACAGCTGGAATTGGGTAATCTTGGGATTACTGTTGAACTAGGCTATGAACTGAGACTTGATAAATCATATTCCATAAGCACTGACCTATATTACATCTAAAACTTTTGAAGGTTTCCCAAAGACAAAGATGTGAGGAAGAAGTGGGAAGTGGCTTTGAGGAGGGAAGGATTCACTGCAAGTGATCATTCAATTCTCTGCAGTGAACATTTTAAGCAGGCTGACTTTGATAGGACGGGTCAGATTGTTCGACTGCGTGATGGTGTTATTCCATCCCTCTTCAGCTTCCCTCACAAACCCCCTTCCTGTGAGGATGGACACTGGTCTTCAACGGCCCTCACAAACCTACACCACCACCACCACCACCCCTTTCTAATGTACGTATTATATATAATTCTCTGCAAACCTATGGTGGCATCATGCCTTCAGTGTGCATATTCTCTCTCTCTCTCTCTCTCTCTCTCTCTCTCTCTCTCTCTCTCTCTCTCTCTCTCTCTCTCTCTCTCTCTCTCTCTCTCTCTCTCTCTCTCTCGTGTAACACTGTATAGTACCATTGATACACTTGTTAATACTAACTATCATGAAACCTATAGCAATACTAACCCACTCTATGTATCTCTCTCTCTTCCCCCTTACCTCACTTGTGAGGTAAACCATTACCAGTCAGCAGCCATCCTTGTATTTGGCCCTCATCGCACCTGAAGTCCCATCCTATGACTCCCTACCATCACCTGTTGCTGTCCCCTTGACCGGATTCCTGGCCTGCGCTACCTAGCGATCCACTACTGCCCTATGACAATTCATCCCTACACTGGACTATTTGAACTTTCTGACACTAAATGGGATTCATGCATTATCATACTGGTTATGTAACCATCCTACATCTTTTTTACATACATCCCAGGTGGCTCTAGACACCATGTTCTATTCTCCACACCTAAGTAACCTATTCATGTATCATGTTACAAACCTTACTGCCCTGTAACTGACCCTAGGCAGATGGGTCAGGCCCTTGAGTCGTGGATCTGCTTGAGGTTTCTTCATATATATATCTCCAATTATATATCATTGGAGTTTTTCCTCGCCCCTGTTACTCATGGGCTCTCTCTGAATGTTCAACACTCTGTAAAGCGCCATGAGTCGTGTAATGTTTTGGCGCTCTATAAATTGAATTGAATTGAATATTAACTTGTGTATAATTCCCATTTTTTTATTGATGCACTTTAAATATTGCTGAATTCAACAAATTAAATAAATTAAGTTAAAACTTGGTTCTCCAGCCCCATTTGTCTTTGTAAGGAAATGTTCTCTTTTGTCTTTATTTTGTCAGGATGCACCAGAATACTTCATTTGTTTGTGAAAATCACATCTTCTGGGGGAGGATGACCCCAGAGGTTACAGAGGTTTCGTTTACAAACTTTCAGCCCCACCTTAAACAAAATTCACCAGCCGCCACTTATTATGATGGATTCTCATCTTAGGCAAAGTATAAGACAATACTTTCTTAACAGTATAATTGTAACCTGAATAAGTCATTCAAGTAACAACATTCAAATACTAACATTGTTGGGTAAGACATCATTTGGTTTTTATCTTTAATCCAGTGAATAAGATTGGTGGTTTTAGCTGATATGAAAAAAGGTGTTGATATATGTTTATGTTTAAGAAGCCTATTTGGCAGATGTTTTTATCCTAAGCGACATACATAAAAATACATATAAAACAATCACTGTAAAAATTTTAATAATTTAAGGAAAGAATGTTGTTAATACAAAATATCAATACAAGTGTCAAGACAGAATAAACTCTTTGCTGCTGCAGCAACAGTCAAGAGGTACAGTCTATAATAGGTCTAAGATATAGATATCTAATGTATTCATACATTGTTTATGTATTATTTACGTAGCCTATATAGGCCTATATATATATATATATATATATATATACAAACAAACAATCATATTGTTTCTTCAACTTAAACATAGCTGACCCTTTTTTTTCCCCTTCTCGGGGATTATGTGCCCAGTTTTGATCTCGGACGTCTGGTCACTTATAGCATATAAGAATATTCTATTACTGTTAAACCAACTATTAATAATAAAACACGCCAAAACACGTGTCCTTTATCATAGCTACACGTATGATAAAAAAACGCGTGAAAATCAGTGGTATTCAGTGAGGTATGATTAATTAAATGCGCTGACTGTTCATTTCTCCAGTCAAATGAATTACACTGAGGGGGGCGGATCACCACTCCAAGATGGCGGCCCCGCGTCTCGTCAGCCCAGTGCTCAATGTTGCGTCTATGAGATAGGATGTCTATGGTTTAGCTGGCTCATTAATTGGTTAGGACTTCACAATTCCTGCAGAAGGCCTAGCTATGTGTTTTGGCCTGGAGAGTGAGGGGCAGATTGACCAATCACGGTTCGATTTCAAGTGGGCAGGACAAAAAAAATAAGACCTTAGGCCTTCACGAAGTCCTAACCTATCACATAGTGGCTGAGTCTCAAAGAGTGGTGAAAGTGGTTGAGAGATTGAAATTGAAAGTTAAATGGCGTCAGAGGAGAATTACGTTGTGGCTAGCTTGATCGGATGGCCTTTTTCAAGGCGTCCTTTCACAGAAAAACTATAAATAATAAAAAAAAAAACGGAAGACCAATTAAAAAAAAAGGTTAAGAAAGTGCGATATCCATGGATGGCGGGCTGTTATAAAACAAACAGGCTGTACTGGTGGAGTTGTTTGCTTTTAACAACTAAAAAACGCGCTGAATTTGTCAGCCTTACAAATCTGACAAAGTCAGCCCACCGACATCAAGGTTCTGCGGCACACCTGCAAGCGACGGTCAGTTTGAAAACCTTTGGGGTGATGAAATGAGCCTCGGTGTCCGTGTCAGCAGCGTCATGGGGTGACACTCTGGGTGACTTCATTTTATATTTCCAGATTTTGGCTTTAGAATATGTTTATTTAATTTTGAGATGTTTCTTGTTGCGGAGAATGTTATCGATGTTATGGTCTATTTGTTTACATCCTCGTCATCGTTAATTAAAGTCGGATTGCATTTGTTTAACCCTTTCAATTCATCGTAATGTTGCTTTTTTCCGTGAAGATTTATTTTCTCAGCGGTGATGACTGAGGTGAAGGCCCAGCTGTAGTGCTCACGGTTCGCCACTGGTGTTTATTAGTATTAGAACGCCGCCATTTTCGGTGACGTCACTGGCATGGTAGGCAAATGTAGAGAGCGTTGTTAAATAAGAAGGCTCAGAACAATCTTTACGTACGAAGTCCGAAGGAATTAAATGAGATTTGACCACCAAATTAGTCTGAGTATTTATTAAGTTTTACACAAATAAGGCACTCGATGCGAATTCCCCCCCAGCGCGCTGTTTCTCCTAGAGCTTTGTGTCGATGCACGCTGCTCCGTGAGAATCCGAGGAGTGCATACCAATGTTTCTCGTTTGCCGCTCTTATCTTGAGATTCCCACCCTTGGTGGCGCATTTTGCGTTGTTCTCGCTTTGACAAATCTGCATTTGGCTTCACAACCCCTCTTCCTTTTTTCCACAGGTATCTCTCCTTGTCTCTTTTCAGTCACTCTTCATATTTGACAGGGTCCTCTTTTATTCTGTCCCTATAGGTCTGAGACCTTTCTGCTGTAGATGTTCACAGCATCTTAAAAATAGATTAAAATACATTTCAACAAATAAACATTTGAATAAATACATTAACATTGCACATATTAATAAATAAATTATACACATGTAGCCTCACAATCTATTAATTGCACCTGTAAACATAAATGTAATTTCCACCTCACCTTTGTCATTTCCACTGTTATGTATTCGTGGGTTTCTACTTTAGTGTGAAGGACAAACGAACAGGTCTTTATGGCTTGAACTGTATTGGTTTACTGAAACATAAAAAGTAATGCGTGAGCTACATACATGTCAATGCATTTGGGGAGGCACAGCGCCGACCAGTGGTGTGGTCACAAAACAGCAAAGATATCACATCTCCCCAGTTAATGTACTTCTCACACTGAATATGAGCATTAGATTTCATTGAACATGAGATTTCATCCTACCCTTGAGTTAGGGAGTAGACTGTCCCAAACCCCAGAGTCCGTCAAGGGTTTATTGTTCTTGAGACATGACTCCTTAAACTATTATAACATTAACATTTCAGTCTATTCAGAATGTCCCAAACACATGCTTTCCACATGTGGTATGCCTTAAGGGCTGTACCTAACTGGTGGTTTAGCAACACAAGATGGGTATCTCTTACCAGTCTCTCAAATGTGCTGGTGACTTTTGGTGTTACCTGAGGTGATGCCACACTCTCTGGAGCAGGAGATGGATGAGTTGCAGGTTATGGGACAGTGTCCTCGAGCGCAGGCAGATCTACTTGACCTGTGGACAACTCTGTTTCTTCCACCGGTGGAGCCTCCAACTCGGTGTGCCGGGTCAGCATTTGGTCAGCATGGCGTCTCCAGTGTTCCGATGATCCGACATCCACTGTGTATGACACAGGACCGTTTTCTATTGATACCACGACAGGCTTTGTCACCCACCTGGAATGCTCTGACATTTGCATGTCTTTATAGATGAGCACACTGTGCCTCTTGCACTTTCTCAACTCGTGATGCTACATTCGGCTTCAACAAGTCAAGGCGTGATCACAGCTTGCGACGCATGAAAAGCATGGCTGGTGATTCCTTGGTTGTAGAGTGCGGAGTGTTGCGATACATCAACAGGAACGCATCCAGTCTGTGTTGAATTGACATTGTCCCTACCGAGCGTTTCATTGAGTGCTTGAATGTTTGAACAAAACGTTCTGCTAGCCCATTTGTGGCTGGGTGGAATGGTGCAGAACGAATGTGCTTCACTCCGTTTCCCTTCATGAACATCTCAAACTCACTTGATGTGAACTGGGGGCCATTGTCACTAACTAAGACTTCCGGAAGTTCATAGCGACTGAATAGCACACCTGTATGGTCTTGAAAGTCATAGTGGAGTTCATGAGGTGCACTTCCGGCCATTTGGAATGAACTTCCACGACCACCATGAACATTTGTCCTTGGAAGGGGCCAGCAAAATTGACGTGAATTGTATGCCATGGAGCTCCAGGCCACGTCCACGGATGGAGAGGTGATGGTCCTGGTGCATTCTGGGTAAGTTGATAGGATTGGCAGTTCTTTGACACTTGCTCAATTTGTGTGGCGATTCCTGGCCACCACATATAACCACGAGCGACAGCCTTCATTTTCACTACACCAGGGTGTCCGATGTGTAGCTCAGACAGCACTCCGTGTCTCAGTTTCGGAGGAATGATGACGCGGATAGCCCACATGAGGCACCCTTGCTGGACGGTCAGTTCATCCTTCCTACTGATGAATGGCATCAGGGCGCCGTCCAAATCCTGGACCCTTGGGATACGACCTGTGGAGACCATCTCCAGTACCTGAGCAATGATAGGGTCTGTCCTACTTTCTCTGCAGATCTCCTTGCAGCTCACAGGTAAGGCTTCTATGTGTTTGATGTGGAAACTATCCACAGCATTAGTCCTTTCTTTTGTAGGTGTAGGCAGTGGCAAGCGTGATAACCCATCAACATTACAGTGACATGCTGCCTCTCTGTACTGTATGGTGTAATCATGAGCAGCCAACAGTAGATCCCACTGCTGCATTCTGGTGGCAGCCATAGATGGTATAGCTTTGCTCGGGCTCCTCCTGCCATACAAGTAGTGGTGAAATTTACGAGCTCCGAAAATGATCGAAAGAACTTCACACTCTGTCTGTGCATAATTCTGCTCCGCTTTGATCAGAGTCCTTCAGTACGTTTACATGCAGCAAGAAATTAGAATTTCTAATCGTATAAGACATCGTTCGGACTTTTTAAGTGCATGTAAACACCTTAATCCGACCTACTTCGGACCTATTTCGGACATCTAAAATCGGATAACTACCAGTGTTGGGTAGTAACGCATTACTTAGTAATATATTACTGTAATATTATTACTTTACCCAGTAACGAGTAATATAACGAGACTACTATGCCAAAAAGTAATATTATCTCTCGCTACTCTGGCAAATGCGGGTTTCGTTACTCGTTACAATGGCTGTTAAACTTGGAATTTGTGCAGGGCCATTACACACTGTGATTAGTGATGCATAGTAGCTTGTAGATCTGTTCTATTTGCGCATGCTTCAGCCCTGCACAAATTCCAAGTTTGTATCGGCATTATTTTGAATTTTTATCAGGCAAGGACGAAAAGAATATAAATACCACGTCAAACCTGCTTAAACACCTGGAAAAGGTCCACGAAAATGTCAAGATAGTGGCGAAAGCAGACTGTGATGTAACTGTAAGGAAAAAGTTAGTGAATACAACACTCCATAGAAATGTATTGACAACTGGAATAATTGAATACTTGAAATTAGATGGAGTGTTGAATTCACTAACTTTTTCCTTACACATGTGAGTTTTGAGGAGGAATTTTACGAACTTATCCGGAAAAACGGAAGTGACTTCGATGCAGCGGTAGCCTTAGCAACAGAGAGTTGAAGCCATCAGAAAAGTGCTCTTTTAAATAAACTCCTGGTGTACTTACAAACTTTAAAATGCCTCGTTTTGTGAGTACAGACCATATATGTAATACTACAGAAGTTGGGTAACAATCCATGCATTATTAGTGGGGTAATTTACGAGATATACATATTGTACGGTTCACTCCAATACTAAGCCATTCGGCTGATACCCCTAAACTTGATAATATTGACCGTCGCTAAAAATGCATCTGAGGGGGTATTTGGCTGGATTATTGGTGGAAATTACCTCAGGGTGAATTTTACTCCGAACCATCACTTGAAGTTTAAAAAGTCAGAGACTGTTGCTTTATTTTTTATTCTATTTTTATACTAGATATCTAAGACACTTTATTTTGTTTTATAGACTACAAGTCTACAGTATAATATATCTATGTCAGACTCAGGTATATGTCAGGTTTTGTTGGTTACACAGTGAAAAAGTTTACAAAGTAAGAGAGACTGCTGCTTTATTTTTTGTGGATTTTATATAGGCTACACTATAGGCTGTCTGTGACCTACAGACTGTCAGGTTTTGTTGGTTGCATTGTTAAAGCGTTAGGTTGCATTGTGAAAGTCAAAGGTTGTTCTGTTTGCACTTGTTCACTGTTCACTTTATCATTATTCCATTAAATTGGATTCAGTTCCAAAAGGAGCTGGCTAAACCAATTGTGGTGTTGTCCATCTTTTTGCGGGTGGGAGGGGGGAAAGTAATATGTAATAAGAAAGTAAAGTAATATTATTACTCTTGATTCTAAGTAATAAGTAATATAACTATATTACTTTTCTACGGAGTAATATGTAATAAGTAACTTATTACTCCACTAAGTAATATTGCCCAACACTGATAACTACACCTGGATAATTTGATCATAGTCGGACTTTTAACGGCATGTATACTCAGCAATCGGATCTGAATCGGATTTTGCATTCTGCGCACGCGCAGTGCCATTCTGCACATGCGCAGCGCCACATTGCGTCCAGAGTCAGCCCATGCTCCGGCTGTTAATCCGATTCTCTGAACGGCATGTATACTCGGACAAGTGATCCGGTCTTACGCATGTCATTATCTGATCCGATCAGAAATTCGAATTTCTTGCTGCATGTAAACGTACTGCTTGACGCAAAGGCTATAGGCCTCTCTTGTCCATTCGGAAGAATGCGTGAAATGACACTGCCTACCCCATAGGGTGAAGCATCACAGGCAAGTCTGATGGGGAGCTCTGGATTGTGATGAGTCAAGACACTTTGTGATAACAGCTGTTGCTTGGTTTCTCTAAAAGCTGTTGTACATTCTAATGTCCATTGCCATTGCTTACCTTTGCACAGGTGTGCATTCAGCGGGCTGAGGATGGACGACAGGTTCGGAATGAATCTGCTGTAATAATTAATCATCCCTAAAAATGAACAAAGCTGACTCACATCAGTAGGTGCCAGAGCATCAACGATTGCCCAGACTTTCTCTGATTAGATTAGATTAGATTCAACTTTATTGTCATTGTGCAGAGTACAAGTACAGGGACAACGAAATGCAGTTGGCGTTCTAACCAGAAGTGCAAATGTGCGATAAAGGTGCAGGTTTAAATGCAGGAATGCAGAATAAGGTGCAAAATTGAAAAACATGAAAAGTGGCAGTGGTTATTAAAGTGACGGTAATTAACGGTAGTTAATAAAGTGACATAAACAGTGCAGATGGAGGTAGTGATCATCGAGATATTAAACGGTTACTAACAGTAGCATAAACATGTAAAAAAAAGTGTAAACAATGTACAATGTGCAAGTAGTGCAAGTAATAGCAATATAATATAAGTAAGTGTACAGGTGGTGCAATAGTGCTCTAGTGCAATATAACAGAACGGGTACAACAGATGAATATGGATTGTATGGATATGGGGGTGGGGGGTGCAATGGCAGTTAAGAATAAATACAATAAATAACATTACTATAAATTATATTATATGTAGTATGTCCAGGGGGGGTGGGGGGGGGGGTCCAGGTATTGGGTGGGCAGTGGTGAGTGTCTTTGGGGGGCGGGGGGGGGGGGGGGGGGGGGGCGCGGTCAATGTTCAAATGGGTCCAGGTCATGGGTGGGCAGGGGTGTATGTCCTTGGGGGGGGGGGGGGGGGAGGCAATGTTCATGTGGGTGTGGAGTTCAGAAGGCTGACAGGCTGCCTGGGGGAAAAAGCTTCCCCTGAACATGCTGGTCCAGGTGCCCAGAGACCTGTAGTGCTTTCCAGAGGGGAGGAGGGTAAACAGTCTGTGGTTGGGGTGAGAGCTGTCCTTTGCGATGCTGCGCGCCTTACGCAGGCACCGCTTCCTCTTAACAGCCTCGATGGAGGGGAGTGGGGAACTGGTGATGCGTTGGGCGATTTTCACCACTGCAGTGCTTTCCGGTCCGAGGCGGAGCAGTTACCATACCACACTGTGACACAGTTGGTTAGTATGCTCTCGATGGTGCTGCGGTAGAAGTTCACCAGGATCTGAGGAGACAGGTGGGCCTTTTGCAGACCCTGGGCATCGAAGACATGGCCCAAGTATTCAAGTTTCCTGTCTAAGTTGTAGACTGAAGTCTTTCAAACGCCCCAGGACTGCATCCAAATTCTTTAAATGATGCATGCGGTCCTGGCCTGTGATTATGATGGTAGCAGTGAACATTCGAAAGACCCTGGAGGACCTGGTCCATGGCCCTCTGGAAAATCGCTGGCGATGACGTGATTCCAAAAGCAAGTCTGTTGTAGCAGAACAGTCCCTTGGATGTTGTAATGGTGAGGTATTTGATTGAGATTTCTCTTCAACAGATATTTGCAAGTACGCATGAGACAAAGCCAGCTTACTGAAATGCTGCCCGCCTGCAAGTGATGCGAATAAATCCTCAATTCGTGGAATTGGGTATTTTTCCACACAGAGCGGGGTTGATTGTCATCTCAGCTTCTACTTTAGGCATGAGAGCATAAGGAACGACTCTTGCCTGGCAAAACCGTGGCTGATGTTCTGCTTTCAGAGCTATGGCAGCTTCAATGCCTTTCAGTGTGCCCAGCTCTTTCTTGAACACTTCCTTGTGCTTCTGTAGCACACCTCACGAATCGTCTTTATTTCCCGCCAGTCAATCTGTATTTGGAGCAGCCATTGCCGACCGAAAAGCGTAGGCAAGGCCCCTTTAACCACATACAGCAGTAGCTTAGCCCTCTGCCTATTCATCTTTACTGCGACTGTGAAGACGCCCTCTGGTGAAATCATCTCGACCGTATGTCTTCAGTATGACATTAGTATGACGCAATGGTAAGTTTTCAAAATTGCTTGTGATACAGTTCTTTAGAAATAAGAGAGACTGCAGCGCCTGTGTCTAACTCCATTTCAATTATCTTCCTTTGACTTTTGGTTTAACGCACATGCTTGACAAATTTCCATTCTGTGCCATCATATACACTGTTAACTCTGAATGTGCTACCATCACTGTTTGACATTTCTTTTGCATCCTCTGTTCTTTATTTATTTAAATTTCTGTTTCACAGCCTTCTCCTTATTTACAGTCTCTTTGTTTCTACACACTTTGGATATGTGACCTGTCCTACCACAACTGTGGCATTTTTTTATCTTTGTAATAACAGTCGATTTCCTTATGATTCATTTTTCCACAGTGCACGCACTTGTTGCGCTGCTGACTATTCATTGAAGTTGCATGCACTTTCATTGCACTACTTAGCTGATGGGTTTCTCTTGCCACTGTCTCCACAGACACAGCTATCTCCATTGCCATCTTGAAAGTGAGCACGGCCTCTGTCAGCAGTCTCTTCTGTATTGCCACAGTGTTCAATCAACATACAAGCCTGTCTCTGAGCGCGTCCTGAAAGTGTGCTCCAAACTCGCAGTGTTCTGACAACTTTTTAATGACTGCTATATACTGCGTCACTGATTCTCCCTCTTGTTGGTTCCGTTTATGGAAGCACCGAAGCTCGGCAATGACAAGCGGCTTTGGAGAAAAATGTCCTTGCAAAGCATCCACAACAATATCTTTATTGTATAGCACCTATTACACTAAGAAGAACAACAACCTTTTTGTCTTCCTCAACTTCATTTGCTGTAACAAAATGTTCAAACCTTTCCACGTAGGTAGCCCATTCTTCCACTGACTCGTCAAATGTGTCAATATGGCCGATGAATCCGTATGCAGCCATGTTAGCAATCGGCCTCCTTTGTTAGTAGGCGCACTCAATAGCGTTTTCTAGCCACTCTTCCCTCACGGCAAAGCTTAACTTTTCCCCTTCCATTCACACACACAGATTAAATCTGACTTTTACGTATAATTCATGATTTACCTACTAAAACAATTGTTTCTCAATGCATTGAGTATTTTATTTGTTCAACAGTATATTGTCTGTTACATCAATGTTTTTTGCACTGCTTGTTGTCAGTCCTTCATTGTTATTTGCTGTGATGAATTACCAAATGGCCCATCTATTTGTGTGTATGTGGGCGAAATTTTGATACACACATTTATATTTAAAAAAAAATATTTAAAAAAAAAGTAAAATCTATTTACATATTGTAGCCTAAAGTTATGCCAAAATGCAATAAAATGCTTATTTAACGCTATTGTGGTATTAGCACTGAATGACTGAAGCATGAAAGAGTTCAAAAGCATCTAACAGAACAAATAGACATGAGCCTATATGATTACATTTGTGTTGCGGTTATGAGGGGGTCCTTGAAAAAGATTCTGCCCTATGGGGGGCCCCTGGCCCCAGATAGTTTGAGAACCAATAAATCACCGTGGTCCTCAGAACTGCCGGCAAAGAAGACATATCCTGTCCTTATTCATGTGTCCTGACTGATACTGTCTTGTATAACCCCAAACGAGCTAGCGTTAATCCTTACCTCACAAACAGTAATGCTACTGGCCATGCAGTCATTCTCAACATGCTTTCCTGTTAAAAAAAAAAAAAAAAAAAAAAAAAAGTTGAATTTGTCATCGCTAAATCTGGATAAGGTTTTTAAATTCATACATTTAACAACAGTTCACATTTGGCTCTTACCAGCAGGACATGAAGAGCAACATTCAATACCCACTCTGTATTCATCCAGGCAGGCGCGTAGAATACGGTGGGGACGCGTACCTACCAGTTTTCGTCATGAGTCATTTTGTACCCACCACTTTTTATGAAAGAATCCCCCGTGTGGGACTCGCACCGGTGTCTTTCACCACTACGTCAGTAAATGCAGTCTGAGTTACGTCAAGCTCGACGAAGAGAAGAACTCTACTCTTATAAGTCGCTTTAGTATGACAGGGTCACAAGCGGACTTTTCACGCGGTTTCGAGCGGAGTGGTAGTTTTATGCCAATATGCCATAGTGCGTTGAGTAATGGTGCTCCCTGACTCATCCCAAAAACAACAGTCAACAAAGTGAACGTAATGAAACAGTGAAATGCAACCCAACATGTCCTGAACATTCGCCTCCAAACCCTATCTAATAGCAATAACATGTAATGACACAGAATGCCAGAATGTCGCAATGCATTCTGGGAAACACTACCCCAACACGTTACAATATCCACGATTTCCTCAGGCAAGTACAACAAGTTGAACTGATAATACAAGAAAACACAAAAGCATTAACCTAATTTACACAAAATAGAAACAACATTTAATTTGATTTGTTTTGTGTCCGATGACGAGAGAGAGACGGAGAGAGAGCTAGCACTTTGGTAGAGAGACATAGAGTAACAATAACAGAGAGCGAGCGCCGGTCTCGATAAAGCCGTCAATCAGAGAAATGAAACGTTATTTCCCGATTGTTTCACAGCGGTTACATTCAGCAGGTAGACACGGCCATGAACTGCACCTATCACATTATCCAATGAAAAGTATTAGAGCTCTGTGCCTGAGCATAGTCAAGACATCGCGTGTGTGTGTGTGTGTGTGTGTGTGGCGGTGGGCGTGTGTGTGTCATCATCACATTTTTGTATACATTTTTATTAATTAACATGACCTGCGCGAAAGGGGGAAAAAATGAATGCGCGTCATTGTACCCAGCACTTCTGAAAATGCACTTCCGAATGCGTCTCTGTCCCCAGCACATTTCAAACCAAACCTACGCCCATGCATCCAGGGGACAATTTGCTGATGCAATACATGAGTCCAACAAACCGGGTACCGCCCACTTTTTTGACACATCCGGGCATTTTTAGGTGAAACTACCCGGAAATATTTGAATGGGGGTCTATGAGAATTTCAGTGCATTACATTTCTGAACTTCACCCAAGTATTATATAGCCATTTATACCGATCTAATGCTATGGCCAGACAGCAGACCAGCTATACCAACTCTCTTCCAAGTCCTGACCGGTGTCGCTCTTTAGAAAAACTTAAATTAATCGGCAATGTCAGATGTCCCTTCACGCTGGAATCTGGTCTCGGGGCGAACGAGACGAGTGGCCAGAGGTGGACTACGGGGACATATGGAACTACCTAAGCAATGAATGTATGAATCACGAATGAAGATGAGGGCACCAAAACAATCTATTTTCATTCAAGTCAAGTCACTTTTATTTTTATAGCGCATTTAACATGCAGAGTGCAACCATGATAGCACTAGTGCTAGGTGGTGCAGGCTAACTCAGAGCTGAACTATGACATGTAATTACAGCTCCTAGTAGTTCGCAAAGTTTAATTCATTCCTTCATTATTTTAGATTAGACATATTTAACATCGAACATCAACTGATTTTAGCTACTAATCTGTAACGAAGTGTTTGCCCCAGACGTAAACAAATGTAGACGCCGGGTCCCACAGCCTCCCATCGGGATTCTCTCTTCCGATTGCCTGGAGCCACAAACCCCTTCTTTTCCCTTCCCTTTCTTTTTGTGGCAACATACTAAATCACAAATCCTAATTTTTTGTTGTTAGCATTGTGAAATACAACACAGCAGCTTTTAGGGATGGTGCCTGCACATGGAAATAGCCTACTGTTCTATCAACAGTAATAGCCGAGTGCCTACTTCCTTCACCTAAAAGAGGGCGTGGACGTTTTGGGGCTCATTAGCATATCGCTGGTGACGAGACGCTGGACTCATCTATAGGATGATGGCCAATGGAATGAAACAACTACATATGTGATGAACATGTCGGACCATATGACGATATGACAATAATGACATGTCCTAATTGCCATGCGGTTCCACACGATTTCTTGAAATTCTGAACTGGACATATACAAATTAATACAGTTAATAAATGCTAGAGATAAAACATCAAATAGTTAATTGACTTCAACGCAGGGTTATTTTTGTTTTCTAGTTTGTTAAATAGCTGACCGGATTGTAAAAATGTCAACCAAGGGACTCCTTTGTGACACCTATAAATCAGGTAGGCCTACTTACTACAATGCAACACGTCATCCAGAAACTGCACCACTTAAATTAAAAAGCCAATGAAGAAATTTAGAAATTACCTAAAAAGATGTCATTTGTTCGATGATGACCTCCTCACACGGCAGATCGAAACGGCTTGTAACGATCAGGAATAGCCTACATGGTAGTCAAATAGGGGCCATTTGACCCTAACCCTCCTTCACCTGCTGGGATACTGTCTACTGCCTGCTAATCTCGGATCCAGCAGTGTTTCTATGTTATAGAATTACATATCTCTCCTTTAGATATTGATCTAAATTCTGAATTGTGAGACATGGTCAAGCCAAAATTATAACTGCTTCACATCAAATCCGAAACCAGATGTGCAGTTACATATGTCGCCAGGCTGGCGACATATGTAACTGCACTGGCGACGCCAGCAGATGTCAATGAACTCTCATGAATACTTGTGTCTAGTTGGCGTCCCAAAGTCCAGGCTGCAACACTAAACCTCAGAACCTAGTCCCATGTACCAACTGGTTCAGGACTTACAAGTTATTTTGACTATGAGTCAAATCAAATAATAAGTGAACATAGTGAGTTTTCACTAGCTTCACTTGAAAATATATATTTAACATTTTGATAAACAAGACAAAAACATTATTTTTATTGTAGGTTTAGCCTTTGTTTCACACAACTGCAGATAGTCACAACAGTTGAACTCAAAATACATAACATATATATCGACATATATAAAAAGACAAAAAGAAGAAGAGCTGGACGAAGTGGCTGGGGAGAGGGAAGTCTGGGCTTCCCTCCTCAGGCTGCTGCCCCCGCGACCCGACCCCGGATAAGCGGTAGAAATGGATAGATGGATGGAAAAAGCAAAAGTCTGTGATAATTACATTTTGGTCAGATTTGGGAATATTTCATATTCATTCCATGTATTCTATGCAGTTTAATACATTACCAACACAGTGTAATAACCTATTACTATGAAACAGTTAAGATATAATAACTAAGCTCATTAAGGATAGTGCCTAACGCTTCCCTCAGATACTGAGGACAATCTCTCAGGCTTCGTTGCCAAAACTGTGTAAATAACTAAAAAGATTTTTTTTTAAACCCTGCCTTGCAGAACCAATCCAAAGTCTTACGGCCCTTCATACAGAGTCCCTGAGTCCCGCTCCTTCCACTGCTCCTTCCTCTTCCTCAAGGAAACTTTGCCATGTGAACAGTTAGAGGAGGGATCAACCCTGTGGTTAGTGGACGACTCACCATCCACTGAGCTACTGCCGCCCCATTACACGTTGGTCAACTTCAAAGATTTTTTTTTAAAAGCTTAACTTTTGTTTAAAGTCACAGTTGATGTTCATGATCAAATGTCTTATTTGTCAACTTATTTGTTGCTTAACTTAACTTAACCAAACGGTTCACTGTCACCACACCATCTTACATATTATGTACGATGGTGTGGTAAGAGTTAGGTGAGAGAGGTAACATTGTTTATATTAACATTCAGAGTATTACTCAATTTGGAGTCAACAAATGTGCTGGCTCACATGATGGTAACCTTGGACCCAAGCCAAGTTTACCATCATGTGAGCCAGCACATTTGTATACAAACAATCCCTGGTGTTGAGGCTAGCCTGGTCCTGGTCCCTGGTGTTGAGGCTAGCCTGCTCCTGATTCCTGGTTCCTGGTGTTGAGGCTAGCCTGGTCCTGGTTCCTGGTGTTGAGGCTAGCCTGGTCCTGATTCCTGGTTCCTGGTGTTAAGGCTAGCCTGGTCCTGATTCCTGGTGTTGAGGCTAGCCTGGTCCTGGTTCCTGGTGTTGAGGCTAGCCTGGTCCTGATTCCTGGTCCCTAGTGTTGTGGCTAGCCTGTTCCTGGTTCCTGGTGTTGTGGCTAGCCTGGTCCTGGTCCCTGGTGCTGAGGCTAGCCTGGTCCTGATTCCTGGTGTTGAGGCTAGCCTGGTCCTGGTTCCTGGTGTTGAGGCTAGCCTGGTCCTGATTCCTGGTCCCTAGTGTTGTGGCTAGCCTGTTCCTGGTTCCTGGTGTTGTGGCTAGCCTGGTCCTGGTCCCTGGTGTTGAGGCTAGCCTGGTCCTGATTTCTGGTGTTGAGGCTAGCCTGGTCCTGATTCCTGGTCCCTGGTGTTGAGGCTAGCCTGGTCCTGATTCCTGGTGTTGAGGCTAGCCTGCTCCTGATTCCTGGTCCCTGGTGTTGTGGCTAGCCTGTTCCTGGTTCCTGGTGTTGAGGCTAGCCTGGTCCTGGTTCCTGGTGTTGTGGCTAGCCTTGTCCTGGTTCCTGGTGTTGAGGCTAGCCTGTTCCTGCCTCCTGGTACTGAGGTTAGCCGGCATTTGGGTCTCAAAGTTTGCGGCACAAGTTGCCAAGCAGCGCTGTTGACGAGTAGCTGGGAGCATGTGGCCATTAGTTATACAGATTCCACGTCTTTAGGGACTTCAAGTCTCTTATCATGTGAATGCTGGCATCAGGAAAGATACAGTGGACTTCCTCCCCTCGTTTCTGAGTTAAATTTGCTCGTATCTAGGTTGACTTTGTCTCCTGCAACATTGATGGTCAACTGAAAAATGTCTCTCTTGAAGAGGACAGAATGATCATCCTCAGGATGTCCTATGAGTGACACACATCACTCAAGTGTGGAGCATGATGGTGAGGTTGGTTCTGGGGGGCAGCCGCGGCCTACTGGTTAGGTCTTCGGACTTGTAACCGGAGGGTTGCCGGTTGGAACCCCGACCAGTACGGCCAGAACGGCTGAAGTGCCTTTGAGCAAGGCACCTAACCCCTCACTGCTCCCCGAGCTCTTCTTCCTCTTCCTCTTCCTCTTCTTCCTCTTCCTCTTCCTCTTCTTCTTCTTCCTCTTCTTCTTCTTCCTCTTCTTCTTCTTCTTCTTCTTCTCCTTTCTTCTTCAGACTCTGGTCATCATGAGTAGTTGTGGTGTGTACAGGATCAGGAATGGGCTGTAGCATTGTACTTTCTGAAAGAGAAGGCAGAAGAGAGTCAGGACACACAGCCAGCCTCCACATGCAGCAACACTCTGCCTGAAGACTGAAGCTGGTTATTCTCAGGTGAAGATTAGGTCACAACCAGACACACAAGCAGACAGACAGACAGACACAGACAGACAGACAGACAGACACACAACCACCCCACAAAATCAAGAGACACACACACAAGCAGACACAACCAGCCAGAGGAGCAAGCTACTGCATGTATTACTTATATTTCACATAATGTTTCCACATTGAGCCAAAACGCAGGCTTGTAAGTTGCCGCATTGCCCCACAATGTGGCAGTAGTGTCCAACTTTATATCCCAATAATCTGTAGTATAATTGTCACATGACTGCTCTGGCAGCTGGCATGGAGCACCAGTTATTAGTTATTTTATATTATTCATTTATTTTATATTATTCATACATATAAAGGGCATAAACACACATTATTGGATTTGAAGCAAATTGATTTGGAACTGCTGAAGTTAAGGTGCATCGTTATTGAAAAATAATGCACTCATGGAACATTATGACCAATCAGAATCAAGTATTCACCATCGCTGTGGTGTTTATAAATATAAAAGAACAGGAAGAGCTTACCACCTATCTGATGATCACTGTTTGGTGTTTTCTTACTCTGTAAATAAAATATTCACCTTTGTTATTATAAATGTATTACATGAATTAATTACATTTAAATACATGTATTGTTATAAGTTATTTACAAGGTGCATCACTTAATAGATATCACTGTCAGTATAGGTTCACACACACTCCAGTGTCAAACTAAATAAATATCACGTACCAGTTCTTCTTTAAGGGTTGATGTTATCCATGCTATATAGTGGTAAACAATACATTAGAACAACAGCAACCACATGACAGCAGTCAGTATTACTCATCATAACCATGATACATGTTAGAGATGAATGTAATGCTTTGGCCTACCTCTTCTTTTCTTTCTCAGACACACAATGCCTATTGCTGATGATAAGAATAATAATAATAATACTAATACTCCTGCCACTACTTTTCCTGTGTTTGAATCATGTTTTCCACACTCAGAATCAGTTGAATGATTTCCTGGTTGTATCAGTTTCAGTCCCACAGATTCACATCTGAAATGAGAAGACAAAACCCCATGTTCAGTTTCAGGGGGTTTAGTGGCTGGGGGCAGGGTAGTGGATGTGCTAGGGTATTCTAAAAGGTACTGGGTTTGATCCTCAATGTCCACAACCTACAGGTAGGTTATTAAGTAAGACATCCAACCCTGACCTGCTCCTAATGAACTGTATCAAACTATATTGGAATATACTGTAAGTTACTAAAATTACAATAGCAATTTGTTTTTCTGATTAAATGGAAGTATAAACTATAAACATAATGACTGCCAACAATAAAAAGCCACCCCACAACACATGTGATATATTGCCCAGGCCTAATGCTAAAAGTATCATTAACACGCTGTGATCATATTCACTTACTCTGTGTGGGGCGGGCAAGATGTTGAGGTTCCATTTGAGAATGTTCCATTAGCACAGTGAAGGCACTCTGTGTCTTTATCTGCTGTCCCTGAGTGAAGAAACATATTATTGAAACACAACCAGTCAGATTTGGTGTTAGATTACATTTGTGAGTTTTGACCAAAGATATGTTTTTTTACTTCTGCAATATAAAATATAACAACTAAGCTGAAATCGACTAAAGTTGATGAGCAGTTCTAAGCAGGAACAAGGAAATACAGAACGGAAATCTGAGTTTCTGGCTTTTGAGTAATTGCCACACATGACCAATAAGTCAGTTTGAGATAATCTTAACTAAGACACAAATTCATTCAATGGTAAGAAGCTTGATTAATTGAATACATTTAGTGGAGGAGTTTTCTAGCTATAATTTAACGTTGACACCAACCTCCCCGACTGATGTATTGACCAGGACTGCAGATCGTGTGTCTCTGAGCGGCCATACATCCATCTCTGTTAGAGTGAGTACAGAAGTGTCCATCCAGGGGCTCACACAGAGCATCTGATGTTGATGTACACAGCTTCTTCACCTTCAGGCCACGACCTGTCAATCACAACAGTTACAGAGAAACCTGAGAGAAGGAGAAGGCTGTCTGAGGAAGTCTTTGGTTATAATAACTTGATATGAAAAGCAGGTGAATATTCAGTGTCTTTGTGTGTGTCATGATATCAGCTGTTCTTTCCCTGTCCGTCTGGGAAGCTGTTCCCCTTCCTATTGTGTTGTTTCCTGTCTGTGTCTGGGTATCAGCTGTTCTTTACCTGTCTGTGTCTGGGTATCAGCTGTTCTTTACCTGTCTGTGTCTGGGTATCAGCTGTTTTTTACCTGTCTGTGTCTGGGTATCAGCTGTTCTTTACCTGTCTGTGTCTGGGTATCAGCTGTTTTTTACCTGTCTGTGTCTGGGTATCAGCTGTTCTTTACCTGTCTGTGTCTGGGTATCAGCTGCTCGCCTTCCTATTGTGTTTTCCCTGTCTGTGTCTGGGAAGCTATTCCTCTTCCTATTGTGTTTCCCTGTCTGTCTGTGTTGTCCTGGTGGGCGTGGTCGCTCATTCCAATTCTTCATCAACCAATCAACTCCTGCAATACATGTACTTTGGTACTTCCAGACTTTGTCTGATTGTCCGTCATTCATAGTGGTAGATACATTCTCTGACTCTGGTTTCTCTTCCTTGTTGTTGTCATCTCCTGTAAAGCACTGAGCTGCTACGTCGTGTTCATCTTTACATTTTGCCACTCTGGAACTGCCTGCAACCTGCCTACCACTTCTCCACTGCCTGCCTCATCTGCTGCCTGCCTTTGGTCCATCCTCCACCTTCACCCACCTGGAGCCATCGGTCATTACTCCTCTGTTCTAATACCATTAAAACTCTGTTCACTACTCAGTGTGTCTGTGTTCTGCATTTGGGTCTCCCCCACCCTGAAACCCTGTCAATGTGGTTTCTAGTTCTTATGTGGTGGGACAGACATGGGCTGCAGTCAGATAGTCAAAAATATGACATCCTATGTCCTTTCCTAACCACTTTTCCTTGACCTTGATTGGAACATCATGAGGTCAAGGGAAGATGTGAAGGAGAGTTCATGTAGAAAAGACAACCATGGTAGAAGAGAATCGGACGAGGCTACGTCATTGTGAGACGCTGGGGTTATGGACGTGGGTCTGCTGTGGTGGAACTACGAGGCTCCGAAGACAAAGTGCATCTTAGATACTTTGCCATGAATGATGTCATGTTGTCAGGTCATGTTGATGGTTTGTTTTCATGAATGGACAAATGGTGTGTGGATTTAAATGATTCAGCCACAAGGAATTGTGGGACAGCATCATCTCCTTTGGTAAAGGATGGTTCAGTGTACCCTATGCTAAAGGAGATAAGAAAGGAGGCATTGAAGCATCTTTCCTCAACATTCAGAGAATTTGAACAGCTCTCATCATGGTTGCCACTTCATTTCAGTGGCCATTTCAGTCAGTTAGGGACCTTCCTAATCAAAAAAAGAACATAGTAACCCCATTAATCCTAAACTGGTGTTTTTCATTCCTGCCCTGTTACTCATTCCTTGTGTTCATTGCTGTGTTTGGGAGGAAATGGTTTTACAACATATGTACATATCACCAAGCTAGGGTCTTGAACCATGACATTTGTAATATCATCAAGTGGTTTAAAAAACAATGTGAAACTCAGAATGTACCTGCATCACAATGTGTACATGTAAAGCATTGTTCCCGTCCATTGGAGTCATTCTGGAATGTACCTTCTCTACAAGGTCTGCATGTTGTACTTGAGTAATCAGTGCAATGCTTAGCAACAAACATTCCTGTTGGACAGAACATGTGTTTAAAAACATACAACTAATCCAAATCACTGCAATTATAACTTAAAATCAAAGATTTGGATTCATATAATCAGATTTTTATTAATAAGCTATTTACCTAGCTAATTTAGGTAATTGTTTTTCTGTGATCTGCATTCAACACCATTGTAACTTGTAAAGATATTTGACTCTTACCTGGTGGACAGGTAGGACAACATTCCTCTCCTACTCTGTATTCTGCCTGGCGACAATTTGCTGATGCACTAGCATTGACAATTAAATTTAGACTGAATAAAACAAAAAAAGTATATATAATTAAGATGAATTGATTGAGGCAAAAATAAAGTGTATTGTTTTGACTCAACATGCTTTCGTTCATTTTATTGGCTGCCATATCATCATTGCCATGCAGGTCCACTAAAGGGACTGAAGTTCTGAAATATCTGGGGAGAGTAAAAAGCAAAACAGCATTCCATCATCCAAATGAATGTACAGTTTGAACATATTAAAATATACCATGAGGGCAGCTGTAGTGACTCCAAAGAATGCACCTAATGCTGCCACTCATCCAGGACATGGGCCAGGAATGGTGACTATCATTCTGACATAGCATACGTATAGATATACATATAGATATGGATGGTGCAGAGCATCGGGTCCCAGAGGCTGTCAGAAGGGGATTCTTTGACACTTTGCTATTGTAGGAGGTGAGTCCTCTCACACTGACAGGTTCAGGGTCTTCAGTGTAACCATTCAACATTTACACTAACATTACTTGTAACTGTGATGGTTTAAATGTATTCAATGTTATTTATGCCACTAGGGTCTTTCAATGAAAACAATAACAGAAGATGCAGTTTGATGACATCATGAAGTAAAGTGGGATCATGGGAGTTGTTGTCTTCACCACCATTGTTGATGAAAGTCTATCTAACATGACTCTTTTGTCCGTACTCACGTTTGGCCTCCATTACGGGTTTAACACACTGAGTTGTGTCACGCTGTGGTCCAGACGGACCACCTCCCAGGTCGGGCAAAGCACACCTGACCCGCTTCCAACTGGTGGCTGGTTGGGAGCAAAAAACAAAGGAAAGTCAAATGATGCCAGTCCATACGGTTAGTCACAATTTAATATACTGTACATCAATACATATGATAAATATGAAATATGATGATCTTCCGGACTTCCAGACTTAAGACTCACTTGTTCAGAGTTCACCTGAACCCTGCATAACATCCATCCTCTACCTTAGCACTTAGCCAGAGATGTTGTACACTAGAGATGATTAACCTAGCAATTGAAATGCTTGAAACTTCTTCTGGTGACTTTTTAACAGCAGCAATGAAGGGTTTCACCTTCTTTTGACAAATGCACTTAATGTAAGTCGCTTTGGATAAAAGCGTCTGCTTAATGCCCATTTAATGCCCAACATTTTAAATATTCAACAGACAAAAGTACATGACAAATCATCCAGATTGCCTCCTTCACCAGTCTGTTGACTCGAAGCAGGGAGACAGGAAGAGCAAACGCGGCTGATTAGCTTTTGTTCTGCAGGTTTACATAAACAAGGGCTGTGTTGTGTCATGGAAAATGAACTTCCCTCTATGAAGTCTTGAAGCCTATGAAGTCGTTTTGTGCATGGTCTCCCCTAACATGATTTGTGTGTTGTTCCCTTTTAGCATTGTATATTCAGGTTATGTTTTTATGTTATGTTCTATGTTGTGAACAGACCAACTCCAGTGGCCGTTGCCAGCGACAGTGAATCCAAACGTCACACCCTAAGTTATGTTGGTCTAAAGCAGTGGTTCCCAATCTTTTTGTGCCCAAGGCACACCAAAGGACAAGTAAAAATCTCAAGGCAAACCTATTGTGCAAAATAGCCTTTATAACACGTGTTATCACTCATATCATGTAAATATCTGTAAATGTGCATAATTATTTACTAATGCCAAATAAAATGTGACAAAGACTCATATAGACACATTAACCAAATATTTCAAATATTAACTTGAAACTTTATCAAATTAGGCTTCATCAAAGCAGCAACACACCCATTTAAACCAGACAGCTCAGAAAATTAAAAAGGAGGCAAGAATTAAAGAATTGTTTGTAGGTATATAGTTTGCCTGCCTCTGTATTATGAAATTAGTGCATATGAACTAAATAAACTAAATTACTTAATAATTATTTTTGTGTAGTTGTATAGTGCAATAATAATGTGTGGTTGTCACAAAATCCCACGGCACAACCGGACTTGCCTCACGGCACACCGTTTGGGAACGAAGGGTCTAAACTAAAGTAACATAAAGTCTCTGTTGGCTGTCCGCGGAGAATCTTTGTCTAGGAAAGTCGCGGAGTCGCGGAGAATCTTTGTCTAGGAAAATAGGGTAGGACAGTGGAGTTGTCTCTGGAACAAGCCGTATTTCAATATCTCCTCAGGGTCAACTGTGTTCACCAGACGTTCACTGTACCTACTCACATTGTTGACCTAAGCGTATAAAAGGGCACTTTTCAGCCATCTTTTAATCACACTGGAAACCCTGTTTTTGCTCGTTGCAATAACCAAATAAATATTCTAACAGTTTAGAAGGACTGGTTGACCCTTCATTCATTCATTCGCTCGACCTCACGTAGGTAATCAGAACATTCTCACAACAGATGAGAATTATTACTCTGTCCGAGTAAAGGCTGAGTTATGCTTCATTATGCTTCCGCGTTGACGCAACGCTGCTGGGCTACGGACCCTAGTGAAAGTAATGGTACTTCTATCAAAGTAGACCCGTCATTATCCTCACACTGTACCTTTTAACTGTACGACTTCAATATGATGACCAGGATATCAGATTTGACTCTCATTTGCCGTTTATCTTACCTTACTTTGTTTGAGATCGACGTAGAATTAGCCAACAGTCGAAAGACGCACTCCGCCCACGACGACACTGAAAGTGAAACTAGATTCTTATCTCACCAGCAGAGGTCACTGCTGGCGACTTAAATACACAAAATGCCCCAATATCCGTAGGCTACTTGTACAAAGGGCTACATATTTGATATGGTTATGTCACAAATTCATACGCTGACATCTCAATTTAGAGCAGAAGAAACATGTTATTAATAAGGCTCCTTTAGACCTCACCTCAGGCCACCACCTCAACCATAACTTATAAAAGAATGACTTCAATGTAATGACAAGTACATCAGATTTGACTAACATGGAGCTCACTTTAATTGAGAACGACGCCACACACACTTCCGCTTTCACACGATACATAAATAGCAAATAAGGCAGTTAAACCAAAGCCCGTCTAAAGTCCTCTCACTCGCGGATATTGGCCACACCTTTCGGGCAACTATTGGGGCCTCATGTACGAACGTTGCGTACGCACAAAAAATGGTGTACGTTCATTCTCACGGCAAAGTGCGTATCAAGACAGAAATGGCCGTATAAATTTGCGTGCCTCACGTCAACTCTTGAGCTGGCGTACGCACATTTCTACAGCAGTTGACCCTTTGGCGACACTTAGAGGTGATCAAAGCATCATGTTTAATTTGTCAGAGCAATGAAATTCTTATTACATGGCGGACAACCTCTACGCAGTAGATGGACATAAGAGATAAGAAATACAAATATTTAAATGCTGGGAAACTGTCATAATAAAGGAATGTGTAAGATAGTAGTTTATTGAGTGATGTGCACATTCGAGACACGTGCACAATTAACACTGATGAACAATCAACACCGACAAGTCTGCAATAACATGACTGGGTATAAAAGCACACCCAAAAATTCCGTCAACAACAATGGCTGTGTTAGCGCTATTAGAGGACATTGCGAATGGCGCAATTAGGCGAGAGCGTGTCGTTTGCGTGATTGATTCGCTGGTTAAGCAACAGCTTCGGATCTTTCGTACAAGCCCCTGTCTCTGTGTGCAAAGTACTCATGTTAATAAACCCGTGCGTAAAGTGTGAAATGTCATTATCAGCCTCACCTTTGCCCCGGCGCCCTTCGGCATAAATTTATAACAATAGTGTGTAATCCATGTAAGTGGTGTATAAAACTAAGAAATGGGAACAACAAATCCAGTTTACTTATACTGCCTGCTTTCAATTAACCCCAGGCGACCGTGGCTACCCACTGAGGACGTGGCTTATGACCCCTCTGACCAACCCTCAGACTGACCGAGAGCGGAGGTACAATGACTTCCATACCCGCACTCGGTCAGTCGTTGAGAGGGCAATAGGTCTCCTGAAGGGACGGTGGCGCTGCCTGGACAGCACTAGGGACATGCTGCTCTACAGTCCTGAAAAGGTGTGCTGCATTGTGATGGCTTGCGGTGTCCTCCACAATGTGGCATGCCATTCAACTGCCGGAGCAACATATCCCCCCACCAGATGAACCAGAACCTGGACCCATTAACGTCCACCCCACACGGGAGGCCATTCTAGCCCGACAACATGTGATTGGAACCATTTAAGAGAGGCAAGGACGCAAATGTATTTTTTCACCAATTCTTTTAATGTGTCACTTATTGTAGTAAGGACGCCTACAATTGCATCGAGGCGGTCGTTGATCCCGCCTATTGCCTCAATAACATCCTGCTGTGACTGTAACACAGCCCTTGACAGGACACGGCCAGTCGGGCGCACAGCAGGCTGTGGTTCCGGCACACTGGCGCCAGAGACTTCGAGGGGTTCAGTCGTGCCCAAGACGCCCAGGCCGCTGAGGGGGGCACTCGTGCCAGGGACGCTGAGGGGGTCAGTCGTGCCCGAGACGCCCAGGCCGCTGAGGGGGGCACTCGTGCCAGGGACGCTGAGGGGGTCAGTCGTGCCCGAGACGCCAAGGACGCTGACGGGGGCACTCTCAGAGACGGCGCTGGAGGGCTGCGACTGGGATTCATCTCCTGCATTGTTTAAATAATAAATTCTGAAATCAAACATGATTCTACGTGATCTTTGATGTGTTGGCATGTTTAAATTTAAATTCCAAAGATGCTTTTCAAACCAAATAATACCATTCAGCATTTACGCATGAATCTTGTTGTTGGGCTGTGAGCAGGCTGTATGGACACGTGTGGTGCGAGGTACACAAACACATACCTACCTTGGGGGTAATCGGAGTCACCCACATCTGCTCCCACCACCCCTGAGAGAGCAGTCAGTACGTTTACATGCAGCAAGAAATTCGAATTTCTAATCGTATAAGACATCGTTCAGACTTTTTAAGTGCATGTAAACACGTTAATCCGACCTACTTCGGACCTACTTCAGACATCTCAAAATCGGACAACAACACCTGGATAATTCGTTCATAGTCGGACTTTTAACGGCATGTATACTCTGCAATCGGATCTGAATCAGATTTTGCATTCTGCGCATGCGCAGTGCCATTCTGCACATGCGCAGCGCCACATAGCGTCCAGAGTCAGCCCATGCTCCGGCTGTTAATCCGATTCTCTGAACGGCATGTATACTCGGACAAGTGATCCGGTCTTACGCATGTCTGATCCGATCAGAAATTCAAATTTCTTGCTGCATGTAAACGTACTGAGTGTCGCCCACAATAGCCGCGACTCTGAGCTCAAAGGGGGTGAGCTCATCGCCCGGCGGCCCCCCGCCTGTTGCAGCCACACTTCGGCGGTGGGCAGCAGTCCTCCTTTTCACTTCCATTTTTACATCTGACCACTTCTTTTTAAGTTCAGCGTGTGTGCGGCTCTCTGAACCCACAGCGTTGACCGCCTCACACATGCTGTCCCACTCACTCCTCTTCCGCTTGCTGTTAATCCCGGAGGACAAACTGCCAAATAAAACCACCCTCCGAGCCTCCACCTCAGTCAGGAGAGTCTCCAGTTCGCACTCGGTGAAGTTTCGCTTTTTAGATTTGCTCATTCTATTTCTATGATCGTACAGAGGGGAATCCCTGATGCAGGGCTCATTTAAATATGATTAACATAATTGAATAGGGGCGTGGACAGGGAGAAGTCTGATACTCGTGCACGTGCGCTCAATTCCACGTTGATTTGGTATGTACAAAGGAAATGTGCTTGGGTTCAGGCGTACGCTCAGATTGATACATCTGAATTTTTTTGTGCGTGCGGCGGTTTCTGGCTTTGTGCGTACGCCATGTTTCAGTAGAAAATCCAGTACATGAGGCCCCAGGGGCCTCATTTATCAACCGTGCGTAGGAAAAGTTCTAATTTCGTTCGTACACATGAAATTTAGAATGTGCGTAAGTACAAAAAAATCTGCATTCATCAAGCGTGCGTATACGGGTCGTACGCACACCAGTAAGTAATCCGTGATGATAAATCCCACCTGTTCTCAACTACCATGCTCGTGCACGGTTAGAGTCATTTGCATTCAGAAATGCCTCCAATTGACCATATATGGTAGCGGCAATCCCTTTAATAATACGTCAATGCCAGTCATCCTCAATAGGCGAGTTTCAGATCGTTTGCATTTGCGCATTTGTTGCAACGAGAATTGAGAAGATCCGGCGGAACTCGTCCTAATCCCGTCAAGTTCCCATCCCGTCAAGGCGAACACAGAGTCCTATACATGAGTCCAACAAACCGGGTACCTCCCACTTTTTTGACACATACGGGCATTTTTAGGTGAAACTACACGGAAATATTTGAATGGGGGTCTATGAGAATTTCAGTGCATTACATTTCTGAACTTTACCCAAGTATTATATATAGCCATTTATACCGATCTAATGCTATGGCCAGCCAGCAGACCAGTTATACCAACTCTCTTCCAAGTCCTGACCGGTGTCGCTCTTTAGAAAAACTTAAATTAATCGGCAATGTCAGATGTCCCTTCACGCTGGAATCTGGTCTCGGGGTGAACGAGACGAGTGGCCAGAGGTGGACTACGGGGACATATGGAACTACCTAAGCAATGAATGTATGAATCATGAATAAAGATGAGGGCACCAAAACAATCTATTTTCATTCAAGTCAAGTCACTTTTATTTTTATACCGCATTTAACATGCAGAGTACAACCATGATAGCACTAGTGCTAGGTGGTGCAGGCTAACTCGGAGCTGAACTATGACATGTAATCACAGCTCCTAGTAGTTCGCAAAGTTTCATTCATTCCTTCATTATTTTAGATTAGACATCTTTAACATCGAACATCAACTGATTTTAGCTAGCATGACTGACTGACTTCAGCTACTAATCTGTAACGAAGTGTTTGCCGCAGACGTAAACAAATGTAGACGCCGGGTCCCACAGCCTCCCATCGGGATTCTCTCTTCCGATTGCCTGGAGCCACAAACCCCTTCTTTTCCCTTCACTTTCTTTTTGTGGCAACATACTAAATCGCAAATCCTAATTTTTTGTTGTTAGCATTGTGAAATACAACACAGCAGCTTTTAGGGATGGTGCCTGCTCATGGAAATAGCCTACTGTTCTATCAACAGTAGTAGCAGAGTGCCTACTTCCTTCACCTAAGAGGGCGTGGACGTTCTGGGACTCATTAGCATATCGCTGGTGACGAGACGCTGGACTCATGTATAGAGAGAGAGTGGCGACAACTCCGTTTACTGCAATGGTTCGTTTTTTCACAGCAATGGCGGCGCATGGGGCCCCTCAAAAGTTCCCGGAAGTTAGCGCAAGCTAACTGTCACTCAATGTATTTCAACAGAGGAGATGGTAGGAGCAACACTTGTCCGAGGTAAAACGTTTAAAGAATGACATTTTCATATCAGTAGGGCATCGGAATTAAATTGACACGAGTGATTAATTATGTTGGCGTATTTTCTCTGTCTAGATTAGAGGATGTAGAGAATATTAACAGGTAAAAATGTAGCTAGCACACTAGATAACCACTAGGAAAACGCAATTCCATGGATTATGGAATTACCATGGCATGACAATGTAAAAGGGCTGCAGTGTAAAGTAGAAAATGTAATCCCACACTTGAGTCATAATTTATGGATAAAGTATCTGCTAAGAGCCATAATAATATTCCAATTAAATTCAACTGAGTGAATATGCAATGATTGATAGTTGATTGTGGGTCAGTTAAGTTATGTGGGTAAATTGAGTTTGCACAGAATAGAATTGTGAGAATGTATATCGTTTAAGACTGCAATGTTTAGTGTACAGTTGTTCAAGGCCTCTTAAGGTCACACATGACATTACCCATGCACAGCGACAGGTTTGGGCACAGTGAAGCCACAGTTTATTCAGAATGGCTCTATAGGGTATGTACTTTTGGAATAGAATGTACCACATGTATTCAGGAATGTATAAACTGTATTTAAGCAAATACTATATAATTAATAATTGTCTCATTATCACAGCCTATTGCCATACATAATTTCCAAATTTACAAAATGGTTATTTTTTATTGACCATTATTAGTGCACGGGGCAAACGCACCGAGCACTGGCCCTACAGCAAAGCTGTGGAGCCAGTGCTCGGGGCGAAGCCCCGAGCACTATTGTTATACTGTGGATTTTTTCTTCTTCTTATTATTATTCTTTTTAGTGCACGGGGCAAACGCACCGAGCACTGGCCCTACAGCAAAGCTGTGGAGCCAGTGCTCGGGGCGAAGCCCCGAGCACTATTGTTATCCTGTGGATTTTTTCTTTTTATTATTAGTGCACGGGGCAAACGCACCGAGCACTGGCCCTACAGCAAAGCTGTGGAGCCAGTGCTCGGGGCGAAGCCCCGAGCACTATTGTTATCCTGTGGATTTTTTCTTTTTATTAGTGCACGGGGCAAACGCACCGAGCACTGGCCCTACAGCAAAGCTGTGGAGCCAGTGCTCGGGGCAAAGCCCCGAGCACTATTGTTATTCTGTGGATTTTTTCTTTTTATTATTATTATTCATTCCTCTTCCTCGCGTTTTTTGATGTGTATCTAGTCCTACAACTCAAAGAGTTGTAGGACAAATTATATATCAAAATGTGTGTCTTCATCGGGATCGGTGTGCTTCAATACAAATTTTGAAAGTATTATTTTTTCATGAAGTTATTTGCAAAAAACTGTGAATATTTTCCCATAGACAATGCATGGGAGGAGGTCAAAAAATAAATACTTTTACTGCTGTCTGCTGCTCCTGCATACTTTGACCTAGAGACTCCATTTCAACTTTAAACAGTAGACACAAGTCTTGTGTATTTTATGTATATTTCCATATTTTGATAGGTCATATACTTTTTGATCAATCACTGTTCAATGACCATGATAATTTTTGGAGAAATTATGAGATTACAATGGGTGTGTATTGCATGCCCTTATTAGGGTTAGAGTGTGGCTAGAGTGGAGAGAGCTCCAGAAAAATAAAAAAAATAAATCTCTTTCCACGCTGCTCCTGGCCACAGTTTACAATGTACACACATGATTTTTTCCAACTTTGTAGACATACGTGTTCTGTCTCTCACAATGTGTTTAAAAAATCTGAGAGATTTACAGAATTCGAATTAGCAGCCTCTAAGTGCGGCCAGTCGGTGTCTTCTCCTCATTGACTCCAATACAAATATTTCAAATATTTTCAGAGAAAAGCAGAACGGACCCCTGTTTTAAACTTGCGATTGTCTCCGAAATATTTACTCTAGAAACATTGTAGAAACACGAAATCGTTCGGGAAGTCCTTACGGCGATGACGGTCTTGCTTTTTTTCTGATAGGAGCTACCGTTTTGTCAGAATAAGCCCAAATGTGAGACCAGTGCCGAGGCAGAAATGGCTTTGTTATGGGTTCGTTACTGGTAGTCCGTACCATGACAATGCAAACTCCAGGGGGGGCCTGGTGTTCTAATGGTTTGGCCCAGCTGAAAAGCGGGAAGTGCCGTGTTGTGTTTACCTCGCGTACTTGCGTGTGTGGGTGAGTGACCTGTATCGATCGCGCGCAGCACACACACACACACACACACACACACACACACACACACACACACACACACACACACACACAGACGCGATGTCTTGCAGACGCACAGAGGTGCAGTTCAGCCGTGTCTACCTGCTGAATGTAACCGCTGTGAAACTATCGGGAAATAACAATTCATTTCGCTGATTAACGGCGGTGCAGTTCAGCCGTGTCTACCTGCTGAATGTAACCGCTGTGAAACTATCGGGAAATAACGATTCGTTTCGCTGATGAACGGCTTTATCGAGACCGGCGCTCGCTCTCTGTTATTGTACGTCTCTCTACCAAAGTGCTCTATCTCTCTCCGTCTCTCTCTCGTCATCGGACACAAATCAAATTAAATGTGAATGTAAAGTAAACCTAACACTAACCCTAACCTCAACGTCTCTGTAGACCCCGCGCGTGTGTGGGTGCTTGCAAAACTGTCATTTTAATTCATAACATTGAGTGACGCGATCTCTGTATCGATCGCGCGAAGCACCTGTGTACACACACACACACACACACACACACACACACACGTCCCGACCGCAGCAGTTGATCAGTGATGGGCAGTGAGATCTGTCTGTCTTGTCGTTGATAAATAAACTGTGAGATATCGAGTCTCCGTTGCCATGGTTACCATCTAGCGTCTCTCTCGTCACCGGACACAAATCAAATTAAATGTTGTTTCTATTTTGTGTAAATTAGGTTAATGCTTTTGTGTTTTCTTGTATTATCAGTTCAAGTTGTTGTACTTGCCTGAGGAAATCGTGGATAGTAGCGTGTTTTGTAACGTGTTGGGGGAGTGTTTCCCAGAATGCATTGCGACATTCTGGCATTCTGTTTCATTACATGTTATTGCTATTAGATAGGGTTTGGAGGCGAATGTTCAGGACATGTTGGGTTCCTTACATTTCACTGTTTCATGACGTTCAGTTTGTTGACTGCTGTTTTTGGGATCAGCACCATTACTCAAACGGCTGTGACTCTGATTCAGGTTCACACTCCGGTAGCGTCACCCGTGCACTATCAAAATTTCCCTCGAGGGAATTTTTGAACTCTAGTTAGTGCACGGGGCAAACGCACCGAGCACTGGCCCTACAGCAAAGCTGTGGAGCCAGTGCTCGGGGCGAAGCCCCGAGCATTATTGTTATCCTGTGGATTTTTTCTTATCTTTATTATTCCTCTTCCTCGCTTTTTTTGATTCAAAACTAGTCCTACAACTCAAAGAGTTGTAGGACAAATGATACATCAAAATGTGCGTCTTCATCGGGATTGGTGTGCTATTACTTTTCTCATAATAATATTCATTTTTCACGACGTTATTTGCAAAAAACTGTGAATATTTTCCCATAGAGAATGCATGGGAGGAGGTCAAAAAATAAAGACTTTTGGTGCTGCCTACTGCTGTCTGCAGCTCCTGCATACTTTCACCTAGAGACTCCATTTCAACTTTAAACAGTAGACACAAGTCTTGTGTATTTTATGTATATTTCCATGTTTTGATAGGTCATATACTTTTTGATCAATCACTGTTCAATGACCATGATCATTTTTGGAGAAATTATGAGATTACAATGGGTGTGTATTGCGTGCCCTTATTAGGGTTAGAGTGTGGCTAGAGGTGGAGAGAGACCCAGAAAAATAAAAAATAAATCTCTCTCCACGCTGCTCCTGGCCACAGTTTACAATGTACACACGTGATTTTTTCCTACTTTGTAGACATACGTGTTCTGTCTCTCACAATGTGCTCAAAAAATCGGAGCGATTTACAGAATTCGAATTAGCAGCCTCTAAGTGCGGCCAGTCTGTGTCTGCGCCTCATTGACTCCAATACAAATATTTTCAGAGAAAAGCAGAACGGACCTCTGTTTTAAACTTGCGATTGTCTCCGAAATATTTACTCTAGAAACATTGTAGAAACACCAAATCGTTCGGGAAGTCGTTACGGCGATGATGGTCTTGCTTTTTTTCTGATAGGAGCTACCGTTTTGTCAGAATAAGCCCAAATGTGAGACCAGCGCCGAGGCAGAACATGGCTTTGTTATGGGTTCGTTACTGGTAGTCCGTACCATAAACTCCAGGGGGGGGGGGGGGGGGGCTGGTGTTCTAATGGTTTGGCCCAGCTGAAAAGCGGGAAGTGCTGTGTTGTGTTTTCCTTGCGTGCTTGCGGGTGTGGGTAAGTGACCTGTATCGATCGCGCGCAGCACACACACACACACACACACACACACACACACACACACACACACACACACACACACACACACACAGATGCGATGTCTTGCTCTCGCACAGAGCTCTAATACTTTTCATTGGATAATGCGATTCAGATAGGTGCAGTTCAGCCGTGTCTACCTGCTGAATGTAACCGCTGTGAAACTATCGGGAAATAACGATTCATTTCGCTGATTAACGGCGGTGCAGTTCAGCCGTGTCTACCTGCTGAATGTAACCGCTGTGAAACTATCGGGAAATAACGATTCGTTTCGCTGATTAACGGCTTTATCGAGACCGGCGCTCGCTCTCTGTTATTGTACGTCTCTCTACCAAAGTGCTCTATCTCTCCGTCTCTCTCTCGTCATCGGACACAAATCAAATTAAATGTGAATGTAAAGTAAACCTAACACTAACCCTAACCTCAACGTCTCTGTAGACATGGTGCGTGCTTGCGTGTGTGGGTGCTTGCAAAACTGTCATTTTAATTCATAACATTGAGTGACACACACACACACACACACGTCCCGACCGCAGCAGTTGATCAGTGATGGGCAGTGAGATCTGTCTGTCTTGTCGTTGATAAATAAACTGTGAGATATCGAGTCTCCGTTGCCATGGTTACCATCTAGCGTCTCTCTCGTCATCGGACACAAATCGAATTAAATGTTGTTTCTATTTTGTGTAAATTAGGTTAATGCTTTTGTGTTTTCTTGTATTATCAGTTCAAGTTGTTGTACTTGCCTGAGGAAATCGTGGATAGTAGCGTGTTTTGTAACGTGTTGGGGGAGTGTTTCCCAGAATGCATTGGGACATTCTGGCATTCTGTTTCATTACATGTTATTGCTATTAGATAGGGTTTGGAGGCGAATTTTCAGGACATGTTGGGTTCCTTACATTTCACTGTTTCATGACGTTCAGTTTGTTGACTGCTGTTTTTGGGATCAGCACCATTACTCAAACAGCTGTGACTCTGATACAGGTTCACACTCCGGTAGCGTCACCCGTGCACTATCAAAATTTCCCTCGAGGGAATTTTTGAACTCTAGTTATTATTATTATTCATTCCTCTTCCTCGCGTTTTTGATGTGTATCTAGTCCTACAACTCGAAGAGTTGTAGGACAAATTATATATCAAAATGTGCGTCTTCATCGGGATCGGTGTGCTATTCGATTTCTTAAAATAATATTAAATTTTCATGAAGTTATTGGCAAAAAACTGCGAATATTTTCCCATAGAGAATGCATGGGAGGAGGTAAAAAAATAAATACTTTTACTACTGCCTACGGCTGTCTGCTACTCCTGCATACTTTCACCTAGAGACTCCATTTCAACTTTAAACAGTAGACAAAAGTATTGTGTATTTTATGTATATTTCCATGTTTTGATAGGTCATATACTTTTTGATCAATCACTGTTCAATGACCATGATCATTTTTGGAAAAATGATGAGATTACAATGGGTGTGTATTGCATGCCCTTATTAGGGTTACAGTGTAGCTAGAGTGGAGAGAGCCCCACAAAAATGAAAAAAATAATGTCTTTCCACGCTGCTCCTGGCCACAGTTTACAATGTACACTCGTGATTTTTTCCAACTTTGTAGACATAGGTGTTCTGTCTCTCACAATGTGTTTAAAAAATCGGAGAGATTTACAGAATTCGAATTAGCAGCCTCTAAGTGCGGCCAGTCGCTGTCTTCTCCTCATTGACTCCAATACAAATATTTTCAGAGAAAAGCAGAACAGACCCCTGTTTTAAACTTGCGAGTGTCTCCGAAATATTTACTCTATAAACATTTTAGAAACACTAAATCGTTCGGGAAGTCCTAACGGCGATGATGGTCTTGCTGTTTTTCTGGTAGGAGCTACCGTTTTGTCAGAATAAGCCCAAATGTGAGACCAGTGCCGAGGCAGAACATGGCTGTTTTCCTCTATTCCTCTCCTCCTCGTCTCTGTCGTCATCGCGCGCGTGTGTGGGTCTAACTGTCAATTTAAATAATAACATTGTATCGATCGCGCGCAGCACCTGTACACAGACACACACACACACACACACACACACACACACACACACACCGCTGCTGCTGGGAGAACTGGTTGTAGACGCGATGTCCTGGCTATGATCACGCACAGAGCTCTTATACTTTTCATTGGATAATGTGATTCAGATAGGTGCAGTTCATGGCCCTGTCTACCTGCTGAATGTAACCGCTGTGAAAGAATCGGGAAATAACGTTTCATTTCGCTGATTAACGGCTTTATCGAGACCGGCGCTCGTTCTCTGTTATTGTATGTCTCTCTACCAAAGTGCTCTATCTCTCTCCGTCTCTCTCTCGTCATCGGACACAAATCAAATTAAATGTGAATGTAAAGTAAACCTAACGCTAACCCTAACCGCAACGTCTCTGTCGACATTGCGCGTGCTTGCGTGTGTGGGTGCTTGCAAAACTGTCATTTTAATTCATAACATTGAGTGACACACACACACACACACACACACACACACACACACACACACACACACGTCCCGACCGCAGCAGTTGATCAGTGATGGGCAGTGAGATCTGTCTGTCTTGTCGTTGATAAATAAACTGTGAGATATCGAGTCTCCGTTGCCATGGTTACCATCTAGCGTCTCTCTCGTCATCGGACACAAATCAAATTAAATGTTGTTTCTATTTTGTGTAAATTAGGTTAATGCTTTTGTGTTTTCTTGTATTATCAGTTCAAGTTGTTGTACTTGCCTGAGAAAATCGTGGATAGTAGCGTGTTTTTTAACGTGTTGGGGGAGTGTCTCCCAGAATGCATTGCGACATTCTGGCATTCTGTTTCATTACATGTTATTGCTATTAGATAGGGTTTGGAGGCGAATTTTCAGGACATGTTGGGTTCCTTACATTTCACTGTTTCATGACGTTCAGTTTGTTGACTGCTGTTTTTGGGATCAGCACCATTACTCAAACGGCTGTGACTCTGATAGACGTTCACACTCTGGTAGCTAGCGTCATCCGTGCACTACCAAAATTTCCCTCGAGGGAATTTTTGAACTCTAGTTATTATTATTCATTCCTCTTCCTCGCGTTTTTGATGTGTATCTAGTCCTACAACTCGAAGAGTTGTAGGACAAATTATATATCAAAATGTGCGTCTTCATCGGGATCGGTGTGCTATTTCTTTTCTTAAAATAATATTAATTTTTCACGACGTTATTGGCAAAAAACTGTGAATATTTTCCCATAGAGAATGCATGGGAGGAGGTCAAAAAATAAAGACTTTTGGTGCTGTCTGCTGCTCCTGCATACTTTGACCTAGAGACTCCATTTCAACTTTAAACAGTAGACAAAAGTCCTGTGTATTTTATGTATATTTCCATGTTTTGATAGGTCATATACTTTTTGATCAATCACTGTTCAATGACCATGATCATTTTTGGAAAAATGATGAGATTACAATGGGTGTGTATTGCATGCCCTTATTAGGGTTACAGTGTAGCTAGAGTGGGAGAGAGCCCCAGAAAAATAAAAAAATAATGTCTTTCCACGCTGCTCCTGGCCACAGTTTACAATGTACACACGTGATTTTTTCCAACTTTGTAGACATAGGTGTTCTGTCTCTCACAATGTGTTTAAAAAATCGGAGAGATTTACAGAATTCGAATTAGCAGCCTCTAAGTGCGGCCAGTCGGAGTATTCTCCTCATTGACTCCAATACAAATATTTTCAGAGAAAAGCAGAACGGACCCCTGTTTTAAACTTGCGAGTGTCTCCGAAATATTTACTCTAGAAACATTGTAGAAACACCAAATCGTTCGGGAAGTCCCAACGGCGATGATGGTCTTGCTGTTTTTCTGGTAGGGGCTACCGTTTTGTCAGAATAAGCCCAAATGTGAGACCAGTGCCGAGGCCGAAAATGGCTCTTTTCCTCTTCTCCTCTACTCCTCGTCTCTGTCGTCATCCCGCGCGCGCGTGTGTGGGGTGTAACTGTCAATTTAAATAATAACATTGTATCGATCGCGTGCAGCACCTGTACTCTCTCACACACACACACACACACACACACACACACACACACACACACACACACACACACACACACACACACACACACACACACACACACACACACACACACACACACACACACAGCTGCTGCTGGGATAACTGGTTGTAGACGCGATGTCCTGGCTATGATCACGCACAGAGCTCTAATACTTTTCATTGGATAATGTGATTCAGATAGGTGCAGTTCATGGCCCTGTCTACCTGCTGAATGTAACCGCTGTGAAACAATCGGGAAATAACGTTTCATTTAGCTGAATAACGGCTTTATCGAGACCGGCGCTCGCTCTCTGTTATTGTATGTCTCTCTACCAAAGAGCTCTCTCTCTCTCTCTCTCTCCGTCTCTCTCTCGTCATCATACACAAATCAAATTGAATGTTAATGTAAAGTAAACCTAACACTAACCCTAACCGCAACGTCTCTGTCGACATTGCGCGTGCTTGCGTGTGTGCATTTTAATTAATAACATTGAGTGACGCGATCTCTGTATCGATCGCGCGAAGCACCTGTATATACACACACACACACACACACACACACACACACACAAAAGTTGTTTCTATTTTGTGTAAATTAGGTTAATGCTTTTGTGTTTTCCTGTATTATCAGTTCAAGTTGTTGTACTTGGCTGAGGAAATCGTGGATATTGTAACGTGTTGGGGGAGTGTTTCCCAGAATGCATTGCGACATTCTGGCATTCTGTGTCATTACATGTTATCGCTATTAGATAGGGTTTGGAGGCGAATGTTCAGGACATGTTGGGTTGCATTTCACTGTTTCATTACGTTCACTTTGTTGACTGTTGTTTTTGGGATAAGTCAGGGAGCACCATTACTCAACGCACTATGGCATCTTGTCATACCACTACCACTCCGTTGTAAATGGCGTGTACAGTACGCTTGTGACCCTGTCATGTTAAAGTGACTTGTAAGAGTAGAGGTCATTTCTCTCTTTGTTGAGCACGCCGTTGCTCAGACTGTATTAATGACGCGGTGATGAAATACGGCGGTAGTATCACCCGTGCACTATCAAAATTTCCCTCGAGGGAATTTTTGAACTCTAGTTATTATTATTATTATTATTATTATCAATAGTAGTAGTAGTAGAATAGTAGCAGTAGTAGCAGTAATAGTAGTACCAGTCATAACAGTCGTACTTCAACAACAAAATAAAAAAATCAATGACCCCCAACAAACACCCACAACTGGAAAACTTACCTTGGTTGTAATTTCAGATATTTGTATCAAATGGCAGTTTGAGGAGCGAATCAATTGCACGTGGCAGTGAATTGAGCAGAGGATAGTGAAAAGGTTCACAGCTGTAGCGTGTGTCAATCATGCCAATGCTGCTTAATCGTTCTCAGCTGGAAAGTTGAATAGCGGAGTCATAGTAACAATGGGATTACGGGCTCTAGGCTATCTATACAGGGAATTTCATGCTTTTTTAATCACAAATAGCTCAAAACTTATAAAGGCTTTTCATATCTGAAAAGTAGATAGCATACCTACAATTAACGAGACCTTTGTAATGACGTTAGATCTGTATCATGTGATCCAATGGTACGGCGGGAATTAATTGCAGTAAAAAGTCGCGAGAATAATTATAAAGTGGGATAACAGTTCATGGCATGACATCATGCCATGAACTAACAACCCGTGCAACAGGCTGATTACTGTAAATTCAGCTCTCTAAATACGCTGTAACTAAATCCAACCCTGCCGATTTATACTAATAGCAAGGTTAATGTGTAGGGAGTGTGATTGCAGTTATACATCAATTTAATATTATTGAGGCTGCAGAATGACGGTCTGTAATGTCTCTCACCACTGCATTGCACTGACTTGACAGTGGTTCTTTTTAATGTAATTCATGTTGCTGTAATTACTGTGGTGTGTATTGGGCAACTTGTTTTTTTCCCTCCTACAGATCATTATACTATTATAACAGGGCAAACAACCAAATCACGTAAATAGTTACTAGGTGTGTCTACTGTGTACTGTTGTAATTCTGATGACCATTACCTGTCTATGTGATGTTGCATATCAGCTGCTTTTGTGGAGTGGAAGAGAGCAGAATCTAAGGATTCCCTGGTTGGTGGCTCCCTGCTCTGCTGAATGGCTGATGTGAGCTCTCCCTGTCTCTCCTCATCTGCCATGTCCTCTCTTCCTTCTGTGTCACTTTCCCTTCTCTCATTCTCACTCTTTCCTCAATCTGAGAAACTGGTGCAAATTGTCACTTAAACAAAAAATATGGTATAGTTATCATGAGTTCATATACATTATACCTGTGTCATCTTTAATACAGTAGCTGTCATCAGCAGATATGGACCCTGTCTTTGCAGGTGAAAGGGGGCATCGTGAAGTAGGGGCCCTCTTTCTGATTACTGGCCGATGCACAAAGATGGTGGGTATCGCATCTTCTCTCAGCCTAGTCTTGCCCTTGCTGGTCTTGACAAACTGGTCAGCCTCAAAATGTGCCTGCAGGATGACTTCAACTCAATTTTCACACTCAACTCATTTTTATCGAGGAGTACGTACATGTCTGGTATATATCTTTTTTCTGTTTTCCTGTTCTATGTTTTTAATTAAAAAAAGCTCAAATTTCCAAATGGTCTGGTATTTCAAAGTGTGCAAAAGTGCAAATGCATTGTTTGAATGCATTTCGTTGTCCCTGTACTTGTACTCTGCACAATGACAATAAAGTTGAATCTAATCTAATGAATGTGACTAACCCCCAATATTTTTTTGTTGTTAAAGTCTTTGTCTGTCATGGCTAAATTGCTCCTTCCGACTTTAGCCACCCATGCTCTTCGTCTGTCCCTGTCTTTGGGGAGGCCATACATGTGGACACCTTTCTCCGAGCAATTGGAGCATCCCCATGCAGCACAGCATACCATGGTGAAGACTGTATCAAGGACAACATAGCGGAAATGAGACAAACAGCTTGCCGTGCTGCTGATCCGTTTGATTTCTGCAGATAAAGGTTTTAAGGAATTCATTGTGGTCTTCAGTGCGTTGGGAAAAAGGACTGTGATTTACTATGCATCCATCAGTAGAGTAAGTTTGGGATAAGCAAGAACAGTTAAATAGTGATATAACTCAATTTATTTGCAATTAATTCAAATATTAGAACACAGTTATTATACTGTTGCAAGTCCAAACTTATTGTGTGTAGTCAATATCATTGTCAGTCACCTGTTGCTCTGCCTCAATGAAGAGTTTAGGGGGGGGGGGGGGGGGGGGAGAGAGGAAATATCAGTTTATTGCTACCAACGAATGTACAGGTTTAGTAAAGAAATAACAGAGTTCAAGGTAACTAACACAAGCACATATATTTATAAGCAAGAGGAGGTAACAAACTGATATAATTACATTTATTTCTTTGGAATCAAATATTAGAACACAATTTTCATTATGCTGTTGGGAGTCCAGATTTAAAAGAAAAGAAGAAAAAAGAAAAGAAAGAAAGTATCACAGGTAGAAATGTACAGAATGTACATGGTTTATTAGAGACAGCAGGTCAAAGCAATTAACAGAAGCTTATAGCCTATATTTATAAGGAAGAGAATATGTAACAGTTAACAAACGGTGATAGAACTGTATTTTCAATAAATTCAACTGAAAATGTAATTCATTTACTACAGATTTCTTATTAGAACACACATACGTTGCTGTGAGTCAGACCTATTACGTAGTAGTCAATTGAAAAATCACTGTCATCTGTCTGCCTCACTCATGTCTTTAAGTAAAAAATCAACAGAAATATTACGATTTTAATGCTAACAACGAATGTAGAGGTTTAGTAAACTTAGCTGAGTTCAAATAAATCAACATAAGCATACAAATATTCAAAAGCAAAGCATTTATTGACATTTTTTAGCGATTGTCGTGGTTTTCCTAGTATTTTTCAATTGCCCACCAAGCACTTCCAGGAACTATTGGAGGGCTACGTGAACCACGTGAGCTTTTTGAACTTCCGTTGACGCCATTAGGCGAGTTTCAGATCGTTTGCATTTGCGCATTTGTTGCAACGAGACTTGAGAAGATCCGGCGGAACTCGTCATAATCACGTCAAGTTCCCATCTGGTCAAGGCGGACACAGGTGAACTTCTCGTCAACAACTTCCATTCTTCGTAGCAGACGAGTTGAGGCATTGGATCTCCCCTTATTGATGCAGGCTGAGCAGCAAATGCGATGAATTTTCTGCATGCACAATGGCTTGGCTATGTGGAGAAATGTGTAAATAAAATAAATAAAATAAAAAATGCATGATGAGTGATGAAGTGAAAGTTCACAAAATCCTCTCTTTTTAATATGCATAGTTTGGGAAAGGGCACCAGGCACGCCTCTCTGAAAGGAGTTATGTCACTTCTGACGTGGGGACTTTAATGTCGGTATTCCCATAGACATCCTATTAGGTAGACGCAACATTGGCTGCTGCCAAACGAGAAATTCGGTGCCATATTGGAGTGGGGATCAGGAGCCGGCGAGCAGTATTGACAGCAATAGTTGACAGGTAGCGTCTACAGAAGAAAACAAGGATGCCGGGCTGGTGTTCAGCGTATTCCTGCTCAAATGAGCGGAGCGTCGAAAATAGGAATCGGGGGATTACTTTTCACAAGTAAGATTTAACACTAACGCACTATTGGTTGTATTATATTACCACAGATTTGAGAAGGAGTACTAAAATCGTAGCCAGCTAGGCTAACAAACAAGAGTATGACCGTAATAGAATTGCTTGTCAGTGAAATGAATGAAGTGAAGAAATGACATACTTGAACAACATAAAGTTGAAATAGATGTTGAAGATAAAGATTGTAAAAGCCAACAGGGGTAAAAGTTAGGACCACAGTCCAGATTGTGTGGGGGGGTGTATTAGGGCTAGCTAACTAGACAATCAGATGGACAGTGGCTATACATTATAGCTAGTCTATCTTTCCTATGGTGGCATCATGCCTTCAGTGTGCATATTGTATCTCCCTCTGTCTCTCTCTCAACTCTCCTTCATACCTCTTCTCTCTGTCATGTCGTTCAACTCCCTCTTCTCCCTCTCTCCCTCTCACCTCTTCTCTCTGTCATGTCGTTCAACTCCCTCTTCTTCCTCTCTCTCTCTCGACTCTCCCTCTCTTGCCTTTTCTCTCTATAGTGTAACACTCTGTAGTACCATTGATACACTTATTAATACTAACCATCATGAAACTTATAGCACGCCTAACCCACTCTATATATCTCTCTATTGGGCCACTATCGTCCTGGATAGCCGCCGAGAGGCTAAGCGAGGGAACAAGCCAAAGTTGCCGGACGCGCTTCTTCTTCAATAAAACTAGGGTCCAAACAGATGGCCGTTTCATTATAATTTATTGTGGCTAAGACTCAAACAGTGATGGCTCACAAAAAGGCCTAAAAACTTCCAAAACAGTGAACATAGCGGTCAGCAAAAGTAAGAGCTTCCCCTCCTCACCCTCTCATTCATTCATTCATTTCCCTCCCAGGTGAAGAACAGCTGATACTTCTACTGACGCACACCCCTACGTGACTCCTCCCCGGAAGTGACCAAAACACTTACCCCAGTAATAATTACAAATACATAACCTACAGAACACATACAATTTACATTCTTTTTTTTTTTTTTTTTGCACATTTTTCCTCTTTTACTGGTGCTCATAGTCCATCATATGTATAAAGTTCATTGTAGATGTTGATCCAATCTTCTTAAGTCAAGTCAAGTCATGTCTAGGACAGAGGTTACCAGCACATGTCCTAAGTGAATCATCACTTATGTCAAGTCCAAGTCAAACAAGTCAAAACAGCCTTTAAGACTGTGCAGCCTCCTGAAGAAGGCAGATCTTGGTCACAGGTCTGCAGAGAGTACTGGTCCGGGTCTTAATCTGGACCTGCCGCACCATTCTTCTGTCTGTAACTGCCTCAGTGACCTTTCCGATGATGCAGGAATTCCGAGGCGCAGAATCATCCACTATTAGCACAATGTCCCCAGGTACGAAGTTCCTCTTGACCCTTGTCCACTTCTGGCGCTCTTGTAGTTGTGGTAAGTACTCCTTAGTCCACCTCTTCCAAAATAAATCAGAAATATATTGGACTTGCTTCCATTTACGACGTGCATAACTGTCCTCAACCTCTTGATGAATATGGCGTATGATGAGATCTGAGATATGAAGATCTTTAGCTATTATAGCTGGGTGCTTAGACTCTTCAGGCATGGCCGCCTTACTAAGACGGCCTCCGACCCTCAAAACACCATCATCCAGTATTGGATTGAGCCTGTACACGTGACTATTCCTTGTCACACTCTCTCCCCTTTGGAGGCAAGAGAACTCTTCAGAGTATTTTTGCCTCTGACAGAACTTGATTATTTCGACTTCACTGTCTTTGATTTCTTCCAATGAGAGATGATCATGACACTTCTTAGCATCCTTGTGCTGCTTTGCATTTGATGCAGAAAAATGTCCTTTTGTCTTCTTCCTTTCCCTGATATCCAATAACAAGGCCTTAAGCTGTAGTATCCAGGCCATCACTCTTAAGAGACGTGTCCAGGATGAGCTGCGGTTTATCAAACATGTCACAGCATTCTCTGTCTCTTGTTCCACAGAAACAATGGCTGATACCTTGACCTCTGGGTCTCCAGACAGAAACCCTCCCAAGTCATCTGGATCAGCAGGCCAGGTTTCCTTTGGTTGCAAAAGAAATGGGGGACCACGCATCCACATTTCATTCTTTAGAAAGGATTCCACTCTCACACCTCTGGAATTAAGGTCTGCAGGATTGTGTTTGGTAGACACATACCTCCATTGAGATGGATTAGGCGTCCTGAGAATCTCTGTGACTCTGTTAGCTACAAAGATACGAAAGCTTGTAGTCTCATTTTTGATATACTTTAGAACAGAGGTACTGTCTGACCAAAAAACTCTTGTAAACTCTTGAGTCTTGTAGCTTCATCCTCAGCTCTCTTCTCCACAGTTTGTCCATACGAGCCGCCACCACAGCTGCTGTCAGCTCCATACGTGGGATTGTCACAGGCTTTAAAGGTGCAACCCTGGATTTTCCCATTATGAAGGCACTGTGTACAAGACCTTGGTGATTGTGCAACAGCAGGTAGGTGACGGTACCATATCCCTCTTCACTTGCATCCGCAAAATGATGTAACTGGGGGTTTCAAACATCTGCTGGTGCTGAAGCCATCCAATGTTTGTAGCTCTTTCACCCAGACTGTCCATTCCTCAGCAACAGATGCTGATATAGTGTCATCCCATCCCAGCCCTTGTAAGGTCTTGTAAGATCCTTTTAGCTGTAAAAACCACAGGAGACAAGATTCCGAGAGGATCATAGAATGAGCTGACAGCTGAAAAAATTACCCTACGGGTCAATGGCTTATCTGGGGAAGTTACACTGAATCCAAATGTGTCAGTCTGTGCACACCACCGCACTCCAAGCGCTCTCTCCACTGGTAAAATATCATGGTCGAGGTCTAGGTCCTTAACCTCTTTCGCTCTATCTTCCTCTGGTATTGCTGCCAACACAAGGCGGCTATTACTAGTCCATTTGGTTAAATTGAAGCCTCCTTTAGCACATAGCCTTCTTAGGTCGTGATACAGGCATATAGCTTCTTCTTCTGAGGACACTGGCGCAAGGAGGTCATCGACATAAAAGCTGTGCATGATGGTTTCAATCACCTGCTGGCTGAAGAGCTCTTTATTATCTTTGGCGCACCTACGGAGAGCAAAATTAGCACAGCTTGGGGAAGATGTAGCCCCAAACAGATGGACAACCATCCTGTGTTCCACGATACACTGGCTAAAGTCTCCATTGGGCCACCATAGAAAACGTAACAAGTCTGCATCTTCCTCTAGCACTCGAACCTGGTGAAACATAGCCTCAATGTCGGACATCAGAACAACAGGTTCCTTTCTGAACCTGGTTAAGACACCAATCAATGTGCTTGTGAGGTCTGGTCCTTGCAGGAGATGTGTGTGAGGCCCCTTTAAATGATGCTGCACAGTCAAACACAACACGTATCTTCTTCTTTTGAGGATGCTATACCCCATGATGAGGGATATACCAAACCTTGCCATCACTACGCTCCAAATCTGTGTCTGGCACTCTCTCTGCAAATCCACTTGCTATGAGGTTATTCATGAATGCAATGTAGTCCTCATGAAATGATGGCTCCCTCACAAACCTCCTCTTCAGGCTAAGGATGCGTTGCTCTGCATATATGCGGTTGTTAGGCATGCTGACATTTCTGTCTTTAAGCGGCAAAGCAATGCTGTAATGACCATTAACCAGTTTCACAGATCTTTCAGCCATTTCCAGGAACCTGCAATCCTCCTTTGACATCCCCAGCAGTTCATCTTGGTTGTTCTCAGGGAAGTCCGTCTTAAACTGCTTGTTCGAGAGCTCATCAAGTGTGATGGCTGAAATCCTATTGACTGTAACTGCTGATTGACACCCAGGTCCATCACTACATCCATGCAGTGGCCCATTTACTGTCCAACCCAGAACCGTCTTGACAGCATATGGCCCTCCATTAATGCTCCTGATAACTTCCAGGGGCTCCAAAGCACTTGGAACGTTTGTGCCGATCAGGATTTCCACATCCGCATCTATTCCTGGCAGGCAAACATGCTTCAAGTGAGGCCATTTTTCCAAGTCTTGCTGCTGTGGGATGTTGCTTTTATCAACAGGCATCTTATTTTGCACAAATAACTTTGGTATTTCACAATAAACATCACTGTCCAATCCAGCAACTTCCAAATAAGATGCAACATGACTGTCAACTACTTTCTCTTGTCCCATCGTGCGCAGAAGAATCTTTGTTTTCCTCCCAGGGAGACACAGCTTGTCCATCAGACCCACTGTGCGGATAGATGCAGTGCTTCCTGGATCCAAAAAGGCGTATGTTTCGACTGACCTTTGGCCTTTACTTGATTTGACTCTGACTGGTACGATGGCAAGGTCCCCAGTGAGACCACTAGTTTTCACTTCAACCATACTGCTGCCTGCTGCGGAGATGCTCCTGTCCTTTTCCTCCTCCTTTTTGTTTTCCTTTCAATGGATGTGCAACATACTGGGGTGTCGTGAGCCACATATATCACAAAACAGACATTTCCTGCACTCTCTGCTGACGTGCCCAATGCACAAGCAGCCAAAGCAAACTCCATTAGTTTTCAGAAAGTTCATCTTTTCGCTGTGAGCCTTCCTCTCCAATAGAGTACATGACTCCAGTGTGTGTCCACGGTTTTTACAGTAGAGGCAGGTCTTCCCATATCCATCTCTCTTGTTGTCTGGTGGGGCTCCCCTTTTAACTGTCGTAACAGTGGTGGCAAAACTGCTCCCCCCAACCTTTGAACGAGGCATGGATTTTACTCTGCCACTCTCCTTGACTGTCATCAGTGTTGGAGCATCCTGTATGTCTCCAAATACAGGGTCCATAGCAATCTTCACTTGTCGTTCAATGAAGGTTACAATATCAACAAACATGGCTCTGCGACGACACCTTTCCTGTATATCACAAGCTGATGTACGCCACTTGTCTCTAAGCTTGTAGTAGCTTCTTAATCACGGCAAGCATGTTTGCTGTTGTATTCAGATTAGAGCCCTGCGCGGGACTGTTTTCTTCATCCCGCTCCCGCTGAATTTCTGACCATTACCGCCCGCTCTCGCAACGTGTGTGTTACATTCCCGCCCGCTCCCGCAATGTGTATGTCCACTCCCGCCCGCACCCGCAAAACTTTGAGAATTTATGCCCGCACAGTAATAGAAACGCATTGATTTTGTGTCTTCTCCCGTCCCGCAGGAGAAAACACTTCATTTTATAGGCTACTAATAGGCGTGAACAGGCGCACGCACTGGTTTCTGACTTCACGCTGCGGGAAGTCTGTTTTTATCTCCGGGCCGACTCCAACCGTGGCCCACGGAGCAGAAGGTTTTAGCAGGATTCTCAGCCTCCACACCTGGTTACAGTCCACCTGCTCCACTCGCAATATCTATTTCATAGACAATTTTAGTCGTCTCTGGAACTGCTCCTCCCTCTTCAAAACCGACGGCCAACACCCAAACAGGCATGGAAGCCGCTTGTTGGCAGCTAATCTGCAACACGCTGTGCGCAGTACACCAATTTACCAATAGACATGGATTTACCCATAGATGAGTCCAACAATCCGGGTACCTCCCACTTTTGACACATCCAGGCATTTTTAGGTGAAACTACCCGGAAATATTTGAATGGGGGTCTATGAGAATTTCAGTGCATTACATTTCTGAACTTTACCCAAGTATTATATATAGCCATTTATACCAATCTAATGCTATGGCCAGCCAGCAGACCAGTTATACCAACTCTCTTCCAAGTCCTACCCGGTGTCGCTCTTTAGAAAAACTTAAATTAATCGGCAATGTCGGATGTCCCTTCACGCTGGAATCTGGTCTCGGGGCGAACAACCCAAACGAGTGGCCAGCGGTGGACTACGGGGACATATGGAACTACCTATACTAAGCAATGAATGTATGAATGAATGAATCATGAATGAAGATGAGGGCACCAAAACAATCTATTTTCATTCAAGTCAAGTCACTTTTATTTTTTATAGTGCATTTAACATGCAGAGTGCAACCATGATAGCACTAGTGCTAGGTGTTGCAGGCTAACTCGGAGCTGAACTATGACATGTAATCACAGCTCCTAGTAGTTCGCAAAGTTTCATTAATTCCTTCATTATTAGATTAGACATCTTTAACATCGGACATCAACTGATTTTAGCTATAACGAAGTGTTTGCCGCAGACGTAAACAAATGTAGACGCCGAGTCCCACAGCCTCCCATCGGGATTCTCTCTTCCGATTGCCTGGAGCCACAAACCCCTTCTTTTCCCTTCCCTTTCTTTTTGTGGCAACATACTAAATCGCAAATCCTTATTTTTTTGTTGTTAGCACTGCGAAATACAACACAGCAGCTTTGTTAGGACGACCGCAATTGCAGCTGGACTGTACAGCAGAAGAATACCCAGGCAGGATTGTCAGTTGTCAAAGATGAGCGTTTATTGTTCTCAGCAGCATGGCAAACAACCTCCACCTCATTCCAACAACCCTACTGATCACAAAATGGTGCCTTTAAATAGGGTGGCTCTCTAATGAGGGAGAACCCGTTTCCCATGCTCACAGGCTCTCCTTTACACAAACACTTTTTTTTTGTATTATTATCCCCACAGTCTTTTCTTCTATCTACACACACACACACATACACATCTATTTACAAAAACCCCATTCCTAGTTCCAGCATCTTACACTCATAACATGCTCAAACTCTCCACCTCCACTAATCACCACTTGGTTGCTCCCGGAACTATAAATACAGTGCTTGTTTCCTGGGGAGGCCTTTTGCCCGAACACCCTGGAGACAAAGAGACTGGTGAGTACATTTCACACACACACACACCTTAACATTCCAATAGATTAACCTACACACACACACTATTGCACTACATATTTTAAACATAAATGCACACTAACTTCCATGTCCCTCTTTTGCGGGTGGAACCATGTGGCCATCACAGAACCCACCAGCACAGCCAAGACTTTAAAAGGACAATAAATGTATCGATCAACAAATAAACTATATTTAAATGTGCAAATATGCAATGTGCAAATACAATGAAGTGCAACTGTGCCTGTGCAATTATTAAAGTGCAATTATTAAAGTGCATGTATCATGGTTAAAGTGCATTGCGCAATATTCCCCCAACCCCCTCTCAAGCTCCAGGGAACGAAGTCCTCTTCGTTACAAGCTTTTAAGCATGGTGCATAATTGGCATTGCTGCCAATTACAGAAAAAACATCAAAACAACCACCATCTCCATTCCTCCTGCCCCCTCATTTGAACACCTCACCTACAAACTCTCTGGTCCCTGTCCTCTGGACACAGCCATCATTTATCGCCCCCCAAAACCACATCCCTCCTTCCTTTCTGATCCTGCTGACCTTGTAACCCAGTTATCTGCCATCTCACAATCTGTTCTCCTCCTGGGCGATTTCAATTTACATATTGAGAGCACAGACAATAAACCGACCACTGATTTTCTGGAACTGTTAACATGTCTCAACTTCACCCAACATATACTTCCCAACACACAGCCGTGGTCACATTTTGGACTTGGTCTGCTCCACTAATCTCAACCCCCAACAGGTAACCAGCCACGACCTGCACATCTCTGACCGCCTGGCTATCACCATGGACATTGACACCCCTATCCCCACCACTAAACAAAACCGGACCATAACTCTCAGAAACCTTAAATCCATCTTTCCCTCAGCTCTCTCAGCCTCACTCACCCATTGTCTGTCTGCCTCACCTCCACCGCCCCCTGATGACCCCACTGACCTGGTCAGCTACTACAACAGCACACGCTCCTTCTGCCTGGATCAGCTTGCCCCCGTCAAAACAAAAACAATCTCCTTCACTCACTCTGCCTCCTGGTTCACCCCCTCACTCTGTCAAATGAAGACCCGGAGAAGACAATTGGAAAGACTACACAAAAAAAAAACGGATTATCAGTTCACCTTTTAGCATACACCGACCACCTACAACAGTACAAAGAAGTACTCAGCTCTGCCCGGTCCACCCACTACTCCCACCTCATCCACTCTGGCTCCAACAACCCCAAGGCTCTGTTCTCCACCATCAACTCCCTCCTCAAACCTTATAACAACACCTTCTCATCCTTCACCACTGACAAGTGCCAAGCATTCTTATCATTCTTCCAAACAAAAATCAATACCATCTACAGTAACCTCAACACCTCCAGAGCCTTGGGGTTGTTGGAGCCAGAGTGGATGAGGTGGGAGTAGTGGGTGGACCGGGCAGAGCTGAGTACTTCTTTGTACTGTTGTAGGTGGTCGGTGTATGCTAAAAGGTGAACTGATAATCTGTTTTTTTTTGTGTGTGGGACCATGGGATTTATCAACTTGTACTTGTGCGTAGGAACGTGCGTAAATTTAAGCAATTTAAGCACAACTCTGACCATGCGTATGCACAAAACCTAGAATAGTAGAATAGTGAAACTACTAAGAGAACCCGTTAAGAGTCGCAGTGTTCAGCAATCACAAACGTCACACATGTCCCCTGTATCCTTTAATTAATAACAATTCTCAATTAGTAAGTTAGCAGACATTTTTGAATAATTGGTATGACAAGCTATAAATGACAGCTGGGACAGGACAACCTAAAAAAAGACAACTTGAAATAAGGACGATGGCGCATCTTGTACTTTTGGAAAGAGAACCGTGCGCTCCGCAGGGAGCGCGTTTTCAAAGAGCGTGTGGATTTGCTCAGTCAGAGCACAGAGTGGCTTCTCAGCAGGTACAGATTCCCCAAAAATATACTTGTGGATTTATGCCGGGATTTACAATATACTATATTGGAGCGAGACCAAACGAACCAAAGCCATCCCAGTGCACATCCAGCTCCTGTCCACACTGGGGTTTTTGGCCACCGGGACATTTCAACGTGAGATTGGAGACATATGCAGCATTTCACAGCCGACACTGAGTAGAATCATGCCAGCAGTGTTGGATGCAATCATTTCTCTAGCCCCACTTTACATTCAGTTTCCGTAAATTCCACGCCATTGCCAGATTCTCAAATATAATTGGAGCCATAGATTGCATACACATCACAATAAAAGCACCATCACACAATGAATTCACGTTAACAGGAAAGGACTTCATTTAATTAATACACAAATAATTTAATGCCAATATGTCTCTACTAAACGTTGTTGCCCGGTGGCCTGGAGGAACGCACGATTCGTTCATCCTGCAGAACAGCTCTGTGGGTGCGCAGCTCCAAGCTGGAGCTATTGAGGATGGCTGGCATTGACATATTATTAAAGGGATTGCCACTACCATATATGGTCAATTGGAGGCGTTTCTGAATGCAAATGACTCTAACCGTGCACGAGCATGGTAGTTGAGAACAGGTGGGATTCATCATCACGGATTACTTACTGGTGTGCGTACGACCGGTGTCCGCACGTTTGATGAATACGGATTTTTTTGTACTTACACACATTCTAAATTTCATGCGTACGAACAAAATTAGAACCTTTTCTACGCACGGTTGATAAATGAGGCCCCTGGTCTTAACCCCAAGTACCCAAATATCTTCAGCCCCATCTCCAATCTCCCTCCCTCCTCTCGTTGGAGGAGGGGGATGGCGCCGAGGATGGCTGCCGTGTCTCGAGCTCCTCACAAACTTCTCATTTCTAGTGTCGTTTTGTTGTACTTTTTCTGTTTATCTTTAACTTTTTTGCAACATGCGAACCGCCCAAGCGAGCCCTATCATTCAATATGATAGAGAACAACTTTTATTCATCAGGTCGCTGATAAACAGCAAAAAACCTCCACGACCAGCAAACAACAACAATGGCGAGACTCCGTGGTTACCTGTTGGCGCTTTACCTGCGGGGCGCAGGAGACAAAGACGGCGAGGATCCCGGGCCGGGGTCCTAGTCAGGCTGAGGAAACGCGAAAACCGGCCACCTCTACCGAGCTTACTTCTGGCAAATGTCCAATCCCTGGATAATAAGCTGGATGAACTCCGAAGTAGGATGGCATTTCAACGGGACATTAAGAACTGTAACGTTATGGTTTTCACAGAGACTTGGCTTGACCCTTCGATCCAGGACGCCGCCATTGTCCCGCACGGATTCTCCATTCATCGCCAGGACTGGACAATAAACTCAGGGAAGAGAAAGGGAGAGGGTGTCTGCTTTATGATTAACAACAACTGGTGCTCAGATGTGGAGATATTTTCTTCGGACTGTTCTCCCAGCTTAGAGCACATCATGATCAGATGCCGGCCTTTTTACCTGCCGAGGGAGTTTACATCTGTTGTTTTAACAGCAGTGTATGTGCCGCCGCACGCTGACAACAACACAGCGCTGGAGGAGCTGTATGGAGTTATCGACAGGACAGAGACGTCAAGGCCGGAGGCTGCATTTATTGTGGCCGGGGATTTTAACAGCGCCAACATGAAGAAAGTCCTGCCGAAATACTATCAGCACGTCAGCTGCCCCACGCGCGGTGGAAATACACTGGACCATGTTTACTCTCCCTTTCGCAACGGATACAAAGCCCTCCCCCGCCCCCCCTTTGGCAAGTCGGACCACGTATCTCTTCTCCTGCTCCCCGTTTACCGGCAGAGACTGAAAAGAGACCGACCTGTGACACGGACAGTCCAGCGTTGGACCGAGCAGTCAGACTCTGCTCTCCAACACTGCTTCAGCACTACGGAGTGGTGTGTGTTTGAGGAAGAGGACATAAACACACACACAGAGGCGGTCATTTGCTACATCAGTAAATGCATCGATGATGTCGTGCCGCGGATTACTGTACGAACATTCCCAAATCAAAAGCCCTGGATAAATGGCGAGGTCCGAGCTAAACTTAAAGCTCGGGCTGTCGCGCACAGCGCCGGTGATTTGGACGAATACAGGAATTCCAGGTATGCGCTCCGGAGAGCTATTAGCAGTGCTAAAAGACAATATAAGAACAAAGTGGAGTCTGACTACAAGGGCTCCAATTCTAGCAACATGTGGTCTGGACTAAAAACTATAACAGACTACAAAAGATCAATGGGTGGTGCTGAGGGGGTGTGTGCATCTCTCCCAGATGAACTGAACACGTTTTATGCACGCTTTGAGAGACCCCCGGCTGTGGAGGTACAGAAGGCTCAGGATCCCTGCCCCTGCCCCCTGATTTTAACCAGTACAGATGTGTGCAGATCCCTAAAAAGGATCAACACACATAGGGCTCCTGGGCCTGACGGCATCCCTGGTCGTGCTCTCAAGGTGTGTACAGTTCAGCTGGCAGAGGTGTTCACAGACATCTTCAATAAATCACTGCTCCAGTCTATAGTCCCCACACGTTTCAAGGAGTCAACCATCATTCCTGTCCCTAAAAAGACTAAAACCATCTGCCTTAATGACTACCGCCCAGTTGCACTCACCCCCATCATCATGAAGTGCTTTGAGCGGTTAGTCAAACAGTTCATCACCTCCTCCCTCCCCGACTCTCTGGACCCCCTGCAGTTTGCTTACAGGGAGAACAGGTCCACAGCCGATGCCTTCACCCTCACCCTCCACACTGCCCTCTCCCACCTGGACCAGAGGAACACGTATGTGAGAATGCTGTTCATTGATTACAGTTCAGCATTCAACACCATTGTGCCTTCCAAGCTCGTCATCAAGCTCAGGAACCTCGGGCTCAACAGCGCCCTCTGTGACTGGATCCTGAACTTCCTGACGGGCAGACGCCAGGCAGTGCGGATGGGTAACATCACATCCTCCAGCCGGACCCTCAACACCGGAGCCCCCCAGGGTTGCGTGCTCAGCCCTCTCCTCTACTCCCTGTTCACGCACGACTGCGTGGCCACACACAGCTCCAACAACATCATCAAGTTTGCTGACAACACGACCGTCATCGGCCTGATCACCGACGGCAACGAGACGGCGTACAGAGAGGAGGTCAGAGCCCTGACATCTTGGTGCCAGGACAACAACCTCCTTCTCAACATCAGCAAAACCAAGGAACTGATTGTGGATTACAGGAAGAAACAGAGAGGTGGACACGCCCCCATCACCATCGACGGGACTCCTGTGGAGAGAGTCAGCAGCTTCAGGTTCCTCGGGGTTCACATCACTGAGGACCTGACATGGACTCATCACACCAACATCATCACTAAGACAGCTCGTCAGCGGCTCTTCTTCCTCCGCAGGCTGCGCAAGTTCAACATGGACTCCAGGATACTCTGTAACTTCTACAGGTGCACCATTGAGAGTATCCTGACCAGCTGCATCACGGCCTGGTATGGCAGCTGCACCGCCCTCAACCGTAAGACTCTACAGAGGGTGGTGAAAACTGCTCAGCACATCACCAGGACGGAGCTGCCATCCATGGAGGACCTCTACACCCCGCGGTGTAGGAAGAAGGCTTACAGGATACTAAAAGACCCCCATCACCCCAGCAACAAACTGTTCTGTCTGCTGCCGTCTGGCAGACGGTACCGCAGCATCCGGACCAGGACCACCAGACTCAGGGACAGTTTCATCCCACAGGCTGTAAGACTGTTGAACTCCTGAGCTCTGTGAAGGTCACTACATCGGTTTATAGGAACATATTTATTTTTATATTACATTATTCATGCGCACAACCATATTTATTCATTTAGTTCCAATAATTCTGTCATTATCTTTTCATTCATTCACCATATTTCGACCTTATATAAAAATATAATGAGCGCAATAATTCATATCTGTTCATACCTCCCCATAACTGCTGCTAATCCGAACTGCACATGGGTCAGTGACAGTATAACTAGTGCAATAAAAAAGTACAACATGATAATAACATAAAACATTAAAACATTATAAGGTGCAAAAGTGTACCTTATTACACTTTTGCACCTTATAATGTTTTAATGTTTTATGTTATTATCATGTTGTACTTTTTTATTGCACTAGTTATACTGTCACTGACATTGTACTTTTTATTTGCACTAGTTTTTATTTATTTATTTATTTATTTTGGTATTGCATTTTAAAAACTTTGTTACTCTTATTTCTGACACTATTGCATATTGAGTTGTTTGGGGTGCCTGGGATTTAAGATTTTCATCGCTAACATGTACGTTTGTGTACGTACGTATCTGTTGAGCATATGACAAATAAAACCTTTGAACCTTTTGAACCCCTTCCTGTCAAAAATCCTCGAACGCACTGTCGCCTCACAACTCAGAAATCACCTCACCTCCAATAACCTGTTTGAATCCTTCCAATCTGGTTTCCGTTCAAACACAGCACCGAGACAGCCCTCCTGAAAGTCACCAATGACCTCCTCTCCTCAGACTCTGGACACCTCACCATCCTCATCCTCCTCGACCTCACAGCAGCCTTTGATACCATCAACCACTCCATCCTGCTCTCCCGCCTGGAATCCTCTCTACACATCACCGGCACAGCAGTCTCCTGGTTTCACTCCTACCTCACCAACCGTCAACAGTTCAGTTCATCAGCACCAACCGTCAACAGTTCATCAGCACTTCCCCCACCGCTTCCCTGTCACAAGGTTTCCCCCAGAGGTCGGTGCTTGGTCCCCTCCTCTTCATTCTCTACATCCTCCCCCTTGGCCAGATCATCTGTAAACATGGCCTCCAGTTTCACTGCTACGCTGACGACATCCAACTGTATATGTCCACCAAAACCATCACCAACTCCATCCACTCCACACTGATAGTGAGGAGATTGTTGTTGATGCCAAAGAACAAGAAGTGCCAGGAACTCTATATAGTTTCAGCTGAAGTTGTTTATTGGTCTTGTACGAGGAGAAGCAGAGGATTTCATCGAGCAAGAGATTTGTGAATCTTCCTCAGTTCCTTCTGCCTGCTCCCGGAAACACAGTGTATTACATACAAGTCTCAAACCGGAACAGCATGACAGGAGTGTCCCATTCTGATTGGCTTATAATGTATAAACATTACATGTTACTAAGCAGATTTGACATGACGTAGGTGTATTCTTCAATCAGTTTATGTTATGTCTCCAAGTTCCAGAACAATCTTCACTATGTCCTTCTTCAGAATGTCAGATTAACCTAACCGAACCATTGCTAAATAATATTTTTCCTAACACACACTCAGCAACTGTCTTACCGAAATTAAATCATGGATGCAAACAAACTATCTTCAACTGAACAGCGACAAATCAGACATAATCATCATTGACCCCACATTCTGCACCAAAGCCAGTCACAACTTCTCCCTCACCTTCGATAACTGCACTCTGTCCCCCTCATCTCACACCTGCAACCTACGATTCATCTTTGACAACAAGCTCAGATTTGACCTCCACATCAACCACATCACCAGGACCGCCTTCTTCCACCTCAAGAACATAGCCCGTCTCTGCTCCTCACTCACCTTCTCTGCTGCAGAAACCCTCATCCATGCATTTATCGCATCCAGACTTGAGTATTGCAACAGCATCCTCTATGGTTCACCTTCCAAACTCCTCAATTAACTTCAATACATACAGAACTCAGCCACACGCCTGCTCACCCGCTCCAGACACCACATCACCCCTGTCCTCCGTGACCTGCACTGGCTGCCCATCACTCACCGCATACAGTTCAAAATCCTCCTCCTCACACACAAAGCGCTCAATAACCTGCCCCCCCCCCCCCCCCCCCCCCCCTACCTCACAGACCTGCTCCACCACCACACCCCCTCCCCTGACCTCCGCTCATCCGAAGGGAACATCCTTTCTCCACCTGCACGGACCAAGCACCAAACCTGGGGAGACCGAGCATTCGCCATCACTGCCCCCTCCCTCTGGAACTCACTCCCCAAACCCATCCGTATCTGCACTCACCTCCCAACCTTCAAGACCATGCTCAACACTCACCTTCTTAAATGAGCTTTTAACATATAACAATGTGTTTTATACTGCTCTCTATTTTATATATTATATATGTTTTAATATATTTTACTTGCTCTATTTTATGATTTTAAAACTGTAAAGTGTCTTCGAGCTTCTGTAAAAGTGCTTACAAATAAAATTTATTATATTATTATTACTAATTAACTAATGCTAATCTCTTTGTAACATACAAGACATTCAAGACACTGCACATTCCCTTTATTTCAAGCTCATGTCCATATCAAATGGTTGTCAAACACACATTTTGTCAACATTTTGTGGAATGTGGCAAATCGATCACAATCAATTTGAAGAACAGCATGAGCGGAGGCTTAAGACTTGATCGGCACAAACACAAATGCTTGAATACTTCATAACTACAGAATGTAAAGATAATTCATTGGAGCTATGGCCTCAACAAAACCAATTAGTGCAAACAAGAGGTTTGGATGTGAGAAACACAGCACTTTAACATCCTATTAAAAAAAAAAAATTACACTTACCAACACAATATATAACAACAATAACGTATTAGTTAAAACACATGGCCATCTAACAACATGAAATAAACACTTGTCATTTCACAAACATGTTTTAGCTGATGTCTTATCCCAGATAGGTCTGCTTAAAGCCCATGGTGCAGGGTTTTTTTTTCTATTCTGGCAATTTTCTAGTTGGTAATAAACATTTAAACAGTTAGCCATTGTAGTTGACGTTGTAGGGTATCGCAAAAAGGAAACATAATAAGGAAAAGTAGGTGAAATGTTAGCCTTTGGCTAACCAGTTAGCAATGATTCTTATTTTGCCCACAATGCATTATATGACGTCACACCGGGGACTCCGGACGAAAGCCCACCTTGATACCATGGAGAGAGATGAGTAGTGAGAGAGTGACAGTGTCAGATATATAAGTAAATATAAAGATAGAGATAAAGAGATAGATAGGTTGAGAGATGGCATAGTGTAACAAACTCATCTGCAAAGTGTCTCAAAGAAATGCAGGAGACGTGGGGCCAGTTTATCACTTTATTAACCTGTGACAAAACACAATACGTTGGATTCCGTAACAAGGCGGCATGGATCAACACAGTATGCTAATATGAAAAGGAGACGAAATAATAGCTATTCACACGTGTAATTATAAACTTAGATAAATGAATACTTTGATCGTTTTACACGGGATGATCAATTCAGTACAGAAGGTGGTGTATTTGGATGACAGGAGCACCAGGTTATGGTCCGACCTGCTGAGTGGAGGGAGAGCAGTGGACGTGTAACTGTCCTTAATATTGGCATAAAATAAGTCAATAGTCGGATATAAGTTTGAACGGTTGTTCTTTCTATGGGTAGTTTCCCAACATAATCACGCATTTCTTCATTCACCCTCTCACGTCTAACCGGTTCGAAATGATATGGCGAAATGAAATGATATGAAATCAAATGCATCGTATTTCCTTGGAAGCCTTGCCCTGCCAATTCTCTTTACTGTAGACTAACTAAACCACAGTTGCATGATGTGCATATGGCAGGAGATTACATTCAAACCCTGGTCTAGTGATAATTCCTCCCCCCTGCTTGGCGTGGTGATCATTGGTATCATTGGTACGTCGTCAGGGCACCTCATCTCTTCTGTTTTCTTAACATTAATAATGAGGTGATGGTCGTCGCACCTGATACAGTCATTTGTGTAAATAGTGACGAGGATAGGTGAACTGACACAGCCTTGGGGTGCCCCAGTGCTGATAAGTCTTGGCTCTGAGAAGGTGTCGTTGACAGTTGTTGGGTTAACAGTCATCTGCCGTAATTTCTTAATCAGCAGGTGAGGCTGTAGGGTATTAAAAGCAGAACTGAACTCAATAAACAAAAGACGGGCAGGCCTTTGGATTCTCAAGGTGTTTCACAGTTAGCTGAGTGATGCCATTGATTGCATCATCTGTGCCTCGTCCTTGTCTATAAGCAAACTGGAAGCAGAATTTATCAGGTTTCATGACGGACACCACATATTTTTCAAAACATATCATGACTACTGATGTGAAAGCCACAGGCCAGTAGTTGTTATTATGGGATGGACAGGAGTTCTTTGGAACAGGAATAGTAGTTGATTTTTTCCAAAGAGCAGGGACAGTATGTTGGTTGATGGACTGCTGAAAAATAGGGCACCAGACCAGAGTAAGCTCTTCAGCACAAGTTTTCAAAAGAAAAGCAGAAATGCCGTCTGGGCCTGTTGATTTCTTTTTGCAAAGCGCTTTGAAAGATGTTTGGATCATTTTTCAAAGGGCTTATGATGACTCCATCTGTCATACACCTGAATATCAAGTTGGCAGTTAAATAGATAGCGAATAGTTTAATATTGGTGGTAATCTCTGAAACTATCTTCAGATATCAGATTTCTGTATTATTTATGATCAAGATGTCAAAAACCCCTCAATCTATTTGGACTGAATATGTTTATATGGCCTAAGGCCAAACAAACATACATACATACATATGATGATTTAGCTCAAACACATATTTGAGTACTTGATGATAAATAATTAAAAAAGCCAACAATATAGTGAACCGCAACACTAGCATGCATCAACTGAAGAAAGCTATTAATTTTTTTTTGGAACACAGAATTAGTCAATACATTAGGTAACTATAATAAATAAGGTAATTATACCATCTTGATTTATGACCAGCTCTTACCTTTGCACACTGGCAATGCTGTCCATGTGCTATTCAGTTGGCACGTCAGGGACCCTATACCCTGCATCGTGAATCCAGGATTGCACTCGTATGTAACAGTACTCTTAAGTTTATAAGGAGGACGGGCTCCATACTTACAATAAGCATTTGGAATAACAGGCTCTTGGCAGAGAACCTCTGCAAAAGAAGGTATAGAAATATGTTAAAATAGATTACTACCCTGGTCACTCTCTCAATGAGAGTATGCAACTCATCACCATGGGTTTTATTAGGGCTACTGAAAAATAATAACATACTTATACATGTTGGGGGATTTGGTGTGAAATTTCCATGCTTTGAACAGGTTAGTGTTGATGATCCATTGAGAGTATAATCTTCCAGACATTTGTATCTCACAACTCTTGAAAATTCATATATTTCTTTGTATGGAATTGGACCCTGAGCATGAACAACTGGAGGTGCTGAGGTACATCTCACAACTGTAAAAACAAGATAGATATTAGAATGGGGGGGGGGGGGGCAAATATGAATGGACAATGAAACATTGCAATATGCTCAAATATGGTTTGCAATATGGGTAAACACCTTCACAGTAAGGTGGTCTGCCATTCCATCCTGCATCACCACAAGTTAATGAATTTGAGCCCACCAGAGTGAAACTAAAAGAAAGACAGGCAGAAAATATGTGAGCAACATGTATTATTCTGTTACAACATTTGGAAATTAATCCGAAATATTGCAGAAGATATTGCATAGATCACCCATGTATGCAAAGTATATAATGTGTGTAAATGAAACATTTGCTATAATATACCGCAGCAAAATGTTTTTAGCTGTAAGTGTGAAATTGTGATAATCACAAACATGTATTAGCTTGGCACAGAGGATCTCTTGCCTCATCTTCACCTCCCCCTATTGCATGGTACAACAAAGGGTAGTTCTACATTGACCTAACTGTGAAACACATAGGACAATGCCTTACACACACAACAATTACATACACAACAATTAAATTGAGAAAAATATACTGCCTATCAGCCAGCAAACAGACAAGCCAAGTCATTTGTGGGAATAGATTTAGATGACCTCAATCAACATATCTACTCAGTAGTCATAACATGACATGTAGTCCACCTGTAGTGGGAATTGAACCCTGGTTGCTACAAAGTGTATTGCTTACATGGTCAGCACACTAGTGGGTTGAGCTACCGATTTTAAGTGTGTATTTTGAATTTAAATGTGTGTCATTTTATGTGTTGTGCATTATTATATACATTGTTTTATACTGTTAACAAAATGTTCCCGAGGTGGGATGATAAACATCTTGAAAGTAAATGGCCATGGACTATGGTGCATTTAAAACATTGTTACAGTAGAAACGGTCAATATTCAATTTTTATTTCATATCGCCAACCAGTGGCTTGTAAAAAAATATTCTACAAAGAATCCTTAGCCAATTTATTGATTAAAGTAAGTAGTACCAATGATTAGTCATTGGTGTGAGGAAGGGAGGAAGTTTAGACTAGCTACACTCAGAAATTATTCAAAAGCTTGGTCAAATTACGCAACAACACCAAATCCATCCTTGTTATTTGATATTTCAGGCAGATTTTTTACCAAATGGTGGAGCAAATAAATAATACTTAGTTTATCACCAACCCATCTTTGCAGGAGAATACAGCATTGTCCCCAAATGTCTTTCCAGCAGGATAGTGCACATGTCCATTGGCTATATCTGGAATAGCCCCACAACTAAACTCTTGGGGCGGGAAAGCACATAATGAAAACAGAAGACAATTAACATGGATTTAAACAAATTTTAAAGCAACATCTACAAGAGAGGCTGACTGTACAAGGGGAAAATATACAGGGTTTGAAACTTTGAAACTGACCAAATAGGTGAGAAAGAACCCTAAGACATGTATGTTATGTCTGCATGATCTGAATTAAAAGATTTATTGAGAAAAAGCCCCCTGGACTCATGGAGGGCTGCATGTTATTCTTGAGAAAATGTCTAGTTTACATATTTGAATGGAGTTAATAGCTCAAATATGTTACAATGTGCAGGTTTAAATAAAGCAATCATACAAATAGCCCCAGAATACGAGACTTAAAAGGAAAACATAGGGATTTTTCAATCTGGAGCCTATTTTCTAATCATCCTGGGTCTAAGTGACTATAATGCGGACATTGGTTTTTGAGATGTTTCCAGTATTGAACGAGAACACTGCACCGTAATCCCAAAAAATGAGGTGCAATGTCCACTAAAAGTGCTTCTTCTTGCCACTGACAGCTCACATTATAGTCCATCATGATGGAAAAGAGAAGTAAAATGTGTTTCTTTACCTTTCACTTAATCACAGTCTGTTTGTTATAGTGTACTGTTGTGTTGCGCTGTTGCAGAAAGAGGGCAGTGTAAACTGGGAGTGAGGGCTGGAGATTGTTTAGAGCAGGGGTAGCCAACACGGGGCCCACTGGGACCAACAGAGATGCCCACAGGGCATGTTCCAAAAATAGCACTAGTCACCATGGAGAAAAAATTGGATTTCATGGTGTTGATCTTTGTTAATCTTTTTTAATTCATTTGTATTGATGTAGACTTAAAGTCAATGGCAATATTGAATTTAACATTTTAAAAACAGAAATGTTTTATGAACTCATCTTGTTTGGAAAGTTCAATATCACGTGCACTCTTTGCTATGACAAGCTAGCGAGCGCAAATAAAATCGGGAGGTAGGTGCAGGTTATACCCACAAAAGAAAGAAAAACATGGCAGAAAAGCGAAAGAAAACTTTTTACCACAGTAAAATACAAGTGTGTGTCTCATTTGCGGGGCGACTGTGGCGACAGCAAAGCGGCACAATGAGGAGAGACATTAGAATAGAATAGAATAATAGAATAGAATAAATCTTTAATGTCCACCAGGTGGAATTTTTTCTTTGGCTCACCAGACATAAATGACAAAAGATAAACAAACAGCCACAATATCATCTCAGACATATGAGTAAAAACATCATGATAAAAAAGAATAAATGTAATAAATATGCATCAATACATAAGAGTAAAAGTAAAAATAAGTCAAAATGGCTCTTACAAAGTCAGGCGCAGTTAACAATAAACAGATATTCTCACAGAGCATTTCACTAATAGCTGACGGATGGCTCTGCCATTTCAAAATACTTACTCAAATTATAGCTTACAGGTCACTTACAGCACATTCAACACGATGGCTACAGGAATTCAGGTTGATTTTTTCATCCACCAGACACAGTGGTTGGTGCACCAAAAATGTGTGATCCCTGTGTATGCATTTAGTAAACATACTGTTGGCGACTAGGTTGGCCAGCCATTCTGCTGATTCATCGATACATCTTGTAATAAGCATTGAAAACATGAAGTACTCACTCTTGCATGTAAGTGTCACATCACTCCATGTCCCAGCAGTGCAAGTTGATGTGCCAGAGCCTCCACTCGCCCTGTAGCCCACTGCACACTTAAATGTAACCTTTGATCCATCTGGAAATTCTGTTTTCAGGATGTCTTCGTCACTTAAAGTCATGGTGTCTCTCTGGGGTTTGTCACATTGTTGAGCTAAAAAGGGAAAAGCACAAGGCAAACATTTTTATTTTGATTCAGTTAAAATGGTCAGCTTTCCGTTAATACAATTATGGAAACTAGCTACCATTTTTAAATCATACACAATAATAGTACACATTTGAAAAATCTAATGGTCCACGAGAAGAAAAGAGAGAAGAAAAAGGCAATAACTGTCTTTTGGACTACAATACTCTTTAAAGATTCTCCATTCAAACCGCATGGCAAACAATTCCCGTTGCAATCCCATTGGTGTTGTCAGGTCATTTTGTTAGAGTTCAAGCCCTGAACATTTTGAGTAGCCCAAATGTGAAGCTCACCAACAAAAGTTTGTGTTTGGGGTTTCACAGAATGCAGTAAAGTAAGGCACGTTAAGACATTCATACATAACACAGATAAATGCATGTCTTTCGACTTACTGTATGTGTGTGTGTGTGTGTGGCATGTCAATACTAATTCATAACAATTACTCACTCATAAACAACAGTTTTTGAGGTTGGCATTTGAATTCAGGTCCAGTCTTATGTCCTCAAATCATAGAAAGGCCCCTGCTCTCTCTACTCAGGGCTGCCCAACCAGTCGATCGTGGTCTGCCAGTTGATCGCGGGCTGAGTTGCAGTCGATTGCAAGAAATGTTGTGTCACTCATGTGTTTTTTAGCTTACTCCTACTTTTGTGTAAAATACATACTTAACCACCTTAAATAGGCACAATGAACTGCCGATCGCATAAAGTAGTGTGTAGATTTGTGCAATAGTAGGCTATAAGGCATAATGGAGAAAAAAAATGTCAGACTCTCCTTTCTATCTGCGCATGCAGGGTATGGTTGCTAGGTTGTAACTAAGGACTCCAAAGGGCACGGTAAATTAGACTAGAGCGAGTGAATACTACAATGGCAGAAGCTAAAAAAATCTAAAACATATCACTTTCATTCAGAGTGGGAGGAGGATTATGTTTTCGTGTATTAGAATTCAAAGTATATCTGTCTAATCTGCAATGCAAAAGTGGCTTTGCCAAAGAAAGGGAATTTGGAGCGGCATTTCAAAACTGACCACAAGATCTACGCTACAATTTTTTCCAGGCTAAATCATCTCTGTGTGCCCGAAAAGTCTGGGAATTTAAAAGTCAGCTAGCAGCACGACAGTACGTTTTTACCAGGCCCAACAGCAAGGGTAAGACTACAACCATAGCATCTCATTGTGTCAGCCATGTTCTTCCAAAAAGGAAATAAATCTTTCATGGATGGTAAGATTGCGAAAGTAGCATTCATGGAAGCCGCAGATGCACTCTTTGCTGATTTAATAAAAAAATTGAAAGGAGATTTTGTCCGCTATTCAGGACATGAAGTTATCAACTAATTCTGTTACACGCCGACGCGAGGGAAAGGCGGAAGATGTTGAACAGCAATTGAGCGATGATATTGACACATGTAGGTTTAACTCTTCAATTCGATGAATCCACTGATGTTGTGGTTGTGGCTCAGCTATGCGTTTTCGTTAGAATGGTTTTTGATGACACGAGTGTAAAAGAAGAGCTGCTGACCATTTTGCCTTTGGAAAGGCACAGATATTTTTCAAGTTTTGATGGAATTTGTTAATAAGAATTTATAAACTTAGATAAATGAATACTTTGATCGTTTTACACGGGATGATCAATTCAGTACAGAAGGTGGTGTATTTGGATGACAGGAGCACCAGGTTATGGACCGACCTGCTGAGTGGAGGGAGAGCAGTGGACGTGTAACTGTCCTTAATATTGGCATAAAATAAGTCAATAGTCGGATATAAGTTTGAACGGTTGTTCTTTCTATGGGTAGTTTCCCAACATAATCACGCATTTCTTCATTCACCCTCTCACGTCTAACCGGTTCGAAATGATATGGCGAAATGAAATGATATGAAATCAAATGCATCGTATTTCCTTGGAAGCCTTGCCCTGCCAATTCTCTTTACTGTAGACTAACTAAACCACAGTTGCATGATGTGCATATGGCAGGAGATTACATTCAAACCCTGGTCTAGTGATAATTCCTCCCCCCTGCTTGGCGTGGTGATCATTGGTATCATTGGTACGTCGTCAGGGCACCTCATCTCTTCTGTTTTCTTAACATTAATAATGAGGTGATGGTCGTCGCACCTGATACAGTCATTTGTGTAAATAGTGACGAGGATAGGTGAACTGACACAGCCTTGGGGTGCCCCAGTGCTGATAAGTCTTGGCTCTGAGAAGGTGTCGTTGACAGTTGTTGGGTTAACAGTCATCTGCCGTAATTTCTTAATCAGCAGGTGAGGCTGTAGGGTATTAAAAGCAGAACTGAACTCAATAAACAAAAGACGGGCAGGCCTTTGGATTCTCAAGGTGTTTCACAGTTAGCTGAGTGATGCCATTGATTGCATCATCTGTGCCTCGTCCTTGTCTATAAGCAAACTGGAAGCAGAATTTATCAGAGGTTTCATGACGGACACCACATATTTTTCAAAACATATCATGACTACTGATGTGAAAGCCACAGGCCAGTAGTTGTTATTATGGGATGGACAGGAGTTATTTGGAACAGGAATAGTAGTTGATTTTTTCCAAAGAGCAGGGACAGTATGTTGGTTGATGGACTGCTGAAAAATAGGGCACCAGACCAGAGTAAGCTCTTCAGCACAAGTTTTCAAAAGAAAAGCAGAAATGCCGTCTGGGCCTGTTGATTTCTTTTTGCAAAGCGCTTTGAAAGATGTTTGGATCATTTTTCAAAGGGCTTATGATGACTCCATCTGTCATACACCTGAATATCAAGTTGGCAGTTAAATAGATAGCGAATAGTTTAATATTGGTGGTATTATTTATGATCAAGATGTCAAAAACCCCTCAATCTATTTGGAATGAATATGTTTATATGGCCTAAGGCCAAACAAACATACATACATACATATGATGATTTAGCTCAAACACATATTTGAGTACTTGATGCTACCTTGTTTTTTGGAGGTGGCCGGGGTCATGGTGGTACTCTGTGTTGTGGTGGTTGTTGTTGTTTCTGTTGTTGTGACTGCTATAAGAAAATAAATAATTAAAAAAGCCAACAATATAGTGAACCGCAACACTAGCATGCATCAACTGAAGAAAGCTATTAATTTTTTTTTGGAACACAGAATTAGTCAATACATTAGGTAACTATAATAAATAAGGTAATTATACCATCTTGATTTATGACCAGCTCTTACCTTTGCACACTGGCAATGCTGTCCATGTGCTATTCAGTTGGCACGTCAGGGACCCTATACCCTGCATCGTGAATCCAGGATTGCACTCATATGTAACAGTACTCTTAAGTTTATAAGGAGGACGGGCTCCATACTTACAATAAGCATTTGGAATAACAGGCTCTTGGCAGAGAACCTCTGCAAAAGAAGGTATAGAAATATGTTAAAATAGATTACTACCCTGGTCACTCTCTCAATGAGAGTATGCAACTCATCACCATGGGTTTTATTAGGGCTACTGAAAAATAATAACATACTTATACATGTTGGGGGATTTGGTGTGAAATGTCCATGCTTTGAACAGGTTAGTGTTGATGATCCATTGAGAGTATAATCTTCCAGACATTTGTATCTCACAACTCTTGAAAATTCATATATTTCTTTGTATGGAATTGGACCCTGAGCATGAACAACTGGAGGTGCTGAGGTACATCTCACAACTGTAAAAACAAGATAGATATTAGAATGGGGGGGGGGCAAATATGAATGGACAATGAAACATTGCAATATGCTCAAATATGGTTTGCAATATGGGTAAACACCTTCACAGTAAGGTGGTCTGCCATTCCATCCTGTATCACCACAAGTTAATGAATTCGGGCCCACCAGAGTGAAACTAAAAGAAAGACAGGCAGAAAATATGTGAGCAACATGTATTATTCTGTTACAACATTTGGAAATTAATCCGAAATATTGCAGAAGATATTGCATAGATCACCCATGTATGCAAAGTATATAAATGTGTGTAAATGAAACATTTGCTATAATATACCGCAGCAAAATGTTTTTAGCTGTAAGTGTGAAATTGTGATAATCACAAACATGTATTAGCTTGGCACAGAGGATCTCTTGCCTCATCTTCACCTCCCCCTATTGCATGGTACAACAAAGGGTAGTTCTACATTGACCTAACTGTGAAACACATAGGACAATGCCTTACACACACAACAATTACATACACAACAATTAAATTGAGAAAAATATACTGCCTATCAGCCAGCAAACAGACAAGCCAAGTCATTTGTGGGAATAGATTTAGATGACCTCAATCAACATATCTACTCAGTAGTCATAACATGACATGTAGTCCACCTGTAGTGGGAATTGAACCCTGGTTGCTACAAAGTGTATTGCTTACATGGTCAGCACACTAGTGGGTTGAGCTACCGATTTTAAGTGTGTATTTTGAATTTAAATGTGTGTCATTTTATGTGTTGTGCATTATTATATACATTGTTTTATACTGTTAACAAAATGTTCCCGAGGTGGGATGATAAACATCTTGAAAGTAAATGGCCATGGACTATGGTGCATTTAAAACATTGTTACAGTAGAAACGGTCAATATTCAATTTTTATTTCATATCGCCAACCAGTGGCTTGTAAAAAAATATTCTACAAAGAATCCTTAGCCAATTTATTGATTAAAGTAAGTAGTACCAATGATTAGTCATTGGTGTGAGGAAGGGAGGAAGTTTAGACTAGCTACACTCAGAAATTATTCAAAAGCTTGGTCAAATTACGCAACAACACCAAATCCATCCTTGTTATTTGATATTTCAGGCAGATTTTTTACCAAATGGTGGAGCAAATAAATAATACTTGGTTTATCACCAACCCATCTTTGCAGGAGAATACAGCATTGTCCCCAAATGTCTTTCCAGCAGGATAGTGCACATGTCCATTGGCTATATCTGGAATAGCCCCACAACTAAACTCTAGGGGCGGGAAAGCACATAATGAAAACAGAAGACAATTAACATGGATTTAAACAAATTTTAAAGCAACATCTACAAGAGAGGGTGACTGTACAAGGGGAAAACACACAGGGTTTGAAACTTTGAAACTGACCAAATAGGTGAGAAAGAACCCTAAGACATGTATGTTATGTCTGCATGATCTGAATTAAAAGATTTATTGAGAAAAAGCCCCCTGGACTCATGGAGGGCTGCATGTTATTCTTGAGAAAATGTCTAGTTTACATATTTGAATGGAGTTAATAGCTCAAATATGTTACAATGTGCAGGTTTGAATAAAGCAATCATACAAATAGCCCCAGGATACGAGACTTAAAAGGAAAACATAGGGATTTTTCAATCTGGAGCCTATTTTCTAATCATCCTGGGTCTAAGTGACTATAATGCGGACCTTGGTTTTTGAGATGTTTCCAGTATTGAACGAGAACACTGCACCGTAATCCCAAAAAATGAGGTGCAATGTAACCCTTTGAGCCAAAAGGCCCGTCAATGTAGGTCCACTAAAAGTGCTTCTTCTTGCCACTGACAGCTCACATTATAGTCCATCATGATGGAAAAGAGAAGTAAAATGTGTTTCTTTACCTTTCACTTAATCACAGTCTGTTTGTTATAGTGTACTGTTGTGTTGCGCTGTTGCAGAAAGAGGGCAGTGTAAACTGGGAGTGAGGGCTGGAGATAGTTTAGAGCAGGGGTAGCCAACACGGGGCCCACTGGGACCAACAGAGATGCCCACAGGGCATGTTCCAAAAATAGCACTAGTCACCATGGAGAAAAATTTGGATTTCATGGTGTTGATCTTTGTTAATCTTTTTTAATTCATTTGTATTGATGTAGACTTAAAGTCAATGGCAATATTGAATTTAACATTTTAAAAACAGAAATGTTTTATGAACTCATCTTGTTTGGAAAGTTCAATATCACGTGCACTCTTTGCTATGACAAGCTAGCGAGCGCAAATAAAATCGGGAGGTAGGTGCAGGTTATACCCACAAAAGAAAGAAAAACATGGCAGAAAAGCGAAAGAAAACTTTTTACCACAGTAAAATACAAGTGTGTGTCTCATTTGCGGGGCGACTGTGGCGACAGCAAAGCGGCACAATGAGGAGAGACATTAGAATAGAATAGAATAATAGAATAGAATAAATCTTTAATGTCCACCAGGTGGAATTTTTTCTTTGGCTCACCAGACATAAAAGACAAAAGATAAACAAACAGCCACAATATCATCTCAGACATATGAGTAAAAACATCATGATAAAAAATAATAAATGTAATAAATATGCATCAATACATAAGAGTAAAAGTAAAAAGTCAAAATGGCTCTTACAAAGTCAGGCGCAGTTAACAATAAACAGATATTCTCACAGAGCATTTCACTAATAGCTGACGGATGGCTCTGCCATTTCAAAATACTTACTCAAATTATAGCTTACAGGTCACTTACAGCACATTCAACACGATGGCTACAGGAATTCAGGTTGATTTTTTCATCCACCAGACACAGTGGTTGGTGCACCAAAAATGTGTGATCCCTGTGTATGCATTTAGTAAACATACTGTTGGCGACTAGGTTGGCCAGCCATTCTGCTGATTCATCGATACATCTTGTAATAAGCATTGAAAACATAAAGTACTCACTTTTGCATGTAAGTGTCACATCACTCCATGTCCCAGCAGTGCAAGTTGATGTGCCAGAGCCTCCACTCGCCCTGTAGCCCACTGCACACTGAAATGTAACCTTTGATCCATCTGGAAATTCTGTTTTCAGGATGTCTTCGTCACTTAAAGTCATGGTGTCTCTCTGGGGTTTGTCACATTGTTGAGCTAAAAAGGGAAAAGCACAAGGCAAACATTTTTATTTTGATTCAGTTAAAATGGTCAGCTTTCCGTTAATACAATTATGGAAACTAGCTACCATTTTTAAATCATACACAATAATAGTACACATTTGAAAAATCTAATGGTCCACGAGAAGAAAAGAGAGAAGAAAAAGGCAATAACTGTCTTTTGGACTACAATACTCTTTAAAGATTCTCCATTCAAACCGCATGGCAAACAATTCCCGTTGCAATCCCATTGGTGTTGTCAGGTCATTTTGTTAGAGTTCAAGCCCTGAACATTTTGAGTAGCCCAAATGTGAAGCTCACCAACAAAAGTTTGTGTTTGGGGTTTCACAGAATGCAGTAAAGTAAGGCACGTTAAGACATTCATACATAACACAGATAAATGCATGTCTTTCGACTTACTGTATGTGTGTGTGTGTGTGTGGCATGTCAATACTAATTCATAACCAGTGTTGGGAGTAACGCGTTACAAAAGTAACGCAATTACAGTAATGTATTACTATTCGCTGTAACGCAGTAATATAACGCATTACTAATAAATTTTCGGTAATATTTTACTCGTTACAATCTAAGTAACGCGCGTTACAACGTATTTTAACCCGTTTAGCTATTGTTTTTTAAATAAATCACCAACACCGCGAGACATCCCAACAACAGAAAAAAGCCGGGACTCGGGAGCATGCGCGATTTCCTGTTGAGGCTTGAGATGACAACAAACATGACGCCGGACTCTACATTTGCGCGATGGACATTCGCCCATTCCTCAAAGAGAAGGAGAAAAACACAATTGTAAATTGCAACCTGTGAGCGACACCGAGGGAACTCTCGACGTAAAAAAAAAAAGCACAAGCAACTTAAAGAAACACCGATGCCACGCTAACACTAAGCTGAAGGAGAGGGATGCACCTGCGGAGAAGGACGAACATACGGTACAGACAAAGCAACAAAAGTTACGTTTCTCTCGGTCTGCCATGGTTCTTGAAGCCAGAGAAGTGAGGAGACTGGTGGCAGAATTTATTGTGGAAGACATGCACTCCCTATCAACGGTAGAATAGCCAGCGTTGCTGTAGTAGGCTTGTGTTGTAGATTACATGTTAATGTTTGTTGGACTCTTAAAACAACTTAAAACAGAAGTTGTGTCCATTCAGTGCATGGCATCTTTGTGCTGTAAGCTTGAATTAAAAGAGAATAAAACAATATAAACTAAAAGAAAAAGAGATGTGTGTGTGTTTGTCATATTATAAGGCTATAGGCTATGTTATAGTGGACTCTAACTCTATTTGGTTTCTTATGAATAGGCCAGGACTTTAAATATTTGCAGCATCTCCATCATAACTTACAGACTGATCCTTTGTCAGCTTGTATGATTCCAACTGTCATTGTTACTTATTGTATTGTGCTATGAGCCTTTACTGTGCCTATTATATTAAGTTATTAGTAGCTTTAGGGGCCTACACAGTCATTATGTTACATCACCCTCCACTGAATGTAAATAATCAGCTATAACAATCTGCAGTTTAGCATTTTTAAATGCTTAGTCATATGGCTATTTTGTTGAAAGTAACTCAAAAGTAATACAGAAGTAGTGTAACGTATTACAATTCAGAGATAGTAATATTGTAATGTAACTAATTACTTTCGAATGACAGTAACTAACTAGTAATATATAATGTATTATATTTTGGATGTAACTTGCCCAACACTGTTCATAACAATTACTCACTCATAAACAACAGTTTTTGAGGTTGGCATTTGAATTCAGGTCCAGTCTTATGTCCTCAAATCATAGAAAGGCCCCTGCTCTCTCTACTCAGGGCTGCCCAACCAGTCGATCGTGGTCTGCCAGTTGATCGCGGGCTGAGTTGCAGTCGATTGCAAGAAATGTTGTGTCACTCATGTGTTTTTTAGCTTACTCCTACTTTTGTGTAAAATACATACTTAACCACCTTAAATAGGCACAATGAACTGCCGATCGCATAAAGTAGTGTGTAGATTTGTGCAATAGTAGGCTATCAGGCATAATGGAGAAAAAAAATGTCAGACTCTCCTTTCTATCTGCGCATGCAGGGTATGGTTGCTAGGTTGTAACTAAGGACTCCAAAGGGCACGGTAAATTAGACTAGAGCGAGTGAATACTACAATGGCAGAAGCTAAAAAAATCTAAAACATATCACTTTCATTCAGAGTGGGAGGAGGATTATGTTTTCGTGTATTAGAATTCAAAGTATATCTGTCTAATCTGCAATGCAAAAGTGGCTTTACCAAAGAAAGGGAATTTGGAGCGGCATTTCAAAACTGACCACAAGATCTACGCTACAATTTTTTCCAGGCTAAATCATCTCTGCGTGCCCGAAAAGTCTGGGAATTGAAAAGTCAGCTAGCAGCACGACAGTACGTTTTTACCAGGCCCAACAGCAAGAGTAAGACTACAACCATAGCATCTCATTGTGTCAACCATGTTCTTCCAAAAAGGAAAGAAATCTTTCATGGATGGTAAGATTGCGAAAGTGGCATTCATGGAAGCCGCAGATGCACTCTTTGCTGATTTAATAAAAAAATTGAAAGGAGATTTTGTCCGCTATTCAGGACATGAAGTTATCAACAAATTCTGTTACACGCCGACGCGAGGGAAGGGCGGAAGATGTTGAACAGCAATTGAGCGATGATATTGACACATGTAGGTTTAACTCTTCAATTCGATGAATCCACTGATGTTGTGGTTGTGGCTCAGCTATGCGTTTTCGTTAGAATGGTTTTTGATGACACGAGTGTAAAAGAAGAGCTGCTGACCATTTTGCCTTTGGAAAGGCACAGATATTTTTCAAGTTTTGATGGAATTTGTTAATAAGAGCCAGTTGCCCCTCTTCAAACTCGTCTCCATGACAACCGACGGGCTCCAGCGGTGGTCGGACATACTGCTGGGTTCATTGGATTGAGCGAACAGTGTGCGTCTCTCCCGGATTTCCTGAACTACCATTGTGTACTTCACCAGCAAGGGTTGCATGGGAGAGACGAGATGGGTGTGGCCACGAAGAGTGTGTGTTCAGTTGGGGCCAGGAGTCTGCAGAGGCCATTATTCTGTGCGCAGCTGGAGGAGACTTGCGCGGAACACAGCCGTCAGGCAGCTCAGCAGAGGTACACTTCTGAAACGGTTTTCGGAATTGTTGCCCGAAATTAAAGAATTTCTGAAACGTTCAAACCACCCTGATCTGACTGACAAGCTTAATCTTAATGTCTCTGTTTGCCATTTGGTGAAAATATGTGGATGGTATAGCCAAAGTTGTATCGCTCCTCACCCGGGATGGCTGTGCTATTGAGAATGAGGTCCTCACTCTGCAAAATGACATTGAGCTCAAATCCAGAGCAACGCCTGGCATGAATGCTCAATTCTGGAATCTACTGCAGAGAGTATCACAACCTCAGACAAACTGCACAGAATTGGACTGCACTTTTTGGATCAACATATTTGTGTGAGTCTGCCTTTTCACATATGAAAATCATCAAGTCAAAATCGAGATCCACCATGACTGATGACCACCTTGCGGCCTGCTGACAGCTGGCACTCAGCTCTCTCCGGACTATGAAGAGACTAGCTGCCTCCTCTCAGTGTCAGAAGTCCCACTAAAGGTAGAGAAGTAGGCTACCACTTTTCCCACTTGAATTAGGCATTCTATTATTTGAGTTGTTTTTCTGTCTATTGTGTTGTTATGGGCCAGTTCTATTACTGTTAGAACTTCATGTGTCAGAGGGAGGTGGTGCACGTCAAGGACGTAAAGGGTCCGTAAAGGGTCGGCAACCCCCAGCGTTGCGTCGACGCGGAAGCATAAACGAAGCATTAAAGGCTAGGTTATGCTTCGTTTATGCGTCTAAAGGCTGGTTTATGCTTCTGCGTAGGGATCGCGTCGTGATCACGCAATGGCCACGCCGTTGCTCGGACGCAGTCATGAGCCTGTGATACTTCTGCGGAGGGATTCCGTGGGGTTTACGTCTCGAAATGCAATTCATTGCCACACCGGTAGAGGGACCAGAATTGCGTGATCACGACGCAATCCCTACGCAGACCTCAAGAGCGAAGTGAGCCCATCAACACGGACGAGCCTGTAAGCCAACTTCCCGTAAATATAAACGGAACAGAGCACGATGGTGTGCGCTCACAGAAAGTGTCGTTGGCTACATCGCAAAAGAAATGCTGACCTTTAATATAGTTGAAAAGCCAAATACATGTCACAAACAGCAATTCCGAAACTTTACAACAAAGATGACACATTAAAGGAAATCAAAGACATCTCATTTTACTCTGCCACTACATGATATGTGGTCATGGTCAAACATGACCCCCTACACGAGCTTGACAATGTAGGGGGGACCATTATCATGTTGACAATAATATCGTTTATCGGCAATAATTTGTGGGACAATATATTGTCCAGCAAAATGTGTTATCGTCCCAGGCCTAGTCTCTCAATAGCGTCCAGCCACAGCCCTCCTCCAGCCCCAGGCCCTCTTCCAGCGCTGGGACCCATAAGGTAATATTTTATGTAAATAGAACATGCTGAGACAAGATCAAAACAACCCATAAGACTTTGTTATCTGTCAAAAGTTTACTTTTAAAGATAAATGCAACAGAAAATGTACTTGTACCCCACGTCAGGTTACACGGTCCGTTGCTCACCTTGAACTTTTCCAAGAAGCCCAACAATGATCCAGAGCAGCTCCAGGTACACGAATTGTGTTGCTGGCCCCATCTTGACCTGATAGCTCACAACTTGTTTGGAGTGGATCGTCTTTACACGTTGAAAACAAGGGCAAGAACCAATATCAACAGTGCATGTCTTGGGCCTGAACATGTTTATATACAGACAGAAAGATAGGCTAACAGTTCTAGTTTTATATTAGATCAGTATATATAACAGCGCTGTTACCGATCCAGAAACCGGGAAATGACATTAGTCCAGTCTTAGAACCAAAAGTAAATGCTTAATATCAAATGTAGCAGCTGTACTTACGGTTGCTTACTTCTTTCTTCCTGCGTGACTTCTAAATGTAATGTTCAATGTGGTGACAGCACAGACCGGAAGTAGTCATTGTTTGTTTTTGAGAAGGAAGGCGTGGCCTTAAAGCTACAGTACTTGATTTCATAGTACCCTCGTTCCTCTGTGTTCTCTCACGATGAACACAGAATGCAAAGGAGCGATTAAGGTGCAAGTTGCATTGCATCCATATACTCACATTACATCAATTATCTCACCTAGACATTCTTCTCTTTGACTGCAGTTATTTGATTATTTATGATTATTTCTAAATAAATATATTTGGTTAACCATACCATTGTTGTCCACTTCCCTCTTTTATGTATTGGTTCTGAGCCGACAGATAATTCTGTCGCATCAGTTGGATGTGTAATAGACCTTTTACACAGTTCCGCATTTCCCGACCGGAAACACGTCACTGAAGCGTAACAGAACTTCCTGTTATCGTAGAGGTCTAGCGGCAAATACGAAAATGGCACAGTAGACGAGTCGTAATTTCTGTTGCGTTCCAGGCTGTTCGTCTTCCACCCAAAAACAGCCCTACCTCTCATTCCATTCGTTTCCCGTGGATCCAAACCTGAAACCCAAATGGATACAGGTGATCCGAAGAGACGAAGGGAACCAGTTTGCGATAAAAAGAGGTAGCACTTATGTCTGCAGCCGGCACTTCGCTGAGAAAGATTACATCGGTGGCTGCGTTGTTCGTCGCCTGAAGAGTGAGGTTGTGCCAAGCTTATTCCCTTGGAATAATTTTACTGCTCCTTTGAGAAGGGAGTCAGTACATGAGAGGACTGTCAAACGACAGTCCGTCCCACAACCCTGTGAAGGGTCGTGAATACCTGACTGATCATCGGACTGATCATCAATACCTCGATGATCACTACCTCCATCTGCACTGTTTGTCACTTTATTAACTACCGATAATTACCGTCACTTTAATAAACACTGTCACTTCAATTTTACACCTTCCTGCATTTAAACCTGTACCTTTATCGCACATTTGCACTTCTGGTTAGAACGCCAACTGCATTTCGTTGTCCCTGTACTTGTACTCTGCACAATGACAATAAAGTTGAATCTAATCTAATCTAAAAATGGTGACATCGTCGCTAAGGCAGTACGAATGGATCATGACTACGTGACACACCCACCTGCAGGTAAGATATCATAAGGCTAATCAACTATGTGTACCGTTAATGGATAAATGCAATTCTAACTGAACAACTTCATATGTCTATATCATGAAATTCAATTAAACAATAAGCCCCGAGAGGCCGTACTTTTCACTCATTTTAGAACAACTAAGGGCCGTTGTTGGGCACGCGCAAGCCTGTTAACGTTAGCCTACGACTGTAACATAGCCTGTTGACGAATCTCAAATGTAACGTTAGTTATTGCAGCAAGCTTGTGCGACATTTCAATTTTACATGACACATGATTACTGTTCTGTGTTGTGTTGAAAGGTAGCAGCACAAATATGTTAAGACTGATTTTTAATTTAATTTAATTTTTTAATTTCCGCTATTTTTCTATCAACAAAGCCACAACGGAACTAAGCTTACGCTACAGTGACGTATTTCCGATTCTTGCGTAAAAGGCCTATTGTTCATGCAGGTGGGCCGTGGTATGTCGTGTCCTCAATATGTCAATGTTTCCTTCACTTGGGTGTGTGGAGTTCAGGAGGGAACATGATAGCGCTTATGTAGAACAGACATTTCACCACAATTAAGGTGACCAGTAGCGAGAACAATCAACAACCTTATAATGGCCAAAAACCTGTAACCATGTTAAAGTTGTATTTAACATGCACTGCATTAATCATTTAGTTAATAAACTAAATGAAGCCGTATGTATTCCACAAAAATCATATTACAAATCTATTCCATGGTGATGCTGGACAAGAATATTTGGGTGTGGTTCACAATTTATATGTGTCATGTCAAGTTGTGAACATTGGAATATTGCTGTGTCATTTCTGGTCAGAATCTAGTGGGTTTGGTTCTCCATTGTCTAATGGAGCCTGTATGACCTCACTCCTGCTTTCATTTAACACGCCAACAGGATTCCTGGGAAGGCTATCATGGAAACCGACATGCCAAGCAACAGTGACTCAGTGTTGACTCATTTGGTTATTGCAATGTTAAAAATGCATGGAAACAGAAAGAATAAGGCTGTTTTGATAGAGAATTTAACAATAATCAAATGTGTTTTTGTATGGACCATTACATTAAACAGCTGGGGGGAAAATATTAAATAGACAAGAATACATTCATAGTTGGATTTACAAAACTATTATTGAACTGCTTTTAAAAACGGTTGATAAAACAATGCAGTTAATGCTGGTTAAAAAGTCAATCTATTAAGGCTTTTTCAAGAACATCTAAAGAATAAATTTCTCCATTGTTTCCTTAGTAATTTCCTAGCGTAGCTTTTGTCCTCCAAATGATTATATACCGTATACTACGTATACGGTATATAATCATTTGTTTTTAAGTATGACTTTAATAACCCTCATTTGGTAATACAATAACTGTCCTTAACATTATAGTAGCCTATTGTTCCTATTGTTCCTTAGCCAACAAGAGATTTGTTTTGCTAGAGTTAATGCAAGATAAAAGCTCTGCAGTGAACAGACATCACAATAGCATCTTTGCAATGTCTCTCATCCCCTCCACAAAACTTTGGGCATACTTAAAGTGATGGTTCGGAGTAAAATTCACCCTGAGGTAATTTCCACCAATAATCCAGCCAAATACCCCCTCAGATGCATTTTTAGCGACGGTCAATATTTATCAAGTTTGAAGTATAAGCCGAATGGCTTAGTATTGGAGTGCCCGGTACACTGTGTATATCTCGTAAATTACCCCACTAATAATGCATGGATTGTTACCCAACTTCTGTAGTAGTACATACAGTATATGGTCTGTACTCACAAAACGAGGCATTTTAAAGTTTGTAAGTACACCAGGAGTTTATTTAAAAGAGCACTTTTCTGATAGCTTCAACTAGCTGTTGCTAAGGCTACCGCTGCGTCGACGTCTCTTCCGTCTTTCCGGATAAGTTTGTAAAAGTCCTCTTCAAAACTCACATGTGTAAGGAAAAGGATAGTGAATTCAACACTCCATCGAAATGTATTGACAACTGGAATAATACTTGAATACTTGAAATTAGATGGAGTGTTGAATTGACTAACTTTTCTTTTGTTTAGCCCTGTCTTTGGAAATTAGACAATAATGAATATGATTTATTGGTGGGTTTTCAATAAAGATATGATATCTTTTGCTGATGATCCTCATGACTCTGCATTGTTTTTATCTGATCTGGGCCCTACATATTATGTGCTTCACTTTTCACCTATCAAAAACTGATTAAAGGCATAGTATGGTTACTGAGAGGTTATTTCTGCCTAAATATGACTTGATCTTATTCATAAGCTTCATAATATAAACACTAGAGGTCACAGGACAGCTTGGAATTCTTTTAAAGGACCATTACAACACAAAATATGCATTTCACCTGCCAAAAAATGATTGAAGGACAAATACAGTTACTCAAATACAGTTAGGCCTAATCATTTTCCCTGCACACTCATTGATACAACCTAATCACAGTGCCGTCCTGCCATCAAATTGAAAAATAAAATGGTCAAGCATGAGACTTTTTTGAATTTTCTTGACAATAACTTTTCCTCAATTCAACTGAATAATTGCATTGCTGTTTGGGTGGAACCCTAACCCCAGGATTATCTACAGTCGAGCAAAGTCATTCTCGCCAGAAGACAAAGGCTTTTGAAGTGCAAGGTGAGTAAATTATATTCATCTTTAATGTTATTATTGTAAGAAAAGCCTGAATTTGTGTTTTTGGTTATACAGATAGATGTTTTGTTGTATAACTGAGTTTTCTATCCAGACAGAGGTGGCATACATTAAATATATAATGTATAGTAAGTATAAGTAAGTAAATTATATTAAGTAAGTATACTAATAAATTCAGTGAATGTCAACTGGAGGCCCGCGGGCCACATCTGGCCCCCAGAATATTACTGGATTCAGGAATAACCTTGTGAAGAGGAAAAAGTATATTTCTACATTTTTCTGTAAGCTCTGGGGACGTGGAACGTCACCTCTCTGGCGGGGAAGGAGCCGGAGCTGGTGTGCGAGGCTGAGAGGTACAGACTAGATATAGTCGGGCTCACCTCGACACACAGTTTGGGCTCTGGAACCAGCGTCCTTGAGAGGGGTTGGACTCTTTTCCACTCTGGAGTTGCCCCTGGGGAGAGGCGCCGAGCGGGGGTGGGAATGCTTATCTCCCCCCGGCTTGGTGCCTGTACGTTGGGGTCCACCCCGGTAGACGAGAGGGTAGCCTCCCTCCGCCTTCGGGTGGGGGGACGGGTCCTGACTGTCGTTTGTGCTTATGCACCGAACGGCAGTTCAGAGTACCCACCCTTTCTTGAGTCCTTAGGGGGAGTGTTGGAAAGCGCTCCTTCTGGGGACTCCCTTGTTCTGCTGGGGGACTTCAACGCCCATGTGGGCAATGACAGTGAGACCTGGAGGGGCGTGATTGGGAGGAACGGCCCCCCTGATCTGAACCCGAGTGGTGTTTTGTTGTTGGACTTCTGTGCTCGTCATGGATTGTCCATAACGAACACCATGTTCAAGCATAAGGGTGTCCACATGTGCACTTGGCACCAGGACCTAGGCCGCAGTTCGATGATCGACTTTGTAGTTGTATCATCGGACTTGCGGGTGCATGTCTTGGACACTCGGGTGAAGAGAGTGGCGGAGCTGTCAACTGATCACCACCTGGTGGCGAGTTGGCTCCGATGGCGGGGGAAGATGCCGGTCAGACCTGGCAAACCCAAACATACTGTGAGGGTCTGCTGGGAACGTCTGGCTGAATCTCCTGTCAGAAAGAGCTTCAAGTCCCACCTCCGGGAGAGCTTCAACCATGTCCCGGGGGAGGCGGGGGACATAGAGTCCGAGTGGACCTTGTTCCGTGCCTCCATTGTTGAAGCGGCCGACCGGAGCTGTGGCCGTAAGGTCGTCGGTGCCTGTCGCGGCGGCAACCCCCGAACCCGCTGGTGGACCCCAGCGGTAAGGGATGCCGTCAAGCTGAAGAAGGAGTCCTACCGGGCCTTTTTGGCCCGTGGGACTCCTGAGGCAGCTGATGGGTACCGGCGGGCCAAGCGGGGCGCGGCTTCGGCGGTTGCGGAGGCAAAAACTCGGGTGTGGGAGGAGTTTGGTGAGGCCATGGAGAAGGACTTCCGAACGGCTTCGAGGAGGTTCTGGACCACCATCCGGCGCCTCAGGAGGGGGAAGCGGTGCTCTGTCAACACCGTGTATGGGAGAGACGGGGCGCTGCTGACCTCGACTCGGGACGTTGTGAATCGGTGGGGGGAATACTTCGAAGACCTCCTCAATCCCACCAACATGCCTTCCACTGAGGAAGCAGGGTCTGGGGACTCGGGGGGGGGGCTCTCCTATCTACGGGGCCGAGATCGCCGAGGTGCTTAAAAAGCTCCTCGGTGGCAAGGCCCCGGGGGTGGACGAGATCCACCCCGAGTTCCTAAAGGCCCTGGATGCTGTGGGGCTGTCTTGGTTGACACGTCTCTGCAGCATCGCGTGGACATCGGGGGCAGTGCCTCTGGATTGGCAGACCGGGGTGGTGGTTCCGCTCTTCAAAAAGGGGGACCGGAGGGTGTGCTCCAACTACAGGGGGATCACACTCCTCAGCCTCCCCGGTAAGGTCTATTCGGGGGTCCTGGAGAGGAGGGTCCGTAGGATAGTCGAACCTCGGATTCAGGAGGAACAATGTGGTTTTCGTCCCGGCCGTGGAACTGTGGACCAGCTCTATACCCTTGGCGCGGTACTCGAGGGTGCATGGGAGTTCGCCCAACCAGTCTACATGTGCTTTGTGGACTTGGAGAAGGCGTTCGACGTGTCCCTCGGGGAGCCCTGTGGGGGGTGCTCCGGGAGTATGGGGTACCGGGCCCGCTGTTACGGGCCATCGGGTCCCTGTACTCCCGGTGCCAGAGCTTGGTCCGCATTGCCGGCAGTAAGTCGAGCCTGTTTCCGGTGAGAGTTGGCCTCCGCCAGGGCTGCCCTTTGTCACCGATTCTGTTCACAACTTTTATGGACAGAATTTCTAGGCGCAGCCAGGGCGTTGAGGGGTTAAGGTTCGGTGGCCTCAGGATTGTGTCACTGCTTTTCGCAGATGATCTTGTCCTGTTGGCTTCATCGGGCCGTGACCTTCAGCTCTCACTGGAGCGGTTCGCAGCCGAATGTGAAGCGGCTGGGATGAGGATCAGCACCTCCAAATCCGAGGCCATGGTTCTCGGCCGGAAAAGGGTGGAGTGCACTCTCCGGGTCGGGGAGGAGATTCTGCCTCAAGTGGAGGAGTTCAAGTATCTCGGGGTCTTGTTCACGAGTGAGGGGAGGATGGAGCGGGAGATTGACCGACGGATCGGTGCGGCGTCGGCAGTGATGCGGGCTCTGCACCGGTCCGTCATGGTGAAGAAGGAGCTGAGCCTAAAGGCGAAGCTCTCGATTTACCGGTCAATCTACGTTCCTACCCTCACCTATGGTCACGAGCTGTGGGTAGTGACCGAAAGAACGAGATCGCGAATACAAGCGGCCGAAATGAGTTTCCTCCGCAGGGTGTCCAAGCTCTCCCTTAGAGATAGGGTGAGAAGCTCGGTCATCCGGGAGGGGCTCAGAGTAGAACCGCTGCTCCTCCGCATCGAGAGGAGCCAGTTGCGGTGGCTCGGGCATCTAGTGAGGATGCCTCCTGGACGCCTCCCTGGGGAGGTGTTCCGGGCACGTCCCTCCGGGAGGAGGCCCCGGGGAAGACCCAGAACACGCTGGAGGGACTATGTCTCTCGGCTGGCCTGGGAACGCCTCAGGATCCCCCCGGAAGAGCTGGACGAAGTGGCTGGGGAGAGGGAAGTCTGGGCTTCTCTCCTCAGGCTGCTGCCCCCGCGACCCGACCCCGGATAAGCGGAGGACATGGATGGATGGATGGAAATGAAACAAACGCCCTCTGAAAAGTAGCTTGTGCCAAAGCCTGCCTCCAGCCTCCAATCAAAAATGATGATAAACGTTAACGTTGCTCTTTTATTGTTTCAGGCCTGTCAAAATGATCCTTTCTTGGGCTTCATTTCCCCACACAATAGCACACTATTGCAATGTCTCTTTTACAACCGTCAACATAACAGAGAAGAGCATTGTAAGTGCAAGCTTTGCACATCAGCAAATAGATACAAACGACAAATAAAAGCGTCAGGCCTCAGTTATGAGAAATGTTACTCATTTCTGACATTTCTCCTCCGACACTATCTTTTTAACTTTGGGCTAGACAGCTGTTATGCCTGCCTTATGCGCCTGCGGTCCTTGTTCATTTTTCACAACTTCACAGGTGTATGTTGATCTGAACGTGGTGAGCACATACATGGCCAATGTCTTCAGTGGGTCATACTTTTGGGGACAAGCCACCCAAAAGGCGCTGAAGCTTTCAGCACCACGGAGAGCAGCCTTCATGTCACCATCAGTTCACTGATTTGCCGCCTCGTCCAGTGGCATCACTCTCCCCAAGGGCGTAAGTTTGGTCTCAGCTTTGGTAGGGACACTTAACAGACCCCCCCCGCCGCCCCCCAAAAATAAAACTATATGAAGCCTGAAACAAAAAAAAGCGTATGCCTCTATTTAATTTAATACAATACATTTAATAAATACAATACAATACATTTAATAAATTCTCTCATCCATGTTCTAAAATTAAGTTTACTGTCAAATTCACATCACAATGAAATGGTTACGTCCCTAAAACATGTTATCCAATCAGAATCGCCCGTTTCTATCAAGGCCCGGTTAGCTGGCTCATTCATTGGTTAGGACTTCACAATTCCTGCAGAAGGCCAAGCTATGTGTTTTGGTTTGGAGAGTGAGTGGCAGATTGACCAATCACAGTTTGATTTCAAGTGGGCGGGATAAAAAAAAAAAGCTCGTAGGCCTTACAAAGTCCTAGTTGAGTCTCAACTGTTCTCACCACTCTGTTGCCTCTGTGAATTACGTTGTGGCTAGTTTGATCGGATCGCCCTTTTCAAGGCGTCCTTTCACAGAAAAACTTCAAATAATAAGAAACGGAAGACCAAGACCAACTCCAGAACTGGAATTAAAAGAAAAGGTTAAGAAAGTGTAAAGCATTTCAAGACCGAAAATTATCAGCGATATCCATGGATGGCGGGCTATAATAAAACAAACAGGCTGTACTGGTGGAGTTGTTTACTTTTTACAACTGAAAAGTCAGCGGCGGATTTGCCAGCCTTACAAATCTGACAAAGTCAGCCCACCGACATCAAGGTTCTGCGGCAGACGTGCAAGCGACGGTCAGGTGGCCTTTCAGCCAATCAAATGACATCATCTCTGGTGCACTGAAAAATGCGCTGATGTGGGCACGCACGTCGGCAAATATATATGCCTAATAGCCTACTACGAATAGGTTTGCCTTTTTTTTTTTAAATATTAAATGCATTATGTAAAATATTTTTCCGTTATATTAAATAATAAATCTAAATATTGGTAGGGACAATCCTTTCTTTCCCAAAGTTGGTCGGGACATATCCCTCAGTCCCTATGCTAAATTACTCCCTTGACTTTCCCAATTTCAGCAGTTGACAGCCTCATGAACATGAAACATACCGTTTTCGCCCCCTAGTGGCTTGCTACCGTACAGGTAATATGAGTCTGTTAACACCTATGGTTAACACTGACAAAGGCTAAAAAATAACATACATTTCAAAGGCAAATTGATATATGAAATAATAATATATTACTTAAGATTCAATATTCATTTAATTTTACAAGAGCGTCTGGCCCAGATGGTGTTTGTTGAGAAAATTCTGGCCCTTGGACAAATGTCTGTTTTTTTAACCGTGGCGGTGCGCACGGTGGGCACAGGTAGCAAGGCAGGTGCTACAGGTGCTGCCTCCGCTGTTCTTCAGTCAAACAATAAGCTCGGTTTTTGTTTTAAAACTAGCGTTGCACAGAGGGCAATGATCGCAGACTTGATCCAGGCATTCATGGTCATAGGCTACATCGTCATCCTCCTGGTTTTGTCGATACGTTGTTGTTGGGCAACAGCATACCTACCGCAACATAATGAAAGCAATGTTTTTACCTGTGATACGCGGAGTCTGTTCATCTCCTACGGCACGATACTGAACGACGGAAAAGCGACTGCTCCTGCAAAGCAACTACGATCCACAGAGAGAGACAGGCCATTCAAACGCCTAAGGAGATCGGTAAACTACCTCGTTATCATACTCCTGTTGGCTGGCGATGTCCACCAAAACCCAGGGCCAAACTCCAGCTGTAACGTTAATGGTGATCCATGGCGCGCGGCGTCCATCAAACAAGGTACTGTTGATCCGACTAACTTCGAGTTGCCCCAGCGAAGTGACAATAATCCATCTTCCTCGAAACCTGTCACACTGACAAATGTGACTGGAGTGCTCCCGGTGTGTAGTAAAACCCCCAATCACAAACATCGCAACTTCCTGCTTCTTCAAACAACCAACCATGCGAAAGTTCTATGGGATCCACGCGCAAAGCCCAAGGGACTACTCGGGGGGCATTTAAACATCCGAAGTGTCGCTTCTAAAACGGAGCAACTCGAAAAACTGCTCATGGACTCAAATCTAGATTTTCTCTGCTTGTCCGAATCATGGCTTACGGACTCATCACCTGACACAGCCAGGGCCGTAACCAGGATTTTTCAAATACCGAGGTCAAATATTGCCAGGGGCGGTCCTAGCCTGTTTGGTGCCCTGTGCGAACCCCCCCCCCCCCCCCCCCCCCCCCCCCAAAGTAAAACCAGTTCATTTAGGTTTAGGATTGTACAATATTTTTTTATTTGTAAAAACTTTTGTCAGAACCATACTGAAATAAAACAGATATATAAATATATGCACATTATGCCATAATAACATAGTCACACTAAATTTAAAATAAGACATACATAAATGTTTCCCACAGGATTTTTGTAGACTATGGTGGGGGGCTCGCAATCCTCTAGGGGGGTCCGGGGGCATGCCCCCCCGGGAGAAAAAAATCAGTAGATTTCATTTAAATGCATCAATCTGGTGAATTTGAGAACCAATTTATGACATATCAATAACTGACAAATTACTTACAAACTGCTGGTACTGGTATGAATGTTGATGACACAATGTGTCATACTAAATGGGGTTGAGGAGTTTTCAGAAAGCATTTATACAAAAATGACTAAAACACAGCGCTGAGCCTTTATACTACTAGTGAACTGTCAAGCGCGCAGCTGGGGGGGGGAATGTTGCTGGAGCGTGTAGCGGATTTTTATTTAGACGCCGGAGCGGCCGCTCTGTTCCGCTCCAGTGTCGCTCCGATACCGGTCACACCACGAGTCTGAGGAATGCCCAAATCCAAACGTGTGTAATAACTGGCGTGATTAACTTATGGTAGCCTGTTGCATTATTAGATGCCATTAGATGCCCGCTGCAGCAAGGGAGAAGGCCTGAATCGTGAGTGAGTGAGTGAGTGAGTGAGTGAGAATGAATGTGAGTGAGTGAGTGAGTGAGTGAGTGAGTGAGTGAGAATGAATGAGAGTGAGTGAGTGAGAATGAATGAGAGTGAGTGAGACTGAATGTGAGTGAGTGAGTCAGTGAGTGAGAATGAATGTGAGTGAGTGAGTGAGTTGTAGGTCTTGTCACATCAGCTCAAGTCTTGTATTGGGTCCATTAACTGCAATGACACAATGGATAGACAAAGCAACAGGTTAGCATCATTCATATCCTTATTACAGCAGTGTAATATAAGCATACGTAGTAGTAAAAGTCTTTCAGTTATATTTTGTCTCACCTTTTATCCAAACAGCTAACAATTCTTCTGTGGCCAGAGGCATCCCATCTTTGGAGCACTCGTTGGGGATCAAAATATAAGTTTCTGATCCAGTTTCTCTTAGTCTGCTTTATTTACATGTAGGAAGCCATATGACTGAACAAAACTGTGGCTAGTGAGGCTGAATTACCACTAGCCACAGTTGGCACAAAACTGTCAAACCCTGATTTAAAAAAAAGTTAGCTTAACAGCCCAAGCCATGTCACGATTCCCAATAATTTTATTACAGGTCGCGGCTCTCTCTCTTTGTTTTTTTTTGAAAATCCAATTGAGAGAAAGATTTGTGTGCAGTGTGTTTGTGCCGACTGGAAAACGAAATCCTAACCAAGGGGCTTTGTGACTGTTGCTTGAAATGCTGAGGACAATGATCTAGCATCATCCTATTCCTAGCCGCGCTTTGAACGCATATGAACATTATGAACTGTCACTCATTCTCACTGGCGATTGGCGAAATGAACTCACCTCCTCCTCCTTCTCTCTTCCTTTTCCCCTGGCCAGTTGGCTTTCCAAAGCTGAGTTTAGTTTGAGTAGTTTTTTTCATGACACCACGACTAAAAACTGACTTCCGACTGAGTGAGTGCTGGTAGCCTATCTCTTCTCGTAGTGCCTAGCTGACTTTCGCGTCGAAGCTGCGTATATGATAAACATGTTTCCAATGTCGGATGGCGTATTTCCGCTCAGTTTTAAAATATAACGTGATAATAAAGGGATTATGTGGACTTTATTTCAGAAAAACAAATGAGAATGCATGCTGATCTTTCCACCAATCAAAGTCCGAATCAAAATACCGAGGTCGGTGTCCTCAATGCTGGTTACGGCACTGGACACAGCATATATTGTACCTGGTTATAATGTTTTTAGAAAAGATAGAAAGACTGGTAGAGGAGGCGGGCTATTGATGTATGTTAAAAACCACATTAACTGCAAAGAAGTTGACCTGAACTGTATGGATATGGAATGTATAGCAGTACGAATGGTCCTATCTGCCAACATGTCTTTTTCTGTTATTTGTATATACAGACCACCTTCATCTAATTGCAAGTTTTATGAATACTTGAGAAATATTTTGAAAGAATTTGACAGAAACAAATAACTAATTTTACTTGGTGATTTTAACATAAACTGGATGGAGAAATCAAAAAGAAAAAAACTCAAAGATATGACAAACCAATTTGATTTAATACAATTAGTGCAAGGCCCCACTAGAATCACTTCATTGTCCCAAACACAGATTGATCTAATATTTAGTAATAAGGCAGAGAGAATAATTAAAACTTTTAATTTTCTGACTGGGCTATCAGATCACAATTTGACACTGATCTCTTGGAAACTGACTAAGCAAAGGTTTAAGTATCAACAGGAAAATAAAAAGGTCTTTAACATCATACTAAAATGGCTTATCAATGATTTTGAAAGCCAATTCAGACAACTTTCCTGGAGTGAGTTACTTGCCTCAGATAATGTTGATAACGCTTCTGAGAGCTTCATAACAATGATTAACAAAGTTAAAAGTGAATTCAGTAAAAATATCACTTACTCTAGGAAAAAGCAAAACTTGCCCTGGCTCAGTGAACAAGTATGGGCTTTAATGAGGCAGAGGGACTATGCATTAAAAATTGCAGTAAGGTCTGGGTTAGCCCACGATAGGAGAACCTTTCAACAATTGCGTAACAAAGTTGTAAAAGAACTGAGAAAATCAAAAGCAAATTTTTTTATCAACATTATCAAGGATTCCGAAGGAAATAGCAGGCAAACTTGGAAAAACATTAATATGGTCCTAAAAAAGGATCCTAATAGTAACAGAAATAAGGGGCTTGAGCTACAAGTACAGGGCACATTGACACAAGATAAAGTCAAAATCTGTTCTGAGTTTAATACTTATTTTATTGATTCTGTGCAAGACTTAGCAAAAGGATTTGGACCCAGAGAGAAGTACATTACACCACCAAATGATAATCTTCCACTTTTTAACATATCTGAGGTCACAGAATCCTCTATAGTTAAAACCATAGGCCACCGTTAGAACTCAAAGGCTAAAGATGTTTTTGATTGTGACTGCATTTGTGCATTTGTGAGGAAGTATAAAAATATCCTCTCCACTCCAATTGCACATCTGGTCAACCTGTCCTTCAAACATAGTTTTTTTCCTATGGCCTGGAAGACAGCAGCAATAACTCCTGTTTACAAGGCTGGTGATGTAACTGATGTTACCAACTACAGACCTATCAGTATACTCCCTGTCATTTCTAAAGTGAATGAAAGGATAGTTTGCGACCAGTTGATGGACCATTTAAATCAGGGCCATTTTCCACTGCACCCTATGCAATTTGGTTTTAGAAAGAACCATTCAACTGAGACCGCAAACTGTTACTTTATTGAACAAATTAAATCCAGCCTTGATAATGGGGGTGTTGTTGGTGCTGTTTTCCTTGATTTCAGAAAAGCTTTTGACACCGTAAATCATAATGTTCTGTTGTCAAAGTTATCCAAGTTTAATTTTTCCACTAAAGCTCTGACATGGATGGAGTCTTATTTAGATTCAAGGAAACAGTGCACCAGAATTAATGATGTATGCTCTTCCTTTGCCAACATTTCCATTGGAGTCCCACAGGGATCAATTTTGTTTAGTTTATATATTAATGACCTGCCTCTGATTTGCCCAGATGTCAATATCCAAATGTATGCGGACGATAAAGTAATTTATACGCATGCCAAAAATAGAGAGCAGGCTGCTTTAAAACTTACTGCAATCCTAAATAAAGTGTCAGATTGGCTAACTAGTAGCTGTCTGACTCTCAATGTAAGTAAAACTGTTGCTATGTATTTCTCTAAAAAAAGAGCAACAACAGCAACAACCTGACATCTTGGTCAAAGGAGAGGTGATTAAAATTGTTGACAACTTCAAATACCTGGGCATAATCATTGATTTCAATCTAAATTTTAAAAAGCATATTAAGAAGATATCTAGAAATGTTAGAGCGAGTTTGATTACCTTTAGACATATTAGACATCAATTACCCTTACATGCTGCTAAACTGTTTGTGCATTCATTGATTTTCTGCCATTTGTCTTATTGTGCTACAAGTTGGTCTCAGGCAGGGGTGACCACTGTGAAACCCTTGTACTCTCTATACAAACAGGCTGTGAAAGTGCTTGATAAAAAACCAAGAAATTATCACCACTGTACTATTATAAAAAACACAGTCTGTTAACATTTGACAGTTTTATTTTGACATGTGCCTGATGTACAAATTGACCCATGATCTTGCACCACCACCACTTAAGCAATGTGTATCATTCTGTAGAGACAATGTTAGGGTATCTAGGACTGCAATGAGAGGTGACTGTTACACTACATTTAAAAAGACCACCTTTGGCCAATCAGCATTTTCATATCAAGCAACTAGAACATGGAACTCAATTCCACTCAATATCAGAGACTCTTTAAGCTTTAAAAGTTTTAAAAAGTCTTTGAAGACATGGCTGAAAGACAATCAAGCTTGTGATCATTGATCTTTGTTTTTCACTTAGTTTTTTATTTTACTTGTAATGTTAATCATGTTGTCTTTTTATCTTGTCTGTGTTTTTACTGTGCTTGAACATCCTGCCCAGGGACTACAGGTGCAAATTAGCTATTTAGCTAACCCTGGTATAGAAGCTATTCTATGCATGGTCCCTGTCAAACAAAACCAATAAACTAAACTAAACTAAACTAAACTAATCAAAACATGGTCAGCTTGACATAGGCTATTTCTTATGTGAGAAATTATTTAAATATTAAATAGCCTTCATAGTAAATACACCTACATATCTTATTTGTAATTGCTCATAATTCATCATTAACTTTTTTTCCCCTGTTTTTATAGAGAGTCACTTGCACTATGTCAAGCACAAAGGACAGCCTCATTGTCTAAAGTAGGTCCATGGAAAAGAGGAGGCCGATTCGGTTTTTGTCGCCTTCCATGCCAGTAGCTCTGGTGCACACTGTGGCCAGAAAAAGACCAGAGATGCGATCTCAAAACAGTTTTACTGGCCTGGCATGTCAGAGGACATTACTGTAATCAGTGGATCAGTATGAATCTATGCTTTCCTATCAGATAGTTGTTGGTGTAAGTCATAGAGTGGGAAGAAGTATATATATATATATATATATATATATATATATATATATATATATATATATATATTATGGCATGCCGTTCAGGAAATTAATCTTTGAATATATGGAGTGAATCTTTGAATATATTGAATGAAACTTTGAATATATGGAGTGAACCATGAATATATGGAATGAAACTTGAATATATGGAGTGAACCTTTGAATATATTGAATGAAACTTTGAATATATGGAGTGAACCTTGAATATATTGAATGAAGCTTGAATATATGGAGTGAACCTTTGAATATATTGAATGAAGCTTGAATATATGGAGTGAACCTTGAATATATTGAATGAAGCTTGAATATATGGAGTGAACCTTTGAATATATTGAATGAAACTTTGAATATAGAATAGAATAGATAGATCTTTATTGTCATTGCCACATGGGCAACGAAATTAAAAGTGCAATCCAGTCAGTGCATTGTTAAAACTATAGTAAAACACTTGTTAAAAACTAGTATAAAACAAGATCATTCATTCAGCAACATATTATTAAAAAGCAGCATTAAGTGCGACTACTGCAGTGGGATAAAACTGTTTCTGAATCTGCTGGTTCTTGTTTTGAGTGCTCTGTAGCGTCTACCTGACGGCAACAGATGGAACAGGGAGTGTCCAGGGTGCGAATTGTCCTTGATGATGTTGTGTGTTTTTTTGGAGGAACGGGATCTGTGTAGGTCTTCCAGGGAGGGGAGAGGGCAGCCGACGATCTTTTGTGCCTTTTTTATGACCCTCTGGAGCTTTTTCCTCTGCTCTGCTGTGCTGCTGGTGTACCACACACATATACAGTACGTTAGAATGCTCTCTATAGAGCACCGATAAAAGGACACCAGCAGTCTTTGTGAGATGTTGTTCCCCCTGAGCACCCTCAGGAAGTGCAGTCTCTGCTGAGCCTTTCTCAGCAGCTCGGAGCCGTTCATACCCCAGTTTAAGTCCTTCTCGATGTGGACTCCCAGGAAGCGGAGTCCCCATTTATGATCAGAGGTCCCCATTTATGATAATAATGAATAATAATAATAATGAATTTTATTTGTATTGCACTTTACATTTGAGCAATCTCAAAGTGCTACAGAGCAGAGAAAGGGATTAAAAACAGTTGGAATTTATACAATTAAAAACAGAAATGGCAATAAATAGTTTTAAAAAGTGTGAAACCTAAAAACCAATAAAAGAACATTTAGCAGAATGCTTTTTCAAAGAGATAGGTTTTTAGGCCTCGTTTAAAAGCATCTGTAGTCTGTGGGGCCCTGAGGTGGTCAGGGAGGGCATTCCACAGCTTCGGGGCAGCAGAGGAAAAAGCCCGGTCACCCATGGTGTGGAGCTTGGTTCTGGGGACTTGGAGCGTGTTTGTGGCTGCAGAGCGGAGGGAGCGTGAGGAGGTCTGGGGAGTGAGGAGTTCCCTGAGGTAGGGGGGGGGGCGTGACCATGAATGCACTGGTGGGTGAGAAGGGAGACCTTGTACTGAATTCTGAGTGCTACCGGGAGCCAGTGGAGCGATTTCAGGATGGGGGTGATGTCCGTGTGATGATCAGAGGTGTGATGTCCGTCTTGTTCCTCCTGAAGTCTATGACCAGCTCCCGGGTTTTGGATGTGTTTAGGAGCAGGTTGTTTTCTCTGCACCACTCCGACAGCTGCACCACCTCATCCCTGTAGGCAGACTCGTCCCCGTTGGAGATGAGCCCTACAACTGTGGTGTCGTCCGCAAACTTCACCATGGTGTTGCTGTTGTGGGTGGGGGTGCAGTTGTGTGTGTAGAGGGTGTAGAGCAGCAGGCTCAGGAAACAGCCCTGTGGGGAGCCGGTACTGAGGCTGAGGGAGCTAGATGTGTGACGGCCCACTCTCACCCTCTGGCTGCGTCCGGACAGGAAGCTCTTAATCCACATACAGGTGTTCTGTGGGAATCCCAGGTCCCCCAGTACGTCCACCAGTCTGTGAGGGAGGATGGTGTTGAATGCAGAGCTAAAATCCACAAAGAGCATCCTCACATAGCTCCCCAACTGCTCCAGGTGGGAAAGTGCAGCATGGAGGGCTGTGGCAACGGCGTCCTCTGTGGATCTGCTAGCCCTATAGGCAAACTGGTGGGGGTCAAAGCCTTGGGGCAGGAGAGATGTGATGTGACCCCGGACCAGCTTTTCAAAGCACTTCATCACTACTGGGGTGAGCGCGACTGGCCGGTAGTCATTCAGGCTGGAGATGTGGCGTTTCTTGGGCAGAGGGACTATGGTGGAGGATTTCAGACAGAGTGGGACAGTGGACTGGGCCAGAGACTGGTTGAAGATCTTGGTAAGGATCCCAGCCAGCTGGTCTGCGCAGTCCCTCAGAACACGTCCTGTGACGCCGTCAGGACCCGCAGCCTTCCTGGTGTTGATGGCCCGCAGTGTACGCCTCACCTCGTGCTCCTCGACTGTGAAGGTGAAGCTGCCGTGGACCATCGGGTGTGACGTGGCTGCCTCAGGTGGCTCTGCTTCGAAACGGGCAAAGAAGATGTTTAGCTCCTCTGCCAACGAGGCGTCACCTTCAGCAGCTCCGATGGTAGTCCTGTAGTTGGTGAGCTGCTGGACTCCCTGCCACACCTGCCTGCTGTTGTTGCTGTTCAAGGTCCTCCTGTAGTCAGCCTTGGCCTCTTTGATAGCTCTCCTCAGGTTGGCTCGGGCTGTGTTGTACTGAGCCCTGTCATCAGACCTGAAGGCGGAGTTCCTCACTCTCAGCAGCTGCAGCACCTCCCGGGTCATCCAGGGCTTCTGGTTGGGGTAGATCCGAAAGCGTTTGTCCACTGTGACAGTGTCCGTGCAGTTCTTGATGTAACACAAAACACTGTCAGCGAACACATTCAGGTCCTGATGTTCAAAAACCTCCCAGTTGGTCCTGTTGAAGCAGTCCTGCAGCTGCTGAGAGGCATCATCAGGCCAGGTTTTAACAGTTCTTATGGTGGTGGGAGAAGTTTTCCTGAGGGGGGCATATGCAGGAATTAAAAGCAGGGACATATGGTCGGACTGGCCCAGGTGTGGTTGTTGCATTGCCCTGTAGCCATGCTTGATGTTAGAATAGACCTTGTCCAGAGTCTTAGCTCCTCTAGTAGCACATTTCACATGCTGATGGAATTTGGGGAGTGCTGCTTTCAAGTCCGTGTGATTAAAGTCCCCTGCTACGATGTGCACAGCGTCGGGATATCTGCTCAATTGGTTGTTAATGCCGCTGTGTAACTGTCCAATGGCCAGCTTAGCATAAGCTTCCGGTGGAATATAAACAACAGTCGTCATGACAACAGTGAACTCCCTAGGGAGATAGAACGGCCTGCATTTCACGGTCATGTACTCCAGGATCGGGCAGCAGTGACTGTCCACAATCACTGCGTTTGTACACCAGTTGTTGTTCACGTACATGCAGAGCCCCCCTCCGGTTTTCTTACCGGCGTTCGCCGTCCTGTCACGCCGCAGTGCTGTGTAGCCTGCTAGCTCAATGCTGGAGTCCGGTATGAATGATTGAAATGAATGAAATATGAATGAAACTTGACTGACGCCAGGCTTCACGGCAGTGCCTGCGGCCATCTTGTGTAACTTGTGGACGCTGCAGCTAAAACTCAGTACGTTTACATGCAACAAGAAATTTGAATTTCTGATCGGATCAGACATGCGTAAAGCCTAATTTCCACTGGATGCGGAACGGCTTCAGATCCGCTCCGTTGCGGCAGCGGAGCCGATACGCATCCATTATAATCAACGTGTGAGAGTCCACTGACTCCGTGTCCGCTGCGTCGTGGATGCGGAGCGGCTCCGTCATCCGCCAGCCCTCGCAAAAGATACACAGAGCTTCTATTTTTGACGGACGCCGGAGCACGGCGCATCGAATTCGACTCGTTCGAGCAGGAAGTCGTGCACAGATACAAAATAAAACATCCGACTTATTTTCAAAATAAAAATACCTCTGGTTCTCAGCGGATCATATTTCACCAATTTAATACGTCATAATCCTTATTTATATACAGTCTATGGTCATAATGAGCGGGGACAGACCTGAAGTCAACAGGTCAGGTTCGAGGCGGCTTTTCACCTCAACATCATGGATGAAGAGTGTCTAATTATGGGTGTTCAAAATCACCCAGTGATTTTTGACCGGTCAAATCCTTTTTACAAGGATAACGATCTTCTTCTACTCCTGACTATGGAATGGACTCTAAAACATTGTAAATGCTTTGTTGTTCTCGACCGGTTATATCGCGTTATTATGCGTCAATTCGCGAGATCTCGTGCGCCCTCGGACAGCTGTCACAACAGGCGGACCCGCAACGGAGCGGAGCACGGACGGAACCAGTGAGTTTTGACGAAGTTGAAGTACGCAGCCGTTCCGCAGCGGAGCGGATCTGCAGCCGTTCCGCATCCAGTGGAATTTCGGCGTAAGACCGGATCACTTGTCCGAGTATACATGCCGTTCAGAGAATCGGAGTAACAGCCGGAGCATGGGCTGACTCTGGACGCTATGTGGCGCTGCGCATGTGCAGAATGGCACTGCGCGTGCGCAGAATGCAAAATCCGATTCAGATCCGATTGCTGAGTATACATGCCGTTAAAAGTCCGACTATGAACGAATTATCCAGGTGTTGTTATCCGATTTTGAGATGTCCGAAGTAGGCCCGAAGTAGGTCGGACCTACTTAGAAATTCGAATTTCTTGCTGCATGTAAACGTACTGACTCAGTCAGTCCGCTCGCAATCTCGTTGCAGCAATTTAAACACACTGGCGAATGCGTGCTAAAATCATCCCGACACCCCTGCCCAATACCCTGCACGTTCTTCTGACGAATAAATTCGCTTCGCGAATTCCCTTCGCTCTGACGCGGCACTCCTCTGGGACTGGAGAAGCTGCTGCGGCTACACGGATTTGGTGAACTGAAGGAGGAGCTCTTCATATATTGTTTAGATACAATACGAATCACATTCATAGACCAATGCAGGCTGAATATTTAGTTTAGTATTAAACGTATTAGATGATCGGCAACACATGGTCAGCTTTGGGCACGTTACTCACACAGCAGACTGCGGACGGAAAGACAAATGCATAATGAGATTTGCCGAAACTTTGAATATACTGAATGACACTTTGAATATATTTTATGAATCTTACATGTTACAGTGATTAATACAGCAGTAATGTATTTTTTTTTAATTCCACAGTAATTATCTCCGTAAGGCATAATCTCTCCTTTAGATATTGATCTAAATTCTGAATTGTGAGACATGGTGCAAGCCAAAGTTATAACTGCTTCACATCAAAACCGAAACCAGACGTGCAGTTACATATGTCGCCAGCAGATGTCAATGAACTCTCATGAATACTTGTGTCTAGTTGGCGTCCCAAAGTCCAGGCTGCAACACTAAACCTCAGAACCTAGTCCCATGTACCAACTGGTTCAGGACTTACAAGTTATTTTGACTATGAGTCAAATTAAATAATAAGTGAACATAGTGAGTTTTCACTAAGTTCACTTGAAAATATATATTTAACATTTTGATAAACAAGACAAAAACATTCTTTTTATTGTAGGTTTAGCATTTGTTTCACACAACTGCAGATAGTCACAACAGGTGAACTCAAAATGCATAACATATATAGACATATATAAAAAGCAAAAGTCTGTGTGATAATTACATTTTGGTCAGATTTGGGAATATTTCATATTCATTCCATGTATTCTGTGTAGTTTACTGTAAAGTGATGGTTCGGAGTAAAATTCACCCTGAGGTAATTTCCACCAATAATCCAGCCAAATACCCCCTCAGATGCATTTTTAGCGACGGTCAATATTGATCAAGTTTACGGGTATCAGCCGAATGGCTTAGTATTGGAGTGAATGGTACATCTCGTAAATTACCCCACTAATAATGCATGGATTGTTACCCAACTTATATGGTCTGTACTCACAAAACGAGGCATTTTAAAGTTTGTAAGTACACCAGGAGTTTATTTAAAAGAGCACTTTTCTGATAGCTTATGTTACGTTAAGAATACATCTAAGGCCGTAGTAGACAATGATGACATGATGCTTTTCCACTTGTACAGTGTGGAGCGTCTCTATTTTGGTTATTCTCCTCGCGATTTCCTCCCTTGACCTCCTTTTTCCTGTATTTTCCGTTTTTTTTTTTTTTTTCTTTTGGCATTCAGGTTCAATCCGATCCGAAATCCGTCACTGTTACGTTAAGAATACATCTAAGGCCGTAGTAGACAATGATGACACGAGGTTGATTCATAAGTTGTCTTTACTCTATTACCGGAAACTTCCCGTGCGCCCCTAACAGGGGTCCGTACATACAATATCACATGTAAACCCTGTTTACAGAACACCTCCTCCTTTCAAGTGAGAACTTCATTTACATTCAAAATCTCAATAGAGGAAGATAACATTTCCAATGTCTCATTGCAAAATTAAACCAACTTAAATCCATGTCCATATTCATAACTAAACACAACTAAAGTAAATCCACTTTATACTTTGCAGAACATGTGCAGAATACTTAATTTTCCCTTTTTTTTATTTATTTATTTTTTTTTTTTATAAGTTCATACGCTCTGGTGGGCGTGATATTCGGCCTGATGAGGTCACATAGGGTCTGTCCATCGAGTCAGGCTGTTTGTTGACTACTGGTATGTCTTGAACAGTTTGCGTGTGTGTATCAGCTGGACCTGTTTCAGTGGTTTTGACAGGTATGCTGTGTGTTACCTGAGGTTGAGGGCTGTGTACTGTACGCAAGTGTGTGCGATTCCTCCGAACCTGGCCTTCCTCTGTGTGTATTATGTAGGACCTTGGCGTTGGAGCATGTTGAACAACGGTCCCTTGGGTCTTCTCTCGAGGTAACCAAACACTTTGGCCTGGCTGTAGGGCTGGAAGAGGTCGGGCCCGATGACGACGGTTGTAAATACGCTGTTGTTTCTCCTTTCCCCGTATTTCCACCTTTCTGACTCCTCTAATGTTTGGCCAGCGTGGGTTGAGATGTACTGTGACTTGCGGTATAGTGGTGCGTAGTTGTCTCCCCATGAGGAGTTGGGCCGGGGAAAATCCATTTTCCAAAGGCGTGGCCCTGTATGTCAACAGGGCCCTTGTTTTCTCGCTTCCACCTTTTCACAGCCCTTTTACAGTCGCCACAGCCCGTTCCGCCTCCCCATTGGCCTGCGGGTATCTCGGGCTGCTGGTAATATGTGTGAATCCATATTCATGAGCAAAGTCTTTGAAAAGTGTGCAATTGTACTGTGGCCCATTGTCCGACACAACTGTCTGTGGAATTCCATGTCGGCTGAAGGTGTCCTTCAAGGCCGCGATCACCGTATTGGCAGAGGCAACATTGAGTTGAGCCACTTCAATATTCCACTATTAGAAGATAAATCTTTTTCTCCCCAAAAAAAAAATCTGACCCCACCCGCTGCCAGGGTCTGTTCTGCACAGGGGTCGTCATCAGGGGCTCTCTGTGCTCTGCCCTATGTTGGGAACAGATGTCGCACTTCTCTACCAATTGGCTGATTTGTACCAACAAGCCTGGCCACCAGACCGACTGGCGAGCCCGTGCGCGGCACTTTACGATACCTTGATGTCCACTGTGTAGATCTTTGAGGACTTCCTGTCTGTTGCAGCGTGGAATGACGATCCTTTGGCCCCTGAGCAATAACCCTCCCGCCAGGGTTAGGTTTTCTCTTTCTGGCCAATAAGGCCCCAGCTCTGGTGGGAGAGCATATTTCTGAGGCCACTCAGTCAAACAGTATTCCCTCAGCTTTGCACACACTGGATCCGCTATTTGCTTTTCTTCAATCTCCTTTAACCTTGTTTCTGTAGCTGGGAGGCTTTTGATAACTGCATCTACAAACACTTGGACATCCTCTTCATTGTCTTTATCCTCCTGTGTGGTTGGGTGGTTAACCGGTGCTCTTGACAGAGTGTCCGCTGTAATCATCTGCTTACCAGGAATGTGCACAATCTCAAAGTTGAACTTCAGCAGCCTCAAGCGGAATCTGAGGACTCTTGGTGGAAGCTCATCTAGTGCTTTATGACTCAGTAGAGGTACTAGTGGCTTATGATCTGTCTCTAGCCTAAACTTGAGACCTAGGAGGTAGGAAAACAGGCGTTCACAGGCCCATGTGGCAGCTAGCGCCTCCTTCTCTATCTGAGCATAATGTTTTTCTGCGTCAGACAAACCTCTGGAGATATATACGATGGGCTTCCAACTTCCATCCGTCTGCCGTTGAGTCAGGACGCCCCCTAGGGAGGCATCAGCTGACACGCATGTCTCTGCTGTCGGTGAGTAAGGAGCTAATACGCGTGGTGAGCTCAGCTCCATTTTCAGTCTCTCGAACGCCTCTTTCTGTGGTGCTCCCCAACACCACTCATTCTTGTCGCTCAGCAGGTCTTTAAGAGGACGTGTATATGAAGCAAGGTGAGGCAAAAACTTCCCTAGATAGTTCGCCATGCCCATCACTCTCCTCACGCCTTCCACATCTTTTGGTTGCGGCATCTCCACAATGGCTTTGATTTTGCCTGGATCCGGAGCCACACCCTCGGCTGAGACGTGGTGGCCCAAAAACATAATGTTGTCCTTGGCAAACTCACATTTCTCGTTCAGGGTCAGGCCCTCCTCTCTGAGCCTGCTTAAGACCTGGTGCAGTCGCGTCTCATGCTGCTGGCGGTCTTCTCCATACACTAAGATGTCGTCTGCATGGCATACGACCCCCTCACAGCCTTCCAGCATTTGTGACATGCGCCGTTGAAAATGTTCAGGGGCCGAAGAAATTCCGAATGGGAGACATTTAAATGCGTAGCGCCCAAACGGTGTGATGAACGTTGTCAGGAGTGAGCTCTCCTCCAGCAAGGGAATTTGCCGAAACCGGAGGTTGCATCAAGCTTCGTAAACACTTTTGCCCCTGCCAGCATAGCCAGTGTGTGGTCTACCGCTGGTAGGATATGTCTCTCTCTCCGCACCCACTCATTCAGGCGTGTCAGATCTACGCACAATCTTATCTTGCCATGAGCTTTGAGGACTATGACCATGCCCGCGCACCATGGTGTGGGCTGTGTCACTTTAAAAATCACACCCATGTCTTCCATGCGCTTGAGCTCTGTTCGCACTCGGTCATGCATCGGCAATGGCACACGCCGAGGAGTAGAGAGAGCATATGGGACGGCTCCTGACTCTAATTCAATTTTATAGGGCTCCTTTAATTTCCCTAAGCCATGAAACACTGTGGGGTACAATGCAACAAAGTCCTGCTTTTCCACTTGTACAGTGTGGAGCGTCTCTATTTTGCTTATTCTCCTCGCGATTTCCTCCCTTGACCTCCTTTTTCCTGTATTTTCCGTTTTTTTTTTTTTTTCTTTTGGCATTCAGGTTCAATCCGATCCGAAATCCGTCACTTCTGACACCATGTTACGTTAAGAATATATCTAAGGCCGTAGTAGACAATGATGACACGAGGTTGATTCATAAGTTGTCTTTACTCTATTACCGGAAACTTCCCATGCGCCCCTAACAGGGGTCCGTACATACAATATCACATGTAAACCCTGTTTACAGAACAGCTTCAACTCTCTGTTGCTAAGGCTACCGCTGCGTCGACGTCTCTTCCGTCTTTCCAGATAAGTTCGTAAAAGTCCTCTTCAAAACTCACAAGTGTAAGGAAAAAGTTAGTGAATTCAACACTCCATCTAATTTCAAGTATTCCATTATTCCAGTTGTCAATACATTTCGATGGAGTGTTGAATTCACTAACTTTTTCCTTACACTACAGAAGTTGGGTAACAATCCATGCATTAGTGGGGTAATTTAAGAGATATACACATTGTACCGTTCACTCTAATACTAAGCCATTCGGCTGATACCCCTAAACTTGATCAATTTTGACCGTCGCTAAAAATGCATCTGAGGGGGTATTTGGCTGGATTATTGGTGGAAATTACCTCAGGGTGAATTTTACTCCGAACCATCACTTTTAGGGCTGGGTATCGATTCAAATTTCAAGAATCGATTCGATTCCGATTCTTAAGATTCAGAATCGATTGTTTCGATTTGATTCGATTCGATCCGATCCGATCCGATCCAACACCAGTTTGAATTGGTATTGGGACAGTAACCCAGGTACATTATTAAAAATATGGCATTAAGAATTCACCCAAAAGCTGTTGCTGTTGAATATGAACTTTTATTTTTTTCAGTGTTGAAAGCAGCATCACTGACAAACCACTATCACCAGTGCTTCCAATCTATTGTAGTTATTTTTATACATGATATCTTCGTGGTGTCGCTGCATGTGGTTCCTGAGGTTAGTCGTATTTCCACTATACTTCACCTCCATCTGGCATGTCCTGCAAACTGCTTTGCTTTTGTCAAGCTCCTTATCTTTGTCGTTTCGGAGTCGGAACCCTAAATAGTTCCAGATATCCGCTTTGAACGACGCTGGCCTTTTCAAATCTGGAGTTCGGCTATCGTCAACGCTACCGCTTGACGCCATGTTGTTATGTTTTGATCTCGCACACGGAAATATCTGCGCGAAGTCACGCGTGAGGTTGAAGGTCACCGCGGAAAAAACAATTAAACACACACACATAAATATATATTTATATATATAAAAAATCGATCTTTGGACGTACGAATCGATCTGTGGGAATTAAAAGGAGAATCGATTTAAAATCGGCAGATCGATCTTTTCAACCCAGCCCTAATCACTTTAATACATAACCAACACAGTGTAATTTATTTTATTATTTTATTCCAGCGTGGTCATGGCGCCGGTGTGTGTACCTGGCCGCCTGTTGCTCCTACAGTGGTTTTTTGTTTTTGTTACTTATAACCCTTGGCACTAAACAGATCAAGTTTCTGCTGGTGTATGATCGCCAATCTCATTTGGATCTCCGACATAATGTCAGGGATTGGGCTGCGTTTGAGCATGATGGACAGAAAACTGTGCCACCGCTTCTGGCGGGGATCCCGATTCACCTGTACCGGGCCTCGGCCCTACCCTCTCGGCGGAAGCGTCTCCGTCGCCGCGGTAAACGCGGCGGTCGGCTGGTGAAGCTCAAGGCCTGGCTGGCTCGATCTTCGTCCATTTCTCGGACAGAACTTGGATTAATCCATCCCTTTGCTGTGCCCCGGCATTTCCTGGATCCCATCGACGCCTGCATTGTACCTGTCACTGGATCGTTTGAGGGACTCCAGTCCTGCCGCCCCTGCCCTCCTCGGCTTTCCCAGCGCGGGGTGAACCTCCAGCTCCTGAAGACGCTGCCACGGTCTCATGGATCCGCCGAACCTCAGCCCCCGGCTCCCGCCAGGATCGGTCTGGTGAACGCCAGATCACTGGCAAACAAAACGTTTATCCTAAAGGATTTCTTCATCTCCCGTGGTCTGGATTTTCTCTGCGTGACGGAGACTTGGATCGGTGCCGGTGAGTGCAGCCCTCTGATCGAACTTTTACCGGCTGGCTGTTCTTTTTTAACTGCCCGCGGACCTCGGGCCGTGGAGGAGGAACAGCGACTGTTTATAAAAATGATTTTAAATGTAAGCAGTGTGTTGTCTCATCCTCCTCGCCCAGCTTTGAATCGATCTTATTTGAGGTGGGTCGCTCCGACCCGGTGCTGTGCGCCGTCATCCACCGTCCTCCCAAATACAATAAGGACTTTTTAAAGGACTTCTCTGATCTTCTGGCTGAAATTATGCCGAAGTATGATCGTGTCCTTCTTGTTGGGGATTTTAACATTCATGTGTGCTGTCCTGACAAGCCTTTGGTGAAGGACTTTTTAAGCCTTATTGACTCTTTTAATTTGGTGCAGTGTGTGTCTGGTCCCACACACGAACATGGACACACATTAGACCTTGTCCTCTCCTATGGTTTGTCCGTGTCCAACCTGGAACTCTGTGACAATGTGTTTTCTGATCACATGCCTGTGCTATTTGAAGCTGCTTTTTCTTGTGCTGCAGTTAAATCTGGCGCTCCTGCTCGGAGCCGTCTGATTTTTAACCCTGCCACTGCCGGTCAGTTCTCCTCAGTTCTCCTGCCTTCAACCAGCTGTGTGACTCCTCTGGCTTAACATCTGGAAACACGGAGGAGCTCATCTCTTGGTTTCACTCCTCCTGCCGAACCATACTGGACTCTGTGGCTCCATTAAAAACTGTGCGGCCCAAAGTTAAACCTGAGCCCTAGTTCAATGTGAGAATCCGTGCAGCTAGACAGGAGTGTCGCAAAGCTGAACGCAGGTGGAGGAAGGACAAGCTGCAGGTTTCCTACCAAATCCTTAAAGACTGTTGGCGCTGCTTTCAGAGCACTGTTAAAGAGGCCAGAAGAGAATACCTGTCTAACATTATCGAATCAAATTGCCACAATCCATGTGTGTTATTTAAAACCATTGAAACTGTTCTTAACTCCCCCCAGCCTGTGTGTACAGAGGCATCCCCTGAAATGTGCAATAGCTTCCTGGACTTCTTCACTGATAAGGTTGCTACTGCAAGGGCTCTCATCTCTACTCCTGTGCCTGACCCCTCTGACCCTGTTCCTTGCTCGGCTGTGCTTGCTTTGTTTGAGCCTGTGTCTCTGAAGGTTTTAGAAGATGTGGTTGGCCAGATCAAGCCTTCAGGTTCTCCCTGTGACACTGTCCCACCTCACTTTTTTAAAGAGGTTTTCCCTAGCATAGGGCAGTCGGTTCTGGCCATTATTAACAGCAGTCTGTTCTCTGGTGTTGTCCCCCAAAGTTTGAAACACGCTGTGGTGCAACCCCTGCTTAAGAAACCTGGTCTTGATCGTGATGTGCTAGCCAATTTTAGACCCATCTCCAAGCTCCCTTTTATCTCCAAAATCCTGGAAAAAGTTGTTCATGTTCAATTAAAGTCTTTCCTGGATGAGCATGGTGTCCTGGATGTTTTCCAGTCCGGTTTTAAAACACTACACAGCACAGAGACAGCTTTATTAAGAGTTTTTAATGACATCCTCCTGGCAAATGACTCTGGAGATTATGTGGTTCTTGTCCTGCTGGACTTAACAGCAGCTTTTGATACTGTGGACCACGACATCTTAGTGTCTCGGTTGCAGCACCTTGTGGGTATCTGTGGTACAGCATTGGAATGGTTCAGATCCTATCTGGCAGACAGAACCATGTGCGTAAGCCTCGGTGGTTCTGAGTCCCGCTCTGCTCCGCTGTCATATGGGGTTCCACAGGGTTCAATTTTAGGGCCCCTGCTCTTCTCCCTGTATCTGCTGCCCCTGGGCTCTATTCTGAGAAAGCATGGCATTTCCTTCCACTGTTACGCTGACGACAGCCAGATTTATGTGCCGCTGAAGAAGAAAGATGCTCTGTCTGTTAAACCACTTCTGTTATGTCTTGAAGACATTAAAGCCTGGATGTCCCTGAACTTTTTAAAATTTAATGAAAATAAAACAGAAGTGATGGTGTTTGGTCCCAGTGGCTCTTGTGAAGCCCCCCCTGTTGACTTGGGCCCCTTGGCGCACTACAGGAAGCCAACACTCACTAACTTGGGCTTTAAGATGGACAGTGATTTTAAATTAGATCGGCAGATTGGTGCAGTAGTCAAGTTCAGCTTTTTTTATCTTAGGCAGCTGGCAAAGGTGAAGCCTTTTCTCGCACATAAGCACTTTGAAGCAGTAATCCACGCCTTCGTTACATCTCGGCTGGATTACTGCAATGCACTTTATTTTGGAGTAAGCCAGTCCTCCCTCACACGTCTCCAGTTAGTTCAAAACGCTGCTGCTCGCCTCTTAACTGGAGCACGTAAGAGGGAGCACATTACTCCCATTCTGGCCTCCCTTCATTGGCTACCTGTGCACTTTAGAGTTCATTTTAAAATGCTTTTATTTGTTTTTAAATCTTTAAATGGTCTTGCCCCGCCTTACCTCTCTGAGCTGCTCCACCCCTACACCCCTGCTCGGTGCCTCAGGTCAGCTGATCAGCTGCTCCTGATGGCACCAAGGTCTAAGCGGAAGCTCAGAGGGGACAGAGCCTTCTCTACTGCCGGTCCCACTCTTTGGAATGACCTCCCACTGCACGTCAGACAAGCTCCCTCACTGTTCATTTTCAAAACACGTCTTAAAACCCATTTTTATTCCTTGGCTTTTAACCCAGCATGAGACTCTGTTTTTGTTTTACTCTGTAATTGTTTTACCTTTGTTATTTTCTTATTGTTGTTATTGTTTTGATGTTTTATGTTTTACACTGCATATTTTTATTTATTCATGTACAGCACTTTGTCTCAGCTGTGGCTGTTTTTAAAGGGCTCTATAAATAAAGTTGAGTTGAGTTGAGTAATAACCTATTAGTATGAAACAGTTAAGATATAATAACTAAGCTCATTAAGGATAGTGGCTAAACGCTTCCCTCAGATACTGAGGACAATCTCTCAGGCTTCGTTGCCAAAACTGTGTAAATAACTAAAAAGATTTTTTTTTAAACCCTGCCTTGCAGAACCAATCCAAAGTCTTACGAGCCCTTCATACAGAGTCCCTAAGCCCGCTCCTTCCACTGCTCCTTCCTCTTCCTCAAGGACACTTTGTCATGTGGACAGTTAGAGGTGGGATCAACCCTGCGGTTAGTGGACGACTCACCATCCACTGAGCTACTGCCGCCCCATTACACGTTGGTCAATTTCAAAGATCATTAAAAAAAAAAGCTTGACTTTTGTTTAAAGTCACAGTTGATGTTTGTTGCTTAACTTAACTTAACCAAAGGGTTAACTCACCACACCATCTTACATATTATGTACGATGGTGTGGTAAGAGTTAGGTGAGAGAGGTAACAATGTTTATATTATAAATATTCAGAGTATTACTAAATTTGGAGTCGACCAAGAGCAGTGGAGCTTAGACCCAAGCCAAGGTTACCATCATGTGAGCCAGCACATTTGTATACAAACAATCCCTGGTGTTGAGGCTAGCCTGATCCTGGTTCCTGGTGTTGAGGCTAGCCTGATCCTGGTTCCTGGTATTGAGGCTAGCCTGTTCCTGGTTCCTGGTGTTGAGGCTAGCCTGATCCTGGTTCCTGGTATTGAGGCTAGCCTGTTCCTGGTCCCTGGTGTTGAGGCTAGCCTGATCCTGGTTCCTGGTATTGAGGCTAGCCCGTTTGTGGTTCCTGGTGTTGAGGCTAGCCTGGTACTGATTCCTGGTCACTGGTGTTGAGGCTAGCCTGGTCCTGATTCCTGGTCCCTGGTGTTGAGGCTAGCCTGGTCCTTGTTCCTGGTGTTGTGGCTAGCCTGGTCCTGGTTCCTGGTGCTGAGGTTAGCCTCTTCCTGCCTCCTGGTACTGAGGTTAGCCGGCATTTGGGTCTCAAAGTTTGCGGCACAAGTTGCCAAGCAGCGCTGTTGACGAGTAGCTGGGAGCATGTGGCCATTAGTTATACAGATTCCACGTCTTTAGGGAACTTCACGCCTTTTATCATGTGAATGCTGGCATCAGGAAAGATACAGTGGACTTCCTCCCCTAGTTTTTGAGTTAAATTTTGTTCATATCTAGGTTGACTTTGTCTCCTGCAACATTGATGGTCAACTGAAAAATGTCTCTCATGCAGAGGACAGAATGATCATCCTCAGGATGTCCTACGAGTGACACACATCACTCAAGTGTGGAGCTTGATGGTTAGGTTGGATCTCTGGTCATCATGAGTAGTTGTGGTGTGTACAGGATCACGAATGGGCTGTAGCATTGTACTTTCTGAAAGAGAAGGCAGAAGAGAGTCAGGACATACAGCCAGCCTCCACATGCAGCAACACTCTGCCTGAAGACTGAAGCTGGTTATTCATAGGTCAAGATTAGGAGACAGACAGACAGACAGACAGGCAGGCAGGCAGGTAGGCAGGCAGGCAGGCAGACAGACAGACAGACAGACACCCCACAAAATCAAGAGACACACAACCGCACACAAGCAGACACAACCAGCCAGAGGAGCAAGCTACTGCATGTATTACTTATATTTCACTTAATGTTTCCACATTGAGCCAAAACGCAGGCTTGTAAGTTGCCGCATTGCCCCACAATGTGGCAGTAGTGTCCAACTTTATATCCAAATAATCTGTAGTATAATTGTCACATGACTGCTCTGGCAGCTAGGCACTGAGCACCAGTTATTATTTTATATTATTCATTTATTTTATATTATTCATACATATAAAGGGCATAAACACACATTATTGGATTTGTAGCAAATTGATTTGGAACTGTCGCAGTTAAGGTGCATCGTTATTGAAAAATAATGCATTCATGGAACATTATGACCAATCAGAATGAAGTATTCACCAACGCTGTGGTGTGTATAAATATAAAAGAACAGGAAGAGCTTACCACCTATCTGATGGTCTGATGATCCACCATTGCTTGGTGTTTTCTTATTCTGTAAATAAAATATTCACCTTTATTGTTATAAATGTATTACATGAATTCATTAAATTTAAATACATGTATTGTTATAAGTTATTTACAAGGTGCATCATTTAAAAGATATCACTGTCAGTATAGGTTCACACACACTCCAGTGTCAAACTAAAGCAATATCACGTACCAGTCCTTGTTGAAGGGTTGATGTTATCCATGCTATATAGTGGTAAACAATACATTAGAACAACAGCAACCACATGACAGCAGTCAGTATTACTCATCATAACCATGATACATGTTAGAGATGAATGTAATGCTTTGGCCTACCTCTTCTTTTCTTTCTCAGAAACACAATGCCTATTGCTGATGATAAGATTAATAATAATAATACTAATACTCCTGCCACTACTTTTCCTGTGTTTGAATCATGTTTTCCACACTCAGAATCAGTTGAATGATTTCCTGGTTGTATCAGTTTCAGTCCCACAGATTCACATCTGAAATGAGAAGACAAAACCCCATGTTCAGTTTCAGGGGGGTTTAGTGGCTGGGGGCAGGGTAGTGGATGTGCTGGGGTATTCTAAAAGGTACTGGGTTTGATCAAACGGCAACATTCCATGCTGAAAAATGAAGCCCATGCGGAAGTGCAAAAACTTGCAGTTCCTCGACTGGCCGCTTGAGGGTGGCTGCAGAAGGGAGTCAACTCCCAAGGACACCCATGTTAAAATGTCCAACTTTACAGCCAAAATAAACATGTTTACAGCCTGGTTCAAAAAACGGTTTTGGTGTCTTTCAGTAGTGTTCGAGTCCATGAAAACTGTGAGGGGGGTGAATTTTTTTAGAATCCATTATTTCAATGCACAGAGAAGGATTTATTTTATGAATAATTAAGGGCGTGGTCAACTTGATTGGCAGCTCTCATCTGTCATCACGGCATGACCTTCACGGATTCGAGGCTTTGATTGGTCTGGCCGGAGGTAGGCGGGCTTAGAACACAGACTGAAATGTCCAATATGGCGGCGCCCTGAAGCCCCATTTTAGGCTTCATCTCCGCTGTTAAGAATGTCTATGGGTGACGTCACGGAGGGTTTGTCCATCTATATATATAGTCTATGGGTTTGATCCTCAATGTCCACAACCTACAGGTAGGTTATTGAGTAAGACATCCAACCCTGACCTCCTCCTAATGAACTGTATCTAACTATATTGGAATATACTGTAAGTTACTAAAATTACAATAGCAATTTGTGTTTCTGATTAAATAGAAGTATAAACATAATGACTGCCAACAATAAAAAGCCACCCCACAACACATGTGATATATTGCCCAGGCCTAATGCTAAAAGTATCATTAACACGCTGTGATCATATTCACTTACTCTGTGTGGGGCGGGCAAGATGTTGAGGTTCCACCTGAGAATGTTCCATCAGCACAGTGAAGGCACTCTGTGTCTTTATCTGATGTCCCTGAGTGAAGAAACATATTATTGAAACACAACCAGTCAGATGTGGTGTTAGATTACATTGGTGAGTTTTGACCAAAAATATGGCTTTTTACTTCTGCAATATAAAATATAACAACTAAGCTGAAATCAACCAAAGTTGTTTGGCAGCAGTTCTAAGCAGGAACAAGGAAATACAGAACCGAGAAACAGAGTTTCTGGCTATTGAGTAATTGCCACACATGACCAATAACTAGTTTTAGATAATTGTAAGACACAAATACATTCAATGGTAAGAAGCTTGATGAATTGAATACATTTAGTGTATGGAGGACTAAAAGTGCCAAAATTAAATAAATAAATACACCCTTAAATAATTCTTAAATGTGTCATTAATTAATTAAAATTGGAATTAAATAATTAAATGTGTCATTAATTAAAATACCGATTAATTTTATGTAAAAAAACAAACATATATAATCATTTCACAATTTAATTAATTTACATTTACATTTCATGATTTACATTTACATTTCATGATCCTGTGTTGCAGTGCTTCATGAATTGTCTAAACTGTCAAACTCGCCCATCAAAGTCGGTGGGTGGGGCTAGCGCTAATCTAGTCTGATCCATTGCTTTGGTCTGAAGTAGAGGGCCTGGATAGAGAAAATGAAGGATCTTCATGCCGGTATCCCGTCCAAAATGAAAGAAAAATGCTTGCAACACCTGGGGATCGAACCCATAATCTTTGCTTTAAAGAGCTATCCTCTAACACTACACCATCAGGTCTTAGTAAATGTAAAGCAAGAGTTGACAAGTTGGTAATCAGTGATCAGTCTGTAAACTTTGGTTGCTTGGCAACAGTAAACAAAAAGATCGTATTTTTTTAACTGCTAACTAACAAACCGGTTTATGCGTTCACTGAACAAAGATTCTGGAAATAAAAGACCACTTTTCCATCAGAAAATTAATCAGAACCGTTATTACCAACCCACAGACAGTAAAAGCCAAAACCTTTCTGATTCCCCATGTTCTCGTGAAAATGGTGTTAATAGCCTTAGCCACACACAGTACGTTTACATGCAGCAAGAAATTCGAATTTCTAATCGTATAAGACATCGTTCAGACTTTTTAAGTGCATGTAAACACCTTAATCCGACCTACTTCGGACCTATTTCGGACATCTAAAATCGGATAACTACACCTGGATAATTCGATCATAGTCGGACTTTTAACGGCATGTATACTCAGCAATCGGATCTGAATCGGACTTTGCATTCTGCGCACGCGCAGTGGCATTCTGCACATGCGCAGCGCCGCATAGCGTCCAGAGTCAGCCCATGCTCCGGCTGTTAATCCGATTCTCTGAACGGCATGTATACTCGGACAAGTGATCCGGTCTTACGCATGTCATTATCTGATCCGATCAGAAATTCGAATTTCTTGCTGCATGTAAACGTACTGACAGATATACCAAGGGTACGAATAGACACTCCAAGGAATGTATTGAAGTTATTGGAGTTATTTCCGCACTTTCCGACCAAGATGTTGAATATAGAGTGACTGCAAATTTAGAAGAAGTAGTCCACCGCTTCTCTGGTACCAGGGAGCATCAGGCCCAACACACACAGGGACCGGGGCGTTTGGCGTTTGACATATCGAGTGCAGTTCTGGAGCATCAAGTTCTTAGTGAGTAACCCGCTGGTCAAATTGCAGCGATGTTCGGAGTGTCAAAGAGCTCTGCATCAATCCATTATCTGGAATTGATTTGCCTTGACTTGATGCGCGGGGTAACCAATCAGGCATTAGGATCCGCCTACAAACTTTGATGGGCGAGTTTGACAGTTTAGACAATTCATGAAGCACTGCAACACAGGATCATGAAATGTAAATGTAAAGTAATTAAATACTGAAATGATTATATACGTTTGTTTTTTTACATAAAATTAATCAGTATTTTAATAAATTAATGACACATTTAAGAATTATTTAATGGTGTATTTATTTATTTAATTTTGGCACTTTTAGTCCTGCATATTAGTAGAGGGGTTTTCTAGCTATTATTAAATGTTGACACCAACCTCCCTGACTGATGTATTGACCAGGACTGCAGACCGTGTGTCTCTGAGCGGCCATACATTCATCTCTGTTAGAGTCAATACAGAAGTATCCATCCAGGGGCTCACACAGAGCATCTGATGTTAATGTACACAGCCTCTTCACCTTCAGACCGAGACCTGTCAATCACAACAGTTACAGAGAAACCTGAGAGAAGGAGAAGGCTGTCTGAGGAAGTCTTTGGTTATAATAACTTGATAGGAAAAGCAGGTGAATATGTCTGTCTGGGAAGCTGTTCCCCTTCCTATTGTGTTGTTTCCTGTCTGTGTCTGGGTATCAGCTGTTCTTTACCTGTCTGTGTCTGGGTATCAGCTGCTCGCCTTCCTATTGTGTTTTCCCTGTCTGTGTCTGGGAAGCTGTTCCTCTTCCTATTGTGTTTCCCTGTCTGTCTGTGTTGTCCTGGTAGGCGTGGTCGCTCATTCCAATTCTAGAGTTCAGCACATGGTCCACCTGGTCTTCATCAACCAATCAACCCCTGCAATACATGTACTTTGGTACTTCCAGACTTTGTCTGATTGTCCGTCATTCATAGTGGTAGATACATTCTCTGACTCTGGTTTCTCTTCCTTGTTGTTGTCATCTCCTGTAAAGCACTGAGCTGCTACGTCGTGTTCATCTTTACATTTTCCCTGTGTTTCCAGAACCAGCTGCCAGCCTGCCACTCTGGAACTGCCTGCAACCTGCCTACCACTTCTCCACTCCCTGCCTCATCTGCTGCCTGCCTTTGGTCCATCCTCCACCTTCACCCACCTGGAGCCATCGGTCATTACTCCTCTGTTCTAATACCATTAAAACTCTGTTCACTACTCAGTGTGTCTGTGTTCTGCATTTGGGTCTCCCCCACCCTGAAACCCTGACAATGTGGTTTCTAGTTCTTATGTGGTGGGACAGACATGGGCTGCAGTCAGATAGTCAAAAATATGACGTCCTATGTCCTTTCCTAACCTCTTTTCCTTGACCTTGATTGGAACATCATGAGGTCAAGGGAAGATGTGAAGGAGAGTTCATGTGGAAAAGACAACCATGGTAGAAGAGAATCGGACGAGGCTACGTCATTGTAAGACGCTGGGGGTTATGGACGTGGGTCTGCTGTGGTGGAACTACGAGGCTCCGAAGACAAAGTGCATCTTAGATACTTTGCCATGAATGATGTCATGTTGTCAGGTCATGTTGATGGTTTGTTTTCATGAATGGACAAATGGTGTGTGGATTTAAATGTTTCAGCCACAAGGAATTGTGGGACCGCATCATCTCCTTTGGTAAAGGATGGTTCAGTGTACCCTATGCTAAAGGAGATAAGAAAGGAGGCATTGAAGCATCTTTCCTCAACATTCAGAGAATTCGAACAGCTCTCATCATGGTTGCCACTTCATTTCAGTGGCCATTTAGGAACCTTCCTAATCAAAAAAAGAACATAGTAACCCTCATTAATCCTAAACTGGTGTTTGTCATTCCTGCCCTGTTACTCATTCTTGTGTTCATTGCTGTGTTTGGGAGGAAATGGTTTTACAACTTATGTACATATCACCAAGCTAGGGGTCTTGAACCATGACATTTGCAGAGGTGTATAGTAACAAAGTAGATGTACTTCGTTACACTACTTATGTATTTTTTTTGAGGATTTGTACTTTACTTGAGTTTTTTTTTTCATCAGGACTTTTACTTTTACTTCACTATATTTAAAAGTTAAAAAAAATACTTTTACTTCGTTACTTTGACATTTGCCACCTCATTACTTGTTCCAAATGAAAATAATCAAAGAATTATCTGGAATGCGTGGGTCCGAGAGGACGAGAAGAACCACGTACGGTACTCTCACAAAGTTTAAGGTAAATGCGGGCCCAAAAAGCCCAAAAAGAGCACGGCTAGCTGTGGACACTTTTGAAAATCAGCCTCTGCTGAGGATGAATCGCATGTTCAACTTCTCCACTTGAACCAGAAAGTTTGTTTATGTGGTGTTAAGGCTGGGTTATGCTTCGTTCATACTTCCGCGTCGACGCGACGCTGGGGGGTTGCGGACCCTTTGCGCACCCTTTACGGACCCTTTACAGACCCTTTACGGACCCTTTACGTCCTCGACGTGCACCTCCCCAAATCCTAGACGCGCGTCGAGGCAACGCAATCCCAACGCAGCGGCATTGGCTGTGATTGGTCCGCTAACTACATTGGCTGGAGGTCGCTTTTCCGGTTTCCACTCGTAAACACCGCCACGGTGTAAACACAGCCTTGATAAATGCTTCGAATGATTGGCGACAACACACATATATATATATAACTTTTGCCTTCATTTCTGTAAACTTCTTTTTAACTCGCTAGTAATGACCAGAATGGTCCTTCTGGTCCCTCTACCGGTGTGGCAATGAATTGCATTTCGAGACGTAAACCCCACGCAGAACCATCACGGGCTCATGACTGCATCCGAGCAACTGCGTGGCCATTGCGTGATCACCACGCAATCCCTACGCAGAAGCATAAACCAGCCTTTACTGTGCCTCAGCTCATGAGGATTCCCCCAACATAGTTAAAAAGTGAAAAAGTGGTTCTTATGTTAAATGTTAAAGACATTGTTTTTTTTTTTTGTGGTATTCTATACCATATTTCATTCACCTGAAAAAGTGAAATAAAAAACAAGGGGAGAATAATTTTGGGTTGTTTTGCTTCTTTTCATGCATACTATAAAATATTTGTACTTGTACTTTTGATACTTGTGCATATTTTTTCACAAGATACTTTTGATACTTAAGTACATTTAATGTGAGTTACTTTAAGACTATTACTCAAGTAATATTCCTTTAGGTGACTTTAACTTTTACCAAAGTCATTTTCAGTTATGGTACTTATACTTTTACTTAGTTTTTTATTTTTATTTGGCATTAGTAAATAATTATCCACATTTACAGATAGTTTACATGATATGAGTGATCACGTGTTATAAAGGCTATTGAGGTGTGCCTTGAGATTTTTACTTGTCCTTTGGTGTGCCTTGGGCACAAAAAGTTTGGGAACCACTGATCTAGCAATTGAACTGCTTGAAACTTGTTCTGGTGACTTTCTTACTGTATTAGCAGCAATTAAATGTTTCACCTTCTTATGACAAATGTACTTTTCTGCTAAATGTAAATGTAAATATGAAATATGATCAGGGCCGGGGTGGGACCTATTTTCAGCCTGGGAGTTTTGGGCCCAGACCGCTTTTTGCAGTGGTGGAAGAATTCGAATAAACGAACAGCGCAAAAACTCTTACTATCCCTTTTTTATTGGATATCAAAATATGGCTGTTGCCAAATGTAAAATCCAGGAAAAAATGTCACTTGAGCCATATCCTACTGCTTGGGCTAACTTACACATATCATGCTGGAGTTTACATGTTGATTTTCACAAATTATATTTGTGATTCTTTATGGCTTAACAAAATAAACTAGGCTAATGATGAATTGATTTAAGCTTTTAAATGCTCATGTTGGCATTGCAAACGTAGTAAATAGCTAAATTATTAACATTGCTAATTAATCATTAGATCCCCTTCTTCTTCTTCCAGCGCCCTTCTTTTTACACCTGGCCTTTTTGGCTCCTCAAGGCCTTTCTCTGCTCTCCATAACCAACGACACTGGTCGCGCTTCTTTCCTCTAATCTGTTACCAGTACTGCTAAATAAAAGACCAACCATGGACCCAACCAACTCAGATATTAGGGAGGGGAGAAGTACCTTAGATTGTATAATCCATATTACATATACTGCGATGCTGGGGCTGAAATGTCAGACGAATGAAGAACGTCTACTTTGGGAGATGATAAATTAATGGTCAAAGTAATTTTTTCCACTCAAGCGGCCCAAAAGACATTTGAAAATGGACCGGCCCACCGGGAAACCTCCCGAACCTGCACGCCATCACCTGCACTACCTGTAGTAGAAGTAAAAAGTCACGTTGGTTCTATTGACGGAATTAACAGGGGGAGGTGGAGAGGATAGGAGTGATGATATTACTGCGCCGACGTCGAAGTGCTCCCAGGTGGTATTTCGCCATACATTATAGTTATCCTTTTTTATCTGCTTAGAAAATTGCCATGTTTGATTTTGTGTAACTATACTTGGGTCGTGTAACCTCTCATGTAACCGTATTTAAATAGGGAAAACGTGGACATGCCTGGTTGCTTCTAACTTCACCCGCGTTTGGATCCTAAGGAATATACTGGGCCAAGCTACATGCTAGCTAAGTAGCGCTGTGCGCCAGAGTGAATGAGTGCACGCACGAACGTGAGAGAGGTATCAACTCATCTAAGATCAGGGAAGAACGTAGTTCAGTATGGACAAACGGTGGCGTTTTCCTTTAAGACTCATTTGTTCAGCGGTCACCTGAACATAACATCCACCCTCTACCTACCGCCGCCCACCCACCCCCAAAAAAGTAAATAAATTACTAAATGAATACATGTACCCTCAAGCACTGGCATGTCGTATGTCTTGGCACTTTATAATTGCTCTTTGTACCTTAGCACTTCACACTTAGCCAGGGATGTTGTATACTAGCAATGGTTCATCTAGCAATTGAAATGCTTGAAACTTATTCTGGTGACTTGCTTATAAGCAAGTCACCAGAATAAGTTTCAAGCATTTCAATTCAAGGTATCCATCAATTTAATGGCTCATATGGATGTGGTTACTGTCTGAATGAGGGAATGGTTGTGGCCAAAGGGAGGGGTTATACAAGGGTCTATCCTGATGTTGAGGCTGACATGAGAAGTCACAAGCATATTGTTGAATGTGGGGCCAAGGTAAGTAATGAAGATGTGAGCCATGTCCTTGGGGTCAAGTCTGTGTCACCCTTAATCTTATTGTATTATCCTACTGGTTTTGATATGATCAAAAGCTTCACAGTTGATTACATGCACTGCGTGCTACTTGGAGTCACAAAACAGTTTTTAGATGTTTGGTTTAACAGCAAATACCATAGTGAGTATATTGGTACATCAAAAAACAAAATTGATAAAAGACTGTTGCCCATTACACCACCCTCTGATGTGCCCAGAGTGCCACGCACTGTGCATGTGGCACACAAATGGAAAGCCGCTGAATGCAGGAGCTGGTTGCTTTTTTTTTTTTTTTTTTAACATATGTTTATTGCACATTTTGTCAATTTACAAACGGTGAACAACATAGAACAAGGAGGCACATACAAGAAAACAACAGCAATAAAAATAATAACAACAATAATGATAATAATAAAAAAAAATAATAAAAAAAAATACAAAGTCCAAATATGTGTACTAAATCAAACTAAAATGAAATAAATAAATAATAATCTTCAGTTCAACTCATCATTCCAGCCATCTACTTCAATATCATTTTTCTCAAGGAATATAGAGAAAACCTTCCAGATCTTCCAAAACTTGTCAAGCTTATTTTTCACAGTGTAGCTTATCTTTTCTAAAGCCAAATAAAAAGATATGAAGCTAAGCGAAAGTTCAGACAGGAAGACTATCTCCCTAAGCACACCTCCTTGTCTCCTCCCACTTCTCCTGCTATCCTCTTGCTCCTCCTCCTCCTTCTATCAACCAATCCCAGTCTGCCATCACCTCTCTCCTCCTCCAATCAGTAATCAACCGTCAAATTTAAAAGTGCTCTCCTTCTCCTAGCTGTCATCCCGCTGTCATTCAGCAAATCTCGGCAATCGTACTCGCACGGCGTTGTTCATTCTTACCTCTGCTGCCTCCTGATCTTCCTCGCCCGCCCGATCATGTCGGGTGATGAATCCAATGATCCCCTCTCGTGTCTCGATCCGAGCGGCGAGCTTCTACCGGAGGTAGCTCCGTCTCCTTCTTCCCAACGCAGGAGCGCTCGCCTCGCCTCATCGCAGTCGGAACATCAGTCTCTCCTGTCCAATCTCAGGGCCCAAGGGATCAATCCAGCTCCCGGACTCGGGTTGTCCCAGCTTCAGGAACTGGCAAGTATGATCGATTTCAGCGATTCCGCTACGGCTTCCCCAGTCTCTGCAGGGGAGACCGCACACTCCGCTGTGGCCCAGCGCGGCCGTAAGAGGACCAGGAAGTCCGATCCACCTCGCCAAAAGACGGGGACATCTTCACGCCGGCTTCCTGCTTCCTCCACCCGCGGTATTCGTACCGCCGCAGCTGCTTCTTCTCCCGCTGGCACGTCCGCTGCCGCTCCTGCTCCACCTCATCCTGCTCCCATTCACGCCGCTGCTCCCATGGCCAACGTCAGCTTCGCATCTCCGGCTCCTCAGGACGCGGTGCTTTCCACTCTGCAGTCTCTGGTCAGGTCAGTCCAGGGCATCGATTCTCGCCTGCAGCTATTAGAAAATCGTCAGGACCAAGCACTCCCTCAACCTCACCCTCTGCCAACCGCAAGCACCTCAGCAATGCCCCAGTCCCACTCACTGGCATCCGCAATCCCCGCACCCTCACTAGGTAGGCCGTATATTCCCTTTACAGCCAACATCTCACCCCGGCTAAGGCAGAAAATCCTGCAAGGGAAAGACGTCAACTTGGTTAGCCTCATTCTCCCGTCACCAGAGTGCGATAGGAAAATCTCCTCCTCAGACATCGGTAACTCCGTCATTCGTTCAGCCGATCCTCGGCTGCTCAGAGATCTCCCGATCAGCGAATTTCTCGTAGCTTTCGGGATCTTTAGGGACGTGGTGTGCTCCGTTTTTCCCGACAGGAGGGTCGAGCTGGACGCTTACCTGGCACTGATCGGTGATTTAAATCTCAGGTACGGGAGAAACTTTTTCTATCAGTACCACAGAGCCTTTTCCAGCAAGGCAGCACTGCACATCGCTCAGTCCAACATTCGCTTAAACTGGTCCATCTTAGACTCAGAGATTCTCCTTATGATCATCGGGGGGTCCCAGGCAGTTACCTGTCACACATGCGGTAATATAGGGCATTATGAATCGCTGTGTCCCCGGCTGCCCTTTCTCCCTCCGGCCCCGCCCCCTTTCACTCCAGGTCTCCACTCTGTTCCTCCAGCAACCGGCAACGCAACAGACAGCCGCGGCAGAAAGATGGAACTCTTTAACAGTAAACCTATCTGCAATAATTTCAATGAGAACATTTGCACTTACCCCAACTGTATCTTTCTTCACGTTTGCAGCGCGTGCAAAGACGCGCACCCCAGATCTGTGTGTCCCCGCCGCCTAATCCCCGCTGGCCTGGCTCGCGCTCGCCAAGCGAACCGGCGCGGCTCTCACACATCTTAAAGGAATATTCCTCTACACCAATAAATGTCCAGGCCCTGGCTGCAGAACTATCACGTCATCCAGACTCTGTTTTACTAATCATTTTCTAACTGGTCTGTCTCAAGGTTTCCGCGTGGGGGTTGTTTCTTCCATTAACTCTACTTATGTCTCAAAATTTGCAGGTCCAAGTAACACTCGATGATGGGTGTCGTTCCGATCTGAAGTTCTGGTCACTTCTTCTAAAAAAAAATAAATAAAAATAAATAAAATAAAAAATAAAAAAATGGAACGGCGTTTCATTTCTCTATGACAACATTGTGCACTCGTCCGACTCCATTCAGTTTTCACGGATGTAGTTCCATCCGCAGGTTTTGGGGGGTTCTTCAAGGCAGTGGTTCGCCGACCACTGGCCTCCCGAGCTTCTTAAGCATGAACTTTCCTCTGCTCTTCATGAGATCTTCCCCATCGCAGTAGCCTGCCACATCCGGGGCCATCTCTGGCAAAGGAAAAGAATCGCAGTACTCTGCGACAGCAAAGCGGTGGTCGACATCATTAATAAAGGGCGCTCCTCCTGCGGGGCCATCATGCCTTTTATGCGTCGCATCACGCGGCTGGCGTTCATCGCAATTTCATCATCACTGCTCGCCACGTTCCCTGTCATTACAACATCGTCGCTGACTCTCTGTCCCGCTTTAACTTTCAGGTCTTTCGGAAGCACTGCCCGGAGTCCCGCAAACATGCTACGCCTATTCCTCCCCTGAACAAGTTAGGCCTGTATTAGTTGCTCCCCTACAAAACTACCTAGAATCTGCTAGGATTTACATGAGGAAGGGTCTTGCTGCTTCTACTTTAAAATCATATGATTTTGCTTGGGTTACATTTGCCACTTTCTGTTCATCTCTAAACATCCTGTCCTCATTAAAACTGTCCGTACCTTCATCACCTACTGTACAGATGTCCGTCATTTTAAGCCTTAGTGCACTCGGGGCCTTATTGCAGGGATTCAATTCAATGTAAGACGTGATGATCCCTCGTTTCCCACTCCTTATTGGCTGCCCAATATCACTGAAGCCTAGCTATTCGGTAAGCGTGCATATCTCTGGTGGTGGTATCTCAATTCAGTGGTTGCTTCTCCAGCTCTGCCTTCTCACTGCATACACCTTGGTCAGTCTTTCACCCTTTTACTGCATAGCATTGCAGTCTCTCAACCCCGTCCGCTGCATAGCATTGCAGTCTCTCAACCCTGTCCGCTGCATAGCATTGCAGTCTCTCACCCTGTCCGCTGCATAGCATTGCAGTCTCTCAACCCTGTTCGCTGCATAGCATTGCAGTCTCTCAACCCTGTCCGCTGCATAGCATTGCAGTCTCTCACCCTGTCCGCTGCATAGCATTGCAGTCTCTCAACCCTGTCCGCTGCATAGCATTGCAGTCTCTCACCCTGTCCGCTGCATAGCATTGCAGTCTCTCAACCCTGTCCGCTGCATAGCATTGCAGTCTCTCAACCCTGTCCGCTGCATAGCATTGCAGTCTCTCAACCCTGTCCGCTGCATAGCATTGCAGTCTCTCAACCCTGTCCGCTGCATAGCATTGCAGTCTCTCAACCCTGTCCGCTATATAGCATTGCATCTCTCACCCCGTTCGCTGCATAGCATTTGCACACTCGTTCCCCATTCGCTGAATAAGCTTGCAGTCCCTCCACTCGCTCCACCGCATAGCATTGCGGCCTCTTTACCCTGTCCACTGCATAGCATTACAGTTTGTCATTTTCATCGTTAATCTCCCATTCCTCATTCATTCTATTTATCACTCCATCTTCATCCAATTCTTTCTAGTTTTAATTCATGTAATGTATCTTAACCATGTTTGTTATGCTTTCTCATAGATTGTTTTGCTTCTACAAGGTAAGGTATACCTTTTCTTTTTTGGGGGGAATATCTTCGGATGCAAGCTTCTCATCCTAGATCTATCCATTACGCTGATCTACTCCCTGGTGTCTAAGCGCCAAAGTTATACACAATAAACATCATTCTTTGCATTTATTCGTCTCTCTTCATCCTTGTAGTCTCTCCTGATTGAAATGAAGCTAAGCGAAAGTTCAGACAGGAAGACTATCTCCCTAAGCACACCTCCTTGTCTCCTCCCACTTCTCCTGCTATCCTCTTGCTCCTCCTCCTCCTTCTATCAACCAATCCCAGTCTGCCATCACCTCTCTCCTCCTCCAATCAGTAATCAACCGTCAAATTTAAAAGTGCTCTCCTTCTCCTAGCTGTCATCCCGCTGTCATTCAGCAAATCTCGGCCCACCTCCACTCCTCCACCGCCCATCCGGTCTTCAACCAGGAGTTCCTCATCAGGCCACATTCTTCCTACCACCACCAGTGTCTAGACCCGGGGGGAATATCTTCGGATGCAAGCTTCTCATCCTAGATCTATCCATTACGCTGATCTACTCCCTGGTGTCTAAGCGCCAAAGTTATACACAATAAACATCATTCTTTGCATTTATTCGTCTCTCTTCATCCTTGTAGTCTCTCCTGATTGAAATCCCTGTCAGCCATTGTGAAGTACTACAAGGTGTATCCCTTTTCCATGAGCAGGCTATACATCTTTTGGCTTCCAAAAAACAAATATTGAGTAAGGATTTTTCATTGTTGGAGGTCACAAAGTTATCTGGGAAAATATTCAATAAGCATAACTTCGGTATGAGAGGTACTTCTTTTCCAATGATCCGACTGGCCAGGTTCAATACTTTTTCCCAAAAAGAGAGAACCAGAGGACATTCCCACATGCAATGGAATAAAGAACCTTTTTGTTGCTTACATTTAATGCACGTATCTGGGATATTTGGGTTAAACAGGTGCAGCTTACTTGGAGTTATATACTGTCTGCTTATCCATTTGTATTGTAGTAATTTAGAGTTTGTATTCACAGTTTGAGTTTGAGCTGTTAAACAAGCTCTGGCCCATTCTCCCTCTGTTATATTTTCTTGCACATCGGCTCTCCATGATTCTAAAATGTTTTGTGATGACTCTTTGGGTTTACTTACAAACAAATTATAAAGAAAGGACACCTGCCCCTTGGAATCTGAAAATCTCAACGAGAAGTCTTCAAGAGCAGACATTCGTGGAAGTATCAACCTATTACATTGCCTACCCAGTACGAAACTTCTCAGCTGGAGATATTTAAAGAAATGTTTTGAGGGTATTGCATATGTGGCCTTAAGTTCTTCAAAAGACATGAAAGTATGATCGTCTTTAAAGAGATCAGCTATTTTAGCCACTCCTCGAGATGCCCAAATTTTAAACCCGCTTGAAACTCGTCATTACCAAAGATAGGAGAAAACCGTGATAACTTACAAGTCTCCCCCAAGTATTCCAAAACACTGTGCCAAATCATTACTGTATTTTTGAGGAAAGGGTTCTTGGTCTGTTTGGTTAATTTGTTTTTGTTGGCTGAATATATATACAAATTCAAAGGAATATTAATTGAGTGAGATTCTATTTGAACCCAAGCTGGGGGATGGCCCTCCGCAAAATAAAATATTCCTGCTCTGATTTGAGCTGCCCAGTAATACCACATAAGATTTGGTAGCTGTAATCCACCTCTATCAAATGGGAGATATAACAGTGTGAGCCTAAGCCTGTTACGCCTGTTGTTCCAAATGAAGGAGGAGAAGAGTTTTTCAAGTGACCGGAAGAATGAAAGTGGGGGAGCAAGTGGAATAGATTGAAAAAGATACAAATATTTAGGTAAAATTGACATTTTCAAAACATTGACCCGCCCGATCATAGACATAGGTAATTTTGTCCACCTGTTTATGAGCTCTGTAACTCTATCTGTTAAGGGATCGTAGTTCATTGGGACAATTTTGTCAATGGTAGGAGTAATCTTCACACCCAAATATACAAAGCCTTTCAATGAAACCTGAAAAGGAGTATGAATTGGGGGGTTAAGTCTCTCATTTTCATTCATAAATAGTAGTACTGATTTGGTAGTATTTATTTTGTAACCTGCAAAGACCCCAAAAGTAGTCGTGAGAGAAAGTAAAGTAGGTAGAGTCTGTTTCAAGTTAGAACAAAACAAAATTACATCATCTGCATATAAGGCTATGCGATGTTCAATATCTCCTATCTTTATTCCATTCAGATTGGTGCTTTTTCGAATCGCCATAGCAAGTGGCTCGATAGCAAGAGTGAATAACAGAGGCGAAAGGGGGCAACCCTGTCTTGTCCCCCGGTGCAATTCAGAAGGTGATGAAAATAACCCATTTGTTAGAACTACAGCTTGTGGAGCAGCATATAGAAGTCGAATCCAACTAAGAAATTTCCCCCCTATACCAAACTTTTGCAGAGTCTCAAATAAATACAGCCACTCCACCCTGTCAAAGGCCTTCTCGGCATCCAAAGACAGAATGGCAGTGTCCGTACAGCCAGATGTATTAAACACGATATTAAGTACTCTACGGATATTGTGAAAGCCCTGCCTTCCCTGCACAAAGCCATTCTGATCGGAGTGAACTATTTCAGGCAAACTGAGATCAAGCCGTCTAGCCAATACCTTACAAAGAATTTTGAGATCATTATTAAGCAGTGAAATTGGCCTGTAAGAGCCACAGAGAGTAGGTGTCTTCCCTGGTTTCAACAACAAAGTAATTACTGCTGTATTGAGAGAAGGAGGAAGGGATCCGCTATCTAAAGATTCACGATACATCTCTAACAGAGGTGGTATTAGTTTAGTTTTAAAAGTTTTATATATCTCGATGGGAATCCCGTCCGGTCCAGGGGTTTTCCCCCCCTTCATGCTACCTATAGCCGTCGACAATTCTTCGGCCTCTAGGTCAAGCTCTAGAGCCGCCTGAGAGTCTTTCTTTAGGGGGACAAAATCTAATGAATCAAGAAATTCCTTTTGTTTTTGAAAAGCTGAGGTCGTATAATCTGAACGGTATAAATTCTCATAAAAGCTTGAAAAAGTCTTATTAATTTCTTTAGGGTCACTAGATAACAAGCCTTCATCTGTTTGTATTGTATTTATTGCTCTTTCAGTCTCCACCTGTTTAATACGCCATGCCAAGAGTTTACTAGCCTTCTCACCCTGTTCGTAATAGGACTGCTTCAGTTTCATCAAATTTTTAGTTGCCTTACTTGTAGATAAAACATTGTATTTAGCTCTTAGCTCATTAAGTTCAACAAATAAATGTTGAGAAGGATTTGCAAAGTAGTTTGTTTCAGTATCCTTTATCTTTTTTTCCAATTGTTCCATCTCCAACCTAGACTGTTTATGTTTAAAGCTTGTAAAGTTTATCATCTGGCCCCTCAAAAAGGCCTTAAAAGCCTCCCATCGTATGGCGGCTGATGTTTGATTTGTATTAATTTCAAAATAAAAATCAATTTGTGTACCAATAAACTCTATAAATTTTGGATCCCTAAGCCAAAATGCCTGTAGACGCCATCTTGGGGAGTAATTCAAAGATTGGGGCATGTTCAGAATAAATGAAACTGCAGCATGATCCGAAATTATAATGCTATCGTACCAGGATCGCGAGACTGTAGATACCAAGGAGGCAGAGACTAAATAATAGTCAATTCTGGAAAATGTCTGACATGTACTAGAGTAACAGGAAAAAGTTAGTTGGTCAGGGTGATTCTCTCTCCAGACGTCAAATAAATTAAATTCTTTAATATACTGTAGCAGCTCTTTTCTTGTCTGATTATGGGAAGCATCAATTCCAGTAGATCTGTCCATTCCAGGCTGTAGAGCACAATTAAAGTCCCCACCTATGATAAAGTTACCAGGTAAAGTAGCCAAGGACAAAAACAGGTGTCTAAAAAAGGACGGATTATCTTCATTGGGCCCATATCTATTAACCAGATTTAATCGAACTGAGAAAATTTCACACTGAATAATGAGGTATCTGCCTAATCGATCTTCATCCACCCTAATAAGATGAAAAGGCACAGAGATGTGTATCAGTGTAATTACTCCACGAGAGTGTGAACTAAAGGAAGCTGAGAATACACGACCAGGCCACCTCCTCCTCACTTTGACTACCTCTTCAGGGGTCAAGTGCGACTCCTGGATAAAAACTATTTTAGCTTTTAATTGTTTGATCCTACTCATAACCACTTTTAACTTGACAAGTTTGTTTAAACCCCTTACATTCCAAGATGTAAACTGAAGTTCAGATGACATGTTGCAATGACAATAAAATTGGCTGTATTAAACTTGAAATGGCTGAAAACTAAAGACATAATATAAAACATAAATGAAATGAAAAATGTGTGCCCAGGAACACTATGAACATACCTGAGTGTACATCCCCAACTGAGATACACCCCTACCTCCCACAGAACACACATCCAAACCATGACGCTTAACTGGTCCACCCGCGTCCGTGACGCAGCGAGGAACAGCATGCCCAACCACCGTAGTAGAGCCCCGCATGAAATAACATTAACACAAATAAAACTACGTGTATAGCAATCAAACAGCTATTTTGCACGAATTAAACAGTGTTTAAATACACTCCCCGTGAGGTCAAAAAAGTAAAGTTCAGTGACTTAAACATACCAGCCAAATAGACAGATCTCAGATTGTCTCTAATTCCGCGGATCCCGGGGTACAGTCCTTCAAACCACGCACAAAATCCTTCGCTCCCGCTGCGGTATCAAAGATGTGTCGTCTCCCCTTAATAGTCACCAAGAGTTTCGCCGGATGAATTATCCCATACCGCAGAGTCGGGATGGAGAGGGAAGCCAGCTCTTTCTTCACCGAGTCGAAGACTTTCCTCCGTCTGACCAGATCCGCGGAAACGTCGGGGAAAAACATGACTCTCTGGTTGTCGTAGAGTATTTCCCCCTTGCTCCTGGCAGCCTTCATGGCCCGAAACTTGTCCGCATAGTTTAGGAACTTCATTATTACCACTCTGGGACGCGCACCAGAGCGGCCCCCTGCCTCAGCATCATTAACGCCGGCTCCGCCGATTCTGTGCGCCCTCTCAATCAGTACGGGTCGTGGAAAATGATGTCCACCAAGCACTTCGGGTATCCACCTTTCCAGAAAGGCACACATATCAGCCCCTTCTACCTTCTCTGGGAGACCGACCAGGCGAAGATTCGGTAGACTCCGCTTCAGTAACACGTAGTGACACTGCCTTCAGGTCGCCCTGTATTCCCTTAATAGCGCTGAACAGGCCGTCAAACCTCAGTGTGAATTCTTCTTTCAATTCGCTAATGGCGTTAAGAATCGGGCTGGAGCTAGCCGCCACATCTGAGTCTCCATTGCTAGCATTCGCATCAGCCATTCCCGGGTCACCTGTAGCTTCTGCTTTAGATGATTTCTGAGTCTTTGCAGCTTGTTTCGGAGGCATTAGGGCTGGTTGTTTTAGATTCCGCACAAAAAATGTGACAATTCCCAGGTCCTACACTGGCTGTTTGATTGATTTATTCAATGAATTTCACGGGAGCTCCGACACACGCGCGTTCAGCACAGCGCCATAACCGGAAGTCGCTGGTTGCTTTTTTACAGCCTACCAGTGCTACATATGATTTTGCCAAACAAATATTTAAAACATTGGTCAATGTTGGTTAACACAATATTTCTCCTTCTCAAAGACAAAGTGACAGAAATAGATTTGGCCAGTGCTTCAACTTATATTAGAAAATGTGTTCACCATATCCCAGAAATTGATGAAATGTGCCATATGTCCTACAATGTCCACCAATTAACTCATCTTATTTGTTCTGTGGAGTTACATGGGCCACTATGGGCATCTTCAGCATTTGTGTTTGAAGGACATAATCAAAAGCTAACTCAGTTATGCCATGGAACACAGTCGATACCAAATCAAATAGCGTTTCGCTTCAACCTACTTCAGTCAAGTTTACTTGGACAATCAAACAGTCCAGACAACATCACCCATATAGTAAATAAGACAATGATTGGATAGATGGCTATCCTTTGAGGTCGGAAGCAGTAAGGTTGCAGGATATAGTTTTGTTGTGTTGTCCACAACACAGGGACACAGGTGAAGTACACTGTTTGTTAGTTCCAATATGGGGACCCCAAGATATAAACCTAATTGGTGATTACTACCATTGTGCAGTTTTGAGGGGGAAAATATTCACAACAGAGGAATATGGAAAAGGGCACAAACATAATAGCTATACTGTCGAGTTGAGAAATTGAAGCTTTGGAGCTGTAACATCAATCATTAACATATCTAATACCATTCCTGTCTTTATCATACAGCTTTTTAAATCAGAAACAGCCCGTTTTGTATCAGAAACAGTGAATCATCTTAAATTGGTCTGCCCAACCCCAGTGAGAGTAGCTGTTAAGTACAGTGACATAGTCCGTAAAGTGGTATTTATGAACATTGAGAAAAAGGTACAGTATATGTTTCACTTCAACCAAATAGTACAGAGATAGATTAAGATAAGCTTTTCAATAAGATTCAATAAGATTCCGCTTTTCTGCAGACTATTTGTGGTTTAGCTATTTTTTCTCTCTCTCTTTCTCTCTCTCTACATATATATGTATGTAAGCATGTATGCAGGCTATTTATTTATTTATTTGTTTATTTAGCAGGGACAATGCACAGCTCATTAGCAGTACCAGAGTTAACTATAAGCTAATTTTCATCTGTAGTCCCTGGGCAGGAAACAGAGGATCTCTGTCAAAAGGAAAACCTAACACTGAAGTATAAAAAAGAAAAAGAAAAAGAAAAAAAATATATATGTGTGTAAGGCTATATATGCTATATGTGAGTAAGGCTATATGTGTGTAAGTCATATTGTAGATGTATTGTATATGAATATCTGTATGTGAGTAAATATGTAATAGTTATATATTATATGTAATAGTTATATTTTATAGTTAATATATATGAGGTATATGTATCATTTCGACTAAATTGTACGATCTAACTGCATTGTATTTGTATTTGCATTGATATACCTTTTTGCTCCTCAATTGTAAAATTGTAAAATTGAGGAGCAATTGTGAAATCTAGGCTTCTAAACTTTTAAAAATAGAATACAAAATTTTACATCCATGTATAAGTCTTGATGTCTTTGTTCTAATTGCACAACTGCAACATATCATCTCTTTCTCGACCTCCCATAGAAAAATCTGCACAAACATGATGACATTAACTGAATAGTTTTACTCTGTTTCTCCAAAGAAAACACAAACATGTCTCTAAGTGTCAATGAGTCTCTATGTCAATCACACAAGTCATTAGAACTGGTCTCTGTCAAAAATATTGCCACTATTGAATTTTTCTCTGCACATTCAAGTTTGTATGCGCATGGCCTTCCTATTGTGTCCAAAGTAGCCTATTGTTCAAAATATTGCATTTAGGCTATTGCAGTTAGGCTACACTGCTTTTAATACTACAGTAATGCAATAGGCCTAAATGTAATAGGCTGCTGAAGGCCTACTGCAAATCCTATCAGACATTTTGTTCTTGACTAAAATGTCAGACGAGAATTTTGATCTTGACAAAAATCCTATTGGAATTTTATAGACAAAACCATACACAGTTTAGAATCCTATAGAAAAAAAATCCTATTGGAAAGTCATGATGAAAATCCTATTGTAAAGTCCAAATCCCATAGGACCACCTCCCAGCCCTTTAGAATCCTATGGGACTTTAACAATCGCAATACACACTCTATTGGAATCCTGTTGGTATAACAATAAGTCCATCCATCCATCCATCCATTTCTGCCGCTTATCCGGGGTCGGGTCGCGGGGGCAGCAGCCTGAGGAGGGAAGCCCAGACTTCCCTCTCCCCAGCCACTTCGTCCAGCTCTTCCGGGGGGATCCCGAGGCGTTCCCAGGCCAGCCGAGAGACATAGTCCCTCCAGCGTGTCCTGGGTCTTCCCCGGGGCCTCCTCCCGGAGGGACGTGCCCGGAACACCTCCCCAGGGAGGCGTCCAGGGGGCATCCTCACTAGATGCCCGAGCCACCGCAACTGGCTCCTCTCGATGCGGAGGAGCAGCGGTTCTACTCTGAGCCCCTCCCGGATGACCGAGCTTCTCACCCTATCTCTAAGGGAGAGCCCGGACACCCTGCGGAGGAAACTCATTTCGGCCGCTTGTATTCGCGATCTCGTTCTTTCGGTCACTACCCACAGCTCGTGACCATAGGTGAGGGTAGGAACGTAGATTGACCGGTAAATCGAGAGCTTCGCCTTTCGGCTCAGCTCCTTCTTCACCATGACGGACCGGTGCAGGGTCCGCATCACTGCCGACGCCGCACCGATCCGTCGGTCAATCTCCCGCTCCATCCTCCCCTCACTCGTGAACAAGACCCCGAGATACTTGAACTCCTCCACTTGAGGCAGAATCTCCTCCCCGACCCGGAGAGTGCACTCCACCCTTTTCCGGCCGAGAACCATGGCCTCGGATTTGGAGGTGCTGATCCTCATCCCAGCCGCTTCACATTCGGCTGCGAACCGCTCCAGTGAGAACTGAAGGTCACGGCCCGATGAAGCCAACAGGACAAGATCATCTGCGAAAAGCAGTGACGCAATCCTGAGGCCACCGAACCGTAACCCCTCAACGCCCTGGCTGCGCCTAGAAATTCTGTCCATAAAAGTTGTGAACAGAATCGGTGACAAAGGGCAGCCCTGGCGGAGGCCAACCCCCACCGGAAACAGGCTCGACTTACTGCTGGCAATGCGGACCAAGCTCTGGCACCGGGAGTACAGGGACCCGATGGCCCGTAACAGCGGGCCCGGTACCCCATACTCCCGGAGCACCCCCCACAGGGCTCCCCGAGGGACACGGTCGGACGCCTTCTCCAAGTCCACAAAGCACATGTAGACTGGTTGGGCGAACTCCCATGCACCCTCGAGTACCGCGCCAAGGGTATAGAGCTGGTCCACAGTTCCACGGCCCGGAACGAAAACCACATTGCTCCTCCTGAATCCGAGGTTCGACTATCCTACGGACCCTCCTCTCCAGGACCCCCGAATAGACCTTACCGGGGAGGCTGAGGAGTGTGATCCCCCTGTAGTTGGAGCACACCCTCCGGTCCCCCTTTTTGAAGAGGGGAACCACAACCCCGGTCTGCCAATCCAGAGGCACTGCCCCCGATGTCCACGCGATGCTGCAGAGACGTGTCAACCAAGACAGCCCCACAGCATCCAGGGCCTTTAGGAACTCGGGGTGGATCTCGTCCACCCCCGGGGCCTTGCCACCGAGGAGCTTTTTAACCACCTCGGCGATCTCAGCCCCGGAGATAGGAGAGTCCCCCCCCGAGTCCCCAGACCCTGCTTCCTCAGTGGAAGGCGTGTTGGTGGGATTGAGGAGGTCTTCGAAGTATTCCCCCCACCGATTCACAACGTCCCGAGACGACAACAATAAGTCATTTAGGATTTCAACTATCCAATGGGATTGTAATGGAAAAAAACAAAATCCAATAGGACTTTTTGGTAAGGGACTGTTTTAACAGCAATTAAGTGTTTCACCTTCTGCCGACAATTTAATGAAAATCGCCTTGGATAAAAGCGTCTACTTAATGCCCTAAATGTAAATGGAATGATGTTAAACAATACCAGCGCAATAACATTTTAAATATTCAACAGACAAAAGTACATGACAAATCATCCAGATTTCCAGTGTTGGGTAGTAACGCATTACTTAGTAATATATTACTGTAATATTATTACTTTACCCAGTAACGAGTAATATAACGAGACTACTGTGCCAAAAAGTAATATTATGTCTCGCTACTCTGGCAAATGCGGGCTTCGTTACTCGTTACAATGGCTGTTAAACTTGGAATTTGTGCAGGGCTGAAGCATGCGCAAATAGAACAGATCTACAAGCCATTACACACTGTGATTAGCGATGCATAGTAGCTTGTAGATCTGTTCCTTTTACTGCGCACAGTTATGACATCACATACTCCCTGTAAATGTGACGCGTGGATCTGCTAAACAAATCAAAACATGGCGATGAATGGACAACGACTCGGCGGCACTATAACTTTCCACGGCTGGAAATATCGGCATTATTTTGAATTTTTATCAGGCAAGGACGAAAAGAACATAAATGTCCGTTGCAAACTTTGTGCGGGGAAAAAAGTACTTTCCAGCGCAAAAAATACCACGTCAAACCTGCTTAAACACCTGGAAAAGGTCCACGAAAATGTCAAGATAGTGGCGAAAGCAGACCGTGATGTAAGTGTAAGGAAAAAGTTAGTGAATTCAACACTCCATAGAAATGTATTGACAACTGGAATAATTGAATACTTGAAATTAGATGGAGTGTTGAATTCACTAACTTTTTCCTTACACTTGTGAGTTTTGAGGAGGACTTTTATGAACTTATCTGAGAGATGGAAGTGACTTCGACGCAGCGGTAGCCTTAGCAACAGAGAGTTGAAGCTATCAGAAAAGTGCTCTTTTAAATAAACTCCTGATGTACTTACAAACTTTAAAATGCCTCGTTTTGTGAGTACAGACCATATATGTACTACTATAGAAGTTGGGTAACAATCCATGCATTATTAGTGGGGTAATTTACGAGATATACATATTGTACCGTTCACTCCAATACTAAGCCATTCGGCTGATACCCCTAAACTTGATAAATATTGACCGTCGCTAAAAATGCATCTGAGGGGGTATTTGGCTGGATTATTGGTGGAAATTACCTCAGGGTGAATTTTACTCCGAACCATCACTTTAAGTTTAAAAAGTCAGAGACTGTTGCTTTATTTTTTATTCTATTTTTATACTAGATATCTAAGACACTTTATTTTGTTTTATAGACTACAAGTCTACAGTATAATATATCTATGTCAGACTCAGGTATATGTCAGGTTTTGTTGGTTACACAGTGAAAAAGTTTACAAAGTCAGAGAGACTGCTAGTGTATTTTTTTTTTGGATTTTATATAGGCTACACTATAAGCTGTCTGTGACGTACAGACTGTCAGGTTTTGTTGGTTGCATTGTTAAAGCGTTAGGTTGCATTGTGAAAGTCAAATGTTGTTCTGTTTGCACTTGTTCACTGTCACTGTTCACTTTGTCATTATTCCATTAAATTGGATTCAGTTCCAAAAGGAGCTGGCTAAACCAATTGTGGTGTTGTCCATCTTTTTGCGGGTGGGAGGGGGGAAAGTAATATGTAATAAGAAAGTAAAGTACACAAAGGATCAAAGGTCTTTATTGTCATTTGCTCAACAGATACAGCATACATGTTGGCAATGAAAATCTTAAGTCCCAGGCACCCCAAAACAACTCAATAAGTGTCTAGAATAACAGAAAAAGAGAAAAAAAAACTAGTGCAATAAAAAATAAAATAAAAATAAAAAACAATAATAATAATAAAATGTATATACAACATGATAATAATATAAACATTGAAACATTAAACATTAAACATTAAGGTGCAGAAAGTGTAAAAGTAAAAGTAAAAGTGTTGTATTTATATTTACATGTGCAGTTGAATTAGCAGCAGTTATGGGGAGGTATGGACCGATATGGATTAAATAATATAATTAAATAAATATGAAAATAAATATTTTCCTATAAACAGATGTATTGACCTTCACAGAGCTCAGGAGTTCAACAGTCTTATAGCCTGTGGGATGAAACTGTCCCTGAGTCTGGTGGTCCTGGTCCGGATGCTGCGGTACCGTCTGCCAGACGGCAGCAGACAGAACAGTTTGTTGCTGGGGTGATGGGGGTCTTTTATAATCCTGTAGGCCTTCTTCCTACACCGCTGGGTGTAGAGGTCCTCCATGGATGGCAGCTCCGTCCTGGTGATGTGCTGAGCAGTTTTCACCACCCTCTGTAGAGTCTTACGGTTGAGGGCGGTGCAGCTGCCATACCAGGCCGTGATGCAGCCGGTCAGGATACTCTCGATGGTGCACCTGTAGAAGTTACAGAGTATCCTGGAGTCCATGTTGAACCTCCGCAGCCTGCGGAGGAAGAAGAGCCTCTGACGGGCTGTCTTGGTGATGATGTTGGTGTGATGAGTCCATGTCAGGTCCTCAGTGATGTGAACCCCGAGGAACCTGAAGCTGCTGACTCTCTCCACAGGAGTCCTGTCGATGGTGATGGGGGCGTGTCCACCTCTCTGTTTCTTCCTGTAATCCACAATCAGCTCCTTGGTTTTGCTGATGTTGAGAAGGAGGTTGTTGTCCTGGCACCAAGATGTCAGGGCTCTGACCTCCTCTCTGTACGCCGTCTCGTTGCCGTCGGTGATGAGGCCGATGACGGTCGTGTCATCAGCAAACTTAATGATGGAGTTGGAGCTGTGTGTGGCCACGCAGTCGTGCGTGAACAGGGAGTAGAGGAGAGGGCTGAGCACGCAACCCTGGGGGGCTCCGGTGTTGAGGGTCTGGCTGGAGGATGTGATGTTACCCATCCGCACTGCCTGGCGTCTGCCCGTCAGGAAGTTCAGGATCCAGTCACAGAGGGCGCTGTTGAGCCCGAGGTCCCTGAGCTTGATGACGAGCTTGGAAGGCACAATGGTGTTGAATGCTGAACTGTAGTCAATGAACAGCATTCTCACATACGTGTTCCTCTGGTCCAGGTGGGAGAGGGCAGTGTGGAGGGTGAGGGTGATGGCATCAGCTGTGGACCTGTTCTTCCTGTAAGCAAACTGCAGGGGGTCCAGAGAGTCGGGGAGGGAGGAGGTGATGAACTGTTTGACTAACCGCTCAAAACGGTTAGTAATATTATTACTCTTGATTCTAAGTAATAAGTAATATAACTATATTACTTTTCTACGGAGTAATGTGTAATAAGTAACTTATTACTCCACTAAAGGCCTAGTTATGCTTCGTTTATACTTCCGCGTCGACGCGACGCGTTGGGACGGCGGACCCACGGCGGACCCTTTGCGGACCCTTTACGTCCTCGACGTGCACCTCCCAAAATCCTAGACGCGCGTCGAGGCGACGCCGTCCCAACGCGTTGGCTTTGGCTGTGATTGGTCCACGAACTACATTTGCTGGAGATCGCTTTTCCGGTTTCCACTCGTAAACACCGCCACGTTGTAAACACAGCCTTGATAAATGCTTCGACTGATTGGTGACAACATATATATATATATATATATATATATATATATATATATATATATATATATATGTGTGTGTGTGTGCGAGTTAAAAAGCCGTTCTTGATAAAGAACGGTTATGTCACGTTAGATCAAGACATTTAGAAAGTAATCCGTAATAAACTACATGCCTGTATATTATATAAAGCAATCGTATCATATAGTCATATCTGTTGATAAAAAACGTATAAAACTTTTGCCTTAATTTCTACTCGAAACTTTTTTTTAACTCGCTAGTAATCCGTATGTAATGACCAGAATGGTCTGGTCCCTCTACCGGTGTGGCAATGAATTGCATTTTGAGACGTGAACCCAACGCAATCCCTCCGCAGAAGTATCACGGGCTCATGACGGCGTCCGAGCAACGGCGTGGCCATTGCGTGATCACGACGTGATCCCTACGCAGAAGTATAAACCAGGCTTAAGTAATATTGCCCAACACTGCAGATTTCCGCCCTCCTTCACCAGTCTGTTGACTCGAAGCAGGGACACAGGAAGAGCAAACGCGGTTGATTAGCTTTTGTTCTGCAGGTTTACATAAACAAGGGCTGAGTCATGGAAAATGAACTACCATCTATGAAGAACATTTGCACCTCTGGAGGTGCAAATGTTGTTATAAATATTGGCACACTCCATACACTTTAAAACCCATATCTTACATATTTTATATATTACACTGATATTTCACCTAAGTGCTCTACTGTATTATACTGTATTATACTCCATTCATCCATCCATTCTCCTCCGCTTATCCGGGGTCGGGTCGCGGGGGCAGCAGCCTGAGGAGGGAAGCCCAGACTTCCCTCTCCCCGGCCAGCTCTTCCGGGGGGATCCTGAGGCGTTCCCAGGCCAGCCGAGAGACATAGTCCCTCCAGCGTGTCCTGGGTCTTCCCCGGGGCCTCCTCCCGGAGGGACGTGCCCGGAACACCTCCCCAGGGAAGCGTCCAGGAGGCATCCTCACTAGATGCCCGAGCCACCGCAACTGGCTCCTCTCGATGCGGAGGAGCAGCGGTTCTACTCTGAGCCCCTCCCGGATGACCGAGCTTCTCACCCTATCTCTAAGGGAGAGCCCGGACACCCTGCGGAGGAAACTCATTTTGGCCGCTTGTATTCGCGATCTCGTTCTTTCGGTCACTACCCACAGCTCGTGACCATAGGTAAGGGTAGGAACGTAGATTGACCGGTAAATCGAGAGCTTCGCCTTTCGGCTCAGCTCCTTCTTCACCATGATGGACCGGTGCAGAGCCCGCATCACTGCCGACGCTGCACCGATCCGTCGGTCAATTTCCCGCTCCATCCTCCCCTCACTCGTGAACAAGACCCCGAGATACTTGAACTCCTCCACTTGAGGCAGGATCTCCTCCCCGACCTGGAGAGTGCACTCCACCCTTTTCTGGCCGAGAACCATGGCCTCTAATTTGGAGGTGCTGATCCCCATCCCAGCCGCTTCACATTCGGCTGCGAACCGCTCCAGTGAGAGCTGAAGGTCGTGGCCTGATGAAGCCAACAGGACCAGATCATCTGCAAAAAGCAGTGACGCAATCCTGAGGCCACCGAACCGCAACCCCTCAACACCCTGGCTGCGCCTAGAAATTCTGTCCATAAAAGTTGTGAACAGAATCGGTGACAAAGGGCAGCCCTGGCGGAGGCCAACTTTCACCGGAAACAGTGAGAGGCGTCGAGCGGGGGTGGGAATGCTTATTTCCCCCCGGCTCGGTGCCTGTACGTTGGGGTTTACCAGTGGACGAGAGGGTAGCCTCCCTCCGCCTTCGGGTGGGGGGACGGGTCCTGACTGTCGTTTGTGCTTATGCACCGAACGGCAGTTTGGAATACCCACCCTTTCTGGAGTCCTTGGAGGGGGTGTTAGAAAGCGCCCCCTCTGGGGACTCCCTTGTTCTGCTGGGGGACTTCAACGCCCATGTGGGCAATGACAGTGAGACCTGGAGGGGAGTGATTGGGAGGAATGGCCCCCCTGATCTGAACCCGAGTGGGGTTTCGTTGTTGGACTTCTGTGCTCATCATGGATTGTTGATAACGAACACCATGTTCAAGCATAAGGGTGTCCACATGTGCACATGGCACCGGGACACCCTAGGCCACAGTTCGATGATCGACTTTGTAGTTGTATCATCGGACTTGCGGCCGCATGTCTTGGACACTCGGGTGAAGAGAGTGGCGGAGCTGTCAACTGATCACCACCTGGTGGTGAGTTGGCTCCGATGGCGGGGGAAGATGCCGGTCAGACCTGGCAGACCCAAACGTACTGTGAGGGTCTGCTTGGAACGTCTGGCAGAATCTCCTGTCAGAACGAGCTTCAACTCCCACCTCCGGGAGAGCTTCAACCATGTCCCGGGGGAGGCGGGGGACATAGAGTCCGAGTGGACCTTGTTCCGTGCCTCCATTGTTGAAGCGGCCGACCGGAGCTGTGGCCGTAGGGTCGTCGGTGCCTGTCGCGGCGGCAACCCCCGAACCCGCTGGTGGACCCCAGCGGTAAGGGATGCCGTCAAGCTGAAGAAGGAGTCCTGTATTATACTGTACTATATACGGAGCTTTTCTGGCATCCCTGTGGAGGTTGGGGACATTGAACCTGAGTGGTCGATGTTCAAAGCCTCCATTGCTGAAGCTGCAGTGGGAGGCTGCGGCCTCAAGGTCTTGGGTGCATCAAGGGGCGGTAACCCTCGAACACCGTGGTGGACAGCGGTGGTCAGGGAAGCCGTCCGACTGAAGAAGGAGTCCTTCCGGGATATGTTATCCCAGGGGACTCCGGAGGCAGTTGCAGTGTACCGAAGTGCCCGGAGGGCGGCGGCCTCTGCTGTGGCAGAGGCAAAGCAGCGGGTGTGGGAGGAGTTCGGAGAAGCCATGGAGAAGGACTTTCGGTCGGCGCCAAAGTGCTTCTGGCGTACTGTCCGACACCTCAGGAGGGGGAAACGGGGAACCATCCAAGCTGTTTACAGCAAGGATGGAACGCTGTTGACCTCAACTGAGGAGGTAATCGGGCGGTGGAAGGAGCATTTTGAGCAACTCCTGAACCCGACTAACGCGCCCTCCTTGGTAGAGGCAGAGCTGGAAGCTGATGGGGGATCGTCGTCAATCTCCCTGGTGGAAGTCACTGAGGTAGTCAAGCAACTCCGCAGTGGCAAAGCCCCAGGGGTTGATGAGATCCGTCCAGAAATGTTGAAGGCTTTGGGTGTGGAGGGCCTGTCGTGGATGACACGGCTCTTCAACATCGCGTGGAGGTCGGGAACAGTGCCGAGGGAGTGGCAGACGGGGGTGGTGGTCCCCCTGTTCAAAAAGGGGGACCAGAGAGTGTGTGCCAATTACAGGGGCATCACACTTCTCAGCCTCCCTGGTAAAGTCTACTCCAAGGTGCTGGAAAGGAGGGTTCGGCCGATAGTCGAACCTCAGATTGAGGAGGAACAATGCGGATTCCGCTCTGGTCGTGGAACAACGGACCAGCTCTTCACTCTTGCAAGAATCCTGGAGGGGGCCTGGTGCCCATCCGGTCTACATGTGTTTTGTAGATCTGGAGAAGGCGTATGACCGGGTTCCCCGGGAGATATTGTGGGAGGTGCTACGGGAGTATGGAGTGAGGCGGGCACTTCTCAGGGCCATCCAATCTCTGTACACCCAAAGCGAGAGTTGTGTCCGGGTTCTCGGCAGTAAGTCGGACTCGTTTCCGGTGGGGGTTGGCCTCCGCCAGGGCTGCGCTTTATCACCAATCCTGTTTGTGGTTTTCATGGACAGGATATCTAGGCGTAGTCGGGGGGAGGAGAGGTTGCAGGTCAGTGGGCTAGGGATCTCATCACTGCTTTTTGCAGATGATGTGGTCCTGATGGCATCATCGGCCTGTGACCTTCAGCACTCACTGGATCGGTTCGCAACGAGTGTGAAGCGGTTGGAATGAGGATCAGCACCTCTAAATCTGAGGCCATGGCTCTCAGCAGGAAACCGGTGGATTGCCTACTCCGGGTAGGGAATGAGTCCTTACCCCAAGTGAAGGAGTTTAAGTACCTCGGGGTCTTGTTCACGAGTGAGGGGAGGATGGAGCAGGAGATGGGCAGGAGAATCGGAGCAGCGGGGGCGGTTTTGCATTCGCTCTACCGCACCGTTGTGACGAAGAGGGAGCTGAGCCAGAAGGCGAAGCTCTCGATCTTCCGGTCTATCTTTGTTCCTACTCTCACCTATGGTCATGAAGGTTGGGTCATGACCGAAAGAACGAGATCGCGGGTACAAGCGGCCGAAATGGGTTTTCTCAGGAGGGTGGCGGGCGTCTCCCTTAGAGATAGGGTGCTCAGTCATCCGGGAGAGACTCGGAGTAGAGCCGCTGCTCCTTTGCGTGGAAAGGAGCCAGTTGAGGTGGTTCGGGCATCTGATAAGGATGCCCCCCGGGCGCCTCCCTATGGAGGTGTTCCGGGCACAACCAGCTGGGAAGAGACCACGGGGAAGACCCAGAACGAGGTGGAGAGATTATATCTCCACACTGGCCTGGGAACGCCTCGGGATCCCCCAGTCAGAGCTGGCTGATGTGGCCCGGGAAAGGGAAGTGTGGGGTTCCTTGCTCGAACTGTTGCCCCCGCGACCCGACCCCGGATAAGCGGTAGAAAGTGAGTGAGTGAGTGAGTATATATTTTTTTATACTATATTTTTATTTCTATTTTTTTCTTTTGTGTTGTTATTTTCCTAATATTTAATTTAACTCTTGTTATTTGTGGAAGCAGGTACAAAGAAAATTTCACTGCACATTGTACTGTGTATGATTGTGTATGTGACAAATAAAACTCTTGAAACTTGAATCTCTTGAAGTCTTGAAGCCTATGAAGTCGTTTTGTGCATGGTCTCCCCTAACATGATTTGTGTGTTGTTCCCTTTTAGCATTGTATGTTCAGGTTATGTTTTTATGTTATGTTCTATGTTGTGAACAGACCAACTCCAGTGGGCGTTGCCAGCGACAGTGGAATCCAAACGTCACACCCTAAGTTATGTTGGTCTAAAGTAAACATAAAGTCTCTGTTGGCTGTCGGGGGTCCCGGAGAACCTTTGTCTGGGAAAATAGGGTAGGACAGGGGAGTTGTCTATGGAACAAGTCATATTTCAGTATCTCCTCAGGGTCAACTGTGTTCACCAGACGTTCACTGTACCTACTCGCTTTGTTGACCTTAGCGTATTGAGGCTGGGTTTTAGATTCTCAGCCATCTTTGAATCACACAGAAACCGTGTTTTTGCCAAGCGGCAACATTCCATGCTGAAAAATGAGGCCCATGCGGAAGTGCAAAAACTTGCAGTTCCTCGACTGGCCGCTTGAGGCTGGCTGCAGAAAGGAGTCAACTCCCATAGACACCCATGTTAAAATGTCCAACTTTACAGCCAAAATAAACATGTTTACAGCCTGGTTCAAGAAACGGTTTTGGTGTATTTCAGTAGTGTTCGAGTCCATGACAACTGTGAGGGGGTGAATTTTTTTAGAATCCATTATTTTAATGCACAGAGAAGGATTTATTTTATGAATAATTAAGGGCGTGGTCAACTTGATTGGCAGCTGTCATCTGTCATCACGGCATGACCTTCACGGATCCGAGGCTTTGATTAGTCTGGCCGGAGGTAGGCGAGCTTAGAACACAGACTGAAATGTCCAAGATGGCGGCGCCCAGAAGCTCAATTTTAGGCTTCATCTCCGCTGTTAAGAATGTCTATGGGTGACGTCACGGAGGGTTTGTCCATATATATATACAGTCTATGGTTTTTGCTCGTTGCAACAACCAAATAAATATTCTAACAGTTTCCAAAGACTGGTTGACTCTTCATTTATTCATTCATTCGCTCGACCTCACATAGGAAATCAGAACATTCTCACAACAGATGAGAATAATTACTCTGACCAAGTAATAGTGAAAGTAAGTATGTTTTTTTAATCAAAGTAGATCTGTCATTATCCTCAAACATGTACGTTTTAACTTATACATGTACGACGTCAATATGATGACCAGGATATCAGATTTGACTCATTTGCCGTTTATCTTACCTTACTTTATTTGAGATCGACGTAGAATTTGTCAACAGTCGAAAGACGCACACCGCCAACAACGTAGTGTTGTGTCGAACGTGAACGATTCGTTCAATATGAACTAATCTTTTTTATGACTCGGGAGTAATGAGTCGTCTCAGTAAGTGATTTGTTCAGTGAGTGATTCATTTTCATGCAGTATCTTCCCTGGCCACATGACAACAGTTTGTTCACCAGATCGTTCATATGGTTCGGTCTCGTTCATTAGTCACGTGACAGGCAGCTCAGGCTGAACGATTCGTTCTCGTTCATCGAGTCCTTCATTTGTCACGTGACTGGCAGCTCAGGCTGAACGATTCATTCTCGTTCATTCATTTGGATCGGTCACTTGTTCATTTGTCACGTGACAGGCAGGCTGAACGGGTCGTTCTCGTTCATTCATTTGGATCGGTCTCTCGTTCATTTGTCATGTGACAACTACCCAGTCACTGTGGTGTCGTGCTTTCAAACAACAGTGGCAGGGAGGATACATGACACAAGTCAATTTATTGTGGTGTGTATTGGCTTCCCTAGGTTTTCACATGGTTTGAATTGCATGTCGTTTTGTGTAAACTTTGTCAGCTGTAAACAATGTTGCCTTCATTGTTAAGTGTTTGAGAACAGCAGTCTTTTTTACAATGCTCACAAGAGGGCTACAGCGCCACCTGCTGTAAAAATGAACGAAATGACTCGTTCAAAGATTCGTTCAATTTACTGTCCGAGAGTAAAAGATCCGGTTCAGTAAAAAGACTCGGACTTCACTGAAAGTAAAACTAGATTCTAATCTCACCAGCAGAGGTCACTACTGGCGACTTAAATATACGAAATGCCCCAATATCTGTAGGCTATTTGTACAAAGGGCTACATTTTTTTTTTATATGGTTATCTCACAGAAACTGATCCTTTAATTTTTCCACTGATTTGCAGATGCACAAATTCTTATACACTGACATCTCGGTTTAGAGCAGAAGAAACATGTTATTAATAAGGCTCCTTTAGACCTCACCTCAGGCCCTGTATCTCTCTCTCCTCCTGTCTCCATACCACTGTTGCTTCCCTGCTCCTAACACATAATAAAGCTGCCGTGAGGCATGAGTAAGGTAAAGCTCCTGAACATTAATGAGGCCCATTTTAAAACTATGGCTGAAAATCCTCTTGTTCCTGACTGTGGAACAGCAGTACAGCATGGGGTTTGCATAAGGATGAATAAAAGGCCTTGCATTGGCTTTTTATGAAACTATTTATTCTTCTCTTAAATATGCAAAATAAGGTGTATTGTTTTGACATGCTTTCATTCAACTGTATGGGCCACACCTGCTATACTGTACATTGGCTGCCATATCATCGTTGCTTTGCCTCGTCTGCCCTTCCATCACTGTTTCCTGTTTCCCTGGAAGTCAGGGGTTGACCCGGCGACAACGTATCAACGCAGGTCTATCACTATTTTTATAAATGTGAATTACAACCATAACTTATAAAAGAATGACTTGAATGTAATGATGAGTACATCAGATTTGACTAACATGGCGTTTACCTCACTTTAATTGAGAACGACGCCACACACTTCTGCTTTCACTGATACATAAATAGCAAATAAAGCAGTTAAACCAAAGTCCTTCTAGGTAAGTCCTCTCACTCGCGGCCATATTGGCCACGCCTTTCAGGCAGCTTTTTGGTCTTAGCAAGACCAGGGCCCTATGTAAATGTATAGGAGGAGAGCTGTATCTCCATCTCTAAGGGGCATAAAAAAACAACATGTTTGAAATGACGATGAAAACCAGACTAAAATCGCTTAAAGGGTTTAAAGGTAATCATGATACGCAGTCATGATTACACTGTTCTGTTCATCTACTACACCGGCACTAACAGCAAGACGTCATCGCTCACGGTCAGCTATCACAGATCATGCCGTAATTTTGGATAAAGCAAGAGATCAACAACGTAACTTTAACCTTTCCTGTGTCTGATTTGGTATGGACTGCTTAAGGGCCATGTCTGTTTGGATAAATAAAGATGATTGAAAATAACTTTGCAAGTGTCGCAATAAGCATGACCGCGTTGGACCTGCAAAATGATTTGAGCGACGCACCGGAAGAGGCGGGACATGTGCAAACAACTGCCATCTTGGCGTTACGATGCATTTCATACTATTAACATCATTCCTGGAGAGCTGGGTAAGAAAATTGAGCGCACCTTCTGTAAAGGTCTGAGGTGGAGGTTGCTGGGAAGGTGCGCTCGATTTGCTTACCCAGCTGTCCAGGAATTATATTTATATTAATTATCAGCATTTCGTGTGCACATTATACCTACTTTGTGCCCACAAATTAGTATTTTGTGTGCACGTTATAGATATATTTTGGCCACAATTTAGAGCATGTCATGTCTGGGGCTCCTAGTCATCTCATCTGTAAGTAGTATTTATTAAATTTCACCACACTGTTCTCATCTGCTCATTGTGTTTGCTGACATGGCTACAACATTGTAATGAGATGCGACTGAATCCAGTGTCTGCGTGACAATACTGCTTTATTTAGAGATTCAGCACCGGATATATACATTGCCGCTTGAGTTATGCGGCGGCGCCATCTAGCGCCGTGATATATCATTACAAACATGGTCTAATATTGTGTTTTATTTGAAATTAAGAAAGCATGGCATTAGTTGTAATCACATTAAACTTACTTATCCAGGTCACTGTGCGTTACTATTTTTCAGATAATCAGGTTCTTGCAGACACAGACCCACCACTTCATTGTGTATTCTTGAGCTGGGTTGCGCATCACGGCTAGGCTACGCTCTGACAAGACGTCTTTCTCCAGTCCCGTTAGCATGGTTCAAATGCTTCAAGCTAAACAATCTTTAGCATCATATTCCAATAGAAGCAGGATGTAAGCTACCAAAAGTTTAAACAGTCGTCCGTTCAGAATGGGTAGGCTACATATTATATCAAGTTTAGTTAGGCATTGGCAAACTTGAAAGCACATGAGCAAAGCATCTGTTTGGTAAAGGCAGCTACACAGCAACCCAACGTCGGCCATCGGCGGCAGCTTTTCTGTTGATTCAACATGTCAACTCGGCGCAAAAAATCTGGCCGGCGTCAAGGTGTTGTCGGTGGGCCGGCGGTAGCTTTTGCACCGATTCAACATGTGTTTAGGCTACGTTTCGTTGATGAATGCCATTAAGGCAAGCCTTTTGAACATTTTATTATTCACGGGCTATGGCAAGCCATTGAAGCCACATCGGCCTACGTGTAATTTCAGATAGGCCTACATACATGAAAAATCTACTAAAGCTCCCACTTTTCTAAAGGAATACATAGCCTACTTCCTACGGGCACTGCACTAGTATAATAACTTGAAACCTAATCAATAACCTCAAACTATCCTCATACACATTTGACATACAAATGATAGACAATGAATTAGTGTGTCAACAAAAAATGTATAATTACAAAAGCTATACATGTGCTATACAATCTATTTACCCAGTATGAGACAACCCAGACTTCTGGAATAATGTGTGACAAATGAAGAACAGTGCACAACCTCCAAAAAAACAATGTGTTCCTATTAATTAATAGCCCAATTAAAAGTTTAAGATTAAGGGAAAGGGAAAACCAAAATAATTCAGATCTTGCCAGTGTGACCGCTAGGGGGCGCTCTAAGGCACCAACTACTCTCTACCCAAAGGAGCAACCACACCAGTCAGCGAACTCGAGGAGAGACCAAGGATAAATAGAAAAAAAAAGAAAAAAAAAAATATATATATACTGTATATATACAGCTTTTAAAAACGTTTCTTGGGAGTCTCCGCAGGGGTCGCCACGCTCCGTGCGGTCTCAGCCACGCTCCCCAACTCAACGCCTGCGCCACCCCGAACTGCAGTCCGGGTCGGGTTCAGTCGCGGCTGGCCGCCACACCTGGAGGGCCTGGACCTCCGCCTGGGAGGAAGGAGTCACACTCACACACTACACACGTGGGGGGTGGCTGGCTCAGGGTCGGCATTTGCACTTGGGCACACAGCAATCCAGACTCAGTGAATAGGCAGGCCGGAGTCTGTGGTCTGACCTCGACCTGGGAAGAGAAATCACACTTGTGGTCGTCACAGCAACTTAGGCACACAACAAATCACTTCTAGTGTTCAGGCAGGCTGAGGTTTTCGGGCTCCACGGGGCGTAATTTGCGGGGGGGTTAGGGGGGTCATGACACCGGCAAAAATCCGATCACACTAATATAACCCCCCCAATATCATAACATCATTCAGATTAATAAAAATATGAAATATTCTGAATGAATAACTTGTTTGTTTTCTTTATTCATTTCATTTGCCAGCAAGATAGTATCGTGTTTTAATCATCTGTAATGTAGCCTACCCCCCCCCCACCCCCCCCCTCCCCCACCGACTACTTGGTATTACCTGGTATTACCTCCTAACTAAGAAGTCAGTGTGCACATAGTTTGTTTCTTTTACACCGAGACGCAAACAGGTGTTTGGTGCTTTTAACTGAAATACCTCATTATGATTTACAGATAGGCCTTTTTTTTGTATTTTCATGCTTTTGTTTAGATTTTTGAACTGGTGATGCCCACCACCAATATCAGTTTTCCCATGGCATGTTCAGAATAAAGCTGCACTCCAGTGTTCCACCCTGTATTTCGTGTTGTATTGAGTGATGAATTCTGCATGATACATTTGCTGCATATAGGTTCTAATACAGTGATGCAATTGATTCATCTTTAAGTATCTTTTTTCATAAGATAGTGACACACACACAATTAATTAAGTGGAAGCTGCCACTGCTGGCTAGTGCTTAAACACTGAATTTAACTACTGTGTCATTATGGCATAAATAGTGAACAACTGCATTTACGTTAAGTAGCATAAATCAGTAAAAGTAACACAATAAAGGAACGGCAAATTAGCATGTTATCTTTTACACAAGAAAATGATTAAATAAATAAATATACCGCAAGTTCAACCCCCTCCAATGGTAGACCCAAAGTTACGCCCTTGGGCTCCAGTAAACGGTGGCTCTTACCGCTCGAAGTCCTGTGGACCTTGGCTTTTTGGAGACAGGGTGATGGAGTTTTTGAAGCAGGCTGGTACGTGGCATGTCTCCAGTGAGGTGTTGAATATGTCTGTGAACACCGGGGACAGCTGGTCAGCACAGTGCTTCAGGGTGGATGGAGAGACAGAGTCTGGCCCGGCTGCTTCATGGGGGTTTTGTCTCTTGAAGAGCCTGTTAACATCTCTCTCCAGTAAGGAGAGAGGTGTCTCAGTGGTGGGGGAGGAGAGGGCCTCTGAGGTGAGCAGCTGTGAAGAGGCCCCTGCTCCTGCTGTGGTTGGGGGGGGAACTGGTGGGCTGGAGCTGGAGCTAGTGGAAGGTGTTACGGGGCATGGTGTCAGGACTGACCCATTGTCCTTCAAAGCGACAGTAGAACTCATTCAAGTCGTTGGCCTGGCGCAAGTCGTTCACTCTTATTGAAAATTACAATGCTGTTTCACCCGAACTTGTCCATTGGAGGATGATTGAGGTTGAATAGCAGCAGCTACTGTGTGCACGATGCAACCCTTGCTGATTCCATTCAGTGCAAGTCATCAGAGTAAGATAAGGGCCAACAATGTCAAGAGTTGTATTGTGCCATATGGGTTCATGCTATGTAAGGTACACTAACATACATTGTATATAAAGTATACTCAGTATATATATAAATAAATAAATATATGTTTTATATCTTGACTCGTTCATTTTAAAAGGCGGTCGCAAACCGATAAGTGGGGGCACCCCTGATCTAGACGTGAGAGAGAGAGTTTTTTTTTTTTTAAAGATAATGAATGTACCAATCATCAAGGTGTGCTAGGTTAAGAATGTATTGATTCCATGACAGTAAAAGATTATACATGTGATCCTGCGGAATAACACGGGTGTTCTGTAGAGATCAGAATCAGAATCAGAATCAGCTTTATTCGCCAAGTATGTTCACAAACTGTGGCAACCCCAATCGTCGACGGTGTAGGCTCTCTTAAAACACACGCTGAAACAGGGTGGCAGTGCAGCGGTTTTATTGCTCGCAGCTCACACAAAAAGGAAAATCATACAGCAAACTCAGGTACTTCCCCAGCGGGGCAAACAAAAAGGATTGCGTCTCGGATCTGGATGCGTTCGGGAGGGGGCGTGGCTCTTACTCCCCGCGTCCGCTCGCTCCGCACTGTGGGCGAAACGTTTTTAGGCGGTAGAGCGCTCTTCTCGGTAGTCGCTTCCTACCGTATCCGTCTTCCACTCGATTCCCCCCCCCCCCCGTCTTCCCCGTGCAACGGAAGTTAAAAAAAAACCTGGCCGATCACATGGTTCATGTAGCCCTCCATTAGTTCCCGGAAGTGCTTGGCGGGCAATTGAAAAATACAAGAAAAACCACAACAATCGGTAAAGAATGTCAATAACTGCTTTGCTCTGGAATATTTCTATGCTTATGTTGATTTATTTGAACTCAGCAAAGTTTACTAAACCTCTACATTCGTTGATAGCATTAAAATCGTAATATTTCTCATAGTTTTTTACTTGAAGACATGAGTGAGGCGGACGACAGTGATTTTCCAATCGAGAATAAATTATCCAAATTATCCAAACATAATATATATATATATGTATATATATCTATCTTATCTTTTATATAAAATATATATATTATTAATTTAATAAATTAATTTTCAGTGAATTCCTTACAAAACTTTATTTGCTTGAAAATAAAAAACATGTGTGTCTCATTTCCACTATGTTGTCCTTGATACAGTCTTCGCCATGGGATTCTGTGCTGCATGGGGATGCTCCAATCGCTCGGAGAAAGGCGTCCACTTGTATGGCTTTCCCAAAGACAGGGACAGACGAAGAGCATGGGTGTCTAAAGTCGGAAGGAGCAATTTAGTCGTGACAGACAAAAACCATAACCACAAAAAAATATGTGAGGTGATCACATTCAAACAATGCATTTGCACTTTTGCACACTTTCAAATACCGGACCATTCAGAAATTTGAGATTTTTTTTTATTAAAAACATAGAACAGGAAAACAGAAAAAAGATATATACTAGACATGTACGTAGTCCTCGATAAAAATGAGTTGAGTGTGAAAATTCAGTTGAAGTCTTCCTGCAGGCACATTTTGAGGCTGACCAGTTTGTTAAGATCAGCAAGGGCAAGACTAGGCTGAGAGAAGATGCGATACCCTCCATCTTTGCGCACCGGCCAGTAGTCAGCAAGCGGAGGGCCCCTACTTCACGATGCCCCCTTTCACCTACAAAGACAGGGTCCATATCTGCTGATCACACACACACACACACACACACACACACACACACACACACACACACACACACACACACACACACACACACACACAATCACAACTCCACCAGCTACCAGCCCCGGCAACATCACTGCTCCTTCCCAGCCAACATCACTACCCCTCCACCCACCTGTATCCGGCGAACATCCCTGTTCCAACGACTACCAGAACCCGGCTACAATCATGACAAAAAGGTGATCACTGGTTACGGTTTATTACGGGAGTCATTGTGGATGCTGCTGTGCTGGGATGCGTTACATTCATCTGTGTTGCTGATATTTTGCCCTCTCATTGAAATACTCGAAAGTAAAATGTGAGCAGCTAATGTCAAGGTAATGCAGCCAGCACAGCACCACCACTCACTATATGACCTCAACAAATTAATAAAAGCAGAACCTATATGGCACAGCTGTTGTACCGCACTGCATGATTCTGCACAGGTGTATCAAATAATCTCACTAATAGCAAAAGTTAATATGTCTAGTATGACTCCTTGAATAATATCGCATGACAATACCAATGTAGTATGACTTATTATGCCTGACCTACCTTAATGTATTTACAGTCTCGTTTCACTCAGGACCCCTGGCCTGCTACATGCTCCACCATAAAGTGCTCCTTCTGTTGGTTCCCAAATACGCAATATGATATCACCTGTTAGGGACATGAAAGCTTCAATAAAATTGCATTCATTATGTGGTTTGAGTCACACCATTTTCTAATAAGCACTCCTGGCCTGCAGCATGCAAATGAAGTTGTGAAGTGGCATCACTACTTCTCGACCATTAAGTACCATTTGCAGGTAACTGATACACATTAAAAATTTTACATATTTTTTGTATGAGATGGGTTGATATGTAAATATGTTGACATACACAAACATATGTAGAAGAGACTGCTATGGTTATTATTGGTGCATGCAGGCCCCACACAACCTCACAAACCTGTGCACTGACGCCAAAAACAGAAAGGCAAATAAATAGTGGGATTTTTTTTTTCTTCCACAATACATGCACACAAAATCATCCAGAACTTAAGTAAAGAAATTGGTAAACAGTGGCAATTTGTATTTAATTCCTACCTATAACTGCAATCACACTCCCCACACATTAACCTTGCTATTAGTATAAATCGGCAGGGTTGGATTAAGTTACAGCGTATTTAGAGAGCTGAATTGACAGTTATCAGCCTGTTGCACGGGTTGTAATGGTTATCTAGTGTGCTAGCCTACATTTTTACCTGTTAATATTCTCTAAATCCTCTAATCTAGACGGAGAAAATACGCCAACATAATTAATTACTCGTGTCAATTTAATTCCGATGCCCTACTGATATGAAAATGTCATCCTTTAAACCTTTTACCTCGGACAAGTGTTGCTCCTACCATCTCCTCCGTTGAAATACATTGAGTGACAGTTAGCTTGCGCTAACTTCCGGGAACTTTTGAGGGGCCCCATGCGCCGCCATTGCTGTGAAAAAAACGAACCATTGCAGTAAACGGAGTTGACGCCACTCTCTCTCTATAGGACTCTAGCCTGGACCTTATATCTCCCCTCCCACCTGGCCCTCCCAGGTGCTCCCAATCTTCCTGATTGTCCGGGTCTGTTCGATGTGTCCTCCAACGCCGCCGCGCTGAACGGCACATATCTCCCGCGGACAACCTGTCCGCGGAGAAGGCGCCGCGCCGGGTGCGGGCGCGCCCGGCAGCGCGGGGTTGCCACAAAACATACAAGGAATTTCACTCTGGTTTTTCCATGCTCTCAATGTACAGATACAGACTAGACAGCACAAACAAGACAATGAGCTAAACATAAACATTAACTGCTATAAAATAAACAAGGAAAAACAAACATTTATCTACTAATACAGATGATAGCCTCAAAGATGAACTGAACTGAAATAATCAACATTGATAACTTGTTAGTTATGACCATAATAAAAAAATGACAAAAAAAAAAAATAATAAAAATAAAAAATCAATACATAGCTTTTTTAAGCATCACAAAAAATGTGTTTATTAGTATTAGAATGCCGCCGTTTTCGGTGACATCACTGGCATGGTAGGCAAATGTAGTGAGTGTTGTTAAATAAGAAGGCTCAGAACAATCTTTACTGACGAAGTCCGAAGGAATTAAATGAGATTTGACCACCAAATGAGTCTGAGTATTCATTACGTTTTACACAAATAAGGCACCCGATTTATTGTCCCAATGCACCCGATGCGAATTCCCCCCCAGTGCGTTGTGTCAATGCACGCTGCTCCGTGAGAATCCGAGGAGTGGATACCAATGTCTCTTGTTGCCGCTCTTATCTTGAGATTCCCATGGTGGTGCAGCCCCCCCCCCCCCGACACGATTTCAAGCTCCCCTTTCTGCTTGGTGATTTGACGTGTTGGGGAAGGGGTCAATTTTTCACAACATGAGCTGTCTGGGATGTGTTCACCAAGCCAGGTTTCAGTGAAGCACAGGGCGGCAGATCTGCGAAAGTCCGAGTTAGTCCTGTTGAGGAGCAGCAATTCGTCCATCTTGTTGGCCAGAGAGTGGATATTCGCCAGGTGGATTGACGGGAGCGCAGTTTGAAATCCCGCAGTTTAACGAGCGCTCCTTCGTGCTTCCCCTGTCGGCGTCTCCGGCAAATCCCATACAGAGCCGCTGCTCCTCCGACTAAAAGCTCTGGAAAACTTTCCGGTTCAGTGAAATAGTTTGAGCAGTGGATAGACAGAGGTTTAAAAGTTCTTCCCTGCTGAATGTGATCAGGGAGAGAGAGCTGGGGACAAAACAAATAAATAAAAACCGAAAAAGTACTAGAGAGCACAGAACTGAGGTGGCCGTCTGCGGCGCCATCTTGGTTGCAGCAAGGCCGCTTTAATGCACGGGCTTACCTGGGCTGAAGCCCAGGGGCCTCCCAAGTTCAGGGGCCTCCCATGTTCAGGATCACGATGAGCTGAAAAGGTCATATTGTTTTTTAACTTGTCAGGTTTTCTGTCAATCACTCTAATCGCACGTTACGTGGCTGCTGATTGATCCAAATGAGGAGTGACCCACGTGGCCCCATAGCCTATGGCCCGTGGGCTCACCTATCAGAATGTCTGCAGTTAGTTTGGGGGTGTGTCGGGTGTCCGGTGTCCCTTTTTGATTGAGTGTCAGTAGGCTAAGCGGAAAATGTCGGGGCGGATGTTTGAGAGTGGTGCCCAAAAAAGAAAAAAATGATAAAGAAGGAGTTGCGCGAAAAGGAGCTACTAAAGAGTATCCCTAAGCTCACTGGATGTTTTAAACCAGCTGCTGCTGCTGACGATGGACCAGCAGCAGAGGAAGCCTGCTATGTCACACAAGGGGAGGAGCGGAGGAGGCTCACTAAACTCCGTAACGGAGAGTGTGTGCCCAGAGAATGGCTCTGTTAGTCACCATCGGCAGGTAGTGTGTTTTGTTTTGCATGCAAAATATTTGGCGAAAACAAGGAAAAGTCAGCATTTGTTAGTGGGGGTTATTGTGACTGGAAACATGCTAATGATCGTATAGCAGAACATGAAAGCTGTGACATTCACAGAAAAGCCATGATCACTTACATCAATTGCACATTATCATATCTTTTGAAATCATATTTTCACACATTTTGGTTTTATTATCACCATAAGTTGCTGTGTGTGGTTGGTAAATAAAGTGTCTTGTGATTATGTTCAAGTGGGCTCAGTGATATGTTTATAACAACGTTATGGTGTTTTCTGGCTCAAAGAGGGAAAACTCACTATTGTATGTCTCGAAAGAAAGTAATGCATTTTGTGATGTAGATTACCTCGATATTACACTCTTTTTTTTTAATTAAAAATGTTAAATGAGACTCTATAAATCGAGGGGATAGGGGGCCTACTAAACCTCTCAGCCCTGGGGCCTAACATTAGGTTAAGGCGGCCCTGGTTGCAGATATAGTGTGGCCTATTGACGTAGACTCGTACACAACCAATTAAAACAGATGGACACCCAAGGCCATGTGCAATGGGGAGTACCGCTTCCATATCTCTAAAGCACATTCCTCTGTACGAATAAAGACCCAGAACAGACACACTATAGAGAGAACATTCTAGGTAGCGCATCCACGGATACAAAGCTGAGTGAGACACAGACCATCAGTGTCATGAGTTGTCCATACGGGAGAGCCAACACATCCATGAACGACTTGTGTCACGAGTCGACGTACAACTTTTGATTTAACTGGATGATCTATTCTGTTTTTTGTGTGTTTTAGGGAAAGTTACAATGCATAGGAATGCACAATCTAGATATCTCTTTTCGTCATTCTTCACACCAAATGTTTGCAATTAATGGAGGCTAAACGACTGAACCTCGAGATTTTATTCAAACTGTATTACAAAGATCTACTTTCGTTTACCTGTGCTGTGCATTTTTAATGTTCGTACACTTTATACTTTTTGAGATATTTGCAATTAAAATTGCAAAAAACTCCCACAGATATATTGAGCCTATAGCTTACCATTGTTACGTTTGAATCCGCTAATTCCTTTCCAGGTATCAACCGGACGCGTCGCCAACCGGACGGCATAGCTCAGTGGGTAGAGCATGGGTTCCACAACTGGACCACACAACCTAAATTCTTCTCAATGATTACGGGCATTCCTATGCAAAAGTAATTCCTCGCGTGGAATTATATGTTCTAGTTACTATTATTATTATTATTAGGGACCGAGCCTGTGAAACATTATTATTATTATTATTCATATTAAGTTTCGTTTTTTATTTTATTTTTGATTATCATTTTATTTATTAATTGAATGATTATGTTGATGATTTATATATTTATAAGCTTTTTTATTATTTTTTATTGGGGTTTTTTCACGAAAAACTTCAGAAACGTGGTCATAACAAGAATCCCCAATCAGATGGGCCTATGTATTCTCTTTAATGTGGTCATCTATAATAAAAAACTATTGTACTACTATACATATACAGGAGTCCTTGGTCTCATCTTCCATGATCGTCGTCCCGCAACACTTGGTGCAACTTGGGACTACCTGCAGCAGGGGGCGCTCTGATCTTTCTGGATGTACTGACGTGTATAGGGTCTCCTTATAAGCGCTCATAAAAATATTACTATTACTATTAATATTAATATTATTATTAGCCGATTAATATTATGTGAATTCGTAAACAGTATATAGTTTATAGTTTTTACAATATAATAAACTAGCATACATGCAACCCGCACACACACAGACGCAGTACAGATAGTATTTAAATTTGAATCACATACAAAATAGGCCTACACAGAGGATAGAATGCCCTACGTGATGTAGAATAAAAATGTGTAGGCCTAATTTAATTCCCCCGGCCTCTGATCCATGCTGAAGCCCTTGATGGCACAAAGCAGACATTTTTTTAAATCGTAACACTGCAGCCAAACAACTGCAGTGCAGACACACGAGTGCAGTGCAGACACACAAGGCTCCCAGACACACGAGTGCAGTGCAGACACACAAGTGCAGTGCAGACACACGAGTGCAGTGCAGACACACGAGGCTCCCAGACACACGAGTGCAGTGCAGACACACGAGTGCAGTGCAGACACACAAGGCTCCCAGACACACGAGTGCAGTGCAGACACACGAGTGCAGTGCAGACACACAAGGCTCCCAGACACACGAGTGCAGTGCAGACACACGAGTGCAGTGCAGACACACGAGTGCAGTGCAGACACACGAGTGCAGTGTAGACACACGAGGCTCCCAGACACACGAGGTAGCCACGGTGACAGAGCGATGCTCTTTTCAACAGAAGGCCATTGCAAAGAGGAAGACATGTATTGGTCCCAGGGACACCAGGGGCCAGGATGGCATTAACCTAATGAGTCTTTACATAGTAATTAAAGGTGCCTCAATAAATGCTTTACACACTCAGGTCTCTCTCTCTCTCTCTCTCTCTCTCTCTCTCTCTCTCTCTCTCTCTCTCTCTCTCTCTCTCTCTCTCTCTCTCTCTCCACCGCTCTCCCTTGCCCTCTACTTAGCAGAATTAATTATTAGGATCAATCAGTGATGCTATCTGTGGGTGGTTCTCGGTGCTCGGTGAAACAGGGGAGGCGAGAGGACAGTGGTATTTAGCGTTGATTAATGAAGTGACCTTCCCCACAGCCATGGCTGTGCTTGAGACAAATCTATTCTGTTTTCAAAGTGACCCCTAGGGGGAGGTGGCTGCCTGGCTGGGTGGTGAGCAGCTTCTTAACTTGATGCAGGCTGTTCCTAACATTTCCTTCAATACGTACAGCCTAATTTAAAAAAGACAAACGAAGCAATTCTGTGTGTTATTGCTGACATACACCATTCACAGCCACAAAACAAACAGAACAACAGGTTCATGAAGTGGGCCGTATTTTTAGCTAACGGTAGCTACAGGCCTCGTCACCATATTACCTTTGGCGTCACAGACTTTCATTATTGTACCAAAGCACATTCAAATGTCACTGAGCCATCACGCACGCTTAAGTCAGCAGAATCTGCCCTTGTGATTAATTTGACTGTCAAATTATTTCCCCAAACATCCACGTTAAGCAACAGTGAGGCTGGAAATACATCTAACTTGTCCTCTAAAAGGGCAACAGCGAGTCGAACTACTTCATACTTTGAGGTGATAGGTAGGCCTACTTAAAAAAGCTAATATTTTAAACAAGCATTACTTCCAGTTTATGGATTCTGTACAACTTGTGATTCTTGGAAGATAAATAATTGCACACAAATGTTTTTTACTCTATGTGACTCCATGAGGAAACCTGGAGCCCTTTCACACTTCACTAACAAGTAAATGTTCAATGGCAGCAGTACAGGTAACAGTAACGAGATGTTGAAAGAACTGAAAGACATATACATCATAAGCTCTGTCTGTTACCAGCTCCCATTGGCAGAACGCACCATCAGCTGTTTTTAATTAGTTTTGCGTTAAAAAGCCCAGAAGTAATCTATCAATATGTGGTCTACGTACATAGACACTCAACACTGGGACATGCAATCCCAGAAGTCCATTAAATCCTTTCAACAGACCCACCCAGACACCATAGATAATGCTGTAACGTAAAGCCAGGCTGCTGCTGATCTGCAGACGTGTTTGATTCAGTAGTTGGAATAGAGCTCCCCGGAAACAGTGATGAATTTCAAACTTTTTGCATGTTTGGCTTCACTGTGACCAGGAGCTAGCAGATTCTAGCGGACAGGATGTTCCGGGGTTTAGTGTGAAGACCTAACAGTAAGACACTGTGAGCCCCAAAAAATTCAAATGTAATCATTTTAATGGGCACACTCGATTCAAAACATTTACAGTTTGTTGGCTAATGCTAACGGTTGATTTACTGGAGGGGTTGAATAAAACAATTCTGGAACAACCACTGTCTTAGCACTTTCGTTGCTGTTAACTTTATTCCAATTTTCAACTTTCATTATTGCATACAATGTTTTGCAAAATGTCACTACTGCAGTGGTTCCCTTTTATTGGGTTCAGAAATCCATAATCTAGGATCAAGCCTTCCTACTATGTTTAAGCAGAACTTCTGGGGGGCGACGGCACCGAGCCTGGGGCAGAAACCAAAAACTGCAAGGGGTGGAGTTACTCGTCGCTTCCTGTTTCAGAAGGGGATTTCAGTGTTTCTACAGTGGCGTGCCCACACGCCGGAGATTCAAAGCCCCTACAATTTCTTAGAGTTTAGTTTTTACGCGGGCTGGCCGAGCTTGTGTGGAGCTTGTGTGCCAGTCACATGCTTACAGATCCCCACCTTCGGCAATTTGATTTGCCAAAACAAATATGAAGCCAAAGAAAGTGAAACACTCCATTCACACTGATTGGAGCTCACATCAACAGACTTTAAATATTAGTCTGATTTGTGACAAAATTACAAAATCCATAATATCTATCTACATTTGTCCCAGTGAAATAATAGTTTGCCCATGGCTATGAATCATTTGGCAGTCTGTTCATATAGAATGGACCTTTACCCTTCAAAATATTCAAATAAATAATGTAGCGTCAAATATCCAATAGCTTATAAACCAGCAATCTCCTATGACTCTGTATGCATTTAAGGTGACCCCAAGTGGGGTTTTGCACCCCCTGGATGGGAAAGAGTGTGACTAACAGCAGCTCTGTCTGTGTTCCAACACACCATATTCTCCTCACAGTAATCACTCCCCACCAGCCCTGCGCCGTCGCCTAGCAAGTCAATGTGCTATGCAGAAAAGGAATATCAGCCCACTCCATTAGCCCAAGGCTAATGGTGATGGTGGGGCCAGCCCATAACAGACCAGAGTGTAGCTTATCACTATTTCACTAGCTAACGGTGCCCGCTCTATCACTCAGTCAGATCCAGTCCAGGTGCTAAGTTTTTGCGCAGAAATGTTAATGCTGCACTTCTTGGCATGCATGCAATAATGGTGTGGCGGCAGGGTCATTACTGGATTGACCTTGAGTATTATGGTTTAGCATATAGCCGGCACAGGCTGTATGAGGTGTTCACCACATTGACTTTTCATTTGCCAGCATGGGGGAATATTTGGGAGATTATAATGCTATGCTGGATAGCTTAAGTGTATTCATTTGAAAACGATGCGATTTGCCTAAATGGTGTCAGGGGTTGGACGCAGTGGGGAATTTGTGTTTTGAAACACATCGTGCCTCGCTAATGATGAAGTGTGGTCTCGATGGTTGCCATTGGTACTGTGGTTTCGGGTCTAGGTTTGACCAGAAGAGTGGTAAAGGTTCAACACGAATTGGTTCACGCAAGGTAAGAGACACAAGGTAAACATGACAGGCAGGAGGAGGTGGTTCATGAAGTTTCTGTGGGACAAAGCATGCTATGTATATATGGGCAAGCTATGTATATATGGGTGAGGATGATACAGAGGTCTATAGGCTCTGGGTTATCTCACTTAAAGGAGTTTAATGGTCAGTTGAGTTTAACCTTATATGGTTTTGTTTTGACCACTGTGAGTAGGAACTAGTATTGGTGTTAGCTATAATACTGTGTAAGGTCCAATGAGATAATAATGTTAGCTTTAACACTGTGTGGTCTAGTGAGGTAATAATGTTAGCTTTAATACTGGGTGGTCTAATGAGGTAATAATGTTAGCTCAAGTACTGTGTGGTCCAATGAGGTAATAATGTTAGCTCAAATACTATGTGGTCTAATGAGAAAATAATGTTAGCTCTAATACTGTGTGGTCCAATGAGAAAATAATGTTAGCTCTAATACTGTGTGGTCCAATGGGAAAATAATGTTAGCTCTAATACTGTCAGGGCCAATGAGGTAATAATGTTAGCTCAAATACTGTGTAGTCTAATGAGAAAATAACTTTATCTCTAGTGCTGTGTCAGGGCCAATGAGGTAATATATTACATTAATTTACTAGCCAGGTGAACATATTGATGTGACATTGATGACATGACATTTTTGAGTTTCAAGAATTATTATTTCCCTTTATAAAGTTTGTGTTTCAGTCTCCAGAAGTGTTCTGATGTTTTCATGTGAAACAAGCGAGGTGCTCAAGGGAGACTGTCTGAACCCTGGCTCTTCTAAAACAAACCTTCACAGATACCACACAGAGACCAGCACCTTCTGCTGCTTTTTATTCCCTGAATTTAATGACATTTAATTGATATTGAATTTATTTCTGTAATAATAACAATAATCCTTTTCCACATGTACATTCAGTCCCTTATCTGACACTCTTACCCACAGAGACTCCCACGTGGTGCTGAGAGTAATCAAAGATCTAGAACTGTGCAGCCTGGCAGAATGGTTGCTCATGTGTGCAGCATGCCGTTTAACGCTCAAACAGACGTTGACATGAGGATCAACCCAGGATCTTCTCTTTGAGAGGCCGAAGCTGTTCCACTTGGCCACCACGGCTCGGTCAGATGGGGGGGGGGCATAGCAGTTCAATTACAAAAAAATATTGATAGCATCATTGCTATGTCCTCCAAGTCCCTCCTCCCCTCCCCCATTATCACAAATGAAATCCTGTTGGATCAGTGGACATCCGACCCACGTGAGGTGGTGCCCTCATATCCGGTCCGCTCCTAAGAGGAGCCTATCATGATAAGAGGAGCCGCAACGCTGACTCACCCTGTCTCATCGCCATGGAAACAATGGTGCAAACCCTAACCACAGTGTTATATGGTAAAACAATTTGAGGACCATGTGTGTGTGTGTGTGTGTGTGTGTGTGTGTGGAAGGTAGGGAGAATGGCCACTTGGGAACATGTTCTCATTAGTGTGTGTCCCCATATCGTCACTTGTGTCCTCATAAGTGTGCAACCTCATACCATAGCGCCCTTATAAGGTAGGCTGCTCATTAGCTAATGCCCTCATAAGATAGCATCATCATAATGTTGCGCCCTTATGAGGTAACATGCTCATTAGTGTCCTCATAAGATAGCATCCTCATAACGTAGCGCTGTTATTAGGATGCATGCTCATTAGTTAGTGTCCTTATAAGATCGCTTCCTCATAATATACCACCCTTATAAGGTAGCATGCTCATTAGTTAATGTCCTCATAAGATAGCTTCCTCACAACATAGCGCCCTTTTAAGGTAGTATGTTCATTAGCTAATGTCCTCATAAGATAGCTTCCTCATAGGGTAGCCTATTCATTAGTTATTGTTTGCGTCCTCACAAGGGAGTTTCCCCTAAAGCTAGTGTGCTAATAAGGTAGGACTCAGCTAACCCGAAGGAACTGTTGTGAATGCACGACTCTCGCGACTCTCCGTAGTGAGAAGAGCTCCATCATATTTGAACAGTTTTACCGGGATAGAGAAAGGAAGTCTTTGTTACATTTTCTGTGCATTATATCCACTCATATTACATTATTTCATGATGGTAACTAACAGTAGTAACTAACATAACTTAAGATCCACAACACTCTAACAGACCTGCTGTCCAACAAGCCAATCCATTGACCCACGTACAGCAGGGGCAGTGTTCTCTCCAAGTCCCCAGAGTCAGCTGACCTGAGCTCCTTTACCATCATTGGTCCACCGATGAAACAAGAGGACTCCCCTCTCTTCATGCCCTCCATATTCCCCATCCTGGCTGGGCCCTCTCTGCTCCAGCTAGCTTAAAGCTGTGTGAGTTCTGAACGTTGACGGTCCCCGGGGTCCTGAAACACAGAGCAGTTTTAGTCCTTGCCCTTCCCTGTCTAAGCTGGTGGGTGTATCTGCTGGGAATGTGCCACCTGGAAACTCCTGGTCTTTTTCCCCGTGGTTTCCCTTAATTAGGAACCAGGGTGTTCTGCAAGCTGTTGATTGGTGGCCCTTTCTGACATCACCACAGTTTGAATTAACACCAGGAAGACACTCAAAATGCAGTCTCTGATATCTCAGTATTATCTCTTTGGGCACATCCTCTTTTTGTTCTCCTCCCCAAAAATGATATTGATGATAATGATTATTATCACTATTGAAAACAGAGGACCGAATCAACCGATCAAACCATGGTAACGGTCTCTCCTCATTCCACTGACACATCTGCTTCTCTTTGGCAGAATCAGTACAAGTCATTTTGCCAAATAATACTGGTACCGGATGTTTTAGTGCAACCAGGAAAGGCTGTTACGATTATGGATTATGGTAGGGTTATGGTCCTTTAAGTGGTGCCTATTTACCTACCTGGTTTTATTTTCTTGTCTAGTTGGAGATGACAGACAGCAGTATGCAAATTAGTTTTCCTCCAAATCAATTTTCTTTAATAGCTCGACAGAACAGCTCGGTTAAGATCTGCTGTCGACTGGCCCGGTCTGGCACGTCTCCCAGCTAGCTTTGCTCCTAGCCCAACTTAGCTCCTACACCAGCAAGGCGCTTATCTGCTACCTATCTTCACCACCAACTTCTGTTCGTTCCACCGCCGCCAGATGAATGGGAGGAGGAGCATTCGGCTCGTTGCTTTATGGAGCGTCCTCCAGTCATTCCGCGGAAAACACAATTTTTCACAAGACCGACTGTGTGCGTGTACGTGTGTTGTGTTAGCCCTACCTGTCAAATCAAAACATGACTGATGGTTACTTGTTGTCGCTGTGTGTGTGTGTGTGTGTGTGTGTGTGTGTGTGTGTGTGTGTGTGTGTGCGTGCATACTTATTTGTGCACGCAGGTTCCTGTTAGTATGCGGCAGAAATATTGTGATTAATGATCCTTCGCTTGGCTGTCTAACTATAAACAGAAGATTCAGCTGTTAGCTAGCAATACAATTAGTCAGCTGTGACATCTCTCTCTCTCTCTCTCTCTCCCTCTCCCTCTCCCTCTCTCTCTCTCTCTCTCTCCTCTCTCTCTCTCCCTCCCTCTCCCCTCTCTCTCTCTCCCTCTGTCCTGTCAGTGGGACAGACAGTGCTGTAATGCTGTGTTGTCAGGCTGCCTGATAGCCTGTGTGGAGGGAAAGGTCAGGATTTACATCAACTATAGGACTCTACTTAGACACGTCGCATCACAACACTCTTATGGTATTGCTTTCTCTCTCTCTCTCTCTCTCTCCTCTCTCTCTCTCTCCTCTCTCTCTCTCTCTCTCTCTCTCTCTCTCTCTCTCTCTCTCTCTCTCTCCTCTCCCTCTCTTCTTTAACTTCTTTAT
>JAXIVH010000006.1:1563692-1576192 GCA_036785325.1 Urophycis tenuis
ACACAGAGCCAACCAGTCTCCTGCCATCATCAATACCACTCAAAAGAGAGGGGAGATGAAATGGTTGATGTGGACATTTTTTTGACCGCCACCCTCTCCTCTCCTCTTCCTCCTCTCCTTCCTCTCCTCTTCATCCTCTCCCTCCTCGCCTCTCCTCTCCTCTCCCCCCTCTCCCCCTTCTCCCCTCGTCTCCCCTCCTCTCCCCTCCTCTCCCCCCCTCTCCCCTCCTCTCCCCTCCTCTCCCCCCCACCCCTCGTTGTGGTGAACGTGCGGCGAGAGGCGAAGCGGGCCGCTGCTGAAGGTCAGGCGGAGTGGAGGGGCGGCCGGCTTATTGAAACTCATCAATAATAGAAGGGGAGAAAACAGAGGGCAGCCCCCTAAGCCGTCTCAGAAATAAAATTGTCATGCTAATTCATTTTGATTGCCACATTGGAAATTGCTAAACAAAATGAATGGCAAGGGCCAGATGCGCTCACCCAAGCAGAACTTGGGATATTTCATAGCGAATTAACCCCCCCCCACACACACACACACACACACACACACACACACACACACTCACACCTCCCCCACGCACTCCCCCAGCAGCCCCATGCACTCCCACCCCCATGGACTCGCTTCGGGGTTCTCTGGTTCTCTCGGCACAAATCCCGATCAAAAGCCTGCATGCGTGGAATTCCAATCTCTGCCTTGCCGGAGCATCGATTTGCATGGCGAGAACACATTAGGCCGTGCACGCAGCGCACAACACGCACTCACAGTTCTTCCGCTGCTAAATAAAAAAGTGGGGGACAGCGGGGGACAACGGGGGACAGCGGGGGGGGGGGGGGGGGGGGGGGGGGGGGGGTGAGGGAGGGAGACGTTCTCGAAGATTCATCTCAAGCATGTGGTGTCTCCTTATGCTAAGCCAAGGAAGTGCGCAGCTTCTACTGAGTGGACTCTTCTCAACCTCATCAGCTTCTGTACAGTGTGTGTTCCTTCAGCAGGTGGTCCCACTGCCAGCGCTGACGCCTGGACCACCGGGACCGGGGAACAGCACCAGAACTCTGGGTTCTTTGTTACTTACATCTCATCGACCATGTTCTTCACTGTCTTTCTTTGTGAACCCTTTTTTGTGGCTTTACGGGGTCTCCTGGGCCCTTTAAGGTCCCTTTAAAGGCCCCTTAAAGGTCTCGTGAGGAGATGTGGTGTTACGGGGTCTCCTGGGCCCTTTAAGGTCCCTTTAAGGTCCTGTGAGGAGGTGTGGTGTTACGGGGTCTCCTGGGCCCTTTAAGGTCCCTTTAAGGTCCTGTGAGGAGGTGTGGCGTTACGGGGTCTCCTGGGCCCTTTAAGGTCCCTTTAAGGTCCTGTGAGGAGGTTTGGTGTTACGGGGTCTCCTGGGCCCTTTAAGGTCGAACACTCACTGTGATTAAGGCCAATGCAAATAAATACAGTGGACATGATAAAACCAAGAAGATCACGTGAGGAACATAAAGAATAGAGGAGGAGACGGGATGTCCATGACGCCATCTACACATCATAACCCTGTAGAGGGACAGGAAGCTTGTTGGACCTATACATTATTTACTTACATACATACACACAATATACATTATACAAATGCAGGGCTCTCCCTGCCTGTTGTGTCGCTCTGTGTCAGACGCATGCCTTTATGATATATTGATACATTGAGAAATACATTACGTTTGAGTGGAAATGCATGTAAAGTCCTCCGTCTGCATGTCATGGCGTGAGAGTGTGTGTGTGTGTGTGTGTGTGTGTAGTCCTCTGTAGCATGCGTGCCATGTCAGTTTGAGGAGAGTACTTCCTGGCTGGGTGTCCCTCAGGGCACTGATTGGTCAATGCTTGATGCAGTCTAAGTGAAGGGAGTCATGTGACTCACAGATAACACACACACACATCAAACACACACACACACACACACAACATGGGCTCCCCCCAGTGTGACAGCCTCCTGCAGGGAGTTCAGCCTCAGACTCTGCAGCGCTGCAACAATGCAGGAGGCCCAGCGAGGTCCCAGCTAATCATGACTGGCAATGACAGAGTGCCTGGAACGTCTGGCTTACCCACGTCTGCATATTTCACAGTTCCAAGACGGAACTCATTTCATGGGCCGCAGGCGTGGAGGGGCAGGCTGGGCTGGTGGGTAAGGACCAACATCCTCCGTCGTCACGACAACTCCCAGCATCAGCTGGAGGTGGTGGTGGGATTCTGGGTCAAGGAGAGAAAGACAGAGCGAGTGAGACAGAGGGGGAGAGCGCCAGAGAAGGAGGTAGAGAGAGAAAGAGAGAGAGAGAGGTAGAGAGAGGGGGAAAGCAATAGAAAGGGGGGTAGAGAGAGACAGAGCGAGTGAGAGAGGAGAAACAAACAGGGAATAATAAGAGAAAGACAGAGCGAGCGAGAGAAAGAAACACAGAGAGAAATTGATGATGATGAACTTTGCAGGCGCACAGAAAACATGGCTTTAAATAGATAGGTTAAGAAACACAGAAAACAAGCTCATCATAAAAACAATATATTTCTGAGAGGGAAGAGGGCAGTCGCCTTCTGCAAGTATTTTCATTCGACTTTTAGGGACAGCCAAGACAGTTTAGAGGGTTAGAAATAAAGGAACCACCTTAACAGACATATTTTTTGAGAAATACATGCAAATGAATAAATATGACCATTTCCGAGTCATATCATCCGTCCAAATTCAGCAATGTATCCAAAACGGTGATTCAGATACATGTCATCACTCAGCAGGGGGGAACTCCTCTCTGCATGACGGTGGACGTTGGGGTTCCCCAACCAGAGGCTTTTGGCAGGGAGTCAAACAGCCCACCCTAACCGCTCGACCGGACGCCCCAACACCCTGCCCCGGGGCCGCATCATCAGGGCAGATGTGGATAATAAAAGGCTCAGACTTACGCTGAATACTGAGCAGGTTGTCACCACGGACCAAACAAGGAGAGGAGATTTATCACAGAGAACGTCACGAGCACCGGAACATGTTGAAATATTCAATACGGTTCAGCCCCTCAACAATACAGGGGGAGGAGTCCATGACCCAGAGACTCCCTCTGATTCGTCTCTGTCAAGGTCTCTCAGCGGGGGGGGGAACGCCATCAGGAAGTCATGGCGCCAGAGGGCGTGACCCAGATGTTAAACGGTGCCACTCAAGTGTTTAAAGTCCAATAAAGCCTGCTGATGGGGGCGCGGGGCGCCTGCTCTTGCGGGGTCGTCGGCTCCGCGCCGTGACCTGCCTGCTCATGAGCACCGCCAAGAGCCAAGACCCTGAGGAGGATGATGAAGTGTCCAGCCCCCCTGAATATGGAGGAGGTGCTGGGTGTAGAGGAGGAGGCGCCATTAATTAAGGTCTGGGGTGTAATCTGGGGACACACACACACACGCACACACACACACACACACACACATACACACACACGCACATGCACACGCACACGCACGCACACGCACACACACACGCACACGCATACACACACGCACACATTGACACACACTCTCACACACACCCTAGCTGACGCTCATACTCACATCAAGGTGAGTGTGTTAAAATGCAGGGGAATAGTCCTTCATTGCTCATTAACATAAGCAGGTTGTAGGGCTGTAGCATTTTCCTCCCATCATTACGAGCAGCAGGAGGGAGGAGAGCGTTGCTACAGAACAAAATCAACATGACAGCCAAACAACTTGTTATGCCAGTGTGGCTTTGCTTTGGATTTAAATGTAGTTTTTGAAACACAATTACATCTTAAACAATATGCAACAAATGTGTATTTCTGTATTTATATTTTGAACTATTTGAATAAAACAATAACTTGGTCTGCATCCCGAGGGTGGGGTGGTGATGAAGTATCAACTATGGGGCCAGGAGGGGATCAAAGATACAGCATTAACCAGCATGCTGGGGTCCACCAGGGGGTTGGGTGGGGGTGGTGTGGGTGGTTGTGGTGGTATGGGCGAGATGGTGGTGGGGGGCTAGGGGTGGTGGGAGAGATGGTGGTAGTTGGGGTGGTGGTGGGAGAGATGGTGGTAGTTGGGGTGGTGGTGGTGGGAGAGATGGTGGTAGTTGGGGTGGTGGTGGGAGAGATGGTGGTAGTTGGGGTGGTGGTGGTGGTGGGAGAGATGGTGGTAGTTGGGGTGGTGGTGGGAGAGATGGTGGTAGTTGGGGTGGTGGTGGTGGTGGGAGAGATGGTGGTAGTTGGTGTGGTGGTGGTGGTGGGAGAGATGGTGGTAGTTAGGGTGGTGGTGGTGGTGGGAGAGATGGTGGTAGTTGGGGTGGTGGTGGTGGTGGGAGAGATGGTGGTAGTTGGGGTGGTGGTGGGAGAGATGGTGGTAGTTGGGGTGGTGGTGGTGGTGGGAGAGATGGTGGTAGTTGGGGTGGTGGTGGTGGTGGGAGAGATGGTGGTAGTTGGGGTGGTGGTGGTGGTGGGAGAGATGGTGGTAGTTGGGGTGGTGGTGGTGGTGGTGGTGGGAGAGATGGTGGTAGTTGGTGTGGTGGTGGTGGTGGGAGAGATGGTGGTAGTTAGGGTGGTGGTGGTGGTGGGAGAGATGGTGGTAGTTGGGGTGGTGGTGGTGGTGGGAGAGATGGTGGTAGTTGGGGTGGTGGTGGGAGAGATGGTGGTAGTTGGGGTGGTGGTGGTGGTGGGAGAGATGGTGGTAGTTGGGGTGGTGGTGGTGGTGGGAGAGATGGTGGTAGTTGGGGTGGTGGTGGTGGTGGGAGAGATGGTGGTAGTTGGGGTGGTGGTGGTGGTGGTGGTGGGAGAGATGGTGGTAGTTGGGGTGGTGGTGGGAGAGATGGTGGTAGTTGGGGTGGTGGTGGTGGTGGGAGAGATGGTGGTAGTTGGGGTGGTGGTGGGAGAGATGGTGGTAGTTGGGGTGGTGGTGGTGGTGGGAGAGATGGTGGTAGTTAGGGTGGTGGTGGTGGTGGGAGAGATGGTGGTAGTTGGGGTGGTGGTGGTGGTGGGAGAGATGGTGGTAGTTAGGGTGGTGGTGGTGGTGGGAGAGATGGTGGTAGTTGGGGTGGTGGTGGTAGAGATGGTGGTAGTTGGGGTGGTGGTGGTGGTGGGAGAGATGGTGGTAGTTGGGGTGGTGGTGGTGGTGGGAGAGATGGTGGTAGTTGGGGTGGTGGTGGTGGTGGGAGAGATGGTGGTAGTTGGGGTGGTGGTGGGAGAGATGGTGGTAGTTGGGGTGGTGGTGGTGGTGGGAGAGATGGTGGTAGTTGGGGTGGGGGTGGTGGTGGGAGAGATGGTGGTAGTTGGGGTGGTGGTGGGAGAGATGGTGGTAGTTGGGGTGGTGGTGGGAGAGATGGTGGTAGTTGGGGTGGGGGTAGTTGTCCACTTTAATGCGTCCTGTGATGGCTGCTTCATTGGCTGACGGTGGCCTCGGTGCCGCCAGCTTGGCCTGGCAGAGCGAGCCGAGCGAGAGATGTTGTGGCCTTCTGCGTAAACGCTCGCAGCAGAAAGGACTTTATTAAGACCCATAAACGACAGCATTAAAATTCACGACCCACAGAGTGCCGGGCGACCCCCCCTGGAGAATGATGAATTAGTTTGTGTTGCTCTTTTTTTATGAGCACTTCTCCTCTATCTCCTCCTCTGCCTCCTCCACCAGGGCCAGTTTCTCCCTGCTGCCTTGAAGTCAGAGCACATCACAGCACAGCGGCCTGCCGGCCTCCCTCTGAGTCAGTGGGAGACGGGCCGCGGCAGCGTGGCGTGGCGTGCATGAGACCCTCGGTGTAGCCCCCTACCGCCTCCTTTTGTACACAATGAAACATCTGAGGGCTCCAAGCCTCTGTGACACAAAAGTGTGTGTAGTGTGTGTGTGTGAGTGTGTGTAATTGTCTTTGCCTAACCAACACCTCATCCCTAGTTTGACGGATGACACTAGAGATTGGGTGTGACAATGTTGAATACATTACACCATTTTTTCATAGCGCATCAGAATTGATGCTTGTCAATGATGCCAAAATTTGAATAACACAAAATGCATTTTAGAAGTCACTTTTGATTTCTGATTTCCTGCTGTGTCCATGCTGGGTAAAGTGTCCAGTGCAAGTCAGAACCATAATGTCTAAAGATAAGCCTTAACATTCAGCTATTCCATATTTTCATCGATGTACAATGGGTATTAATACTCTTGATATAAATCTTGATATTGGGATTGAGCCATCGCATTGCAAGATTTCAGATATGTTTTGTGCTTTGCTCAAATGCGTAGTCTCACTTGTGTTTTGCTCAAAAATGTTGTGTTGTTTCCATTAGCACTGATATTTAGGTGTTTGTTTTAGTCCAAAAGCTTTTTTGTTTCTGTTAGCTCAAATATGTTGGGTGGTTATCTCGTCTTGTTTGTACCATTTGTATTAGCTAAAATATGTTTGAGCTGTTTGAGCTAATAGATTAGATATGTTGTGTTGTTGTGCTAGCTTGGATACTTTATGCTGTTGTGTGCTAGCTTAGATATTCTACAAACGCACACACACACATACATACACACAGGTCCTCAAGAGGCCTTCGTAGCGAACAGAACCCTGTTGCCCTGCATGTCTGCCCTTAATGACGATGTGCTAGTCCCCCGCGAGCCATCGCTGGCGTCTCATTAGCGCTATGCTAAGCTAATGGCTCAGTAAATGGACTTTTATGTGGTCATAAATGGTAATTTGATAGGCTGACTGAACAGTGGGAGGGCATTTTGTACATTTGTTGGACATGTCGAAGGGTTTTTTTGGTACAAAACAAAAGGCCTCTAAAAACCCACAAAGAAAGGTCCGTATTTCCAGACTTCATACTTGGGATTTGTACGATACTAAAACACATCACCTTCATATGATCTCCGTACACTCAATACATTATTCATCTCTAACAACTGCAAGTACCAAGTTAAAAAAATAAATGTTCTTAATATAATTTCTTTTCACTTTAAAACAAAAGGGACACATTTAAGTTGAATTAATACTTTTTGCTTCGACAATAGTAATAGCAATAGCTGCATTCATCTTTCCATGTTTGGTTAATAATGTGCTTTTACCAGCATACTGACTCGTTTAAGATGTACTCATTTCTACGTCCACACAGACACCGAAAGACATGCGTAGCCTACACATCTGAGAGTTTACTGTCACAGTCCAGATCATCTTTTCACATCAGTTTATTTTTAAAGAAACAGGATTCATTTAAATCAAAATGGGGAAAAAATAAACTTCTCAAATGAATATGTACAAACGACTGCCATGACAAAGTTCTCTGTGCCCTTCTGCCCAACACGTTGCTGTGATGTTCTCAATAAAAACACTAACATTCTGCGGTTCTATACGTTTAATCTAAACAAATGACCTACCTGTATATTAGCATAGGAGAAATTTCACAGAACTGCCAAAGGGTTGTTGTCCACATTGAAATGTAAGCATCTAGACGAGGATTAAAATAGTAAACACGTTTCAACACACAGATTAGGGATTTCAGATCACAGAAGAACTCAAGTTCCACTTCACGCCTCGAGTCACTTCTTTTTCTCTTGCCCTTTTTTTCTCGTTATAAATATGTAAGAAACTAAATATGAGGTGTGAAAAATAAATACACGAAAAACAGACCTCATTCAGATCAAATAAACGACATCTCCGTCTTCAAAATACACTTTTTTTTGGCAAAGAGATGTAAATTTTTGGCCCCGTTCAAAAACTATACGAGAGTATGCATTCATGAATCAGGTACAATTTATTTCACAGTGTATCTCAGGATGTGTGCTTGTGTGCAGACACACAAGCACCACATCCAGGCAGACATACACACCCGACACACACCCACACACATCCACCCACCCACAAACAGTGGTATATATATTACAGTTAGGCCGGGGGGTGTGCACGAGGGGTGTGCACGAGGGGTCCGTGCCCACGCTACACTACCGATCTACGGGCACATCAACGCCGCAGTGCGGTGGTAAAAAAAAATAATAAAGTTTTGCGTGGAAATGTGAGTCTGAAAGGAAATGCTAGAACTGGCGCGCAGACCTTTGACGCCGCATGGGAAACAGTTTGGCGGCCAATGAAGTTTGTTCCTTAGCGACCAGCGTGGCGACGCCGTGGTGAGGCCGTGGAAGTGACCGCCCCCATGTGGCCTGGCTCTGCTTGTCAGGTTAGTTTTAAACGGCGTCCGTTTCAAAGCGCCGACGTGACCGCAGCCACGGTCCCCCCAGCACCTGCTGCCCCTCATCCATCTAACACCACCCCCCCCCCCCAGCAAACCAGGTCCAGATCCAGGTCACTTCATCCACGCCGGTGCCTCCCACCACCCAGCAGAGAGCATCCATCTCCACTGCCCATCCTTTAGGGAGGAGGGAGAGATGAGGAGGGAGATGAGGTTTGTTTTTTGGGCGGGGCGGGGGGGCGACAGTCTGAAAAATGTCCGCCAAGCCTCGGCGAAAGATAAAGTGAAGAAAGTTTCAGACGGGGGAACAGCTTAGCACAAGCACAACCCCCCCAAGCGCTCCAGAAAGTGTGGTCTCCGGCCTCGGCGAAGGACGGGAGGAATAACAGGTCACACCTGGGGAGGGAGGCAGCGGACACCCGGAGGAAACGTTGGTACAAAGTCTGTCCTCGGTACGAGGGGGGGAGGAGTCACATTTAAGACCCCCTCCGGCGCCACGTCCAGGGGTCCGGTCCGGGCCGTCCGGTGGAAGTGTGGGTGAACGCGCCGCTGGTGCGTCATGCTGACGCTACGAGTGGCTTGGGTTTGGACTGGCCTCCATAAAACATGTGGCTGGACAGAAACAACAACAAGAACAAGAAGAACAACAGGTAATCAGATCATTTGGCGCGGCGTCAGGTCCGGGGCCGGTGCAGGAGCCCTGGTCTGCTGGGTGGAGAGTGGTGGACCCAACGTTCTGCCGGGGGGCTGCGTCCCCACGGAGCCGTGGACGTCAGCAAACCTGAGGAGCAAGGAGTTCAGAATGCCACATGAAAAGACCAGACGTGTCAGGGAGCGAAGCAGAACGCTCTCCTCTCCTTCATGTCATAGAGCAACACAGTCATACACACAGAAGCCCTTGCATGTAATGGAGGAAAAAGTACATATTCTCCACAAGACCAATTCATTTGCATCCATTAAATTGCTCTCTGAATTAACTTAACGGATGGGGCTGGCATCATTGTAGGATTTTCCTATTTCCGACACGGGCAATGAAACAACAAATGAAGAAACATCAGGGGAGCTGGTTCCTGAGCGGCCAGACGGTGAGCGAGGTCCGCGGTACCCAGCGGCCCAGACAGAAAGCACACGTTAACAGCTTTCGGCGGTTTCATCGGCCACATAAATACAAGGAATTACACCAAGCCGCCACCGTCTCCCCTCTCTGGTTAATCGATTTCAGCGATTAAAGGGACACTTGATTTGTAACCATTTCATAAATATCCTAAAATTCCTACATTTAAATGTGAATAAATCATTCAAACAGTGACGGTGGACAAATTTGGCGCCCCGCAAAAGTCCATAGGAATCTTTTAACGGCTTAAATATGAATTGGCAAAACCTCATAGAATTGCATGAATTTTCAGAGGGCCGGGGCATACATATTTATGATGCCCCCAGCCTCCGCCCCCCCTCTCTGCTTGGTAATTGTGTGTGATTCATTTTGTTTTCTCAGCAGAAGGAGGAAATCAATCTTAAAATATGGGCTGGGAAACACAGACGCCTGTAGCTTTGACTTCATGTGGTTTTTACCAGCGCAGAGAAATAAATGTTTAAGGGTTGTTCATTGTGTTCTCAATAGGGGAATCTATTATATTTCTATTACATTGCAAATGGTGTTCCTATCTGTGTTAAGCAACAAAACATAAAGCTCCAGTGTTCAAGTGGTCTGGGTCTTAGTAAACACAGGCTAGCAACAGCCACCCAGGGAAAATTGGGGATCAAATATTGTATTCATTATTCTGAGCTAAGTGCATGATGGGAGATTGTTTTTAGAAGGATTTCTTTGGTCTCCAGTTTCCTTCTAATCTTTGGTCTAGCCAGCCAGAACTTGCAGATGGGATAACAGATCCGCAGAACTCCTGAAGCAGCCTTTAGATAGGTTGAGTTATAAAAAAACCTCTGCCTGGGGGAAGACAAACATTAATGCGCCTCTCAACTCCATCGTGAGTTGTCATTGAGTTGGATTGTGAATTCCTATAAATGCTCATTTTGCTTCCATTGTTTCTAATACAATATTTACACTTTGATTTTCTAGGTTCAGGAAATAATCCATTGTCTAACTCCTACCTGTTCCTTAATGACCTGTCTTTGTATTCAGTGTCTAATTCCTACCAGCTTCTTAATGACCTGTCTCTGTACTGTCTACGAGTCTCTGTACTGTCTAACCCCTACCTGCTCCTTAATGACCCGTCTCTGTACTGTCTAACCCCTACCTGCTCCTTAATGACCTGTCTCTGTACTGTCTAACCCCTACCTGCTCCTTCATGACCTGTCTCTGTACTGTCTAACCCCTACCTGCTCCTTCATGACCTGTCTCTGTACTGTCTAACCCCTACCTGCTCCTTAATGACCTGTCTCTGTACTGTCTAACCCCTACCTGCTCCTTCATGACCTGTCTCTGTACTGTCTAACCCCTACCTGCTCCTTCATGACCTGTCTCTGTACTGTCTAACCCCTACCTGCTCCTTAATGACGAGTCTCTGTACTGTCTAACCCCTACCTGCTCCTTAATGACCTGTCTCTGTACTGTCTAACCCCTACCTGCTCCTTAATGACCTGTCTCTGTACTGTCTAACGCCTACCTGCTCCTTAATGTGTTAATGTCTGTATTTCCACTGAAAGTCACTTTGGATGCAGGCGTCTCCTAAATGATTAAATTGTGACGCCCTCTGAGCTAATTCTTCCTTCTTCCGCAGAGAGAACAACAACACCAGAGTCAGCGCGTGCCTTTGAAGAAGCCTCGTGGGCTCTGGTAATGTTCAAAGCTAATGCATTCCCAAACTCCATCGTAGGGTTTTGAAACACCTTTTGGTTACCATTTCTCTGCATCAACAGATCAGAGTTACACTGGAGCTGTGGTCGGGGGGATGAAAGACAGTCCAGCTGCAGCAGGCCTCCCTACCACTGGACTGAACCTCACCCGTGTGCGTGCGTGCGTCAGCGTGTCAGCATGTGTCAGTGTGTGTGTGTGTGTGTGTGTGTGTGTCAGTGTGTGCTGGTGTGTGTGTTGTAGTCTCGTTGTTGTTTTTCCTTTAAAAGAACCCGCCATCCAGAAACAGCCCTAAAAACATCACAGCTCCCAAATCCCCAGCCATGATTCCTTCTTTGTTCTTGCGTGATTAGGCACTCACTGACACACACACACACACACACACACACACACACACACACACACACACACACACACACACACACACACACACACACACACACACAGGTGGCCACACACACACACACACACACACACACAGGTTCTTGCGAGTGCTTGATTGAGTGCTCAACAGAAAGCCAGAGAGTGTGAGGACACTTACCTTCTGAGATCTTCCTTCTCCACCTCCTCCTTCTCCTCCTCCTCCTCCTCTCTCCACCTCCTCCTCCTCCCCCTCTTCCTCCACTCTCCTACGACGGCTCCTTGGGTAGTGGCTAGAAGGACAGGATGGAGCAGCATCAGTGATGGAGGGGCCAGACGGTCGGGCAGCGAGCCGTGAAGACCTTTCACCCAAGAAGACTACCGGCCATTATTACCCCCGCCGGCCCCCGCCGGCCCCCGCCGGCCCCCGGGGCAGCGCAGCGCATGTCCGACGCGAGACACCACAGATGGCCGAGGCGTGCCATTATATCAGGCAGCACGGCCGCGCTGCCTGATGGAGCGCTTCAGCACCCCGCCCGAGTGCCGAGTCACACCGTCCGTCACAACACAGCGGTGGAAACCTCCTGGTTTAGAAAATAAAAGCCCTGACCTCGGCTCAACCTCCCAGTCACCTGATGCCGGATGCAATAACCCAGGTGGTTGAGTTAAAACAAACCGTTGCGGGGGGGGGGGGGGCTTTTATTTTGTCGGGAAGGAAAGGGGGGTTGAGGAACGAGGCTTGTGTCCGCATTGGTTGTGGCGAACATGACATCAGGAGCCACCCCATTGGTCAAGCTTGCTGTCACTCATGGCATGCTCTGACTTGGCCCTGGTTTCATTCTCTCTCGCAATATTCAGACGTAAGAAAAGACTGTCACAAGTATTTATTATTCTTCACACTCTACAGTGAAACAATACCCAGATACACAACCCCAGTTCCCCTTCACACCGTCTGAGAATGTTTTGATACATTTTCAGAGAGAGGGAGGGAGAGGGAGAGGGAGAGGGGGAGGGAGAGGGAGGGAGAGAGGGAGGGGTGAGTGCAGGCTCGCAGGTCGGACCAGACCTGGCATGTGGAGCAGCTTGAGAACCATACATGGTCCTTCTTTACACACACACACACACACACACACACACACACACACCAGCAACATGCGTGTGTGAACACCACAAAGAACGTC
>JAXIVH010000006.1:1581192-1584472 GCA_036785325.1 Urophycis tenuis
CCACTGAGGGATTGGCAGGCATTACTGAAATTAAAGTGGATTAATGCGGGATTAGAACAAGATTAGCCCTAATTTGACCTCAAGTGGCAGAGGTCAACAGTGTGTGGGATTACGCAGTTCTTTAGGCTTATTTATATTCTATAGCATCTCTTTCCTTCATACAGGCAGCCTTGGCAGAGTGAGGAGAGGGAGGCGTAGTGTGGGGGTGCTTGACTCTCGGACCGGAGGTAAAGCCCAATCGTCCAGTCTAACCTACTGGCATCCATGAGCAAGATGCCCTTGGCGGACCGTGGTCCGAACGACAAGCCCGTCAGGCGTGGTGAGAACACCCTTCCCTCCACCAGGAGGACCCTTCCTCCAGACCCAAGCCACTCCATCCCCATTAGACCTCCAGGAGGGAAACATCATATTTAAACCTTCATCACATTTAAAGCTCTCAGCTGCTCGCTAAGGAAGACAAATGACTCAGGAGTTAGAGTAGATGGGTGGTGGTGGTGGTGGTGGTGGTGGTGGTGGTGGGGTCCTGACACTGATTCATATCAGAGCTCTAGCTCCTGTGTGTGTGTGTGTGTGTGTGTGTGTGTGTGTGTGCGTGTGTGCGTGCGTGTGTGCGTGCGTGCGTGCGTGCGTGCGTGTGTGCGTTCCACCGCACACAAATGTCATAGACAGGCTAAACTCGCCCAACAGAAAGCTGTCACTCACCGGCTCCCTGTATTGCTCGCTTCCTTCCTCTCTCCCTCTCCCCCTCTTCAGCTCCCCCCCACAATCCCCCTTTCTCTCTCTCTCTCTATCTCTCTGAGTACTGCTCATAATGGATTCATTGTCATTGCCCATTTACACTGAAAGACGTCCATTTTGGATCTTTAACGGCCAATAACGTCTGTTTCCATGGGCAACCGAGGAACACTTCCCCTCCCCTCTGCCATGGATAAATAAATAATCAATAAATCAATCCATGAACAGAAACCGAAAGGAACAATTACCAGGGCCACTAGTGTGACATCACCCCTAATTAAATTCAAAGAAACGCCTCCGGCTTAACAAGCTAATTAGGGACAGCCAGAGTCAACATGTAATTGGCCTTTGTGGAATAAAGGGTGTTTATGAAGCTGGGAACGCAAACTGATCGCAGCTGTCAGCCCACCTCGCTGTGGCACCGAGTCCTTCTGGACCGCAGGCTGGGACACGGGAGGGGAGGGGGAGACGGAGGGGAGAGTGATGCGAACTCCCTCTTGACCCTTGACCTCGTGTACCTACTGTGAGGGCAGAGCCCACTCCCACAGCCTCCCTTGCTTGTCAACAATTGCTGACACACACACACACACACACACACACACACACACACGTTTTGCTGGCTCCATCTTTCTGTCTGTTTAAGTTAACGTCTGTTTCTCTGGCTCCTTCCTGCAGTCAGATGAATCCCCATATTGTCTCTGGTCTCTCCATCCCTCCCATCCTTTTCTGTCTCTTCATCCATCTGTCTCTCCTTCCCTTTTTTCCTCCTCTCTTCACATTCTCTCCATCTCTAGCTCTCTCTCTCCACATTCCTCCATCCAACATCTCCCTCACTCTCTCTCTAGGGCCTCCCCCCCCTGCTAACTCGCTTTCCATCTCTAGCCCTCTCCCCCTCCTTCCATGCTCTCTCCCTCTCCCCTACATCTCTCTTCTCGTTCCTCCTCCCCACAGCCAACAGAAACGTTCTCATCCTGAGTCAGCCAGTCCTCGCGTGGTCATCTCTTCAACAGCCAATCAGGACCGAGGTAAACAGCCACAGCAGCCATCGCAGCCAGCCAATAAGAGCAGGCAAGTATGAACGCCAGGCAGCTGAGACTGCTGCTGCTGCTGCTACCCCCAGCTTCCGGTTCACGGTTGACATGATCATTTTAGAGACCCATTCCCCCCCAAAAAAGTGACATATATTATGGATTTCAGCCCGTGCCAAATCTAATGTCACGGCTTGGTGGCTTTTTTCCCCTCCCAGTATATTTCAACAACAGGCTGAGTTGGCCCGCTGGCTCCTGCTGCTGCTCCTCTGTCTGCTGTCGCTGCCAGGTGAGCAGCCACTCACCACCCTTCATACCCACTGAGTGAGTGCACCGCACACAGGAAGGGGGGGAAAAAAACATGCAAATAATACATTCACAAAAAAAGTCATTACTTTGCAGCGCAGCAGAATCGATTATAATATAGATCGACTTTGTTTTGTCAAGGAGTCCCAAAGAGTCCCGCCGGGAACAGCCATTTTGAATGAACGTTGTCAGCATGCGAATGAGCGCGTGAGGGTCATGCAGACTACAGGTCATCGGAGCGTGTGGCGGCGGGGGCGTGGTTACCGTGACGGTCTTGATGCGGCCACTCCCCCTGGTGCAGGTCCATCCAGAGCGGTTCAGCAGGAGGCCACACACCTCCCCCTCCACGCACGGCGCCATCTCGCACCACTGGCGGCTCCGCACGATGCGCGCTGCGGGGAGACAGGAGGGGGCGGGGTCAGCGGTCTGTCCTGCACTCGTAGAACAGGCTTTAGTCTGCCGCCAGGGGCCACCAGGAGATACACAGTGAGTGAGATACACACTGAGTGCTGCACAGCCTCCATCTCAATCAAATGACCGGCTGGGATGCAGAGGGGCCAAACACAACCCAAGGTTAGCCATTTTGTGTGTTGTTCTGCAGATGCTTTTATCCAAAGGGATTTCTTTGAAGATACAGGTCATTAAGGAGCAGGTCGGGGTTAGATAGTACAGAGATGGTCATTAAGGAGCAGGTAGGGGTTAGACAGTACAGAGACAGGTCATTAAGGAGCAGGTAGGGGTTAGACAGTACAGAGATGGGTCATTAAGGAGCAGGTAGGGGTTAGACAGTACAGAGATGGGTCATTAGGAGCAGGTAGGGGTTAGACAGTACAGAGAGGTCATTAAGGAGCAGGTAGGGGTTAGACAGTACAGACATGCCATTAAGGAGCAGGTAGGGTTAGACAGTACAGAGATGGGTCATTAAGGAGCAGGTAGGGGTTAGACAGTACAGACATGGGTCATTAAGGAGCAGGTAGGGGTTAGACAGTACAGAGAGGTCATTAAGGAGCAGGTAGGGGTTAGACAGTACAGACATGCCATTAAGGAGCAGGTAGGGGTTAGACAGTACAGAGATGGGTCATTAAGGAGCAGGTAGGGGTTAGACAGTACAGAGATGGGTCATTAAGGAGCAGGTAGGGGTTAGACAGTACAGAGATGGGTCATTAAGGAGCAGGTAGGGGTTTAGGCATCTTGCTCATGGATGTCTACAG
>JAXIVH010000006.1:1584672-1611103 GCA_036785325.1 Urophycis tenuis
TATTAAAGGTGATGGAGTCTGTCACCGCCTTCCTCCTGTCATTTTAATGATGCTTTCCAGGAGAAATGAGAGGACTTCTGAACTCCGTATTCCCCATCAACAGGGCCGAGCAGCGGAGTCTCGTTATGCGGGCGGTTTGGGATGGTGCAGCTGGGAGAACAGACAACATGGGGCGAGGGAGGGAAGAGAGAGAGGGGAAACAGGAGGATGAAGAGCTGAAAGGTGAGTGAGACACAATGGAGGATGGAGTGCGATTAGCACCGAGGTACGATGTTGGGAGTTAAGCTGTTAGTGTGATGCTTGTTTCACCGCTGCTTACCAATGTTGAACAGCGTTTTTGTCACAATGCTAGATGTTTCGCTTGTGAAATGTACTATCCTGTAGATAACGCTGTATCCATCGCTGTGCTGTTCAGCCCTGCCCCTCAAGCGGTCAGCACCTGGGTGTCTCCAGAACACCTGGATGGAGCACCGTTCAGACCCCCCAGTAACCATGGGCACCAGGTAGTCATCATCCCAACAGCCCACCCTGCCTATCTCTCCTTCTTGTCTCCTGGTCGACGTCTCCGCCAGATCACACACACACACACACACACACACACACACACACACACACACACACACACACACAGCACCAGCACCACTCACACACATGATGAGTGCGTGTGTGTGAAGTAAACCAAACAAAGAGCCAAGAAGAGAAGCGAGTTCAACAGAAGTGGAACACAGAAGATGCAGGGATGAGGGGACAAATGAGAGAGAGAGCGAGAGGGTAAGCAGGGATGGAAGGTGAGAGGGTGAGTGAGTGAGAGAGTGAACCATAGGAGAGTAAACACAGGAGGTGAGAGAGGGCGTGGGTAAGAGATGAATGCAGTGAGTAGAAGAAAATGTGTTTAGAAAGCGTCTTTCTAGTTAAAAGGTGCAGTACAATGAGAACATTACATTTGATAAAATAGAAAGTTAAAAACACAACAGAAAGTCGATATAGGGACAGTGAAACTGCTTAGAAGAGAAACACATTCTAAAACAAAATGCTTACGAAACAAGCACCTTTTTAACAGCTTCTTAAAACTATCCACTGACTCTGCGCTTTTAATAACGGAAGACGGTTTCCAGAGAGCAGGAACTCCACTGAAACAGCTCGGGCCCCCCTTTAGTGTTCAGCCCTGGATCTGGGAGCACCAGAAGGTCCTGGTTAACAGACCCTGAGATGTCAGTGGTCTCAGGGTGCCTGGGGGAACGATCCTCATCACGACTCTAAACCTGATGAAGATCATTTGATAATTTGATCGGTTATCTATTATTTTGCACTGGATAACCGATGTGGCCCAGGCCAAGGCTGTGCCAAGTCTCGCTTAACGGTCCAGAAGCTGCAGCCTGTGGAGCCGAGACAGAGGAGAGACTCTGGGGGTGAAGTGAGCTGCAGCCAGGACCCTGTGGAGCCGGGACAGAGGAGAGACTCTGGGGGTGAAGTGAGCTGCAGCCAGGACCCTGTGGAGCCGGGACAGAGGAGAGACTCTGGGGGTGAAGTGAGCTGCAGCCAGGACCCTGTGGAGCCGGGACAGAGGAGAGACTCTGGGGGTGAAGTGAGCTGCAGCAGGACCCTGTGGAGCCGGGACAGAGGAGAGACTCTGGGGGTGAAGTGAGCTGCAGCCAGGACCCTGTGGAGCCGGGACAGAGGAGAGACTCTGGGGGTGAAGTGAGCTGCAGCCAGGACCCTGTGGAGCCGGGACAGAGGAGAGACTCTGGGGGTGAAGTGAGCTGCAGCCAGGATGGGAGGAGACAAGAACATGTAGGATTTTGTGCAGCAATTTGTCATTTGACGTTACGTCAGAGGACAGCTTAATGAGGACCAATCAGCACGTGAGTGGGAGCCCTCACTACGAGAACAGACCAACAAAGACTACAATAAAGACAACAATAAGAGGAGAATAAAAGAGTGAATGTGGTAGAGGGTTCACCCAGGCGGTGGTTAAGACACTTGAATAACAACACTATTAATCAGCTTCACTTGAGATACGCTTCATAAGGGACGCCTTTAATAATAACGACATCATCCACACACACACACTCAGATGTGGGGATAAGAGAGGACATGAAGAGAGCGATAGCGAGGGAGAGGGGACAGAGTGAGGGAGGGAGGGAGGGAGAGAGGGGAGGGAGGGAGAGAGAGGGACAGAGTGAGAGAAGGAGGGAGGGAGGGAGGGAGGGAGGGAGAGGGACAGAGTGAGGGAGGGAGAGAGGGAGGGAGGGAGGGAGGGAGAGAGAGGGACAGAGTGAGGGAGGGAGAGCGTGAGGGAGGGAGGGAGGGAGAGGGGTAAAGAAAGAGAGACCTCTCCACCGATGCACACTAAGCCTGGATCAGACTCCACAACATTTATGCGTCAAATTATGTGGTTATTTGCATCATAAAAAGTTCACCTGGAGACGGGGCGCCGTGCGTCAGACCACTATGCATTCCATCTGCACCACCTCCTGCCACCTCCCCCCACCTCCCCCAGGGAGGTGGGGATCAACATGTGATCAACACGGCCTGCACGTAGGAGTTGTCAAAAAACGCCACAACCAGGCACGGCGGACCTCGTTTCCAGGCGGAGGGGGGGGGGAGGGGGGCATTGTGATGCAGGACAGTTGTATTGTGATGCAGGACAGTTGTATTGTGATGCAGGACAGTTGTATTGTGATGCAGGACAGTTGTATTGTGATGCAGGACAGTTGTATTGTGATTTTAGGACAGTTGTACTGTTATGCAGGACAGTTGTATTATGATGCAGAACAGTTCTACTGTCATGCAGGACAGTTGTATTGTGATGCACAACAGTTCTACTGTTATGCAGGATAGTTGTACTGTGGTGCAGGGCAGTTGTACTGTGATGCACAACAGTTCTACTGTTATGCAGGATAGTTGTACTGTGGTGCAGGACAGTTGTACTGTGACGCAGGACAGTTTTATAGTGATGCAGGGGGGGTCCTGGTCATAGATCCAGCATAAGGAGCAGCGAGAGGGAGAGACTGGGCCAGCCAGATGTGAAATTGAGACTTGGTGTTCTATGTAGAGATTCCCCCCGGCCACAAGTCACTAATGATGATCATTCATGCAAGGTGACAGGCGCACGCACGTACACACACACACATACGTACGCACGCACCGACGCACGCACACACGCATACACACACATATGTATGCACACACGCACGCACACACACAGACAATTTACAATTTATACATGGGCATAATTATAATTATACATCTGTTCACATAAACTAGTATAATTTTAATTTATACACACAAACACACACACACACTCGGCCATCACCACCATTTTGTTCTGAACAGGTCTTTGTGCCCAGTGATGAATCACAGATGAGGACATAACACATTACAGCATCCGAATGACTTGCATCTCATCCGTAAACCCAGACATGACAGCCTTTAGCCCCCACCAGTGTAGCATTAGTGTAGCAGCGGATAGCAACAGGTTCCATGCCTCAGTCAGTGAATGGGGTGTGAAGGCGTCTGAGGTTGCCAGCAGTTAGTCTGCTCCCTGCTGCGTTGATCACAGTGCTCGTGCTCGTGCTCTCTCTCTCTCTCTCTCTCTCTCTCTCTCTCTCTCTCTCTCTTCTCTCTCCTCTCTCTCTCTCTCTCTCTCTCTCCTCTCACTCTCTCTCTCTCTCTCTCTCTCTCTCTCTCTCTCTCTCTCTCTCTCTCTCTCTCTCTTCTCTCTCTCTCTCTCTCTCTCTCTCTCTCTCTCTCTCTCTCTCTCTCTCTCTCTCTCTCTCTCTCTCTCTCAATTAGCGTCTAGCTCATCGTTACCGTCTGGAGACAAGCGGAATGAGAAGGGCAGCCGCAAAGCAGTAGAATGAAGCCAGCGTGACGCTGGCCAGCATGATGCTAGCATGCTGCGCCCATTCTACAGATGATTGATTTAGCTACATTACTTTAGCTAGCGAGACTCTAGGTCAACATGACTCTAACAGGCCGTCTACATTCCACTCAATGCTGACTAGCTGCAACAAATTCAGCTGGGTGAATGGGCTACCTCATCTTGGAGCATGAATGTAGTCTTCAGTTGGGACAGCATGTTTCAGCATGACAATAACCATCATTCTACCTCCTGAAGTAGTGAGGCTTTAGCTAGCATGCTAGCATGGTGCAAGCTAACATGGCATGACCTTTGACAGAGATGTTTTAAAATTTGAGTGTGTAACTCATCCAGAAACATTGAGCATGTCACATTGTGGCTCTGCGAGTTGGTTACATAACCTCTTTTACAACATCAGGTTTGACTTGTTATGCCGTACAGAAGCACACACACACACACACACACACCAGAAGACACAGCAGTGTAGTAAACCTGCCACCTCATTAAGGTGACCTGTAACCCCGTTAAGATAACCCAGCAGGTTGCTACGGTAACCCAGCAAGTTGCTATGGTAACTTAGCATGCTGCTAATGGGACCTCCCTGCCACTGGAAATAGGTGAAAAAAAGACAATGTGATAACTAAAGAGGAAATATGCAACAGTGGGGACTGTGGCAGCGTTCATGTGAAGGCTGCCACATGCTGACAGGTAGCGACCACAGCCTACCTGTAGGCACCTGGAGCAAGGTGACCTAAGCCCCTCCCCCGCCCTAGGGCCTCCGTCCTCCCACCAGGTTTGGCTGAGTCGTCATAACAAGCCATTTGAGATCGACCCACTATGGACGTCACAAGCTATGCTACGTTTCACTCAGGTGTACGACGGCTGGATCCACCTCCTGCCTACCAGTTGGTGCAGTCCGCCAGGGAGGTGAGACGTGTCCCAGACCTGTCTCACCTTCCGGGCTCCTACGGTCCAAAGGATTAGGTTCTTTAAACTCAGGGGGAAAAATGGTGACTTTGTACAGACAACAATAATAACCATTTCCTTCCCCCTTATCTTAATATTCCCACAATACACAACCCCAGGCCCGAGGGCGGCAGGGGAAGGGAGGGATGGGAATCGCACCCGGAGCCACTGACCGTCGACGCAGGCGGGCCGGGCCCGTGTGGTCCCGGCGATCTGGCCCCGGCGGCACGCACAGCGTGCTGTCTGGCGAGCCACGGTCCTCAGAGGCACGCTGCTGTCTCGGTTCAGCAGCACCACCTCACAGGTGCCCACCGCCAGCTGACCTGGGGGGGGGGGGGGGAGACAAAGGGCATGGCTCTCAGCATTAATGAGACCTGACACAAGGTGGTGGACGACATTATGAACCACGTGGTGTTTGGTGTTTGTCTGTTGTGTGCACGCACGCACGCATGCACACGCACACACTTGTAGACACACATATATACGTGCATTGCAGGACACACACACAGACCAAACACACATAGGTCTATTGTTATGTGTTCACATTTGTTATGTGAGCATGCACACCCCCACACGCACACCAACCAGAGCCATCCTTGGCTCGACCAATGGCTGTGAAGATAAAATGCCAGGGAATTGTGGGTAATCCTGGGGGCATCGTAGTACAGAGACATTTTCAGAGTGAGTTAGCTCAGGGTAAATAGACACAAGGCTTTTAAAGAACTTTACGACCCCACAGAGTCTAGCCAGCCAGTCTGCTGTTTCAATGGTCTTTCAAATGCCAATTTAATTATTCACAGGTTCACAAACTGAGGGTTAGCCGGGGCTAAAGAGCTGGAGACCTCCAGGCTCATATTATTTTTATGTTGTGTTTTAGTGTTTTAATAGAATGTCTGTTTCATTTGCGATGCCAGTTTCATTCATTACGATATCATGTTCTGTTTTGTAAAATAATGGGAGTGCAAGAACGCAACGTAGATCATCGTTTTGTTCACATAAACAGACAAGCAATCGGAAATGTTATTTATGAATACTTTCACTTCATGCATCGGCAGTTTAACAACAGGGCTGTTGGTGGAATCAAATAAGGAGGCTGCTGTCATATTCCTATTCATATTCATAGAAACATACAATATGTGAAGTGCATTGCAAATGTCAAGCCTTTTTTCGCTTGCCCGGACCTTTGCACGCAAATAAAAACAACATTGCAGAAAGAAGGACGATGTAACCGTGACGAAGAGCTCTGCTCGTCTTCGTGTGCAGGAGAGGGTCTGCGTCTGAACAGAGAGACGACCAAGAGTTTGACATGAGAGCAACTAATCTGGGTGTTTTGGGGGTAAGGCTGGGTGATGTATGACCCGAAGATCCCCGCACAACAGAGAGATATATCTTACTATATGCACATGAATTACCATATGTATGAAATACCAAATAGCACTCCAAACTGTCCACCAGAAGGTCATTACGTTATAGTATATGGTAATCCAAAGTCACATCCCACTGAAAATCTGTTTTTCCCTGCCGTTTCAAAACTTTTAAGGCCATATTTTCCAATCATAATTCATTTAGACTAGGAAATTGCACGTTGAGAAATGTCAATATCTTCTCCTTACATGACTTTATGATACTCCTCAGAAACAATAAACGAGAGGTGAAATATTGCACGGTCCGCCTGGGGACGGATGCCTCAGACGTAAATCCAGCCCCTCTGTGGTGAAGGTCCTCCCTGGTGAAGGTCCTCCGTGGTGAAGGTCCTCCCTGGTGAAGGTCCTCCCTGGTGAAGGTCCTCCGTGGTGAAGGTCCTCCCTGGTGAAGGTCCTCCGTGGTGAAGGTCCTCCCTGGTGAAGGTCCTCCCTGGTGAAGGTCCTCCCTGGTGAAGGTCCTCCGTGGTGAAAGTCCTCCCTGGTGAAGGTCCTCCGTGGTGAAGGTCCTCTGTGGTGAAGGTCCTCTCTCTCTGGTGAAGGTCCTCTGGTGAAGGTCCTCTCTGGTGAAGGTCCTCTCTCTCTGGTGAAGGTCCTCTGGTGAAGGTCCTCTGGTGAAGGTCCTCCGGTGAATGTCCTCTGTGGTGAAGGTCCTCTCTCTCTGGTGAAGGTCCTCTCTGGTGAAGGTTCTCTGGTGAAGGTCCTCTGGTGAAGGTCCTCTGGTGAATGTCCTCTGTGGTGAAGGTCCTCTCTGGTGAAGGTCCTCTGGTGAATGTCCTCTGTGGTGAAGGTCCTCTGGTGAAGGTCCTCTGTGGTGAAGGTCCTTTCTCTCTGGTAAAGGTCCTCTCTGGTGAAGGTCCTCTGGTGAGGGTCCTCTGGTGAAGGTCCTCTGGTGAAGGTCCTCTCTCTCTGGTGAAGGTCCTCTCTGGTGAAGGTCCTCTCTGGTGAAGGTCCTCTCTGGTGAAGGTCCTCTGGTGAATGTCCTCTGTGGTGAAGGTCCTCTGGTGAAGGTCCTTTGGTGAGGGTCCTCTGGTGAAGGTCCTCTGGTGAAGGTCCTCTGGTGAGGGTCCTCTGGTGAAGGTCCTCTGTGGTGAAGGTCCTCTCTGGTGAACGTCCTCCCAGGGTCTCGTGGAGAGGACCTTCCCAGAAGGGCGTTGGTTACGTCTTTCTAACTTTGATCCAAAGGACTGTTGGAATTAACGCATGTTCAGGCAGTCCCACGGCCCTGTGTGAGACTGATCTAGGGTGGTAATCTGCTCGCACGCAGAACACACTCGCTGGACTGGCTGAACATTTAGTTTCATTGGGAAAATCAGTTGTCCGCTAACTGTCCACAAACCTCAATAATAACTTCATTATGAACCCTAAGTTATCAGTATTTTGGGATATGAAAAATAACCCTCTATTTATTGGACAATTGATCACTAATTACAATTCAGAGCATATCAGCTATCAGCTGAATTGTTTAAGATAAAGAACATATAAAATTATCTCTACTGAGCATTTCAAGCTTAACATTAGACATAGCAGTTACAGATAGCGATCCATTGATAAGCCAAATGCTTGATTTTCATATTAAATCTTCCAAATCCTTTTGGGCAATTGCCTTTTTTGTTATGAAAGCAAAAATCCCATAAACACGAAAACTCATCAGCCACTCACCACTGCACTCCAATCTCAATTCATACAGACTTAGTACAGGTGAATACAGACTTACTACAGATGAATACAGCCTGAGTACAGATGAATACAGACTTAGTACAGATGAATACAGCCTGAGTACAGACTTACTACAGATGAATACAGCCTGAGTACAGATGAATACAGACTTACTACAGATGAATACAGCCTGAGTACAGATGAATACAGACTTACTACAGATGAATACAGCCTGAGTACAGATTAATACAGACTCAACACAGAGAGAGACCATCTGATGTTATCCTAGCTACACCCGACCAGCTACTGCACCACCACCCCACCAGCACCACCCCCCCCCATAGCTCCATGGCGGCGTCAGAGCCCCCCGGTCCAGTATCCACTTGGTGGATCGCAGAACTCCCCCCTCCTCATCACCTCCCTCCAGCCAGCAGACGAGGCGGCCTGCTGGAGTAGGGCTGCAGGAGGAGGCTGCTGCAGAGGGAGGAGGAGAAGGAGGTGGAGGAGGCGGGGGTTGTTGGAGGGCTGAGGCAAAGAGATCTGTTTTATTTACGCGTTTGTTTAGCGGCGGGGGCATCATGAAGCACCCGCTTCATTTTTGTGGCATGGAGCCTCATAGCCTCAACACGCGTCACATGACCAGACGTGAGTGTGTGTGTGAGTGCGTGTGTGCGTGTTGCGACCGGGCCGCTTGTGTGTGTGTGTGTGTGTGTGTGTGTGTGTGTGTGTGTGTGTGTGTGTGTGTGTGTGTGTGTGTGTGTGTGTGTGCGGTCGCCCACGGATGTGACGCCGGAGGAGGGGAGCGGTGACGGGGGAGGGGGGGAGGGGAGTGACAGGAGAACGACCTTATCGCTAAATCACGCGTCGGCAGAGGACGCGGCTACAAGCGGTCTGAGGGACTTATTAAGACGCCCTCCTGCCAGATGACCAAAGAGACAAACAGATGGACATCTCACATGCACAACTCTATATGCACGCTGCTTGACCCGGAACAGATGCTCCTGGTAAGAGAGTATATTGGAAAAAGTCCACCAATTCAGGATGGATTAGTTCAGTAGTTCCCTTCGTGCGGAAAGAACCGTGATTTGGTGTACCACACAGTGACAGTGTATGTCTGATACATTTACAAGCACTCTGTTTGTACATTTGAACATTATTATGCATTGAAAGAATAAAACCCATTCAGCCAGCGTGTCTCAATCTGGATTTATTGTCCCTCTCTCAAACCATTCTGTGTCGGGGAGACAAAAAGACAGGGGACTCGAGTTCTGAGGAGATGTAATGACTGGAGCTAAAAAGTGAGAACTGCTGGCTTAACTCCCTCCCAAAATGGGCCGGTGTGCAGTGAGCTAGCAAAACAACAACACCACCACCACTGGGACCCAGGCTGTGCTTAGAAACCAAGCAGCCCGCATTACCTACTCCCACGCCAATCAAATACTCCTGACCAATCAAATATCCCTATTCCTCCAACGCAGAGTACCTCCCCCGTCTCAGACCAGCACATACATCATCATGTCTCCTCGTGGAAACAGAGGTAGGAAGCACCCTGGAGCGCGGTGCCTTTTCCCCCGTCGTCGTACGCACCACATCCCAACGCTGCTGCTGAACACGTACGGCCCGACGCACAGAGCCATTACATAAGCCAGAGCGCTGACTCATCGGGTCTGTGCCTTCTCTTGGCCCGGCCTCGCAAACCGGGAGGAGGCTGTCCATTATAGAACCTCCTGCAGAACCCAGCGCCACAACACTCCCTCGAAAGACAAGTTAAACCCTCCAAGAATGTACTTTCAGTGATGGAAATCGATAACGGTGTGTCTTGAATGTACATATCACACTCGCTGAGCCGCTCTCCTGAACACTCAATTGAATCCTTTAGAAGTCGACTTGTGGTGCTGATGGAGTGAGAGGTCCGTCACACGCTGCCCTCCTCCGTCACATGACACCCAGGCCATCCTGCGTTGGCGTGGAGAGCGTCTCCCACATGGGTATCTTTATATCCGTCTTGTTGGCCTGTGGAGTGGGCTCAGCAACGCACCAATCACATAGCAGCAGCCACACGACGTCACCAACACACAGGGGATCACAGAGACGGAGAGATCACACAACTTTATTGTTCGTCGACAGCCGCACATTTCTTTTGTATTTAACGGAGGGGGGGGGGTTCACATTCAAAGACTCACTATAACAACTATCTACAACACCCCGTTGAGACCAAAAGGGCAATGAGATAGTTATGTTTGTTGCTATGATGGTTTACTTTGAGATGGCCTCACCAATCAACGAAGAATCACCTGCCAAAATGTCTGCCACGCGGATCAAGACCCTTAGCGCCACAATCTGGATGGAGAACTCTCAGGAAGTTTGACTTTGTCTATTATTTTTAAACCAACCCCCTTAAAACCCCCTCGCCACCGAGGTTCACTTGTCTTGGTGACAGTCCACCCACGTCTCTCTCTCTCTCTCTCTCTCTCACTCCCTCTCCCTCTTTCTGAAGGCATAAAATCCCATAGAACCGCTACAATTTAACCCATTACTGTCCCCGTCTCCCCCCCTCCCCCCCGTCTCGCCGGTGCAGTAGTGTCTAACCATGCGCGGGGGGGGGGGGGGGGGGGGGGGGGGGGGGGGCTGGTGCGGGTCGGTACTGAAGAACCATATGCTCCAGAACACAGCCGGGCCCGGCGCATCTCATTAATAGCCAGGCGGCGGCGGGGCTGCAGTGCGGTGGGGGCCGGCCGGGCTGGCGGCCCGCGGCGAGGGAAACAGATGCTCCGCTGACCCGCCGTCCGCGTGGCCGTGATCCGATGTTCTGATACAAGGAGGTCGGTGCCAGCAGGACCACGGCGGCCCACAGCAAAAGAAAAACGGTTGCGATTCCAAGTTCACGCTGTCCTTACAAAGCCCTGGTTGTGTAAAGACAGCGTGAACTGGAGCCACGGCCGTGTGCGGCGGCTCATCCGAGTGTGCTGCCGTGTGGCTGCGGTGCCGGTCTGCCTCGGCTCGCTGGCAGCGCAGACACCAGCGTCTCACTGAGATATCTGTGGATATCTCCCATCTACATCGGGAAGATATGAAGAACCTTTATGTCACCGACAGCGAGAGAACTGACGCAGTGGAAGGTTCAATTAAGATGGTGTGAAGATATTAGGCCGATTTTTTTATTTAACATGCCAATTCATCTTAATTTGATTTTTTTTTGTGGTATATTACGAGCCCACTCTGTTGACTGCTGAGATGCGGGGAACATTCAGCTCGTATTCCTATAATGAGGTGGTTAACGAGGTCAGAGGCGGCATGAGAGATCCTAGATAACAGAAAAGCACGACGCGTAAGAGAGTGACAACTTGATTCCAACCCACATCAGAGAACCCGCAAGCATATCTTTACATCTTAAATCTGTGTATCTTTAAAACACAGCTCAAGACAAACCGACGTGATCACTGATCCAAACCCGTCTCTCTGCATGGAGGCTAGGATGCACCAAATTCATTTCTTATTATATTGTTTTATATGTCAGGTACTGTTTATATTTTACTAATTGTATTGGTTGTGCATTGTTTGCATTGTGCTGTATTTGTTCTAACATCTACCGGTCCAGGGACTCTTGATGTAAAGTAGCTATATAGCTAACTCTAGCCCAATGATTGTGCATGGCTCACAAGTACCCCAAACATGGAACATCTCATTACTTAAAGTGCTTTCACGGAAGGACACGTCAACTCCACACAGAAGATCCTCAGTCCAGGTCCGAGCCCGGCACCATGGTGCCTTCAGGTCTTGATTCTAGACAACGAGCTTCCCCCCACCGTTTCACAATGAAACAATTCTCAGAATAAACAAGCACCTATCTACTTCATGAAACGCAGCTCTGCTCGCGCATGCTCCACCCTACTTGTCTGCGAGGAGACATACAAGACACAAGAGTCCCGAAACAGGGCACACAAAGGCAGGATGGAGGAGGAGGAGGCTTGTTAAGACATTCCCGCTGCTCTGAATGCGGTCAAAGAGAGTCTTTTTAAGCCCAGCGCCTCCCTTTCCAGAGAACAACAACAACAATAGGGAGGAGACAGAGAAGCTGTCCTCCAATCCAGCAGGTCAGGTCGCTGATGGTTGAACACACTTCCCATTTCACACAACACGCCAGGAAAAAATATCGCCTTTCTTCCGCTGCCAAATTGAACAAGCTGGAGAAGAACAGAAAAAAGAGATTCTGGTCTTTAATGGTAAACATGGCCTAGTTTTCCCAGGCCCCAGCAGATGCACACCAACAAGGCCTCAGATGATTGTCTTCACAGCCAAGGTCGTAATCAAAGCTGGAGCAGAGTGTGCCGGGTGGGAATATGGCGTGTTGTAAATGGCTCATTCCTTTTTCATCCAACAGATTCCCAGCAGCTCAGATCACTCCAACAGTGGACAGACAGACTCAGTATGTCTACTGAGGCCCGGGGGAACCTGGTCATCATGGCACCATCATGGCTGTGAGATACATCTCACAACCAGGCTAGCAGGGACACACACAAGAGCCAAACTATACAGCTACACACTAAACTAAACCTTTGTCGCACATCTCCTCTGAGCTCAGCTCTCCCGGTTAAAGGGTTAAAGGTAAGCACAAGCTGGGGCAACATCGGGACAGTTCTCTCAGATTAACAAACACAAGGGCCTTAGACAGTGTTGGAAACGCACACAGAGACCCATAGAAAACATGCCCAATGCATGTTTCAAGCACTTTGATGGCAAGAAAATGAAAAGGCTTTTTGTAATTCAATATCGACATTTCCTTTCCTGCATATCTTTGATGTCAATGTCTGAGTATCTCACATAGCGCTAGCATTTACAGATAGATATATGTATCTACATATACTGTATGTAGATACATATATCTATCTATATATCTAACACAAAACATCTAATGATGAAATATCAGGCAAGTTCACCTGAGCACACGTTGGCTCAGCGTCCCACAGCTAGATGTATGTATCTACATAGAGTATATCTCCATTTAGAAATAGGCATTTCTACAGATAGATAGATATATAGACAGATAGAAGGACTCCTTAGCCATCATCATTCGTCATTTAATATATTTCAAGATGAAGTAAACGGTGTCCAGCAATTGGCTGAGATCTCCCCAGGAGTCCCTCAAGCACGTGAACAATCACATCTGTGGACTGGGACTGGAAGCCGAGCTTCAAACACAAGGATACTCCCAGGGGAAGAAAGCGCGTGGCTCCCGGTGGCTCGGTCCGTTACCAGCAGTGCAGAGGGATTCAAACAGGCGACCAGTGAGGAGTGTGAGCTGTGGGACGCTGAGCCAACGTGTGCTCCGGTGAACTTGCCTGATATTTCATCATTAGATGTCTTGTGTGGCGTTTCATCAAGAAACATTTCATCTTCTTCCACATCCCACTGTATGCTAAAAACGACCGCTGTTGTTGACTCCATCACCAATGTGCTTTTTGGGGGGTGGGGGGGTTGCCAATGGTAACTTATGAATATCAGTATCAGCCCAGACATTTTAAATGACCTGTCCCCTGCTGCCATGACGGACAAAGATAAGACAAAATGGCCCTTTTTTTAATCCCAGGTGGAATATTCAGAGAACATTTGCAGCAGAACTACTAAAATGGAGCAGGCAAATCCACTAGGATGGCCAGACCAGATGTCCAGGTGTACCATGGGAGTCGCGGTCCACCCAGGGGGAGCACGTGGTGGGGAAATCAGACAGGGCTGACAACTTACAACAACCTAAAAGCTGTTTTCACACTAATAGCGAGACATCTGAACAGTCTGTACATCGCTTCCCAGAGCTGCTGGCCTCTCTGCCCACCTGTTCAGCCCACGTCTCTGTTGGCCACGGACCTCGTGGGCTGACAACAGAACAAGGAGGCATGCAGTACAACTCCAGATACGCTGAATACTTTCCCATGAAAAATGGAAGGAGGATTAGCATCAAAAGGAAAGTGGGCATGGAACAGCACTCACAGCGCTGTATTGCTGCCGTGGCGTGATGTGATGCGTCCAGGCAGGTGGGATGGGTCTACTCCCAGGTAAAAGGTTCTGGGTTTGAACCCCAGCATGTCCTACCTGTAGGTAGGCCTACACCCCTGAGCTACATGCCCCGCACCACTCCTGTCATGTATCCGCATTCACTGCAAGTCGCTTTGGATGAAAGTGTTGAAAAAAGAATATTTCCTGGAAGTTGGGGCAGTAAAATAAGGCTGGTGATCATGCAGGATTGGGCCATTGTGGGGGAGGTGCCGCGCTTCTCCCTGTTTACTCCCAAAGTAGTTCAGCCCCCCATGGCGTTATTATCAGCTGGAAATGTAACACCCGCAATCACAACAACAAAAACGCGTTAGAGGAAATTATTGGTGTTTCATTTCCGAACAAACAATGCGCATAAAACATGCTAACAAGGTACGGCGGCGCGTTCTCATTTCATGTTTTTATTTCGGGGGCCGAGTGAATCATATTTATGTCCACGCGAAGTGTGCATTACGAGAGTGTTCATTATTTTTGATATAGCGGTCAGGGCTGGCAGGCATGGCTGGCTGCCAAGCTACAGGCTAGCGTGTAGCAGCATCTCATGCATTACCACTGGAGTAATTAGACCTAGCATCCACAATGTTTCCCTCTCTCGCTCGGCTAAGATGCTCGCCTTGCCAAGCCGAACACCTCACTAATGGCCATCTATTCCGATGGTCGATGAAATAAATAAATATGTTGTGCTCTCAGGACCACAGCTAATGATGTTTGTTGTTGAGGGCTGTGGCCGGTGGCTCCGGAGTCGGCACAGCAGAGGTAGGCCTGCTTCAGAGCTCAGGCCTGCTTTGCTTTGGAGCTCGGAGGAAGGCCTGCTTTAGAGCTCAGAGGTAGGCATGCTTTGCTTTGGAGCTCGGAGGAAAGCCTGCTTCAGAGCTCAGAGGTAGGCCTGCTTCAGAGCTCAGAGGTAGGCCTGCTTTAGAGCTCAGAGGTAGGCCTGCTTCAGAGCTCAGAGGTAGGCCTGCTTTAGAGCTCAGAGGTAGGCATGTTTTGCTTTGGAACTCGGAGGAAGGCCTGCTTCAGAGCTCAGAAGTAGGCCTGCTTTAGAGCTCAGGGGTAGGCCTGCTTTAGAGCTCAGAGGTAGGCCTGCTCTAGAGCTCAGAGGTAGGCCTGCTTTAGAGGTCAGAGGTAGGCCTGCTTTAGAGCTCAGGGGTAGGCCTGCTTCAGAGCTCAGAGGTAGGCCTGCTTTAGAGCTCAGGGGTAGGCCTGCTTTAGAGCTCAGGGGTAGGCTTGCTTTAGAGCTCAGGGGTAGGCCTGCTTCAGAGCTCAGAGGTAGGCCTGCTTTAGAGCTCAGGGGTAGGCCTGCTTTAGAGCTCAGGGGTAGGCCTGCTTTAGAGCTCAGGGGTAGGCTTGCTTCAGAGCTCAGAGGTAGGGGACTGACAGCCACGGGTTAAGGACGACTGTGGCCTTCGGCTGAGTTAATTTAGGACACTTTTTTGTTTGCTAAATGGAGGCATGAACAGCTGCAGGGCCGCCAAATCATCATGGCCCCAGTGTGCCTCGTTGACTCAGGTTATCATGCTTCCAATTAGAGAAATAGTGACCGATATTCATTGGTCTTTTCGCATGTTTTTTTTTCACAAGTTGGAGAGGATCTAAATGTTATTAGTGGAGAAGATAGTTTACACCGATGTTCACATAAACCATTGGTGAAACCAATAGTTTCTCATTTCATTCAGTGAATGTCACTTCATCTCAACACACCATGACGGCACATTTCAACAAGACCACACATTTCAAACAAGACAACATATTTCAACCATAGTTCAAGCATACTTCAATAACAAGGCACCACATGTCTACCAGACACCGGGAAGCATCCGTCTGAAGCAGACGGTACCCCCCGTGGCGGCCAGGAGCAGACCTACCCTCTCTGATGAGGTGGGAGTAGATGACCAGCAGTAACAGCAGGCAGCACAGCGACGCTGCGCCTCCACCTGCAGAGAACGTCCTCCCCCCGGACTGCATGTCCCGTTCCACCGTCCCCCGCGGCCCCGACCTCCCTGATCAACCCCCCCCCCCAACTTCCGCGGCTCTACTTCAGATGGCACGCAGGTCCACTCGAGAGACGGGGGTACTTTGGTTAATCCACGGCTGATTCCAATCCCGGCCGCTAGCATCCATTTTGGCGAATAACACGGGAGCGCAGCCCGGCTGGAGGCTGATCCGCACCACAAGTCCACCACAGCGCGACGCGGAGCCCACTTCACTAGTTAGTACATGAACCCGAGTTCGGCTGATCGCCTTCCGAAAAGAGCTATTCTGTATTCTTCGCCAAGCATGAACGGCACAAAGTGGATGAAAACAGCCTGGGCTGCACTTCCGAAGGTTAAATCCCCAGTCAGCTTTAAGGGGAGACGAGCCGACGGGTCTCCGTCGCGTCGCTTTGCGCCGCTTTGCGCCTGGCACGGCGCACCACCGCCGCGCTGTTTCCCGTTAACTTGTGATGCTGAGCGACACCTCGGGGAAATATTTAGCCCGGTACACCGTTTACACCGACATCCGAGACATGGGACCTCTTTATCATCGGCTACGCGGCGAAACCTAAATGCGCACACACGTCAACGCGTCACATAACGGCGTTCAGCGGAGCGTCTGCAACACTTCAGGCGACACCAGAAAACCTGGGCTGGGTTGGACCGACGAGCCTCTCGGTGGACCGAACCACAACCACCGCGGAGAGTCTGGAGTTGCCTTCAGGCACAGACGGAAGAAGTTCTTCTGGGTCCAGTCCTCGGTGTGTGCTGGCTGATGATCACCTGTGAGATCTTCACCTGGACGGACGGAGCGGGAATGCTCTCCCCCTTCGACCACCGACCGGTGAGCAGAAACGGGTACCGAGCAGATGGTTTTTTTGTTGTAAACTCGCGTCAAGTTGGCGTGGTGGTCGGTCGGCGGACGGACGGTTGATGGCTTCTGTGAGGAGCTGCAGCGCTGCAACTTGTCCTCCTCAGTAACACTGTTCCCTCTGCCCAGCACCACGAGCCTGGCGTAGACCGCCCACACACACACACACACAGCTACGCACACACACACACACACACACACACACACACACACACACACACACACACACACACACACACACACACACACACACGCAGAGAGACACTCGCACGTACGCACGCGCACACGCAGATGCGGGACGCATACTCGCACGCACGCACACAAACTGGCGCGCACACGCCTGGAGACGCACAGGTGCTTTCAGACAGATTTAAATAACAAGCGAACAAACACGCACGCTCACGGACGCGCACATCGCTGGAAACGCACGCGTGCAGTTTGCTTCTGAAAAACAGGGGGAAAGCTACAGTTTGGGGCTATAAATGTCAAAGTGTGGTTAATGAATCCTGTTTAGACGTATGTCCTCGCCCAGAGCTAGAAAGACACACTCTCCCGTGGCTCTAGCCCTCTCCCTCTCCTCTCCCCGCCTGGCCCACCTTCAACACCACCCCCACACCACCGCACCACCTAAATGTGGTTAGTCGAAAATGTGATTTAAAGTTTATCCTTGCTGGATGTGGAGTCATCCAGCAAGGATACCCCCCCCCCCCCCCCACACACACACACACACACACACACACACACACACACACACACACACACTATTCGACTAAAGTTAGCTCCACTTATGCGTCATTATCGGGATATCTTGTTTGGCTGAAGGCTGTTAGCAAGGTCAACTGTTTCAGCCCTGCTGCAGGTATACAAGTGTGCCTGAATTGAGAATTGGCTAGTAGGCCTACAGTAATATATAGAGCTGCGTATTCGCACTGATCCACCTGGGAGGATGATTAAATGGGAAGAGCTATTTTTAAAATGGGGCTGCTGTGATACCCACCAAATAATGGAAGGAGTGGGTAGGTGACATGTTTCCTATAATCTTATAAAGCCATTGTCAGCCTACACACACACACACACACACACACACACACACACACACACACACACACACACACACACACACACACACACACACACACACCTTGTTATGGATGAGATTAAGTGAAAATTTACTTTTTTTTTAAACTTCTTAATTTCCACATTTCCACTAATATTATAACTCAGATGATATATTATCTATTCAACAAAGAATGTGTTCAGAAATTGCTCACTTCTCATTAAATATTAAAATCTTCCTCTGAAACGAAGTATTTGGTGTTCGGTCACTGATGTTGGGTGCTGGGCTTGCCCCACATCCAACATCCTACTTATCTTCTCAACACACCACGTTACACGAGGTCTGCTCTGACCACCATCTCACACCGCCAGCTCCCATGCTGCCGTGATGTTTTATGTATCTCATTTATGTTTGACAGGTAATTTATCATTTTTTGGGGCCATTTTCTGCCTTTTATGGATGACTGTGAAGGTGGACAGGACAGTGGTTTTGAGGTAGGGAACTACAGGGGGAATCGTGCTACAAGCCGTTTTGCCCTGCGTGGGTGACAGACCAACAGGGTGGGCTGTAAGCTGCCCCTAAGTGTTTGTTAACTCAGCCCAGATGCTACACTATGCTGCACTGTAAGCTACCACACTGCACTATATTACAGTACAATGCGATTCGTTAGGCCTTCTACACAACACAATACATCACAGTAACACACTACACTGTAGTGTGACATACTACTGCACACAACAGTGTTACACTGCACTAGTGTTCTACAGTTGCAATACACTATGCCCCATGACACCAGACCACGTTAGTGTAACACGCGGCACTGCACTCCGTCACACTGCGCTAAACCGCACTACAGTGAGACACACCACTGCACTGCAGTGATACACACCACTGCACTACAGTGATAAACTGCACTGCAGTTAGACACACCACTGCACTACAGTGAGACACACTACTGCACTGCAGTGAGACACACGACTGCACTATAGTGAGACACACTACTGCACTGCAGTGAGACACAGGACTGCACTACAGTGAGACACACTACTGCACTACATTGAGACACACCACTGCACTACAGTGAGACACACCACTGCACTACAGTGTAACACTCCACACGCCATGACACTGCACTGCTCCTAACGGCGGTAAAGAGGCCCTTGGAGTTGTGGCGCCGCAGGGCGTGTTGACATGGCGCCGAGACGCGCTGAGGAGCGCCTGTCCTTTCCAGACGCAGCGGACCTTGAAAGAACAACACAAATAAATCTCAACCAGAAGCGAGGCCCCGCATGCAATTACCCGTGGCCGGACGTGAGCCTTATAATGAAGTGGAGAGTCCACGGGCCCTCGCTCTCCAGCCAGCGCAGAGCTCCACCCTCCCTGTGTGCTGTGTGCTTCATACCACCATGATGATGAGGAAGATGATGATGATGATGATGGTGATGAATGTTCTCGTGCGGCGTGATCATTGTCCCTCATCTGAACCTCTGCCCGAGGTGCTGAAAGCCGCCGTTAACAGGAGACGAAGGGCGGCAGGCTTCGTTTTCTCCAGCTGTCCATCAATCAGCAGTGACACGCTCATAAAAGAAGCCCGTCCGTCCTCGCCAGGCGCCGCTTGGCTGCCACGCGCTGCTTATTTACATGACTGCCGGTCGCCTCGCCCCGCGTCCATAATCGGGCCGAGATGGAGGGGGTGGGGGGGAGGGGTTGGCGCTCGCCGTCTCCGCTCAAATGATTCGCCGTCTTAAATAAGTTCCCGGGCAGCGGCGCTAATGGAGGCGCGCGGCGGACTGTACTCCATAAACAGGCGTGGCGTGGCCCGCCACACCGCGCTTCAATTACACTTCAGCTGACAAGACGGAGTCAATAGCCGGCCGGCAGCCATGTGATAGCCGCCGGCGCTGATGGACTTGCTCCGCCGCCACATTAAGATTAGAAGTGTTTTTCCCCCCCTTTGTGTACGCCGCCTCTTTCATCACGTCCCGGCCCCACAATGGTGTGATGGATTCAGTGTACGGCAAAGCCCTCCGGGGATCCGGGCTATTGTCTCGCCCGTCGAGATTCTGAACTGTTAGATAATAGAGGCGGGATAAAACAGCCGTTCCCTCAGACTCATTAGACAAAGATAAATACAATACATTTCGAGAGATTTAGTTTGTCTTCAGGCCTTTTGGTAAAAAAAATAAAAACATGGCCACCATTGTTGTGGCGTGATATTGGCGATGGATCACAGTTGCGGCGGAGTGTTTGTTTTTGATTAGGATTGTGTAATGGCTTCACACACACATTGGATTCTCAGTGAGCTGCTTGGACCAGTCAATACTAAACCTCTCATTAATGGTGCAGAACTGATTAGCGGGAGGGGGAGCGGGGGGGGGGGGGGTGGGGTGGGAGATTCATTTAGACCCTAATTAAACCCTCCTAGGTGGGAAGGTTCGATCGCACCGGAAAGTTTCATCAAGAAGCGCTCCGTCTGTGCATCAACATGGCCTCCGTGTGGGGCCATCTCAGACCTGATGAGCTGGCGTGTCATGGGCTGCTCCAGAAGGGCGGTGTGGTGGTGCTGCTGGTGGAGGCGGTGGTCTTTGGGGGTGGTCTCAAGCTGTAGAGACCAGGGGTGACCCAGCGTCTGGATGGCTGGGTGGGTTAGGATCTTGGAGTGGGTCTTGATCAAGATTTGATAGATCCTAGATCCCTGATAGTTCATTGATCCTGCTTAGTGTGGGTTTAGTTCAAGGGTTGGTTTGGGTCCTCGTTGATTGGGGGGTTTGGGTATGTTAGTGAGTCTGGATCCAGAGTTTGGTTCCTGGTGGCCCCAGTTAGATCCAGGTCATGTTGGATCTTGGCTCAGGTCCTGGCAGCTAGATTCTTCTCCTCTGCCTCCTTCAGGAGCTCCTGGTTTACTCCTGAACGCTAAGCTGTGGGAATGATTTGTGTGTGCGTGTGCATGTGCACGTGTGATGAATAATGTGTGTGTGTGATAAATAACACTTGTGTGTTTGACCTGTCAACTTATCTCCCGGACACCAATTACATGGCGTAGGTTCCATTCCCCTGTGTAACCCAACAACAATCCACAATAGAGCACTCAAAACAGTCAAATAGACACACTGCCACTACTATGGTGGTGGTGGGTGTGAAACGCTGTGTGTGCGGTGTGTGTGTGTGTGTGTGTGTGTGTGTGTGTGTGTGTGTGTGTGGTGTGTGTGTAGTGTGTGTGTGTGTGGTGTGTGTGTAGTGTGTGTGTGTGTGGTGTGTGTGTGTGTGTGCGTGCGTGCGTGCGTGCGTGTGTGGTGTGTGTGTGTGTGCGTGTGTAGTTCCCAGTCCTGTATTAATTCTCATTGAGCATAACCTCGTTTCCCTGGCTGCCTTCGCACATCAACAGCGTCAACCATGGAAAGCAATAAAAATATAACTAGATAGAAAAACAAAACCACAAAAAAAACCAACTGAATGTTTACCTGCGGGCCGTTCTCTCCCCCTCAACGCGGTGTTCAGCCTACTGCTGCAATCATTCATTTTATTTCTTTCATTTCCTCCCCGAACACAAAACAAGTCCTTTTGCGTGTGTGTTGCGCACGTGACTGTGTTCCGGGCAGGTGGTCCCTAATGGGCCAGCCGTGCTAATTGAGAATGTTAAGAGAAGTCTCCATGGCAACCGAACGTACCTCTGCTACCATCAACCCCGCGATGTGGGGGGGTCGCCCCGCGGTTCAGAGGGGGGCTTTGTGTGTGCCGAGGGGAAAGTAAGAGAGAGAGAGAGAGAGACCATGGATGGACCGGCCGGGTGGGCCTCCACCCGCGGTTCCCTGCCTGAAGCTTCATTTATACCTCTGGGTCGCGCAGCCGCTGTGGGACCACCGTGCGTGGGTCTTGAGGGACACCGTGGGTCTTGAGGGAAGGAACACCGTGGATCTCGAGGGAACACCCTGGGTCTCAAGGAACACCATGGGTCTCAAGGAACACCATGGGTCTCAAGAGAAGGAACACCGTGGGTCTCAAGGAACACCGAGGGTCTCAAGGAACACCATGGGTCTCAAGGAACACCGTGGGTCTCAAGAGAAGGAACACCGTGGGTTTCAAGGAACACCGAGGGTCTCAAGGAACACCATGGGTCTCAAGGAACACCATGGGTCTCAAGGAACACCGAGGGTCTCAAGAGAAGGAACACCGTGGGTCTCAAGGAACACCATGGGTCTCAAGGAACACCATGGGTCTCAAGGAACACCGAGGGTCTCAAGGAACACCGAGGGTCTCAAGGAACACCGTGGGTCTCAAGGAACACCGAGGGTCTCGAGGAACACCGAGGGTCTCAAGGAACACCGAGGGTCTCAAGAGAAGGAACACCGTGGGTCTCAAGGAACACCGTGGGTCTCAAGGAACACCGAGGGTCTCAAGAGAAGGAACACCGTGGGTCTCAAGGAACACCGTGGGTCTCAAGGAACACCGAGGGTCTCAAGAGAAGGAACACCGTGGGTCTCGAGGGACCGCCAGCAGAGCTCAGGCTACAGCTCTCCAAAACACGGCAGCACGCCAAGGCGCCATGACACCGCGGAGGCTGAGTGGCTCAGCGTCGACGACGGCGAGAAGACAGAGCAGACAAAACCCTCAGAACCAGAACCGTGAGTGTTTCCCTGGCAGAGCGGCCCGCGGCACCGGAGCCCCAGCGGCCATCCCACTCAGAAGTATTTTGGCCTTTATTCCGAGCGGTCAGGCGCTGGGTGAATGATTTGGGGTCTCCAGGATGATGCATATCGCCATCACATTCAGGCTGTCAGGGTCTGTACCTTGTGAGCTTCCAGGTTCACGGTTGTGGCATTTCTGCCGCTGTTGTGGCAACCACAGAATACATTGACGCTGTGGTAGAGTTATTATAGTTCTATTTTTTGAATAAAAATGAAAATATCTACTTCCCAGTCAGAGCAAATGTCAGGCACTAATTAAAAATACACATGTAAACCTGTGTATTACTGTAAAACTTTCCCTATGTCACTTTTTTGACATGCTTTTGAGGGAACCTTCAGAGTTTGTTCAACTTTGTTTGAATGAACTTCAGAACTTTGCAGAAACATTGATTCCTACAGCCCACCATTTTTTACCCTCAACATTTCTAGAAATTATGAGTGTCTGAAAGAATATAAACCCACCCACCCACGACTCAATCAAACAACACCATTTTTTTGTATGTCTCTCTAAATCAATTTGGTGTGTGGAGTAAAGCGAGTAAATCACATTGGGAGCAGACGTGATGGCAGCAGAGGAGGAGGAGGAGGAGGAGGAAGAGGAGCAGGAGGAAGACAGCCTGAGAGTTAGTGGAGCAACCTGCTGAATTAAATAAAACCACAGTACCCTCTTGGGAGAAGGTCCCTCCCAGACCAGGAGAAGAAAGATTGGGCCTGCATCACAGCGCTGTGTGTGGGTGTGTCTGTATCAGTGTGTGTGTGTGTGTGTGTGTGTGTGTGTGTGTGTGTGTGTGTGTGTGTGTGTGTGCACTTTACATCCAGAGATCCTATTTGTAGTCACTGGGGACTCCCAGTGGCATGCTGCTATTCATCTTCCCTAGTGAGTATGTGTAGCTAGCCAGCATTGCTAGCACGTTTAGCTAGCTAGTGTAGCTGGCATGTGTAGCTAGCGCCTGTAGCTAGCACGTGTTGCTAGCCAGTGTAGCTGAGCGGGTTTTAGCTGCATTTTTTCCATATATAATTATTCCAAAGTTGGGTGATAGATACTTTTTATTTACTTATTTTGGGGAGTAGAATACTCCCATGGTTCTGGGTTCAAACCCCAATGTCCCCCTGAAGGCACCCTTGAGCAAGATGCCTACCTGCCATTAATGAAATGTATTGAAAGAAACTTAGCTCTTGTCACTGTGGATACAATTGTGGTTAAATTGAATGACGGAAGCTTATGAATCCCATCTTCTGGAAGCTAGTAGGGGATTAGTAGCCAGTAGAGCAATTAGTTTGTGGGAACACTGAACAAAGTGAAGAAAAATAAAACAATAGAAATGGTGATGAAAGTTTGGAGAGGCGTTCCCATGTTATTTCCAATCTATTTTCGTTTCTACTATTCTGAGGTTCTTGTTGGGCACCATTTTTGAAGTTCGGCTCCACTAAATCAAACATTTAACAAATGGGTGTTGACCCCATTTCTTCCGTCACTTTCAATTTTACACTCGGCTGGCCAGTAATCTTGCTCTGCTAAGTTTAAACTGTGAGCTCCTAATATTGGCATTAATTCATTATTTCCTCAGAAGAAAACCGTGACAAATTAAAAACATTTAACGCACCTATCTGTGACTTCCAGCGAGCGGCAGCCCCACGAATTGGTAAAAACATGGTGTGGGGGGGGGGGGGGGGGGGCGTCGGCGGTCCTTCTAGGAGAGCTGGGGGCGAGAGGCACAACGGGGGGCAAAGTGAGAGGCAAAAACACCACGAGGCAGCCCCCCGCTGTGCCGGGAGCCACGCCCCGAACAGTGAGCCGGGCGTGGAACAGGTGAGGGGGGCGTGGAAAAGGTGAGGGGGGCGTGGAAACAGTGAGGGGGCGTGGAACAGGTGAGAGGGGCGTGGAAACAGTGAGGGGGGCGTGGAAAAGGTGAGGGGGGCGTGGAAAAGGTGAGGGGGGCGTGGAAAAGGTGAGGGGGGCGTGGAAACAGTGAGGGGGGCGTGGAAACAGTGAGGGGGGCGTGGGAACAGCGAGGCGGGCGTGGAAACAGCGAGGGGGGAGTGGAACAGGTGAGGGGGGCGTGGAACAGGTGAGGGGGGCGTGGAAACAGTGAGGGGGGCGTGGAAACAGTGAGGGGGGCGTGGAAACAGCGAGGGGGGCGTGGAAACAGCGAGGGGGGCGTGGGAACAGCGAGGCGGGCGTGGAAAAAGCGAGGGGGGCGTGGAAACAGTGAAGGGGCGTGGAAACAGTGAGGGGGGCGTGGAAACAGCGAGGGGGGCGTGGAAACAGCGAGGGGGGCGTGGAAACAGTGAGGGGGGCGTGGAAACAGTGAGGGGGGCGTGGAAACAGTGAGGGGGGCGTGGAAACAGTGAGGGGGGCGTGGAAACAGTGAGGGGGGCGTGGAAACAGCGAGGGGGGCGTGGAAACAGTGAGTGGGGCGTGGAAACAGCGAGGGGGGCGTGGGAACAGCGAGGCGGGCGTGGAAAAAGCGAGGGGGGCTTGGAACAGGTGAGGGGGGCGTGGAAACAGTGAGGGGGGCGTGGAACAGGTGAGGGGGGCGTGGAAACAGCAAGGGGGGCGTGGAAACAGTGAGGGGGGCGTGGAAACAGTGAGGGGGCGTGGAAACAGTGAGGGGGGTGTGGAAACAGTGAGGGGGGCGTGGAAACACTGAGGGGGGCGTGGAAACAGTGAGGGGGGCGTGGAAACAGTGAGGGGGCCTGGAAACAGTGAGGGGGGCGTGGAAACACTGAGGGGGGCGTGGAAACAGTGAGGGGGGCGTGGAAACAGGAGCCGCGTTTTTGAGGCTGAAATGGAAGAGCTCAAAACCCTTTGACAGGTCCGACACAAGGGGATAATCAGGCCCAGGGGACCCCCAGCGCGCATGAGTGGGTCAGCCCCACACATCCTCACACCCCGCACTCAACCAGAGAGTGACCTTTAAATAAATACATACGCAAATAAATAAATAACTTCACGCTGCCAGCAGACATGCAGCAGTGCATGCTGTGCCACAGGCAATCTCCTCCAATTTACATTTTACAATTCTATAAAAAAAATGAGTCAAATTAATCTGGCGTCTGGCCGTTCTCAACAGAACGCCCTTTAAATTCCCATTTGCTTGATCTAATTTAGCTGTAGCTAGTTTTTATTAAGGTGCTGCACAGGGTTGGAGGTTAGGAAATCTACTTATATGGATAATGTCACATGGTATCAGCATTGTAATGCGCCCCATGATGGAAATGATATGCTCGGCGGCCAATAATAACGAGGTCATCGCGTATCCACTCTCCCAGTTCCAAACTTTGGGGGGGGAGGGGGGGGGGTTTGGGGGGGGTTACCTCAAGGAAAGCGTCTCCAGCAGCCCGACTCAGGGGCCCACCGCAGTGTGGAGGACGGACTGGAGGAGAGGCTTCAGCCCTCTGATTAAGTGCTCCATCTTCAAACCATTTACTGCCGCCAGGAGCCAACCTTGAGGAAGAGGAATCGGGGAGGAAATTGAGAGAAGAAAGGATAGCGCCCGATAGCATCGGCATCCCATCCCTGTGCACCTACTACGCCCGGCGTGATAAAACAGTTCAGATTTATGTGAGACAAGAGAGGGAAGGAGAGAGAGACGCTATCTGCAGCAGCAAGCGTGCTCGACCGCCGGTTCCAAAACACAGTGTTTGGAATCAAATCATTTCATTTTCGTGACGCCCCCATTGTTTTTGCGCAGTGTTGACGCTCAACGAATGGATTGGCGGTGGCGGTGGTGGTGTTGGTGCTGATGGTGGTGATGGGGATGGCGGTGATGATGGTAGTGGTGATGGTGGTGGTGGTGGTGGTGGCGGTGGCGGTGATGGTGGCGGTGATGGTGGTGATGGTGGCGGCGGCGGCAGCGGCAGTGATGGTGGTGTGGTGGTGGTGGTG
>JAXIVH010000006.1:1611303-1633803 GCA_036785325.1 Urophycis tenuis
AGCCCCCCCCCCCCCCCCCACACACACACACACACAGCCCCACCCCAGACAGCCCCCCCACCACATTATTTCACCAGAAAACAAGAACGACTCAAACACCACCACATGGCTTTGTAAACGATGGCTTTCATTTATGACATTTATTCCATGCACTGAAGTGTGTGTGTGTGTGTGTGTATGTATGAATGTATTGGTGTGTGTGTGTGTGTGTGTGTGTGTGTGTGTGTGTGTGTGTGTATGTATGAATGTATGGTGTGTGTGTGTGTGCCTTGTGTCTCTGAGCCAGAATACATGACCCTGTTCTGCTATAAAGATTCTAATAAAAAGGTTAAAAAAAAAAGGCTTTTAAAGCTGAACCTGCATGTAGAATCACTGTGTGGCTGAGGAACCTTCAGGTAGGAGTCAAGTAACCAGCCTGTCCTGTTAGATAGCCTCTGTTCCCCGCTCATCTCGGGTCTCCTCTCTCCTCACTGTGTCTCCTCTCAGCTCCTCTCCTCTCTCCTCAGTGTCTCCTCTCAGCTCCTCTCCTCTCTCCTCACTGTGTCTCCTCTCAGCTCCTCTCCTCTCTCCTCAGTGTCTCCTCTCAGCTCCTCTCCTCTCTCCTCAGTGTCTCCTCTCTTCTCTCCTCAGTGTCTCCTCTCAGCTCCTCTCCTCTCTCCTCAGTGTCTCCTCTCAGCTCCTCTCCTCTCTCCTCACTGTGTCTCCTCTCAGCTCCTCTCCTCTCTCCTCAGTGTCTCCTCTCAAGCTCCTCTCCTCTCTCCTCAGTGTCTCCTCTCAGCTCCTCTCCTCTCCTCAGTGTCTCCTCTCTTCTCTCCTCAGTGTCTCCTCTCAGCTCCTCTCCTCTCTCCTCATTGTCTCCTCTCAACTCCTCTCCTCTCTCCTCACAGTGTCTCCTCACAGTGTCTCCTCTCAGCTCCTCTCCTCTCTCCTCAGTGTCTCATCTCAGCTCCTCTCCTCTCTCCTCACAGTGTCTCCTCTCTCCTCACAGTGTCTCCTCACAGTGTCTCCTCTCTCCTCACAGTGTCTCCTCACAGTGTCTCCTCTCAGCTATTCTCCTCTCTCCCCACGGTGTCTCCTCTCAGCTCCTCTCCTCATCAGTGTCCTCCTCTCCTCCTGTCCATGAGGTTGCTCCACCCTCTCATCTGATCCCAGAAGAGAAGGTGGAGGAGAAGAGAAGGGGTGTTTGTGTGTGTGTGCGATGGTGGTTATGGAGGCAGATGACTTGGGAGAAGGAGCAGAGGAGGAGAGAGAGAGAGAGAGAGAGAAAGAGAAGGAGGAGAGGGCGGAGGAGAGAGAGGAGACAGAAGGACGAGAGAGAGGGAGTAGGGAGGAGGAGAGGGAGAGGCACAGTGAGAATCTCATGCTTGAACAACGCTGGCCTTGTCAACCACCGTTACGCCTGTTAAGACACACCACCGAAATGGAGGGAGTGGAGGATGAGGAGGGTGAGGAGGTGGAAGAGGAGGAGGAGGAAGAGGTGGTCTCAGAGCTCTTCTATAATAAGAAAATCTGTGCTGACTCATGGCTTCAGGGCTGTCTGCTCCAGGACACCCTTATCCTCCATCTCAGAGAGGAAGGAATGTGCGCGCGCACACACACACACACACACACACACACACACACACACACACACACACACACACACACACACACACACACACACACACACACACACACACACACACACACACACACACACCTGTTTACTACTATTCAATTACTACTACTGTTATTCAATTAAATTATACAGAAAATACATATTTCTAAATGTCTCTCTATATGTTTCTATATGTGGGGGCAGGATGGACTATGGATGAAGGCATCCTAGAGCAAGATGTCCTAGCCTCCACCTGCTCCTGAAGGAACTGCTCTGCAAGTTTGGATAGAAGTGTCTGCAAAATGACTGAAAATTAAAATATCTCATTCTCTTCACTATCCACATTATGGGATGGCCGAACAAAGAGCTTTCACTGGAGCCAGAAACATCTTCCTCCCCAGCCACCCCTCCCCCACACTCACTAATCCCAACTGGAGGAGAATCTAGACCACTTCCCCACACACACACACACATCTTTGTGTGTGTGTTCCTCAGACTGTGTGCATGTATCGGTGGAAGCCGCATGGCGTGTGTGTGTGTGTGTGATTGATGGTCTCCTGTTCACTGCTCTTTATGGCCCCCTGCGTGTGTTATGGAGAATGAGAACAACAGGAGACGTCCTGCAGCAGACCCAGGGTACCCCCCCTGTGTCAGACCTCCAGGAGAGACAGACAGGGGCAGGGATCCGCCACGGGCCACTCACCTAGAATTATTGGGTTGTTATAATCTCTGTGTTCATATTCACAGTATGCATTTAGGACATGTGCAATATTCTTGCTGCAGAGCACCCTGTAAAGGGTGTATTCTACAGGTATTCTACAGGCTTTGAAGAGATTTTGTTTATGTTGTGTCCAAGTATATAACATCCATTGAATGTATATTTAACATGAATATCAAAGGGTTTGTGTAGTATTAGCAATGAAAAACGAAAACGAAATAGAAAAACAAGCACATTCCTATCAATTTCTTCCCCTCACCAGAAAGAGACCTGTAAGCATGCTCAGAGACCTGTCTGGGGGCTAAAACACCTGTCTGGGGGCTCAGAGACCTGTCTGCAGGAAGGACCTGTCTGCAGGATACAATCTTTATGGATCATGTGCCATGTTGACCATTAACTGTTAACAAGGTGAGAACACAACAGTGATACATAATGCATGGAGAATGGAGAATACCACTGATGTCTGTTTAAAATCTTCACAGGAAACCCGCACAGACAAAACAGAGGGTCTATCTTTGTATCCAGAGCACTTCACGAAACCATGAGTGCATACATTCAGAGTGTGGGTGGCCCTAGTGGGAATGGAACCCTTAACCCTGGTAGTGTGAATGACAGACGTTCCGAGAACCGCCTAAAATGGATCAAACAACTTGACTTAAACTGGGACAGGATAGTAACTGGGTTCGATCACCCCACCATGTCGTCAAGGCACCCCTACCTGCACCTTACTGGGCCTTAAGCGCTGGCCGGGGCAAGGGGTCCCCTCACCAAGCCAGCGTTTTGTGACCGAGAACGGCTCTATGAAGGGTACCTGATCATACGTGGTCACGCTGGATTCAAAGGCGCGCCAGGCGACCAAACAGGAAGCTGTGCATTCACCGCCCCGCAGACGCCGTTAAGTGGGACACTTAACACCAGGGTCGCACCGCCACGGTAACCACGGTGACGTCAGAGCACCGGGCCGCTCCAGAGAGCCAGTTTTGGGCGAGCGGGCGGCTGTCAGGCCCCATTACTGGAACACTGCTGAGAGCTGGGCTGGTGCAGTGTGGAACCACTGAGGTAAGAGCATGTCAGCCTGAAGGCCAGCTAATGGAGTAGGACCCAACCAGCCCTCTGCCTCACACCACTGCTCACCGTACCTGAAGATAAAGACCAATCACAGACATCCACTCTCCACCTCGATGGCTCTCTCTCTCTCTTTCAAACTCTCCATCTCACGCTCTCGCTCTCCCTCATTCAGAACCATTACCACGAGATTAAAGGTAACACACACACACACCAATGTGTACTGATGTGTATCACACACACACACACACACACATATATATATATATATATATATATATATATACACATATATACTATATATATACTATATATATATATATATATATATATATATATATACATATATACTATATATATATATACAAAAAAAGACAAACACACAGACTTCATCATCCTGTGGCAAGTGGATCCTGGGGTTGATATTCATGTAATAGTCCTGTATACATGCTGGCTGAGTTTGTCTCTTCCACAACCTACCCCACACTGCTACAAGAATATACTGTACAAATACATTATTCAAACACACACACAGGGTGAGCCCAACACGTTGAAATCCTTTAAGACTCCACCACCAAACACAACCCCCCCCCATCTTCCAGAGTGCCCAGGCAGCGTCAGGCAGCAGCGTCAGGCAGCAGCTCACCACAGCAGAGGTACTGCAGGACAACAGGGACCTGCACGCTCACAACATCTGCGGGTCCGAGAGGCTGCCTCACGCTGCTTTGTGACATGAACGAAACCCATTCATCTCCCTCTACAAAGTGCTCCAGCCTACCTTGCTGCTATTATATACAGATTACATACATTAAAACAGCGGTGGCTAGATTTAGACTGCGCTGCTATTATAGCGGCTCAATTCAGAACTAGCGTTTATTATATGCTGGTGGACTGATTGAGGCCGAGCTGCTGTCATAATGTTAGCAGCTAGCTTCAGGCTGTGATTATCATGCTAGCAGTTAGCCTCATACCAGTTGGCTTCATATCATCTCTTGAGTCGCAAGCTTCAGGCCTAGATGTTAAGCTAATGCTATAATATGAGACTTTTGTATCAGGCTTATTCAAATCCACCTATGCTAAGGCTGCATGACTTCATTAACAGTCTGCTCTCTGGTAACACAGGTTATATACGCCCACTGAGTAAGCCCTTTCACATGGATTTCTTTGTTTATATTATTATTATTTTTTTAAGTACAAGCCAGTATGGAGAGAGGTACAGCGTATCATTATACTGAGTTATGAGTGTGGGCGTGAAGATCCCTCTTAGATATATATTGGAGATATGCAAATAACCTTGACTTAATTATATGTCAAGTGTACTTGCATAGATAAAGGAATAACTAATGAACTGGCAACTTGGTATGCTATGTATATCTAGGCCTATAGATATTTATATATACATTGTATCTCCCCTGAAGTACTGCTAATAGTTAATAGTCAGGAGATTCTGAACCATTATTCTTATGTTTGGATGGTATTCAAACACCTGAATCCTATGAGGAATAGTATGGATATCCAGGAGGGGAATACATCCACCTTAAAGAAGTCAGTATATATCCCTGCCGTGCTAACAATGCTAACAACTCAGCAGTCCAAAACTTTGCAGACTCCGCTTAACTAGCGAGGAGACAGTTAACAGCGCCAACTTTAACCAGAGTTAACCAGCCTCATCAGGACACCATTTGAAGGCAGGGTTAAACCAGCAAGAAGCTAGTTAGCATCATCAAGATTAATATAACAGGCAGGACTGAACTAGCAACCAGCATGGTCAGGACACCACGGAAGGCGGGACTAAACTAGCAAGGAGCTAGTTGGCATCATCAGAATACCAATAACAGGCAGGACTGAAGTAGCAAGAAGCTAGCTAGCATGGTCAGGACACGGTTCGCAGAGCTAAAGTAGCGAGGAGCTAGCGGGTACTAGCCGGCGTCATGTTCACCCCCCTCCTTCCCCGGGGAGACTGGCAGGTCTCAGGTGGGCTAAACTGCTGTCAAGGTTATCGATGGCGGCGTCACGGCGCCCGCCTGGCCGGGTTTACGCTCCACGGCCCGGCATCGAACACCCGGGGGCCGCATCAATAACACCACCCTCTCCTCGCTTTCCTTCTATGGAGGAGAGGGAAAGAAATTGAGCTTCACTTTAACACTGGTTGAGAGACGGGGGGAGTAGGGGAGACAGAGTGAGGAGAGAGAAGAGAGGAGCGATAGGAGAGACAGACACAGAAAGACAAAGAGACAAATAGAGACCGAGAGGAGAGAGACAGACACAGAAAGACAAAGAGAGAATTACAGAGACAGACACAGAGAGACAAAGAGACAGAATGAGACTGTTGAGACGCTGTGAACGTGGAGCCTGGTGAACAGCTGGTCCACGCGCTGAGCCTCTCTGGAGAAGTGGGTCAGGCTGCAGAGCTCTGTTCTGGCATTAAAAGACCTGCCATTTCATTAACTGGACTATAACGTGACGTCCAGCCAGTAGCGCCTCGCTGCACAATCCCTGGCTCTGCTGGTATGAAGCCCCACAGTACTCCCACTCCGAGTCAGACCGTAAAGAATCGATCTGCGCCTCATCCCTCCCACGTCCACTCCCACCCACTTCCTGTGGAGGAAAGCCTCCATCACGGATATTATACACTTTGGATTTGGACAGCTGAGTGGTAAGCATGTTCGGCGTATGGGTTATGGGTTCAAACCCCACTGTCCGCAGTCTACCTGTAGGCCTCCTACAGCAACGCTACCTGATGCCTACCTGCTCATTCAGAACATGAATCTAAAGACAAAACTAAATTCTAAATACAAGATCCAAATTTCCTTTAATATGCTTTGGATACAAGCATCAAACTAAATAGAGAGTAGCACTAAAAGGTGAAGGCTCAAGACAACTGCACAGCTCAGAATAACACACATCTCCTGGAAATGTTAACACATATAATAACACACATCACCTGAAAATGTTAACACATATAATAACACACATCTCCTGGAAATGTTAACACATATAATAACACACATCACCTGGAAATGTTCTGCCACTACAAATGTAAAAGAGGTTGAGTTCACGGACAGGTGAGAGAGGGCTGGTGAAGAGAGGGCCAGAGAGCAGCCCTCTCTTCACCAGCATGGAGAGTGGCTCCCCAGTCCAGCAGGCTGTGGACGTCCCCGTGGAGGGAACACAATGCACCGTGTCCTCCTGGGCGCGGGGCGGCAGCTCTGAGTGAGTGCTATTGATTTTCCAGAGGAGGTGTGAACGCCAGAGAGGCTGAAGAGGCCCGTGTTGGTTGTGCCGGGGGATCTCCCGTGGGGTGGGGGGGGGGGGGACAAGCCCTCTCCTTTAAACACGCCAGCTGCACTCTGCTGAACCCGCTGGATCAGCGGGGGGGGGGGGGGGGGGGGGGGGTTGGAAGGTGGAACGGTGTGTCCAGTTCCCCCTGGTCGCCCTGACGAACTCTGACCTCGAGAGGACAGTCCACTGGCAAAAGTGGGTCATGCCGGGCGCCCGGTGGCTTTAGGTATTCTGGTACAGTCCTCTGAGGAGGGTGGTGGAGGTTGGAGGAACAGCACCAACGTGTTAAGGAAGGGCAGCCGCTTGGTGGCTCAGTGACACAGCGCTGGGGGCTTCCAGAGGGCGTTGCGGTCCAGGCCCAGCATGACTGTTGGGGTCCAGGCCCAGCATGACTGTTGGGGTCCAGGCCCAGCATGACTGTTGGGGTCCAGGCCCAGCATGACTGTTGGGGTTCAGGCCCAGCATGACTGTTGGGGTCCAGGCCCAGCATGACTGTTGGGGTCCAGGCCCAGCATGACTGTTGGGGTCCAGGCCCAGCATGACTGTTGGGGTCCAGGCCCAGCATGACTGTTGGGGTCCAGGCCCAGCATGACTGTTGGGGTTCAGGCCCAGCATGACTGTTGGGGTTCAGGCCCAGCATGACTGTTGGGGTTCAGGCCCAGCATGACTGTTGGGGTCCAGGCCCAGCATGACTGTTGGGGTTCAGGCCCAGCATGACTGTTGGGGTCCTGGCACATCATTCAATGATCATTCATCAGACACTTTTATTCTAAGTGACCTTAAGGATGTCAACAAGTATCGAACCCCTGCTGAAAGGTACTGGGTTCGATCCCCAAATGTCCACATTTGCAACCTACCTGCAGGTTGCTGGGGGGAGGGGGATCAAACACCCGGGCCACTCCCCAGCCCTCCCGTTGGCTGAATGCAAGACGAAGCAGAAGCGCTCGGAGCGGTTCCTAGCACACTTAACAACGCAATCTAAATACAGTTCATCGCCCGAAATAACATGACATACTTATAGTGAACATAGCATATTTCTCCGGCCTATTTTAAAGCTACGCGTGCAGCGGAGCGTTACGACCAGATGGAGCCTTCGTCACCATCATCATCATCCTCCCGTTCGGGGGGCGCCCTCTAAAGCAACTGTTCCGTGAGCCCGGTGGGTCTCCAGAGTTGGTTAGTGGATAAATCCCCATGGTGATCAATGCCGGTCTCTAACCTGGAGCCATCGACCGCCCTGCAGCGAGGAGGAGGGGGGCGGGGGGGGGGGGGTGGGGAGGATGGCTGGGAAGCAAACCGCCGGGGCCACGCCGACACAAGGAGCAGGGGGGGAACCAGAGGGAACCAGAAGGGAGGGACACGTGTATTCAAAGTAAAAGTCCCCATTTTAGATAACAGAGCTTTCACAGGGAGAGGGGAAGGGGGAGGGGCCGGGGGGGAGGAGGTGAGAAAAGGAGAACAGAGGGGGGGGAAAAAATGCAGATCTGTGATTGTGCGGGTATTGGAAAAGTGGAGGTGGCGAAGGGGGTGGGGGGGACGTTCAATCGATGCAAACAGATAATGGCCGGGTCTGTCTCCTAATGTGTAAAGAGTGTGACTTTGCAGGGGTGAGTGCGCCATGGAAGAGATCAATTGGCTGTGTTTTTTTTCCCCCTGTTGCTCTCTAATCCCTAACTATCTATAAGTAATTAACCTTCAGAGGAGCCGCAACAAACGACACGCCAGGAAGACAGAGCCGAGGAATAGCAATGAGCCCCCGCCGGCGGGAGGAGCTGCTGGCCCCGCCTTCTCCTGCAGCCCGGGCTGCCCGGAGGAGACCACCCTGGGCCCGGGGGTCTGCGGACCACCCTGGGCCCGGAGGAGACCACCCTGGGCCCGGTGGAGACCACCCTGGGCCCGGGGGTCTGCGGGATCACCCGCGGAGCAGAGTGTGGTTCAGTTCTGCGGTTTTTCTAATAAAAGCGAGCACGGCTCGATACGAGGGCTGTGGCAAAAGGTGGTTTGCAACATCAACTCGGTCGCCACGGCAATGTTGGGGGAGGAGCGGGGGGGGGGGGGGGGGGGGGGGAGCCGGACCGGTGACCTAACCGGCCCGGGAGCGTTCTCCACATTGGTCTGATTTTCAGAAAATCAATGGTCAAACTTTTCTGAGTGAAACTCTGCCCAGAGACGACAGGGCCGGTGCATGAAGGCAGCCGAGGCAGCAGAGGTGGGGCGTGGACAGCGGGAGGCTGCGTGTCCTGCTGGATGGAGAGAGAGGGGCGAACGGTGGCCCGGGAGTATTTATTAACACACGTCTGGGGGCTTTGTACGCCAGCCGTGAGGAGGACAAGGGAGGAGCCGGTTCAGCGCAGGCGTCCTGCTGCCATCTGTGGGCACGAGAGCAGAACAATGGAGCCGTGGTTCCCAGCCTGGAGGGGGGGGGGGGGGGGCAGGAAGGGCGGCACGGCAAACCAGAGAGTGAACGCACAGCCACAGAAAGTGGTCGGGCGTGATTATCCAAAATGTCACACACACACACACGTTGGAAGATTTGCAGAGGTTTGCACACAGCAGATGTTAAGAGAGAGTCACATGGATACAGGCAACAACAACAAAAAGAAGATGTATCGTAATAATAATAACTCACGGTTGGGAGGGTGTCATGAAAATATAGCCTGTTCAGCCCTTTGAGACTGTAGCTGTGATTAAGGGCTATACAAATAAAATTGAATTGAACATTTTTTAAACAGGCATTGAAACTGAGCAGAATAATGAATCTCACAAAATGTCAAAAAGCCTCCAGAATGCTGCGGCAGCCCAGGCTGTGCCTGGAGCCCACAGCGGGAGGACGGCGGAGGAGCAGCCCCCTGCTACACCTCCCCACGGCCACTACAGCACACACAACACACCTCGAGGGCCGGCCAATGGGTGCAAATAAAGGAGCAGGCAGTGTAGTGAGAATCAGATTTATTGGCACATCAATGCCTGTACATTTTGACTCCTAAAAGCAATGTCCCCGCCCTGATCAGGTTCATTGTGACATGACATCCGGAGAATGTCCACATTAGTGAGAGGCATACAATAGGTTCTGTTCAAAGTGGACACGTTAATACACAATAACATACAGTAGACCAGTGGTGTGTTTGGAAGGAGCACATGGTGTATGGCGAGGGAGACGTGTTCAGCCCTGTGGGGAACAGTATGGCGGTCGGACTTCCTGTTACAGGACATTGAGGACTAAGACTTGTGCTAACCGGGTTAAAACAGAGGGGACCCTGGACATTCAGGTTCTGAGATAGAAATATCTGATAATAATAATAGTAACAATAATAATAATAATGTTCAGCCTGACAGCCGGGATTAAAGCACCTTTCCTCCGCTGAATCCTCACTCAGCTCCAATAGGAGCGAGACGCCGCCAAAAAGAGCTCCGTTTACCAAAATGGACACCTGGGGACAGAGAAGAAGCCTGATCAGGGGGCCGTCCAACACGTCAAGTCTTACAGTCAGCAGTACGTCATGAAGGACCCGGTGAGGCTACGTGGCTGGAGGATGTCCACCACAGGGGGGGGGGGGGGAGACAGAGGACGGGGGATACTGACCAGCCGATGTAGCACTGGCACAGGTTCTCGTGGGACGTGGCCTGCTTGATGAGCAGCTCCACCTGGGTGGGCACGTCCAGGGTCTCGTCGTGGGAGAAGTCCCGCCCTGCACAAAGAAACAACTAATCAGCTTTAGGGCGGGAGGGACTTTGGATTCTAGGCTAGCCTTGTGTTTGACAGGCTGTCGCCATTTAATAATTTAGCAGGGGGGGCTTTATCCAAAGAGCAGGCAGGGGTTAGAGGGCGGACATGGGAGTCAAACCCAGAACGCTTCGACTTGGACTCTAAAACCTTGCAATTACTGGTGGCGGTGGGTGGTCTGGCAGTGAAGGTCTCACCTGTGAGTTTGTCTCGCACCCTGTTGATAATCTGGATGGCCTTCTTGTTCAGAGCCTCAGGCTGCACCAGTCCATCTCCAACTACACACACACACACACATAGGAAAATGTTGATATTTATACAAAGCGGCATTCCAACAGACAAATTGCGTGAAGATTGCTCTGGGTAAGAGTGGTTGAGTTTGATTGGAATAAACGTCAGCCAGACAGAGCTGGCTGAACACCAGCAGCGCTGTCTTGCTGATTGCAATTCTGTTACCCAAAAATAAACAAATTGAAATGGTACCGAAGTCTGGCTGTAGCCTCCTGGATGGAACAAGAATCCCTAATTACATTTTTTATATAATATAATATGTACTTAACGTTTCTACTTCATGGGCAGGACACTCAAGGTTGGGTTGAAGCCATCAAACCATCAGAATTCCAATTCTTAGGGAGGCCACAACCGTGTGCACACGCACAACATACTCACTGAAGGAGTGGATGGACTCCGGCACGGTGGTCCCTGGTTTCTTATGGGTGGTCTCTCCCAGGTCGATCCCTTCCAGAGCCTCTGAATAAACAGATTACACACGCACGTTCAACACCAAGACGTTCAACACCAAGACGTTCAGCACCAAGACAATCAACATCAAGACGTTCAACACCAAGACGTTCAACACCAAGACGTTCAGCACCAAGACGTTCAGAACCAAGACGTTCAGCACCAAGACGTTCAACACCAAGACGTTCAGCACCAAGACGTTCAGCACCAAGACGTTCAACACCAAGACGTTCAACACCAAGACGTTCAGCACCAAGACGTTCAGCACCAAGACGTTCAGCACCAAGACGTTCAGCACCAAGACGTTCAACACCAAGACGTTCAACACCAAGACGTTAAACACCAAGACGTTCAGCACCAAGACGTTCAACACCAAGACGTTCAACACCAAGACGTTCAACACCAAGACGTTCAACACCAAGACGTTCAACACCAAGACGTTCAACACCAAGACGTTAAGCACCAAGACGTTCAACACCAAGACGTTCAACAGCAAGACGTTCAACACCAAGACGTTCAGCACCAAGACGTTCAACAGCAACACCACCAGCACTATGATGATCTAACCGGACCCCGTCCCTCCAGAACTCACCCACGGACTGCCCTGCGGTGTAGGAGTCGGTCCTGGTCCGGGAGCGCTTGTTTCCTTTGGTGTTGGCTGGTAAACAGATCAGAGTGTGTTGTTTACAACCTCTACCAGCTCATTGAGCTCTCTATGAAGGACCACTCTTAGCCCTTTCACTGTTGACTGGTGACAATAAAAGGGCTATGCTGGCCTTGTCCTTCCAACTATCAATACAAAACACTGAAGTACCTTCTTTCAACAAATGCTACAAAGAGCTAATGCAGGCTATTTTAAGGTTGGATAAACTCGCGGAGCATTTCATCACTGTTTAGATAGGAAGTGGTCATGCACGTAATTTGGGCTTGTCAAAAACAAAATATAGGTGCCAAATTCTTGGTCCAGTTTTGGCTCTCCATGGCACTCGTGTGTTTCAGTCAGAACCTCTGATGTACTGAGATTCGATGCCCTGCTCTTATGCTAAAACATGAGTATGAATCCCAGGCAAGTTTGGCAAACATGAGCCCAGGTACGGCCAAGTTAGGCTCAGCCTACGATGCCAAGTTAGCATCTCATGCTAACAAAGCCTAATTCACCCTGAGAGGCAAACAGCCTGACTTAGTCTTAGTTGTGCTGCTTACTGTCCATGAGCCTCCAGTTGAGCAGGGGGTCGTAGACAAAGGCCTCCAGCACGGCCATGACGCTGTCGCGGTGCTCCCGGAGCACCTGCATCACTGTGTGGCACGTGATGCGGTAGTTACCGTCCAGACCCGTCACCTGCACCGCGCGCAGACGCACACAAAAAAAACCCACAGACGTGAACGCATGAGACTCAAAGGTGTGTGTGGAAACAGTTCTCTCAGATTGAAAATCAGAGCGTGGCGGAGCTCCTTTCAGGGACCGGGACCCTACCTCCATGGCGTTGGTCAGCATCCGAGTCAGGCGGAATGGGATCTTCTCCGGGAACTTCTCTCTCGTCATGGCGACCTGTTGAACCAGAGCCGTTACGGGATGTGGTTGAGAGAAGCCGAGGTCACAGAGGGTGGGCTGCGGGGGGGCGAGGGGGGGCTGCGGGGGGGCGAGGGGGGGCTGCGGGGGAGCGAGGGGGGGTTGCGGGGGGGGTGAGGGCGGGCTCCGGGGGGGCTCAGGGAGGATCGAGGGCGGGCTCCGGGGGGGGCGAGGGCGGACTGCGGGGCAGGGGGGGCTCACCTCGAAGCAGTCCCCGAAGTCGATGTGGAGGATCTTGCCGCTGAGCCGGTCCAACATGAGGTTGGAGGGGTGCCTGCAGAGGACAGGAGGGAGACGGGACTAAGGCTCAGTCCCAGGAGGGACATTCGGGTTTCACAACAGTACTAGAATAAAACAATACATAGAAATAACAACGCAATAGAATCACAATAAAAATACTAACTACACACCGAAAATAAGTCTATATACACTATAGATGCAAATATAAATTAGTTATGAACATTGGTTGAGGGAGACATTATTGACAGTATCTATTGCAAACTATCCATTATTGTTTAAGTTAACCACTTATCCATGGTATATGTAGAGGGCTTTCAGACCCTGGGAGTCCTACCTGTCACCTAGTCCCAGGATGTAGCCCACCATGGACATGACGGCCAGGGAGCGCGTGTAGTTGGTCCTGCGGTCGAACCACACCTGTGGGGGGGGAGAGCACAGTCCATATGTACAGTCCATGAAGAGAGAACAGTCCTAATGTAAAGTCCATGCAGAGAGAACAGTCCTAATGTAAAGTCCATGCAGAGAGAACAGTCCATATGTAAAGTCCATGCAGAGAGAACAGTCCATATGTACAGTCCATGCAGAGAGAACAGTCCTAATGTAAAGTCCATGCAGAGAGAACAGTCCTAATGTAGAGTCCATGCAGAGAGAACTGTTAACCCAGAGCTGTTAACAGGCTGTATGTTGGACAGGGTGGTGTACCTCAGAGCTGGGGCTCTTCAGCCACAGCAGCTTGGCCAGGTCATCGCCGGCCGTGTTGTTCACCGCATGCTCAAACACCTCCACCTTCTCCATCAGCGTCAGGTGGTCATAGTCTGGCGCCATCTGCAGACCGCACAAAATACCAGCGTTTAGAGCCGCCGAGCCAGCAGAGCCAGCGGTGGAACCAGAACATCAACGATACGCTGAACAGCACTAGCATAACGTATCATCATGAGGAGCTAGTGTGTAACCCGGAGCATGATGACATCATCATGAGGAGGTAGTGTCTAACCCAGAGCATGATGACGTCATCATGACGAGCTAGTGTGTAACCCGGAGCATGATGACATCATCATGAGGAGGTAATGTCTAACCCAGAGCATGATGACATCATCATGAGGAAGTAATGTCTAACCCGGAGCATGATGACATCATCATGAGGAGGTAATGTCTAACCCGGAGCATGATGACATCATCATGAGGAGGTAATGTCTAACCCGGAGCATGATGACATCATCATGAGGAGGTAATGTCTAACCCGGAGCATGATGATGACATCATCATGAGGAGGTAATGTCTAACCCGGAGCATGATGACATCATCATGAGAAGGTAATGTCTAACCCGGAGCATGATGACATCATCATGAGAAGGTAATGTCTAACCCCGGAGCATGATGATATCATCATGAGGAGGTAATGTCTAACCCGGAGCATGATGCGGTGCTCGATGTTGAGCAGGATCTTCTTCTTCTCACGGTAGTCCCGGATGAGCGCGTGCAGAGTGTCACAGTGAGGCACCCAGCCAATCAGACCAGAGTTGGTGGAGAGAGGGATGACAGCGTAGCGCTGGATGCTGGGGAGGAGGGGAGGACATCATCATCATCAACCTTTATTTACACGTTGAGTCCAAGGACTCCTTCAATGGTGACAACAGGCCAAATAAACACAAGAGGATAGAAATAAACCAATGAATAGGATACAGAACAGAGGAGAGCCATAACACATCAGTTATGCTCCAATTCATGTAACTGTAATGATGATGCAACTCTGTATGCGTACATGTGTGTGTGCAGTTTGGGTTCTGCAACCGGAACACTTGTATTGGTACCTTACATTGGCAATAAAATGAGGAAAATGAGTGCTGGATCAAACTTTAATGAGCATCATTTTATTTTTCAGTCTTTAAAAATAATAAAACTTTAATAACGCTGACTCCATGTGTAGTTATATGGTAGAGAGACTCAAGAGAGATCAATATAGTATCATACTCTTACTTTAAAGGCCACCCCACAGCGTGTGACCACTTACGCCAAGAACCAAACATCGGCACCAAAGTCTTGGTCCAGTTTGGGCTCTTGGTAGTAACAACGTGGACAGTTTCAGGGACGTAGCCCAAGTATGTATGTCTGTGTATAGATGTGCGTGTATGCGTGTGCGGTCTTACCTGAGGTTCTTGCGCAAGGAGGCGGGGTCATTGGCCAGTAATGTGTTCACCAGACCAAACAGCTGCATCACCCTCTCATCCTGCCTCAGGTCCTCATGGCCCTTGAGCAGGAACATGAACTCATGGCCGTTGCTGCCTGCAGGGGGCGACACACCACACAGGGTCACCCCTCTAGTCTCACGTTCACCAGAGTCTTCACCAGAGACTTCACAATAGAAAGGCTCACCCCTCCACAAGTACATCCTGTCACGACAAGGCTTTATGTCATTTCTACGTATCGATTGTACTTGAATAATGCATTTATATCAATGACAATGACCCAAACGCAAAACAAGGGCTCTGGGAAATGATTTCCCATTGAGTGACATCACTCATAACGCCAGACATTACTTGTGACAACCACTCTCCCAGTAACTCCCCATAGCTCCCATTACTCCCATAACTGTGGTACATCTCAAGGAGAGAGTCTGAATTTTACCTCAAGTCAGAACTATGTGCCCTTCGTTGATGGTTGTTTTTATTGCTTTTCTCAGCTGATAAAGTTACTTTAAAAAGGCACTGGCTAACTTTTTCACTGTAGCCGGCACCTTTTCTCTCTTTTGTTTAAAATGTGCTTTTGTGTTTCTCTCTCTCTCCGGCGAGCAAGGTGATTTGGGAGAAGGCCTGACCGCGGCGTGGGTGGACAGCCTTTGTCCTTAAGTGGTTCCCATCATGTTGAACAAAGACTGATGACGGCAGTGAACCGGCCCCAGCGAGCGGGTCGGGTCAGGACAGGGCGGCCGTGTGCTCCGCTGGCAGAGAGCAGTTCTCTGCAGGTGTGATGTGGTGGCTGTGGACAAACAATCAGCCTTATGGACGGCAGGGGGGGCATTTAGTTCCTCTTCCTCATTGGGTACCCATGCGTGAAGAAAGAGAGTGATCAAGGCTCCGCTGCTCTCCAGCAGGAATCCCACTCACGGCGTTTTGGGGGGAATGCCGCGGCTCAACGGAGGAATGATGGAGACTCGAGCCAAACGAATGGCTCCGCTCGGCGGTACGGCGCCTCACCTGGAGCCTAGTTCTCCAGAGCATGTCAAGTAAACTACCACAAAAGCATTTCCTTTTGTGGGCTGCATTACTGATGTCTTTCATCCAGTGTGATGGTCATTCTCTTTTTCTGCAGCAACTCCCTAAAGGACACTCTGGCTACCAACTCTTACCCATGATGGTGAGCTTGCAGGGACACTGGCTATTAACGCTTACCCATGATAGTGAGGTTGCGGAGACACTCTGGCTACTAACTCTTACCCATGATGGTGAGCTTGCGGGGACACTCTGGCTACTAACCCTTAACCATGATGTTGAGCTTGCAGGGACACTGGCTACTAACTCTTACCCATGATGGTGAGCTTGCGGGGACAATGGCTACTAACTCTTACCCATGATGGTGAGCTTGCAGGGACACTGGCTATTAACTCTTACCCATGATGGTGAGCTTGCGGGGACACTCTGGCTACTAACTCTTAACCATGATGTTGAGCTTGCAGGGACACTGGCTACTAACTCTTACCCATGATGGTGAGCTTGCGGGGACACTGGCTACTAACTCTTACCCATGATGGTGAGCTTGCGGGGACACTGGCTACTAACTCTTACCCATGATGGTGAGCTTGCGGGGACACTGGCTACTAACTCTTACCCATGATGGTGAGCTTGCAGGGGCACTGGCTACCAACTCTTACCCATGATGGTGAGCTTGCGGGGACACTCTGGCTACTAACTCTTAACCATGATGGTGAACTTGCAGGGGCACTGGCTACCAACTCTTACCCATGATGGTGAGCTTGCAGGGGCACTGGCTACTAACTCTTAACCATGATGGTGAGCTTGCAGGGGCACTGGCTACCAACTCTTACCCATGATGGTGAGCTTGCAGGGACACTGGCTACTAACTCTTACCCATGATGGTGAGCTTGCGGGGACAATGGCTACTAACTCTTAACCATGATGGTGAGCTTGCAGGGGCACTGGCTACCAACTCTTACCCATGATGGTGAGCTTGCAGGGACACTGGCTACTAACTCTTACCCATGATGGTGAGCTTGCGGGAACAATGGCTACTAACTCTTACCCATGATGGTGAGCTTGCAGGGACACTGGCTATTAACTCTTACCCATGATGGTGAGCTTGCGGGGACACTCTGGCTACTAACTCTTAACCATGATGTTGAGCTTGCAGGGACACTGGCTACTAACTCTTACCCATGATGGTGAGCTTGCGGGGACACTGGCTACTAACTCTTACCCATGATGGTGAGCTTGCGGGGACACTGGCTACTAACTCTTACCCATGATGGTGAGCTTGCAGGGGCACTGGCTACCAACTCTTACCCATGATGGTGAGCTTGCGGGGACACTCTGGCTACTAACTCTTAACCATGATGGTGAACTTGCAGGGGCACTGGCTACCAACTCTTACCCATGATGGTGAGCTTGCAGGGGCACTGGCTACTAACTCTTAACCATGATGGTGAGCTTGCAGGGGCACTGGCTACCAACTCTTACCCATGATGGTGAGCTTGCAGGGGCACTGGCTACCAACTCTTACCCATGATGGTGAGCTTGCAGGGGCACTGGCTACCAACTCTTACCCATGATGGTGAGCTTGCGGGGCCTCTGCTTGGAGGTGATGACCTGCAGGGAGGCGGCGATGGACTGGATTCGAATGATGGGCTGGTTGGGGTCGTAGGTGCCTGGCACGGCTAGCTCCAGGTCCCGGCACATCAGCAGCTTGGGAGACACGTACTGCAGCTCCAGGGATGTGAGCTGGAGGGACAGAGGAAAAGGGACTCAAGTAAGGGTTTGCTAATTGATGCTCTCATGCTTATTCGCATTAGCACAGGATGTAGAGGTACAGCTGCCGATTAGCATTAGGATACATTGGAGAGGTACAACTGCTAATTAGCATGAGCACGCAATGTCATGGCACAATAACTAATTAGCATTAACACAAAATGCTGTGGTACAATTGCTAATTATCATTAGCATACAATGGTGCGGTACCACTGCTGATTAGCATGAACACACAATATAGCGGTAGCGTTGCTTATTAACATTAGCAGGATGCAGTGGAACAGCCAGTCCTGGGTGTAGAATAACATGGCAGGGCTTGAATCAGTCCTTTATATAAGCCGCAGCTCAAAAACATTCTCAGAAGGAGCTGAAATATGCAGTGTCACGATATGTTCTGTACAAAAATGCGAAACAGTTATTTATCCCAAAGTGTGCAACTGCCATTACTGTGAATAATAATCAGTTGAAAGGGAATTAATCAATTCACTCCACTCATCTAAATGTAAACAGCAGCAGGCAGACGACGGTGTGAAGAAATGGTCGGGACCACTAGTCAGTTTAGTCCATATAAAGTCCGCCTTCCAGACCGGCCTCACGGGCCGCGACGGCCCCTGAAGCCAGTGGGATGGGCCCGCGGTCCTGAGACTACGCATCAGGAACCACGCGATGCTGGGGGCACCACGGTGGCCTCCACTGGCTGCCGCACTGGTGTCTCCGACAGCGACCCGTTTTGTTTACTCCACAAAACGCAGGGGGCAGGCTGGCTGGGAGCGCTGGAGCCCTCCGATGGGCCAGGAGAAACTAGCCTCATAACAGAGGAAGGAAACGCTGAGCAGGGACACACAGGGAGGCAGCCTTCCTTCCGGGGACACTCGGGAGTGCAGGCTGACTCATAAAGTCTCCCCCTCTCTTGTTAAACAAGTTTCTCTGCTCGGAGACCTGCAGGTCACCCTGTCCTTCTCCGGCAACCATTAGACGCACCACCCCAACGAGACCGCTGGGCCAATGAGAGTTAATGTGAAGTGCTTTGGATTCTCAGTGACTACACGGACGTTGTATAAATCCAGCCCATTTACCCTTTAATAGACACGCCGTAAAACAGGAGCTGTGGGCCCGTGGATCGACTCTCTGGTGAAAGTCCTCTAAAACGGCGTGTCGGAGGAGCGGCGCGGTCCACCGAGGTCTTCATTAGAGCTACAAACACCTCGAGGCTCCGGGTGGACACCGGGTGCACATCTTGACTGAGGACACTGCAGTGTTCTGTTGTTTTTTTCTTTAGAAATCCACTATTGGCTCGGTCATTACCGTGGTGAGTCATCAATAGTGTGACTCACCAAACTCTCCGCTCCACCAGCGGTCCGTGTTCAAACACTGGCCAGTGTCTCCAGGGGAGGAAAAGTAAAAGTTCCTCAATAGTTTCACTCAGTGTGTAAACTATTCCCATATCCTTCTCTCCAGTGATTATTGAGTGGGGATCGATAGGGGATCAGTGGTTTAACCGCAGCGATCATGATGTCAGCACTGTGATGTTCCTGATGTACTATTTTCCATAGAGATATTTAGCAGAGGATTTTCTCCAAAGAGACCTATGACATTAGGGAGCAGGGCAGGGGCATCTCAAGGATGGAGGATGCCAAACAGATAGACTGAGCAGACAGCGGATCGAACCTAGAACCTTTGGGCTGGAGTCGACCACTCCACCACACTATCCATGCCAGCTAGTGTACCTGAGGTAGCTGCTTGGATATGCGCCTGAAGACGTGGTAGTAGAGGTCCCAGGCCTGCGTCAGATCCTTCACATTCCCTGAGCGCATGTACTTCCTGCACCAGTCCTGCGCCTCCATCAGGTCCCGCCCATACGCCTGTGACAGGAAGTGACAAAGTAAAACATCTGTGTGCTACTGTTATCCAACAGTGTTAGCTAGTCGTAGTTCGCAATATCTCCTGTTAGCATCTGATAGCTTGTGGTGGCTGGTATTAAGTAGTTATACCTTTTGATGGCTGGTGTTAGCTAGTATTCCCTAGAACTAGCAAGCTATAGCTAGTGTTTGCTGGTATTAGGCAACTGATGGCTGGGCCGTGTTCCGATACTTACCGTACTTACTATACTTTGTTTGAGTACGTAGGGTGTTAAAATTGCGGCGAAAAGAGGTGTACTGAAAGGACCCGAATGTTGCCCTCAAAACGGTTAGTACGCATAGTATGCAACGGTGTACACTTTCCGTACTCAACGGCAGCCATCTTAGCTACGTAGCAGAAGAGGCAGAGCCAGGCTGAGCCGCACTCAGTTAAAAAATGGCCAGACGTCAGTAGGCATAATGGAGTCACGTGTGTTTGGCGGGTGACGCGGCCGCGCAGCTGATAGTAATGTCTGGTAAATGCACCATTTGGAACAACACTAACATCTGAAAATCTGCGCACTTAGTGAGTGCGGATAGTGTAATACGTTTAAGTGTACTCATGAAGTATGGATATCGGAACATGGCCCTGGGGTTAGTTGGTGTTCTCTGGAATTAGCTAGCGACAGCTGGTGTTAGCGGCTGATTGCCAGCATTGGCAGCCTGGGACGGACCTGGTTGAAGGAGGTCTCTTTGAGAGTCTGCGGGCCCCTCTCCATCATGGCGTGCAGGGGCTCCAGGACGGCGAACATGCCCTTGACGTTGCGCTCGCCAAAGTAGAGGCGTGACGCCTCCTCCAGACCCTCGTGCCACATCTCATGCCACAAGATGGCCACCCGGATCAGCTCCTCGCTCACCTGAGGGCCAACAACATACAGCTATTATTTATACAGAGCCTGCGGGAAAGGAGCTAAAGTGGTTCACACATGGTTCAACTGCATTGATGTCATACTAGGAAGCACACCAGTGAATACACATAACAGTGGTTACATGTATCCCACCAAAATGGCCGCAAACAGTGGTTACAGGTTACAGGTGGTAAAACAGGTCCCACCAAGATGGCTGGCAACAGTGGATACGGATAGTAAAACAGGTCCTACCATGATGGCCTGCTGGACCAGGGTGTTGCAGTGTTCACACATGTTCTTCAGAATCTTGTTAGCAGCGTTGTGGCGGGCGGTGGTGGTGGACTTGGACGCCACGGTGAGCGGGTAAATCAACGCCTGAGTGGGGCGAAACGGAAAGAAAGGACCTTGTTAAACAATGATTATTTCTTCATATTGACATTGGTAGTGATATGCTATGAACAGGGGTGTGTGTTAGGATGTGTGTTCTGTTATGAACAGGGGTGTGTGTTAGGATGTGTGTTATGTTATGAACAGGGAGGTTACCTGGGGGGTAGTGTTATGTTATGAACAGGGGTTTGTATTAGGATGTGTGTTATGTTATGAACAGGGGTTTGTATTAGGATGTGTGTTGTTATGAACAGGGGTTTGTGTTAGGATGTGTGTTATGTTATGAACAGGGGTGTGTGTTATGTTATGAAGGGGGGGTATGTGCTAACATGTTACCTGGGGGTGGTAGCGTCCGATGTCGGTGAGCAGCTGGTGAATCAGGCGTCCCACCAGGGCGCGGGGCGTGTCAATGCGGGCGATCAGCTGAGGGATCACCTGCAGAGACACAAGAGATCTCAACCGTAGGACCAAGACACTTGAGGCTGGCTACTGCAGAGGTTTAAATCAAGTCAAATAAACATCATTTGTGAGGTTTAGTTCATAGAATTGGAATGATGATCTGCCTTACAAAGAAATATATAGAATTTTGATAGAAAGTATATTTTATTTACCTTCCATCTTCTTATGATTAATTTTAATACATTTGACAGCCATATATAAAGAGCCAAAGCGAGACAGACAGACAGATAAGGTAAATACCTGTAACCAGGTGTCTATCTGAATGGTCTTGATGCCCTCCACAAGGGCCTCGTTCACATCAGGCCAGTGTCCGTAGTCGAACCACAGAGTCAGGACCCTGCACAGCAAGACACCATTTGACACAACTACAGCATGCAGTCCACACTGCCGGCCACTAGAGGTCCCCTTGTTTCCAGCTATGGCTGTTGGCCGTTACCGTACACCACTGCATGGAGGGCCAGAGGCTGTGGTGCTGTCGGTCTGGTATGCAGGTGAACCTCACCTGAGCGTGTCCTGGAGGTTGTTTCCCCGGGACAGGGAGATGGAGCGGAAGAAGCCCTGGACTGCAGGCACGGTGTACAGCAACAGAGTCTTGGACAGGTCCTGGATCCAGATAGGGAACAGGTTAAAACCCATCACACAAACCTGTATACACAGCTATACTACATATTACGGCTTTTCCTTTCACCCCATGGGTGAAGTACAAATCACCATAGACATACCTATCTATACATACACACACATTTATATCATTTATATATCATAGCTTTTATTCTCCCCCCACAATGTGTGAATTGAGTACAACACAAGCACACGGTCCTCTCACTTGGTTTAGAGTGGATCTGGGCTCCTCAAACCACCTGCACACACACTACATCATTTGGGGGCCACAGTATAAAGTTTGACTTGACTCGCACATTTGTGGTACACCTTCTGAGTGTCTGGTCCTATTCAGTCCAAGTGTCCTTGAGCAACCCACCAGAGAGAGAGTA
>JAXIVH010000006.1:1638803-1733803 GCA_036785325.1 Urophycis tenuis
GGGGCTGAGATAATGGTGTGTGAAGGGGGGGGAGTTGTTATGGGACTCCAGCCCAGTGGAACGGTATGTTCAGGGTTTTATTAATCTCACGAATAAGTGGAGAAATTTCCCGACTCGCACAAAATAATAGGCCCGGATGCACACATGATCCTTTATTGTAGGGAGGTGGAGGGGCGGGTTTGGTGGGAGGAGACAGAGTTGTGACGGTGTGTGTGTGTGTGTGTGTGTGTGTGTGTGTGTGTGTGTCTAATTGTGTGCGTGCGTTGATGAGCAGTGCATGAGTGGCAGTGCACCAGGTGTGCAGCGTTCCAGGCGGCGCATCCAGAAAGTGTGCCAAAGCGTCTGCAGACAGGGCAGACAGGAGCGGGCCGACCAGAACAAACCGGTGGTTAACCTCCACACGCATTCCTCTCACAGCGGCCTGTCAGTGTCTGGGTGACGCGCCGTCCTCTCGGCATGTCACGCGTGCTTGTTGTCAGACAAGGTTAATGAAGCACGGAGAACGCGGGAGCACGCGTGCTGTCTGCGTGTGGTGCTGGTGGAGGTGGAGGCAGAGAAGGTGCAGACCAGATGTTAATACTGTATGTTTTACTGTAAGTATGGACGTCTGCTGCGCTGAACATATAAATATGTGTTCCTTGCAGCGTTCACCTTAACTGCTTTCAGTCGTCTAGACGACAGTGATTGCACTGAATGTTTCTCTTCAGGTGGGGAACAACAATAGTAAAATAGAAGCCAAACAGAAAATAATGATCACCAAGATGCTTTGTGCTTCCATCTCCCATGGGCATTCATTTGAAGTCCCATCTTAATGTGGAAGGGTTTTAATGACGGTATTGTAAATAGTTTTACGGGACCACAACAACTTCCGCAGGCTTTGAGGTCCTTAAGAAGTCATTTCTGGAAATGGTAAACTTTCCCCATACTAATCTAATAAGCTAGCCTCCTGATGCTTCAAAACAAAAGGTTACAAATGTTCCTGCCAGTACGAGAGCAAAGTGCTTTCAAAGGCTAAACGGTTTTGTTGTTCCAAAAAACGGTTCCATTGTTTCATAGGTGATGAAGGAATATGAGGGAAAGAACAGGGGGTTGTGGCTGTGGTATCACACCTTTCATCCAAAGCGACTAGCAGTGAACACTGAGCACAGTTTACAAGCAGGTTAGGCTTTAGCCGCTTAGCCTGCGGACACATGTGTTTGAACCCAGAACCTTTCAGCTGGGCGTCAAACACCCTGGACACCAGACTTCCCTGATACTTCATCAGAGAAGGCTCATGTTCGAGGTGGGTCCAGCTGCCTGTGCCCAACTCGCATACCTGGTGCCGGGGTGAGAAGAAATGTTCAACACCTGGCCTGTGTTACCTTGGGGCACGCCGTCAGGCTTGTGGGAGGATACCCAGGCTAACCTGGGCATGCCCAGCCGGGAGACTTGATCTCTGCCAGTCCAGAGATGCAGAAACACAAAGGGGTGCCAGCAGAGCGTGAACTGCTCACAGAAAGGCAGCAGCACTGCTGTGTGCCAAAGCTGGTTCATTCTAATGGAAACAGCAGAATGCTCTTCATGTGACCTGGAGTGTTTACAATATAAGCTCCAGGGATACCGGAGGCTGCCGTTTTCCTGGCGTCAGCCGTCAGACTCGATTTCCCCCACTGCTATCGAGTGGTGGTGTGAGACGCCACGATTATACTTTGTCATTTAACAGCACCTGCAGAACATAATGACCGGCTGGCGTTCAGGTACGCTGGAGTTGAACTTTGGACAGCCCCAGTGTTCTGAACAAAGGCTTTGGACTGTGACCCGGGCCAATAGTAGAACACCACTGAACCAATGTTAATCTATGCATCCATCAATAAAATAGATTTTAGAGATGGTTTTATTTCTTCAGTACACAGCTGAAGGTGAAGACAGACAAACGATGCATGTAGGAGCAGTTGTCATGCCAGGTTTACAGCCACACCTTTTTAGAGTAAACCTTTTCAGGATAAAACTCCAACCATGACCAATTCTTCATGTCTGGAGGAAAGTTCCTCTGTTTCTCCTTTGAAAGTTCAAGACTAAATCCAAGAAGATATTTCTAATGTTACAAGTGTGGGGGGGTTATTATTAATGGAAATGGTATACCTAATCTGGAAAAGACCACTACTGACTATGAAAAAAAAGCTGCTTGTGAGCTACAGGCTTGTGGTGAGCTACAGGCTTGTGGTGAGCTACAGGCTTGTGGTGACCTACAGGCTTGGCGCTGAGCTACAGGCTTGGCGCTGAGCAACAAGCTTGGCGCTGAGCCACAAGCTTGGCGCTGAGCCACAAGCTTGGCGCTGAGCCACAAGCTTGGCGGTGATCCACAGGCTTGGTGGTGAGCTACAGGCTTGACATTGAGCAACAAGCTTGGCGCTGAACTACAGGATTGGCGGTGATCTACAGGCTTGGCGGTGAGCTACGGGCTTGGTGGTGAGCTACGGGCTTGGTGGTGAGCTACGGGCTTGATGGTGAGCTACGGGCTTGGTGGTGAGCAACAGGCTTGGTGGTGATGTACAGGCTTGGTGGTGAGCTACGGGCTTGGTGGTGATCTACAGGCTTGGTGGTGAGCTACAGGCTTGGTGGTGATCTACAGGCTTGGTGGTGAGCAACAGGCTTGGTGGTGATGTACAGGCTTGGTGGTGATGTACAGGCTTGGTGGTGAGCTACGGGTTGGTGGTGATCTACAGGCTTGGTGGTGAGCTACGGGCTTGGTGGTGAGCTACGGGCTTGGCGGTGAGCTACGGGCTTGGTGGTGATCTACAGGCTTGGTGGTGAGCAACAGGCTTGGTGGTGATGTACAGGCTTGGTGGTGAGCTACGGGTTGGTGGTGATCTACAGGCTTGGTGGTGAGCTACAGGCTTGGTGGTGAGCTACGGGCTTGGTGGTGAGCTACGGGCTTGGTGGTGATCTACAGGCTTGGTGGTGAGCTACAGGCTTGGTGGTGATCTACAGGCTTGGTGGTGAGCAACAGGCTTGGTGGTGATCTACAGGCTTGGTGGTGAGCTACGGGTTGGTGGTGATCTACAGGCTTGGTGGTGAGCTACGGGTTGGTGGTGATCTACAGGCTTGGTGGTGAGCTACGGGCTTGGTGGTGAGCTACGGGCTTGGTGGTGATGTACAGGCTTGGTGGTGAGCTACGGGCTTGGTGGTGAGTTACAGGACCTGAGGGGCTGAAGAGCTACTGACCTGGCCATGAGTTTGTGGAGCTCCTGCTTGTGCTGCTGGTCCTCTGCTGCGATGGCATGCTGCGCCTGTTGCTGCATCCCCTGCACAAAGTGCTGCATGTGCTGGAAGGCTTCGATCTGGAGGAGCACAACACCACAAAGCCGTTACAGCAACATGTGGCAGCGCTGGGTTTTTCCAGGCCCACAACAAACAAAGCTGATGCATTCCAAAGGGCTATCTCAGGGACTGTGCTTTCCCTGTGTCTGTTTTCGTGCACGAGGTAGGATTAACAAAGACGGCACCAGTGGTTGAGGTCAATTGGAGCTAAATTGCTTAAAGAGTGGCGGTTATTTCCATGTCATTAGTCTGAATTGCACACATCAACGAAAGCACGACTGGTGGGTACTCTAGGTGCCAAAGTTCTGAAGAGATATAGTAAACCCGAATCTACCCGACCCCTCCAGAGAGAGTCTGACTCCTTGTTAGTACCTACTTGTTTATCTACCGTGCCACACGCAAATCAGGAGACATTGGCGAGTGTCATGCATAACCATGACGACCGGCGCTAAACAGAGCTAACAGATGACAGATGCTCAAAGCGCAACACATCAGGGGCTGAAGCCGATTTAACTCCTCGTCACCGTTGAGTCACAGGCGAGCTGAACCAATCAAAGCAGCTCAACGCCCAGTGGACCAACGGACGGGCAGGGAGGGTGGTGGCGAGGCGGTGGGGACGCGGGCAGGGATGTGTGGCGCGCGCACGTGCGCCGGTGTAAAGGAGAGGCTCCGGTGTGCAGTCAACAGGGCCGGCCGCGGGCCCCAGCGCCGGTGTACCGCGGGCACTCACACTTACCTAAGCCTCCGTCACACGCTCCCCTAACGAGCCCTGAGAGCGGGAGCCACAACCACTTAAAGAGGCAACACCTGGTTGAAAGGGAAACAAGATGGAGGTGTGGGGCGCGCGTTGTGTGTGTGTGTGTGTGTATGTGTGTGTGTGGGGGGGGGCTCCGAGACTTAATTGGCAGGGTTCGAGTTGAGTTTGCCTGGGTGGGGAGTGGGAGGTAACCGGGGCAACCGCAGGGCCACAGGGACAACACCACCAGCCCATGAAGAAAAAAAAAGGATGTGTTGCTGGCCTATAAGCGAACCACGGGGGGGGGAGCAGAGTGGACGACATTTCCATGGCAACACACTTTGTTCCACGTGGGCTCCCCCCACACACCCCAGTGGTGCTGCTGCTGGCGTCTGGCTGGTACCCACCTTGAGAGTGCTCTTCCACATGTACTTCATGTAGGCGTAGGTGACGTGGGGGTGGGTGGTGGGCAGCGGGTGGTCCAGCTGTTTGGAGGGATCCACTCCCAGGAGCAGGACTAGAGTTTTGTGGGCCAATGCCTGAAGACGGAGGGGCATTAGGGGCATTTAGGAACATCTACAGGTCAGCAACACGCAGTCAAACTAAGAAATAACATCAAGGAGCATTTGTGTCATTGCAAAACCATAACATAAAAACACAAGCATTCACGTTATTGTGGAAGAATTACTAAAAGAGAAGAAAAACACTAGACACATCCCATACCACTCCAGACCAATTTCAGCCTTTTATCCAAAAAGTCATTTTCAACATGGCTTGCTGAGCTTTAGGCTTAAGACTCACAGACATGGAGCAGTCGTTAGCTTGCGGTTAGCAATGTGACAGCCCCATTCGTTCCTCCAAAGGGGAACCAGGGAACCCCAGGCTGGGGGCGAGAAGGGGAAGGAACAGGAAGGGGTTGGGTTTCCCATATGGGGGTTCAATGGCCCCCACAATGTGTGTGTGTGTGTGTGTGTGGAGTTGCTTAATTTTTTGTATCCCTCCAAAAATCTTAAAGCACATACATTAACACACATCATTCTAATCACACACACTTTCAACTACAAAAACAAGACAGGTGTGTGTGTGTGTGTGTGTGTGTTTCCCTCCTCTTCCTCCCTCTTCCTTCCCCCCCACAAGGGGACATCTTATAAAACAGTGGGGTCATTCTTCGATCTCTGCATTCCTCCTCCTCCTCCCCCCCACCCCCCCGTCAAGCCCCTAATCACCTCTCCCCCCAGTGAGTGTTTGATGTCGGGCACAGTTAGCCGATCACAGCTCTCTCCCCGGATGACATCATCGTGCTTCTGGTGTGCATGTGTGTATGTACATGCCAGCTGTTGTGTGTGTGTGTGCATGCGTGCGTGCGTGCGTGTGTGTGTGTATAAGTAGGGGTGTGTGTCTGCATGCACATGTGTGCGTGTGACAGCGGAAAGCAGGGTAGGCTGCCTGTGACTTTGGTACAATCACTAGGAATAACAGTGAGGTAAGGCTAGGCTGATAGGGGCAAGGCTTTCTAAACACTGAGGGGGAAAAGTTGACCGCGTGATTCCAACACTGGCCTGCATCGCAGCCTGCTGAGATGGGGAGGGGGAGACTCATTTAGTTTGACAAGAGCCATTTTAATCAGGTCCTGTGCTGTGAAGGGCCTGGGATGCTACGGGTAAGTGGAGCCTCCATGCACATCACAGCGGGCTAGTGGTGAATGTGTGAAGTGCTTATACACAATGCTTATATACGCTAACAAGGTTGGCATAGGGTGGTGAACAGAAGACTGCACAAGGACAAGTGGAGTACAGCACAGTGACCAAGTAGATGGGGCAGGGAGTGAACCGGCTATGGGTGTTTTAATTCCCAGCTAAAAAGTACTGGGTTCAATTCCCCAAAGACCAAAGCCGACCTGTGGCCATCCTTGAGCAAGCGATCAAACGCCTACCTCAGAATCTCATAGACTGCCTGCTCCGTAACGTTATGCATGTTAAAGTCACCACAAGTCTCCCTAGATAACAGCGTCTACTAGCTAACGTCACAGTCCACAGAGTCCACAGTGGAGCGACATTAAGGTGCCCAGGGGTACATACCAGGCGACCACTCTTGCCACACAGGCTGGCGTACTTGAGCCAGGTCCTCATGTCCTCATGGGGGTTGATGACCAGGGAACGCACCATCAGGATCCTCTGCCAGTCCTCCACAATACGCTGGCAACCCTGGAGAGAGGGAGACATAGGGTGGGGCGAGAGAAACAGACATAGGGAGGGGAAAGAACAGAGAGAGAGAGAGAGACACAGGGAGGGGAAAGAAACAGAGAGAGAGAGACACAGGGAGGGGGGAGAGCGAGAGAGAGAGAGAGAGAGAGAGAGAGAGAGAGGTTGGGGGGGAGAAAGAGAGAGAGAGAGACATTGTGTAACTAAAGTTGTTGTTAACCTTTCTACATTGCCTTGGCCATATTAAAGAATGTCCTTCTAATGCCAACAAAGCATTTCCATTTAAATGAACAGAGAGAGGGCTGCAAACAGAGGGAGAAAGAGAGAGAGAGAGAGAGAGAGAGAGAGAGAGAGAGAGAGAGAGAGAGAGAGAGAGAGAGAGAGAGAGAGAGAGAGAGAGAGAGAGAGAGAGAGAGAGAGAAATGCATGATGACAGGTGTGTGATTTGTTGACCAATCAGAGACCACCATCAACGCAATTGTCAGAGTGTGACACGTAAGCCACTATAACTACAAACAAAGTTGAGAGGATAGAGATCCTGTAAAGATAACTAAAGGATGCCCTGGGTTTCTGCGGTGCGGGGGATAGCCAGCCAAGGGGGAAGGGCAGGGGGTGACGCGTACCTCATGTTCTGTGAGAGATATGCGTGCAATCTTAACTTTCAATAAAAACAAGGAGAATGAAAACGGCCTACAGCTGAATCACCTGCTTGATGTAGAGAACCTGCCCTGCTGATGGAAACAGGGCTGTGCTGACAGGTCAGAGGTCACACACATTTCTTTAGTTAGCCCCTTCAAAGAGGGCAGCGCATGTGAGAGATGGAGACAGGGAGCAGGGCGGGAGGTGGAGCATGGGGGGGGAGCAGGGGGGGAAGAGGAGCAGGGAAGAAGAGTCGGAGGGCAGAGGGGGAGCAGGGGGGAGGAGGAGCAGGGGAGAAGAGTCGGAGGGCAGAGGGGGAGCAGGGGGGAGGAGGAGCAGGGAAGAAGAGTCGGGGGGCAAAGGAGGAGCAGGGGAGAAGAGTCGGGGGGGCAGAGTGGGAGCAGGGGGGGAGGAGGAGCAGGGGAGAAGAGTCGGGGGGCAGAGGGGGAGCAGGGGAGAAGAGTCGGGGGGGCAGAGGGGGAGAAGAGTCGGAGGGCAGAGGAGGAGTAGGGGGGGAGGAGGAGCAGGGGAGGAGAGTCGGGGGGCAGAGGAGGAGCAGAGGAGGAGGAGGAGCAGGAGGAGCAGGAGGGAGAGGGGGAGCAGGGGGGAGAGGGGGAGCAGGAGGAGCAGGGGGGAGAGAGGGAGCAGGGGAGGAGAGTCAGGGGGCAGAGGAGGAGCAGAGGAGGAGGAGGAGCAGGAGGGAGAGGGGGAGCAGGGGAGGAGAGTCAGGGGCCAGAGGAGGAGCAGGGGGGAGAGATGTAGCAGGAGAGTCGGCTGTCCCGACGTAGGTTTCTTTTCTTATCTTTTGGCTAGCTCTTCCCGTCTCTCGTGCACCATGCACCAAAACAATACATCACACGGATGAACATGAACACATATGCTGGAGGCAGCGCAGTCTTCAGTCTGTTTGAGTCCTTTGACAACATCATGAGCAAGAGACAATGATTGAGTGCCACTGACACAGAGGGAGAGAAAGCAACTGAGAAAGCGTTAATGACTCAAAGATGTTGGGGTCAAACAGAGAGACAGACAGATAGAAAGACAGACAGACAGACAGACACAGTACAGTAAGTAAGGTCTGGGCTGATGGAGAGAATGAGAGACAGGTGAGAATGAAGGAGGAGTAGTGACGCCAAGACAGATGTGTGTGGTTAGAGTTAGCTGCTAATAAATCACTCCAGCGAACGAGCAAGCACACGCACGCACACACACACACACTCTGGTAGTGCCATTATGGGGCCCAGGTCGGCTGTCTGTGTGTGTCTGGTGTGTACATCCTATGTAGGCCACTCAACGTCTCCTACCGAGCCTTCATCTTTTATGAATGGAAAAAAAGTCAAGACAACGTCAAGGGCTCCAGCCTTACTACAAACAGGTCTGGGCGTGTGTGCGTGCACGTGTGTGCAGGTGTGTGTGTAAGACAGTGGGCGCGCGGGGGGGGGGGGGGGGGGGGGGGGGGGCAGTAAAACCTATGTGCGTGTATTGGACCGTCACTGCGGACGTAAACACCAACGTGTTGGGATGTCGTCAAGGTGACCGGGGCGAGATCAAACTCATTTCCACAACATCAGCGTGGAGACGGGGCGGCGCTCGGCAGGGGAGCTGTCAGGAGAACCAGAACAGACCCAGAACCAGCGCCCGCGGGACGGGGGGCCAGAACATCAAACAATGGCCTGATCATCACAGAGACGCCCCCAGCTAAGAGCAGAGACACACATGCTGCGCACACACACACATACAAATATAGACACACGACAACACACAGACACACATGACAATGCACACACACACACACACACACACACACACAATACATGCATATACACACGTGTGTGTGTGTGTGTTTTCTCTACCTGTAGTCTCTCCCACCAGGTGTCTCTGATGATGTCCCTCCTCTCTGGGACCAGTTTGTACTGGATCACCTCCTCCAGCTCCGACAGCATCTGGCATGACACCATGGCCTGGACGACAAACGCACACACACATGGGAACACACACACACATACACAAACACACAAAAGTGTCAACACAATGCTTTGTATACATGACGGATGTGTGGTGAGAGAACACATCTTGTATTATTGTGCACTATTTATCAGCCTGTACACCTTATAGCAAGGAAGCAATATCTACAAACATGTTATGATTTCATTTGATAAATGACTCACAAGTATTCCCAAACTTCATATCACATGTCATAATATGAATCATATCATATGAGCCGCATGAAGTCATGGGATATGAACACTGGGAATAGGAGAGTCCTTCACACTGATCTGAGTCCAACACAAAGCAGACTCAGACAGGTCTTCTGGACCAACAGCCCTTGGAGGACACCAGGCGGGCCAAGCTCTGTCTCACGGCTGGACCCTGGAGCCCCAGGACACACGGGGATCCAGAGAGGCAGGCCTGCCCCGGCCCAAACACAGTCCAGACACATGCAGGCCTCTCAGTGGATCCACACACAGTAGATCCAAGGCGCGGATGCATGGAGAAGTGGATGAGAAGTGGATGATGAGGAGACGTAGTCTGCATGTTTTGCCTTCATCTTTCCGATTCAATCTGCCTCAAAAAGTGATTTTATCAATAGTCCTCCTGGAGACGCAGACGAATAAATAAATTGAAGGTCTGCTGCCTGATGCAGATGTTGAACGTACTGGTGTGCCAACATCTGTCCGAGATAAACAGCCTGTTCTGTGTTCTCCGGCTGCAGCCTGGGAACGTGGATGTAGCGTCACTCCAAACACAAACAGCCAGTGCAAAGGAAAAAGAGAGCAGAGTGCGCCGTCCACGGCCTAAGATGTGATTGTGGTGTGAAAGACTGGGGCTGAAGACTTCCGCCACGCCTTTCCAAGTACAACAGGATGCGAGGGAGAAAGCTCGCCGTAGGAAGGGATCAAGGAAGGGGAGTGCGTTGTCTGTTATTGATCCTGGAGGATTTGATCTGGGAACGTGAAAGCATGTCTCCAGGATTACGTGTGTGGTTCTTTGGTCTGTGGTGCTTTGTCCTGTCCATGAGTTGTGTCTGCTGGTGTTCAGCCAAACGATGCTCTCAACTCTTAACAACCAGCACGAGAGTTCCCGCGATAAAGCGATATACATGTCTGTGGGTAATATTACTTCAATAAATCTGATACGACACTCAAAAATAATGATGATGCCCGGAGATGCATCAAATCTAAATATTGTGGGATGGCGAGGCATCAAAGGCAATCTATCGAGTGCGTCATCCATCGACAATCTTCATCAGTGGTTGTCATGGTTGTCATGGTGCTGCTCAGTCGGCTGCCCTGAAGTAGAACTGGCTTTGAGGGCCAAGTTGTAATGCCAGAAATTTCACACATTGCAGCTTGAGGTATTAGCATAGCATAACATAATGTGGAGCAATACCTTGCATTCCCTCTAGAGGCGCAACTCTGGCTGATGGTCTGTGGAGTATCTATGTATCACCCTTAGGCAGGCTGCGTCTTTCAAAATAAGCTCATTCTTTTTGGCTGACCGTGTCTGTGCTGGAGAGCCAACTGCGGGTCGACTCTGAGATGGGTGGTGGTGGTGGTGGTGGTGGTGGTGGTTTGGTTTGAGAAGGGTGGTGGTTCTCTCTCAGCAGGTGGGTGGGGTTCAGCCTGTGAGAGTGGGCTGGTACTGAGAGGGAGTGTGGTGGAGAAGAGGCTGGTATTTTGGGGGCCTGAACTCACCCCGTAGGCCCGGCTGTAGCTCTCTCCAGCCATGGCTGTCAGCTCTGCATCCAGCAGGTCTCTGGCCTTATCGATGCACTGGAAACACACAAGCACAATGAGGCACATGTACATGCACAAAGGGTTTAGCAAAAAAAAAAAAAAAAGACATTAAGTCACATTTGTAACACTGAACACGTGCACTGTGTGGTTCTGTTCTGATGGGGTGGTGCAGCGGGGCTGGGGTGGTGCAGCGGGGCGGCGGGCGATGGCCCTGTGAGGTTCTGTGCTGACAGAGGCACAGCCCCGGGTTCTGCTGTGGTGGTAGAGCGGGGCTGCAGTGTCCCCGCGGGGTCTTGCACCCAGCACTCTGACATCCAAACGTTTATTTATCCTCGGTTGGGTCGACACTTTTAGTTTTTCAAACCTTTTGTTAAAACAAACACTTGGCTCTTTGCATGAAAGCCGGCTCCGACATAATTTATGTTCGCGGGCTCCCTTCTAAACATTGTGTTTCTCCTTCATCGCTCTTCTCAGCAAAATACTTATTATGAAATACCACAAACTGTTTACAAAGCTTCACGTGGAATACAAATTATGAACGCAATTAAAAAGCTTTTACCTCAAAACACTGCACAGCCATGCCAAACGGGAAATGCTGTCACTTAGTGGTGGTGGAACTGGTCTGATTCTGAGGAGCCACTTCAGCGTGCTGCGATGCACTCCTCCACAATGCTTAGTCAGGGTTCACAAGCCTGTCCTCCCACCCTGGATGAACTCATCCCCCCAGCACCAAACCAGACCCACACCAGGGATACAAAACGACAGAATACCGACCACTGTTCTGCGAACAGAGTGACAAACTCAAAGTTATGGGACTGAGCCGGACATGTCTGTCAAACGTGACCGTTGGGAAGCTGGGGAAGGCCAAGTTCAAAGGCAACATTACAGATCTACATACAGATCTAACATAAGGTAACCTAAGATCTAACCTTCACATTCTAAAAGACAGTAACTCTGATCCATGACACTTCAGGGCCTGTAAAGGGAGGTTTAAATGTCCTTGACCCTCAAGATTGTCCTGGCTGGTGGAGGGTCTCCTGCATTCTAGTGCACCAGGGGTGGTGAGGGGGTGGGGGTGTCATTAGACAGGGTGGTGTGTGTGTGTGTGTGTGTGTGTGTGTGTGTGTGTGTGTGTGTGGGGGGGGGGGGGGGGGGGGGGGGTCTATTGGACCGGGACACACAGCTGTTTCAGCCTCCTTCACAGCAATCCACAGGTTTTTATTTTAGGAGCACCGGCGTTCCTCGGTTTTCACTGAGTAGACAGTGAAAACTGTTTTACTGCAGTGGAGACGGCGCAGGCTCTGTTTACACTGGAGTTCACAGCACCGGAGACAGACTCACTGCAGAGTCAGACGGCTCTGACTGCCGCTGACGAATGTGGGGTCCAGACTCTCAGCGCAAAAAGAACCAGCGGCCAAACCTCTGGTCTCCGTCGTGAGCGGTTAGTGGGAGCAGATTGTGTAGCCGGGGGAGAGTTCAACTGCGTGGCTCTGAAGTCGCTTTCAAGAATGCTGGAAGTACTTCACTGTAGAGCATCGTGGGCGAAATCATTACAAACCCAGCAACTAAAGCTGTGGTTCTGATGAGTACAAGTCTGGTTCTTCATGTTGTTTCTCTAATCGTCGAGGAATTTATTGTCTGATTTTATAAAGCGTGGGGGGGGGGGGGGGGGGTTCAAGTGTCTACACAACCAAGCTTCCGTGACCAAACGTCTGGTTACTGAGGAGGAAGGGCTGGAGGAAAGCGGTCGGGTGGGCGGGGGCAGAACCAAACACACCCGGGCGCGAGGATTACGACCCCATCCGGAGACTACACTGAGCCCCTGTTGACATTTCAGAGGCTCGGCCCGCACTCCATCTGCTTCCCATTGTGGCCTCATCTTGGGCTGATTGGGGGAACCCTAGATGCCACACCTGGGTTACGGCGCGGGTGAGAGGTTGGGTAGAGAGGGCAGGTGCTGGGAAGCTAAGCTGGTGCACCAGTGGGACACTGGGGGCACTGTGGTGATGAGGGGATAGAGGTGGACAGGGACCATATCACTGTTCGTCTCACTGGCATCCAGGCCAACCAAAGACACTCTAGGGAGTCAGACCTCTCGGTGGGAACTAGACCTGATCCATCATGGCTTGGTGAGCCACAATGATTTATGAACACTTCTTTACCAAGGCTGCGTTGTAAATGTGAGAAAGTGGGGGTGTACTGTGTGTTATGCTCCTTTCAGCTGAAAAGCCCAAGCCAAAGGAGAAATTCAAACCAGGGACTGGAGCGCGGGGGACGGGGACCGGCTGTTTTTACATTTCGATGCGTGTTCGATTTCCAGTGATTTGGACGTCCCAAATTAACTTTTCATGCCTTCTTCTATAAAGTCTGATGCAAACAGCAGCAGCGAGACCAGACCACCACACACAAACACTGTCACACACACACACACACACACACACACACACACACACACACACACACACACACACACACACACACACACACACACACACACACACACACACACACACACACACACACACACACACACACACACAGCCCTACCGCCTGCACTGGGTGGATGGAGGCGGTGACATCACTCACCTGCTGGGCCAATGAGAAGAGGTCCTGATGTAGGGCTAGGACAGCTCTGTAGAACGCCCCGTCGTGTGTGTCTCTCGGGATCATGCACGTGTATTCCTCCATGCTGTCCCAGTGCCCTGGAGAACAGCACAAATGTGAACTGGCACCTCAACACATTGCAAAGGGTTCCCAAACAGGATTTCATGGATTGGTCATATAGTGTGGGGGGGAAACAGTGTGGAACCTCATATATGTTATATATGAGGTTCCACACAGTTAATGTCCCAAATAATGATACATCAGTCAGGAAATGGAATACATGAAAGGATGGAAAAGGACAATACTAATGGAGAGGGGGGGAGGGTATTCCCCACTGTTTTGATAGTGGAAGCTACCTCGGCAAAAAAAAAAAAGAATTATTTTGGGTGGGGGTGGTGATGGGGGTTGCACAGCTCCTGAATCTTCCACAAATCAAGAGGTTTTTGAGGGTAACCTGGCATTGAATTAAACCAACAGCCAGCCTTAAAGGCGACCACTTTAACCCCAAGTGACTTTGGTCTGCGTCAACAGACCAAAAAGCCATGAACACAAAACATAATGGCGGTAATGTGTTTTCCTTGTGTCCCAGACTGCTGCACTGCATTCTTCGCCGTGGTGTCGAGCAAACTCTAACAGCTTGTCAACGTCTAGACCTGCACTAAGGTGCAGGTCGGTCCGCCTGGGCAGGACGGGTGCACTGGGGCTACGGCCATCGGACTGTCCTCCCAACGCTACCCAATATGACCAGTGAAGTCTGCGTCATATCGCTGGGGATCCCAGAGCAATACTGTAAGTGGCTCTGGATGAAAGTGACAGCTAAATCACTGTAAAGTGAGTACAACATGCCATCGTACTATAATAGACACACCTAATGAATAGGGCTTGTACATCAGAATGCATCATGGGATTGTGTTTTTGTTGGTGATACGCCATTTTGTGATGAGAGAGTTGTGGTATTGTAAAATCACGTCAATAAACGTAAACATACCTCACCCTAAGATAATATCTGTCTCGCAGGAGAGACACTGTGCCAGTTTTTCACACAACGTCGTCCCCCACAATTAAAAATAATATCACGAAAAATCACTAAACAACAATCCAAAACACCATGACTACCAAAAGTATTCCTATGCTCCTGTGCTTCAACATGGAGGCGGTCACTGCGACCTCACAACGCACAAGCCCTGCGTGTGTCCTGCCGCCCGTACGCATCCTCCCGCCTAGCCGCCTCTTCCCGCGGGGCCCCGTGGACTCAGACTCGGGCCCCGTGGACTCAGACCCGGGCCCCGTGGACTCAGACTCGGGCCCCGTGGACTCAGACCCGGGCCCCGTGGACTCAGACCCGGGCCCCCTGGACTCAGACCCGGGCCCCGTGGACTCAAACTCGGGCCCCGTGGACTCAGACCCGGGCTCCGTGGACTCAAACTCGGGCCCCGTGGACTCAAACTCGGGCCCCGTGGACTCAGACCCGGGCCCCGTGGACTCAGACCCGGGCCCCGTGGACTCAGACCCGGGCCCCGTGGACTCAGACCCGGGCCCCGTGGACTCAGACCCGGGCCCCGTGGCGGCCCGGGTCTGAGTCCAGGGGGGCCGCCGGCGGGGGGGCGTGGCTGAGCGGCAGACAGGGAGCAGCAGGACGGTCACAGCACTGTTACCTAGCCCCCAGGCTGCCGCCGCCGCCATCCGGGCCATCTTGGCCTGCGTCTCCTCGCTCACCAGCGTCCACTCCTCGCAGCACTGCTGGTGCAGCTGGCCCCTGCAAGGCATCGCACACGTCATCGCACACAGCACACACACACACACACACCATGACACGGGACACGACACAACACAAAAAAAACACAATCAAAAATCAACACAGACACATTACAACATGGGATAAGGAACACTGATCCATTAACGTCACCCAGGTCACCAAGGCTACTGTGGAAAGCTGGGCTGCCACCCTCCCAAACAGGACAAGATGTCCGCTCCAACATTAAAAACAATATTAATAACAACACACTCATTCTCTCACACACACACACACACACACACACACAATTTCCAACTTTGAGCGCCAAATAAGTATTAGATGATGTCATTGGCGGGCGCGGGCCGGAGGTTCTGGCCGGGGATGTGAAGGAACAAGACTGGGAGTCCAATGCTCGGTTAATTACGCCTGCCTCTATTTATTTATTTATTCGTTTTTTTTTTTCCGTTTGGCTGGCGGGGCACTCTGGACTCAGCGTGTCTAACCCCACAGCAGCCCTGCCAGGCAGATGTGTTCCCGGGGGAGAGGGGGCTCCATCTGACCAACACTAATTGGTCATTAGCGACAATCAGCCATGTTTGATCCGCACTCTCCACTCGGGACGAGGCAAAGTCCACTCTGAGCGTGCCAGCAGAAAACCACCGGGCTGGACAGGAGCGGGGGGGTAAGAGGACATGTACCGAGAGAGAGAGACACACACTTACAGAGCGAGACATACAGAGAGAGAGAGAGACACACACATACAGAGCGAGACATACAGAGAGAGAGAGAGAGAGAGAGAGAGACACATACAGAGCGAGACATACAGAGAGAGAGAGAGAGACACACATACAGAGCGAGACATACAGAGAGAGAGAGGGAGAGACACACAGAGACCGTGAGAGAGACAGACACACAGAGAGTGAGAGGGCGAGACACAGACAGACACGATGAGAGTGAGAGACAGAGCAGATGTGGCAACGTGCAACAGGCTCTCGGCTCCCCTTGGTATAATATGTGAAAGCTTCCAAGAGCACAAAGCCCCTGACTACCCTGGAGGGAGTAATACAGCAGGCCATTTATTCAGCAAAAGGTTTTCATTTAGGATATCATTCTCCATACAAATACATCTTTTATTTCTGGAGCAAAAAGATGGGCCTTGTTAGATTGAAAGGTCTTGTAAACTGGGAAGGTCTGTCCAATCAGTTATGGATGTGGATCTGAGGAGGATGAACTGTTACCTAAACTACAAACAATGTTCTTTCATAAATGCTTTGGACTCACAGGACAGGATATTAAGTCACCGAGCAGCCCATCCCTTTAGACACACACACACACACACACACACACACACACACACACACACACACACACACACACACACACACACACACACACACACACACACACACACACACACACACACACACACACACACACACACACACACACACACACACACACACACACACACAAGGACTGCAGGGTCATCCCATGCCAGCAAGACGCAAAGGAAACATCCAAGTAAGGTTCCTTTGTTCGCGCAGAACCTTTTTCTCCCTCTTAACCTGACCTCTATGACCCTTTCAAGTGGTCTGGAACATGTACCCAATGATGAACATTCCCAGAAAAACCGCAATATTTACAGTAGGCCCGTATGGACGGTCTAGAACCAGCCGCGGTGACACAGTGGGTGGGCTGTTTGGAGAAGGCACCGGGTTCAACCCCCACAGTCCTACAGGTGCCTCCCCACCACCTGACGTCAGTACGGGTGACAGCGGCGTGGCGGGCCGTAACCCCGCTGGAGAGCAGCCAGACGTACCACTCTCCCAGGGCCTCCAGGCAGCGCATGCGGCCCAGGATCAGGTCGGGCTCCTCCTTGGCCAGCTCGATCTTCTTGCCGTACGCCAGGAGAGCGTCCTCCCACTCGTGGAGCTTCTCGTACCAGGTGGCCTGGATCTCCTGCAGGAGGGGGAAGGGCAAGCGCTGAAACCACAATCACCCATCAAGGAGCTGGTGTTCAGACCAGGGGGCATCCTGAGGAGCAGGGGGGCGGTGAAACAGTGCAGTGCCATGGGGGGGTAGCCATTTCAGATTTAAGGCCCGAGGTGTCTTGCTCATGAGTCCTGGCAGGAGGTATCAATCAAACTTACAAGTCTTTTGGAGGGGGCAGGAAGTTGGGAATCCATGTGGACGTTGGGAGAGAACATGCAACCTTCCACAGAAAGGCCCTAGAGGGGTTCAACCCGAGGTCCTTCCTGCTGCGACACAGCAGCGCTAACCACTGCAGAGGGGAGCCAGAATCTTTGGAAGGTAAAAGCACCGTTCGGATGCGTTATGACAATGAGCGTTGGGATGTTTCCAGGCTTTCAGCTCAGTTTGTGTAAAGCACTCAATCGAAGATATTGGGAGCTTTTGTGGGAACCAAAGAATTTAATTTCCCGCATAATCCCTTCCCCAGATGCTGGGCAGGAGGTTAAGGGTTCTGTCTTAATGAGGCAGCAGTGTTCCACAACAGAGTCTTTACTACCCCAGGGCATGGCCGATTACAGATTTGACACGTGTGAAATCTTCCACGACGAACAACGTACGGCCGGGTGCGAGTGACGACCGCCAACAAATGGTCTTTCTTTCCGACGGTGTGCGAGACGACCTTTGACCTCCAGGTGACCCGGGGATGAGGCCAACCCGCGAGACCAAAGGAAGGAACCCACAGCCACGCCGCAGTCACTCGCAGGAACGACCCCAGAGCACGTGTTTTCCCGCGGACAATGTTCCTGGAGGCATGCGCGTCAGGAGCGTGTTTTTTCTGTGTTGTTTTCACCAAATCTCTCGCCTGGTTTAATAGGGGAACATAACAGCAGCAGCTGACAAAGGCAGAGGGGCGAGGCCCTTCCTGGAAGAGCCCTACCTGTGAAACAGTCGGTGTGCCAGCGCCTGACTTAAGGCTAAAAGTAGCGACTTCATAAAAGCGGTATGGGTCCACACCGCGCAGATCCGTTTGGGGGTTTGGTTCTTTTCCACAAACAGTTTTCTTCTCGCCCACAACACGGCCTTTGGCTTTGTGACTAACGTGTTACCCCATGTCCTTTAGAGGCCATTCAGACCAACAACACACTTAAACCAACACCCGCCACAGTTTGTGGATTTGTTTTGTTCAGCGGCATTGTGCCAAGAACGGCAGGCAGCCAGTGGCGTTACGTAGAAGTCCAACTTCAGGAGTGGCGATTTAGACGCCCGGTGAAGGCTTTCTCATGTTGTGTAATCGATGTGAAAAAGTGAAGGGGAGGGGCGTTCACGGCATCGCCTCGTGTCCAGCAGAAATATTTAATATCTGGGCTGGCTGCCTCGATATAAAATGTGAGTAGTTCTAGTGTGTGGCCATAAAAAGATGTCTGTACATTTGAAGCCTCTGCACTTGTTTTGAGGGCCAGACATGACCTGCTGAAGTGGGGCTTTAAGGAGTACGCGCCAGCACGGTGGAGGGCTTCATGGAGTTTGATGTTCCTGACACTCAGGAAACACCTTTGAGGATAGGAGGACGTGCGTAAGAGATGTGTTATACTGTGCATGTACACTGCAGGGATGTCCAGGGAGAACCACGGCTCAGTGTTTGATTGACCCCCCTGTCAATCATCACCGCGCGTTTTTTTTCGCTCAATTTGTGCTGTCGTTCACACTGCAATATGTTTTTACCTTTTGTATTGCTTTGTTGTTTTCCCTTTGTTTGATTTTTAAACTGCTCTGGCAAAATAAATGTTTGCTTTCCTCGTCAATATCCCTTTGAATGAAATTGCATTGACGACAGCGAGAGAGGGAACAGAGAGATAGACAGAATTGGAGGGAACAGTCTGAGAGAAAGAGAGAGTCAGAGAGTGAGTCACAGTAAGATAAAACAAGAGAGTGTAAGAGGGGATGCAGAATGAAAAAGATTCAAACAGAAGGTAATAGAGAGAACCAGAGTGCAGGGAAGGTGTTTTAACAAAAGAGGAGGTGGAGCAGAGGACCTCCTCTCAAACTGTACGCAGTTGAAAGTGAAACACTGAGTTGATGCACGCAACATGAAGTCCAGCTGGGCTCTACAGCAGATGATACCTCCATGTGCTGCGAGGGCAGAACAGAGTGTTCTGGTGCTTTCTGCTCCCAATGACCCCTTCAGACTTTGGGTTTAGAACGTGCCTTGGCGGGCAAGTCACAGCGGGGGACTGCATCCATTATGGCTGGGCGATGTTGAACTCAACACATAATTGGATAATTACATGTTATTACGCCAGTAACACGATCGCACAACTATGAAGAAATAACAAATGGGATTAAACACTTAAATAAGAACAGAGTGCAATTAAGATGTCAAGATAGTGTTCGTAAGACAATGAGGGAATGACTGAATGGTGCACATGAAGCAGAATACATTTAGGGCATATAGCAGACACTGACACTCCGTCACCACGGAGTGTCATGCAGTGCAGAGGGACCCGGCGGGGCGTCACTACGGCCAGGGCTCCCGGCCCGTCCACAACACTCACCAGCTCGCCAAAGTGCTTCATGGCGTAGTCCAGAACTCCCGACGCGGCCTCGGGCTGCTGCAGCTTGTTGTTGATACTGCAAGTCAGGACACACACACACAGAGGGAGGGACGGGTGAGGAGAGGGAGGGAAGGGTGAGGTCGTCTTCACGTCGACCCGGCACCACACACACACACACACACACCATGTACTTTGGATGTCGTCTGGGTGTCAGAGCACAAGCACAGGACAGTAATAGGAATTTAAATGGTTAAAAAGGGGGCAGGTTTTGGGATTTAAACCGTCACAAGTTTACCTGGAGGCATCGTTGAGCCAAACGCCCTAACCCTAATCTACAAAAACAAATCTACCAAAAAAGACATCTCTACACACAGTATGAACAACAGCGTGAACGCAGAAGGAACACAAACATTATTGGCAGCAGAGACGAGATGGAGAGCGAAAGCATTCCGCAAGTGCAAATCAGCTTTCTCCAGATGATGGATAGCGGAGGTCAGAGTTGCCCATTCACACTGCGGGTGAGACGGGAGGAAGGGACAACATGGCCGCCACCGCCTGTGTCAACGCACTTGGCGGGCCTCGGACTCGAGCGGCCACGGCTGCACCGTCTGGCCTGCCAACCACAACGCCGGGATCAGGTGAAACCCATGTGTCCCCACCCCTTAATACCGCCACTGCGGCGTTTACATTGAAAGCACATGTCTATGATGTCAGGGGAGGTGATTACGGCGCCCACCGGGAGTGTACAGTTGTTTCTTTGTGCGCGGGGCTGTAAACTAACAGACAATACTGGCACGGTGTTAACAAGCGCCCGGCGTGAGAAACGACCGGCCAACAGAGCGGCGTGCGGAGAGCGAGGCGGGTAAACGCTGGCCCCGGGGCCCAGGGGACCGCCGAGTGTTGACACGCCCAGAGCCCTGAGGTGTTAGCATCTCTGGCGCAGCGCGGTGGCACTGCGTCTGGGCGACGGGGGGGAGACTGTCATTAGTGACAGAGGAGCTGGGCCGTGGGACGACCCAGCATCGCTAGCTTGGCGGTTCGCGTCAAAAACAAATGTTTCCCGCCTCCGGGAGCGGTGTGTACTGTTACGAAAAAAGAGGCTCGGTGTCAAATATGCTGGATGGTTGAACCAAGCCTGGAACCCCGGGAGACTGGCGCCTCGTAATCCGTCAAGACCAAGGTCTGTCTCATCGGAACCCCCCCCCGCATCTCCCACATGTGGAAGCACTCTGCCGGGAGCAGCCGCCTCGTGTTTCCTCGGCTGCAGAGCGAAGCGTCTGTCACTGCCTGCGTCTGCGCACCACGTAGCGCTTTCACACGCGCCGCCAGAGCCCCGCACGCACTGCCGGCCGCCGGGGGCGCATGGGAGTGGACGTCTGAGGTGTGTTTGTCTGTCGGGACGAGTGTGAGGCGGAGAAACGTGGCCAGAGAACACCGAGGGGACGCGGCGGGGCTCCAGCAGAACGTGGACATGCAGCAGACTGGGCTGAGTGAGAGCCACTGGGCCTCCTGTTCCTCTGTTGATGTCCTCCACTATTAGGGCACACGCTGAATACAACAAGGTGTGACCACAGCAGGCAGTCAAACGGCAAGATGGCATATGTGTTGTAGTTTTGTACAAGTATTAAGACTAGACTGGGTCGTCTTGTAGCACCACAGCTAAATTAAGAGAATGGGAAGACTTACTTTAATTAAAAAAAAAAACATTATGGATGTCAAATAAACATATTGCTATACAAGACTTCCTTTAAAGCAATAATGACATTGAACAAACCCCAAAATGACAACAACAAATGATCATACCAAAGATGTTCAGCGCAATAACGAACATGGAGAACTACTCCCCACCAACATCGATCTGGTGCCCATCAAAGCCTTTGTCATTCCAACTGTCAGCAAGCTAATTTGTAATCGATGTTTGGTCGCCTCCAATCAACCAAATCACCATATCGCACCGGATGACAAACGCTGATGCCATTAACGCAGCGTCCTCCAGTTGTTTTTGGAGGACAGTCGTGTTTATCTGCTGCTGGATCTCCCAGAGTCCCAGAGCACAAACGTTGCAGAGGAAGCCTGCCAGAGACGGGCCCCGTACCTACCCTATCCTCTGGAACCACTAAATTCAGCCCACTCCTTCTCCTGTGTAGCCCAGGGAGTTCACTGTCCCTCCACCATCTGGCTGCCATCTCAAAACACACAAACACACTCCAGATGACGGCACTATGCGATACCCTGGAGAAATGCAGAAACTGAAGAGAACCAAGATGTTTATGAGGCGCGGCCGGGCTACTGCTTTGTGTATGTTGACAATTAGATGTATGTTAACAGCTGCACCCACACGCCACTATCTGCACAGCTACAGCGCTGCCTGTGGTGTGACACCGAGAGCAAAGGTAACGTTGGAATAATACAACCATCAGGCACCGAAGGGTAACACCGAAGGGCTTACGTTTATATGCATGCATAAATCCCTGAGACGCCTCAAACGCAAGCAAACTTTGTGGAGGGTTCCCATAGGAAACGCCAGAAGAACTGCATTTCAGAGCCTGTCTTCAGCTCCATTCTCGCCCCGGTAACTTACTATGGAAGCAGGCGTCGTGGACTTTTATTGGTCATAATCTAGGGGCCCATCGTCTTGCGAAATAGAAGAGAAAATACTGCATGTAGACCTAAAAATAAATATCCATCACGGGACAGTAGAGAGTGATTTGAACATGAGAAGTGTCAGGGGCACATTGGAAACCACACTTTGAGCTGTGGTTGAGAGCCAGACAGCCTACCGCGTTAATATTGATGTTGTGATAAGAATCATTGCAGTATTCACAATATGAGTAATGTGTATAAATGTAAAAAACTGCAGTGTGGCGTTTTTTTGTTGAACTATAGATCATGGAATGCGCACAATGACTGAATAGCTGGTATCTCGTAGTATGACACATTTTGGAAAGACATGTCAGAATGACCCTCTACTTAAAAAGAGGCAAGGCTGGAGCAAATCCTCAGGAAAATATAGGACTTAGGAAATATGGCCTTGTCCTATGTTACCTGAGCGTGAGCCATGTTTGTGTCAGTACTGCACGCTCTGGGAATTCTTCTCTTCAGATTTTCCTTGCCACTTAACAACAAAGACGTTCCAGGAAAACTATGATGCCTGAGTTAATCTCGAAGATGGATTTGGCGACCCAAAGCAACAAGGTGACTCTCCGTGTGATGGGCGTTAATCCAAGCCCACAGCACCAAGCAAAGCATTCATCAGCAGCTTCCTAGGGAGTCGATGGGCAATAGAAGAAAACCCAAAGATGGGCCCAAGCCTGGCCCGTTAATGTCCGTTATATCAGCTTCTATTTGGTTTCTTTATGACACACAAGGGCTGCTCTCAGGGCCTTCCGCTTAAAACAGGGTTACATTTTAATACCAGTCTAACAACCTTCTCTTAAGGGCCTCAGACTGACACCAATTGGCTTGTAAGGTTCAATAACGGCGGAAACATTTGAAAGTTTAACATCTAAACTGACACTGAAACCTCAGCTACTAAAACACAAAGTGCCAATGTATCCAGGTCATGTTAATAATCTTCCAGCTACGGCTTGGATTGTGAAATGTCGACCTGTAGCTCTTTTGGAAGGAATACCTCCATAGCGCCCTGGGTGTACAGAGAACAGAGTGGAAAAACACTTGATCTGATCCAATTAGAACAACTTCAAAGAACATCTCGGAACGGTTTTTAAAGGAAAGTATGAATCAAGGGCCATGACTTTGAAGCATGTCTTTTTTCACAAATGTGTCAAACGCTTAACATCTCATCGATGAGCACCACATACTCTTGATAGAAGCCATACAGACAAATGGCAGAAGCTCGTCGTTTCAAAGGAATGTTCTCGCAGAGTTCTTGCACTGCCTGGTATGATCCAGCCAAAATCCCTGGGCTGTTTGTGTACTCTTGACATGCGGTGAATAGAATACATGACCATACACCTGTGCCTTTATGTTGGTGGCGTCATACAACACAAACAAGGTCATACCGAGATCACGGTGGAAAAAAAAGCTTTCCAAAACGTCCAACTTGGGGTGACCTTTGACCTTTGCATATTGACCAAGGACCCCCATGGCCGGGCCCCATATGGCCTTTAATTTACTGCAAGGAAAGAGGAGAAGGAGGGAAAGGACTCCAAGCATTGGTGAGGCAGACGTCATGCTATTTTGATCCTGCTTTACTTCGCAGTGTGTCCCAGGAACACAGGAGTGCACAGTTTGACACATATATGAAAATGTTTCAAAAGAGCTTTAGAGCTCTTGATGGATAGAGAAAGATTGACAGGCGATAGATCATTGGAGAGACAGACAATGGAAACAAAAATGTTAATGAACTTCCTCCTCCCTCTTTCTCAACCGCGCTCTTATAGCTGGAGGAAATGAAAATTAGCGTCAGACAGGCAGCTGCTGGGCAGAGCAGCCTCTTCGGGTGGGGAGAGATTTACAAGGCCTCCATCTCACTGCTGGCACGTGAGGCCGGCCCTGACACACCGGCCTCCCTGCAGCGGTCCCTGGTGGCGGCAGCTTTAACAGCTAACAGTGAAAGAGGAGACGCAGCCGCTGCGGGACAGGCCCGTCACGCCGACAGTCTCTATGGGACCTTCTTGTCTTGTGCGGGGAACAGCCAGAACGCAATCAACCGCCGGGCTGTGATGGCGGGACAGGATGTGCTGGGGGTTTGCACCACTCGTCCCAATAAATTACAGATGAGTTGCTCGAAGAGGGCCGAGCTCGAAGATCCAAAAGGGAAGAAGAAAAATACAAATAAAAAACATTTTTTAACGCTGTTAGTTCCTCTTGTGATAGCATGTGAGGAGGCTCTCTGTTTGCAACTTCAGAGTTGTTCATTGCAAATATACATCAGATGGAAGGGGTTGTAATGCAGTTAGACAGGGGGAGAGTTTTATTCGGTTGTACCAGACAACCCTACAGGGTATTCTGTGACTTGTAGAAAGAAAATTAAACCACTGTGAAATTATATATTTGAACCGAATCAAAACACGACAGCTTTGATTGGCTCTGGGCACTAACTATTAAACCATTAAATACTCAATTTCCAGAGACTGGCAGCTGGATTTCAAAGTACATGAAAATGGATAGGAGCAAAAAGACAGCTCTGGTGCAAAGGCCAATTCTTTTTTTTTCATCCTGCATAAAAAAACTCCTCTCCTCATTTGGGGAGATAATCAGTATCAGATGAACACTGAGAAAGGCAGATGAATTGTGGAGAAGCCCATGCTGGCGATGATGTCTCTATTGATAAAGACCTGCAGGGACCGGGCCCTTTAGAAGATGACTGACCGAGGCCAAGAAAACCCACAACTGTCCCGATATTTTCTCAGCTGGATATTTCCACTGAAGCGTGACTGAATGAAAATGATACAGTTCGACCGATTATTGACATGTGTGTCAGGAAGGGCTGAATGAGGCGTATTGTTCCTCAATAGTTCCAGTGACGTTCGTGAACACCTCTAGTGAATATTCGACCAATTTGGTGGAATCCGAACAGCTGTTTTGACTCCAGGATGTGACCTAAAGCTCTCGTTTCAAAAGATACTTCCTGGCTGGAAGCAACAGTAACTGGGACAACATTCATCAACCAGGCCACTTGAAGTGTGGGATTAAAGGAAATATGATGACGTGTAGCCCAACCATACACCGATTGACTAATGCCCACTTTGAAAGACATAAACACAACCTTAGAAAGAGACCGACCCCTCTTTATCAGGGGCACATCCCATCCGAGTTAACTAAAGGCAGATTCTCGATAAAGATCTCTGCTTTGACCACCACACACTTCAGAGGAAGAAGAAGAAGAAGTTCCTTCCCCGGGTGGTGGTAATGACAGGGGTCAGCTCCGTCTCTCTCGGCTGTGATCCCAGATGGAGCTGCTGGGATGTGTGGTGGTGAGATGGGGTGTGGGGCTTCATCCCCAATACGGTTTGACTGGGTCTTTGTTTCTCGTTTCCTAACAAACATCATCAAGCGGGGGGGTTGTTCTAAGACGAGCCATGTGTCCTTCTCTCAGCAGCTACACTCCAAAGGAAAGAATGTTAACCCATAAGAGATTCATTCTCTTATATTCTAATGAATTCATGACCGGCACACTTTAAAAAAAACAAATCTTTAACATTTGCCCTAAAAATAACCGAATTACAATACATAAAACTGCTGAATTGTTGAAACACTTTTAAAAGCATTGGGCTGTTAAAAAGGTAATCAGATACCTAAAAGTGGGATAAGTTAAGCAGTGACATGAGCAGGTCTTGTTTATGGGGATTGCTTGTGTTGAACATTTCTAGTCTAATGTGCTTAACAGAAACCCCCATTTGTTGGGGGGTAAGGCCAAGTTAAAACGAACCCAACATGCTCAAACGTTTTCAATCCAGTTGTCATCACTCATATAATTTGGCATAAGATTGTTTCTGCTCGTTAGGCATGTTGTGGAGCCTTTTAGACAGCTGGAGAAACTATCAAAGCCCTGTGTTATACCTCGCTGTTGGGACACCCTCAGAACATGCCTATGGAGACCGTCGCCTCCAGGTCAACAGGTCAACCAAATGAAGGGGGTCACTGGAATGCTGCTCTGGCTATTTTGAAGAGACAAAGGCTGGGACTGATGCAGAACGTTGACAACAGCCTCACGTTTCTAACATAGCAATGTGATGAGTAGATGATCCTTTAACATCCGTCTCTCCTGTATGAGGCTTTTAACAAAACGAACATTGACTGTGAAGTACCTTAAACAGCTGATCATTTTCCCCCACTACAAACTCTGTCCATCCTGAATCAATTACAAACATCACCAAAGAAAATCCCCCAGACAGCAAATTAAGATAATCCTTGACGTATTCAGATTAATTTAGCTGACTTTAAAGCTTTGTTTGAATGAAACATCGACAAAACTGTTGCAAACATGGTTAAAAAAAAACACTAAACAAGTTGGCTCTGCGTTTTCCCTTCTGTCCACTAGGGCATACTCGTCGCGTGATGTCATGTGTCTCTGAAGCAGAGCCACGAAGACAACGTGGCTCCCATGAGGTAAAGTAGGGGCGACTCCACGGGGACTGTGGGTAATCCATCTATCCTGGGCTCTGGAATCTGGCTACTGCTTCTCGGGGTGATGAGTGAGAGTCCAGAACCTGGTTCTTGTTCCTGATGCCATAACAGAAGGCAGCTGGGAACCATCAGCGGGCCCGGCAGCGAGAGGCCCTTGGTGGCATGCCAGGGTGAAGGCCTGCCAGTCAGACTAGATGGTGGACACTCGGGCACATATGCACTCCCTCATTAGCAGGAATACGAAACAGTGTGTGTAACCTCCAGGCGTGACTAGGTATAACTTGGCAGCGGTGGATTTTGGTGGTGAATTTTCACGTTAGCGTTGTCAGTACGAGTCATTTTGTTTCCCTTAGTGTTTTGAGAAGCAAACACTTTGTTACGTAGTATTAACAAAAAAAGTAGAGTTAAATAATCACATACAAATGTGTTTTAGCTATTCATGATATATTACGTTTACCACAAATCTCTGCTGCATATTCCATTTTTTAATAACTACATGGACGGCTTTTTGTGCAAATATTTTGAAGAGAAACATGATATGGCAGTGGTACAGAAAGGCTGTACAATTAAGCGGTTTAAAGGTTAGCTGCTATTTAAAGGTTAACTTGTTATGTTGTGCTGAATTATGTAATAGTTGTATGATAACTACATCTGATTTCATCAGGGATTCAGCTGAGCATGAGGACCATTGGATGGAGATGGAGACATTTCTTCACATTCAAATCCAATTTATTCTAGTCAGTACATTTATATAAAGTTTGAGTGTTTAGGGAACGCCCTGCATACTTCAAAGACAATAGTTTAAATGAATATTTGGTTGTCGAAATTGTTTTTGTTAAAAAACAGGACCACATTTCAACATCATCTGTTTGTGATGAACAAATAAGCCAAAGATAACCCTCGAGTAAAACTGAAATTCTTTCGAAAAACCTCATCATAGACAGCAAAAAAGGTACTTTGTGGCAGTGCAGCTGCAGCATTTGGTTATATAAATACAATTTGCATCACTCAGAAAAAGAAACCCAAAAAGAACAGCTATAAAATGTTCTGGCACCAAGCATGCCATGTTTAATTCATGGGGAATTACACAGAGATAACTGACAGGTGGAAGAAGTTATTTTTAGGAAAGATTATAAAACCACCTCTGGATTCCTCTGAGATGGGCGTTCACGCGATCCTAACCCTTTGGCCTTCTCCAGCCCAGAGTAGCTCATGACCTTGACTAGGTGACCCATGATTCTGTTAGAATATCAGAATGATTCACTCCATCATCTTAGTTTCACAAATAATCCTGAAGAAAACAAAAAAAAATGTGTCAGCTACAGAAAAGGCATAAGGACAGGATCTTAAGAGCAAAATTCCATGTTTTTCCTACTATTGACTTCTCAAAAGACTTCTTCGTCTGTTACCCAAACCTCTGTCTTCTGTCACGTGTCAGCGGTCACAAAGTGCGTTTGCCTGCGAGGACAGCCTGACGAGCCGCCATACTTCCTCTGCATCACTTCATCAAGTGAGAAATCTGCCAGCAATGTACTTTCTGGGGACCGCGGCAACTGGGCGGCCATCTGTCACCAAATAAAAATAGACGCACCAAAGCTAAACGTCCCGATACCGATCCCCAGAAAGAGGATACTTGTGAGTGTGGGAGTAAAACAATGAGGCTTTTTTAAGTCCATTTCATGTGGGGAAGTGAGCAATAAGATCAACAGACCTCCGACCCCAGGGGGCCTTCCCGGGTCAGTGGCACCAGGCGTGTTAAAGGCGGCAGGCACCTGGGCGCTGACCGGCCCACGCCGGGCCGGGGGGAACCGTTGCAGAGAAGTGACTCACAGAGCAACGGCATGTCAAGGAAGACAGAATACCCAGGAAGAAACATTTCATCCCCGTTGTAGTGCTGACTCATTTCCCTGACTCGAGTCTCGGGAGTGAAGGATCTCAGCAGGCAGGGGGCGCAGCCAGCGACCACACAGCGAGGAACACATTCCCCATGAGGTAACCTAGCGACCGCTCAGTTAGGTACACATTCCCCACACAGGTATAAGGAGACGGCCTTCCTGGAAGTGTTATTAAGGCTATAAAGTTGGGAAGCACCACGGTGTCCCCTGACGCATACATAGCACGTTGGAAGTGGCCGTTTTATGCGTCGTTACTGGAAAGGATGATAGGTGACGCTGAGTGCCGCTCAAAATGCTAACGTTATTGCTCTCATCAGCCAGAGCTGAAATTTTGGCGTTTTTGTAAGCTTCACTGACTCACATTTGGTTTTCATTTTTACTGTGGTCAGTTGGCAATTTCCTTCAGACTGGCAATATTGTATACTAATACGTATCCACACACAATTTGTGAAATAAGTAATACACAGTTAGTTTAGGGAGCGAAGAGATCAGTCACCTCTGTCTGCGATGAATTGAACACTACCAAGTTGGTATATTTTTAGAGTGTCGCTTGTGCTAAAGTGTAGGAGTCACCAGGAAGAGTGCTCACCATAACGGCTCAGTCCTTAGGGCAGCGACCCGAGTTCGAGTCCCGCCTGCGGTCGTTTGCTGCATGTCTTCCAATCTCTCTGCCATACCTCCCTGTCTAAAGCTCACTATAGCTGTCAGAATAAAATGTCAAAAATTAAAAAAAAAGAATATTAAGTGAAGACTAGAAAACACAGGTCTGAATGTGTAAAACTGACCAACAGCATTCATTTAATGTCACAAAAATGCCCTGGGAATGCAAGACAAAACTTCCAGGAAGGCAATGCATGAGGTCATCAAAACATTGGCATTTGTATGTTCAGAAATGTAAACCATATGTGCCCTGTCAGCTTTAATGCAGCCGGGGGTACACTTATGTGGCTAGATTCTCATGTGGCCACTTGCCAGCAACATTTTCAAAAGACACCGGTTAAATTCATTGTTTCAATAAGAAATCAATGACAAATGTTTATCACATTTAGGATTAACTCTCCGAGTTTCAAATCGTCTGAAAAAATAAACAAAACAGCATACTCAACAAAAATCCACCATTTAATAATTCCGTATCATCTTAGTTTAATGAAGACCAAATTGTATCATTTGCAGATGGCAAGCAGATACTTTGCAAATGCAAAACATTGTAAACACATGGCCACATTCAACACAACAGTGCCATCGCTGCAGGAATGGAAAGAGAAGGTAAACGCTGAGTTCCCGATCCCAAAAAAATTGGGATGTGTCTGGGCATACAAACCATGAGGGACATCCAACCGTGGCCTTCAGCCCGGTGACACGAGAAAGCAACAACAGGCCTTTCCCCATTGTGTAATATTTAGGAATTTCAGTGTGTGCTCCAGACTACTGCACTTCCCGCAATACGACGCTGATTCTAAACAGAGCCCTCTCTCAATACCATCTACCACATCTACGACACGTATTTGGAAGGGGCCAACAGCCAACCGCATAATGATTCACGAGTATTTTATACCGGATTTGAGGAAATTGACTGTTTTTTATATTCTGCTTTTTCCTACATTTTTCAATCATTTCAATGTTATTCAGCCATATTCCTGTAAGCCCACCCACCAGCTACTGCTCTCTCAGGTGTTTGGTACATGTTGGTACTGGCCCTGTCAGTCCCTTTAGTTCTGCGGAAAAGTGGACTATACAAATAAACAAGACCAGAGAGAATGAGACGGCATGGGGGCTAGTTCTGTAAAGGGAGAGTGGTTGACATAGAGATGGCACATCAGGGTTCATTCTTGCCCCATAGAAGTCTTTCATAATCAACAGGAAAGCCTTAGCCCAGCCGAAGCACAAATTATTCGAGGCCACTATTAAAACTATGAATCAGAGTGACAGCATCATTCTACTCTGGATCTTCAAGGGCCTTAAAAGGTACGCATTTGACATGTTATAAAGATTGATGTTTCAAAGAATAACAACTAAAACCCAGCCAGCAGCAACCTGCTGAGTGCATCACATTCATAATGAAAATTGACAGACATCCCATCTCCCCCTCCCACTGGCATTTGACCTGCACCAGCTCTGGGTCCTGGCCTGTGTGTTTTTAAGAGCCTGTAGCCAGTGTGGAAAGTGGGCTTCAAAAACACACGAGAGAGCATGGGATGAAGTCCACAGGAACAAGACGGGTAGTAGATATGAATTTCCCTTTTTAATGCATCACGATTTGGAAATACACATTTTTCGTTTTTTGGTTGTTCTTAGGGGTGAAATGGTTCAGGGAACAATTCAACACTCGGTAACATTTTAAGGGAGTAGAGAATACATTGCTGCTACACCGTAGTGCTCTCTTAATGACTACTGATCATCTGCATATTCTGCTGTTGATTGTCTCGTCTGAATCAAGGCAGTACTTCATTTTATGCCTGGCCAAACATGGTGGGGAGCACTTTGTGAGGCAGCCGGCGGCCCTCATCTTTCAAGCGTTGTATTGAATGTAGCGCACAAGGTCATGCTAGAGTGGCATTAGTTCAACGGACACTACAGAGGTTCACAGGAAATGCCCCCTTGTTGTTGTATTGTGTGAACACTTAAAAACTTGATCTTGGGACAACACAGGTGCCTCATTCAGGCAAAATTGAAAAGCCTAGATGCACAAAAGATCGTTCAACAACAAGGCAGAGCCAAAGGTTCAAAGAAAACATTCATTGGCATTGATATCACAGTCGAGTTGTGACGGCAGGGAAGGTGATTAATTACACTGTGTTGTACCTTGTGTACAATCATGTCTTTTGAAGGTAATTTAAAGCTCTGCCAGCATCCAGTAGGTTTCTTCACATAGAAAAGTATATTCATTTAATTATGTGCATGAGACCTGCTTAATAATACTATATTGGCACAGCTGGAAAATACAACGTGAATGTGACAAACGAAATCCTGCAAACAGCACTCAGAAACAGTTGGAACTTCAATAAGCATTTCTTTCACCATTTCAATAGCACTGAGTCACTTTTTTAGCACTGAGCACCAGTCACTTTTTGGCCAACTGTAACAATTCTGGTGCACACCATTCCTGTGTCATTTTATTAGCATTACTACAGAGCAGCATCCATTTTTACTGCTCTAGCAGCACTTCCGTTCTGGCATATATACATCATTATATTTATATAGTTTGTTCATCATTTTATATTCATATTTAGAATTCCATTTAATTTATATTAAAAAAAATGCTTTTTCTCCATGTTTTATTGTTGTCCCTTGTATGAACAGTCAATGTAGTTCATTCAACATTTCAACCAAATGCCAACCTTGGTCTGAAAGGTCTTAAGTTACATCCATTTTAATTGCAGGCCAATGTGGCCCGCAATTAAGAGCTCCTGCCGAATTCCTCCACATCTGTTGGGTATGTAAAGACACAACTTACTGAAGAAAGTTACACCTAGTCATAACAAAACCAACCATTACCAGGGAAAACCACGTCGTAAAGAGAGGCAAGAATTACACAGGCCAACATGCGCACGCACGTTTCAAATGAAGCGTATTTAGGTGTTAAAACGCTCAGATTGAAACGAATCCTGAACAAATAAAAGAGGCCGGTGAAGGGCAGAGGCTTGCGTTACCCGTGGTGCTCCTTACAATAGGTCATACGTGGTAGCGTGATATGATCAGACAGTAGCTGGTGTTTTTTCTGGAGCCTTCCATTACTCTTCCAGGCAGAGGAAGACAAAAAAAACACAACCAACTACTTCATGGCTCAGAAATCTTCAACACCTGACCAAGGAGAAGACGCAGGAGGGGCTGGACCATTAGGAATGAGCGAGTGGGAGGAGTGTGTGTGTGAAGGAGAGGGGGGTTGTGGGTGGGTGGGGGGGTCAGGGCAGGGACTGATGGGCTGCTAAAGGAGGGCGAGGGGTGGGAGGAACCTATGTGAAAATATTTAAAATGCAAGGGGCGAGCCGGGCTGCACGGAGAACAGAGCAGAGAGCCGAGGTGAACAGCCGCTTTGAAAGGAGAGCCCTGGCACTGAGCGACTGAACGCTTCACGTCACACACCTTCACAGGGAACCCACCGCTTTTTGAACCCCACAGCCAAACAAAGACTTTTGCATTGAAACAAAGCAAACGAAAAAAAATGTCCACGGTGAAGATGACTCTAGTGGCTTTGGGGGTCGCCCTGCTCCTGCTGGCCGGGGCGAGGGCCCAGAACCCCAAGAGGAAGAGCTTTCCCAAGGCCCAGAAGGGCTCCTGCTGTGATGAGGTGCGCTCCCTCAAGGTGCAGGTGGCCAACCTGACCAGCCTCCTGGAGGAGCTGGGCCGCAAGCAGGAGGCGGACCTGATGGCGGTGGTGCGACAGGTGATGGAGCTCGACAAGCAGAACCGCCAGCAGGAGGGCCGGGTCACGGAGGCCGAGAGCAAGTACTCCGAGATCAACAACCGCGTGGAGATCCTGCAGCTCCAGGGAGCCCAGTCCATCACGCAGACCTCCTCGGGTGAGCTTCAGCAAACTTTATTGTCCCTCAGCAGCCAGACACAAAGGTGTCTTTGAGAGTAGATCAAAGTACATTTTAAAGGTCAGAATAAAGATTCTTTTTTTTTCTGCAAAGGGAATTAGGAGTTTGTGAAAGTGTCCTCGCTGCTGTATAATGATAACGTCATTCACTAAATATGATTGGCTGTGTGTTTTGTTTGGCTGTCATTGATATTGCGGGACTTCTCGTGAATGGATGAATTCATGTCACTCGTCTGTAGGGTTGAAATTAAACCATGGCTACAGAGCAGACGGTCTTTGCTCTGTCCTGTCATTCTCTTCTCATCCTCACCTGGTGTCCATCTCTCCTGGTCTGATGTCCATGTCTCATGTTTGGCATACATTCAACATGAACACAGTCATATGTATGGTGTATGGTATTCTATCAGCACTAGAGATGAGGATGACCCAGAAAGATGAAACTGATGACTAGTCTAGGATATTCACAGGAGTACTTCATGGGGTTATACTTTTACAAGTTAACCTGTTGCAAGTCCTGTTTTTTATTGAGTTGTAATGAGGCATTTTTCATGTTTAAACTCAAACAGATTGTAGTTTTGAGGGCTTTTTTTTCTTTGAGGTATTTTGCCTCTGGGAAGCTATAATCAACCCTGTGTTCTTTATCGTTAAGTGAACCCCCGTTTCAGCTGGAATTTCGAACACTATGAGATTTACAAAAAATGCGTTGGGCTGAGATCTCTAGGAAGGAGGGGTGGGCGTGTTATCCCCATGGTTACGACCCCTGGCAACTTGGTGATACTGTTTTAGTACCGCTGTTGTTTATGAGCCATGTTATTTATGAAATGCGCCATACAGCTTGGCGTTGTACTTTAAGTGTCTGGGAAGCCTAACCCTCCCTTGGACGCTCAGACAGATCTGCACACACACCTCGCCACAGGATCTTACTCTGAGCAACGGTCTTATTTCTGTACAGTGTTCAGTACAACAGAAAGATTACGATTTTGGCTCCGCTGCCCCTTTAAGCCACAGGCACCAGGGAACTGTTGTGGATTTCCAATAATGAAGATCACAGTGCAGATTACAGTGTCTGTCCTCCCTCAAAGGCAGTCCTTACCCCCTCATTTAGGAGGAGTACTGTCCTGTCTGGAGAGCTAGCAGACAAAGACCACCTCCATAAAAGCGGCAAAACACCCTAGCGTCCAGACTTAAACAAGCCTTTAATCAGCATCAACTGCTGCACAGAGGTTAAACGGGCCTGATTCAGTTTATTATTTTAATAGACGCTGGGTCTGGTGTGCGTGTGCGTGTGTACGCGCCACTGGAAAAGTGAGCCCAGGCAGTTTTAACTGGCTGGGCTTAAATTACAGAGCGACGCTTGAGGCAGGAAGAGAAGCAAAGATTAGAATTAGAAGGTTTCCACTATACGGCTCTACCTCTCACCATTCGCCAGTACCAGATCCAATTCAACAGTGACCTCACCCCCATAGCACATTACACTTGTGCCAGCACCAAGAGCCACAGAGCACTATGATTTTGAATTGTGTTGACCTTTAAAGCAGGGGAAACCATTTCTCTGTGGTCTCGCTGTATGCCTCTTATACAATATAAAAGTTGATTGAAACTTTGAAAACCAAAGAGAGCATCTGGGATGACAATTACTGATCAGATTGACTCTGTTCTTTTCTCCCCAGATGTCATGTATGACTGCGCTTCACTGTACAGCAAGAACTACAGGATCTCCGGAGAGTACAGACTCCCCAAAGATGACTTTCTGCGGACACCCGAGCTGACTGTAAGTCACTCCATCCATAGGGTTCGGATGGCTCATTCCGTCTAAACCCTTACCAATCTGCCGCTTAAAAGACAATGACCCCCTCGGTAGAACATATGAGCCAAACATGTACAATATAGCCTGATTCCACGGTTATGATTTTTAGAAACTGAATTGTTTTGAGACACGTCTTGAACAATTGTCCTAACGGTTTGGCTGCAGGTGTTTTGCGACATGGAGACCAACGGCGGTGGCTGGACGTTGATCCAGAGACGCCGGGTGGGCCTCACTTCCTTCGACCGCGACTGGAAACAGTACAGAAACGGCTTCGGAACGATCCGCGGGGATTTCTGGTTGGGCAACGAGCACATCTTCCGACTGACACGGCAGCCCAGCACACTGAGGATCGAGATGGAGGTAAGGTGTCACAGACCCCAGCATCTAGTCCGTTAGGAAGGCCTCAACCCGCCCACACGCACACAGAGCCATCCAAGTCATGGTTTCACTCTTTGTTTCCATGACTAGAATAACACATGAACTCCGGAGATGGGTAATCTCCGAGGAGCACTGTTCCTATAGAACTCATCCCTTAACGGGTTTTCCAATGCAGGACTGGGCGGGAGAGACTCGCTACGCCGAGTACGGCTACTTCAGCCTGAGCAACGAGCTCAACAGCTACAAGCTGTTCCTGGCCAACTATAGCGGCGACGCCGGCGACTCCTTGCGCTACCACAACAACACCAACTTCAGCACCAAGGACAAGGACAACGACAAATGCGTGGACCATTGCGCTGCCCTGCGTAAAGGTACGAACCCAAAGGAGCTCTACACCATACCTCAAAACGCCAGCTAAAAGCCAAATCACAGACTGATGATATATGTGATCATGTGACCCCCCTACAGGTGGCTATTGGTACAACTGCTGCACGGACTCCAACCTGAATGGCATCTTCTACCGCAGAGGGCTGCACACGCCGACCACAGATGGCATGAGCTGGTACGGCTGGCACGGGTCAGTGTACTCCATGAAAAGAGTGGAGATGAAGATCCGACCTCACAGTTTTCAACCCTGAGGGCCGACGGCCAAGGCACATGGATGCAGATGATTGGCAAGCCTTCTCAGAGATCAAACGAATACCGGCACACTCAGAACTTGGGGGGGGTGACTTTTGAATGGGGGAAACCAAAGGATTATTTTCTCTAGAAAAGCTACATTTTCTAGACACGTTTAGGTGGGTTGGATATGCGATGTGTGTGGTTATTTTCCAGATTTATGATTGTAAATTGTATGCATTTTCCATATATTTATCTTAAAAATCTATTTTCTTAGAACATTACCACTGTTTCCATAGACTGGTTATCAGCTCTTCATCTCAAAAGTTTGTCGGGTATAAAAACGATAAATAATAGTATAGTAGTATGCTACACAAAACGTTGATTGCATGTAAAGACTGAAAAGAAAAAAAACACCAAAGCTACAAAAAATGTTACTGGAATGTAACCAAACAACTTCCTAAATTACACCACACAAAGGATTGTAAAGAAAACAAAAAAGTAATTGTGGATAATGTCATTTGTAAAATCTGTACAGCTCTTTAATTGTGTTGTTTTATAGGATAGAAAATAAAAAAACCTTTATTATTTCTAACCAAGTTCTGGTGTGTCACATGTTAAAAAAAAGAAGCTAATTGCAGCCTTGCTCAGCAGCACGATAAGAATGCTTTTCAACTATAGATGCAACCCACAACTACATCCCTGCCTCCATTCACATCCAATAATGGACAAACATTGACATTGGGCCATTACCCTTTGACCCTTGGGCAGCCATTTGACCCCCTGGTCAAAGGTCCTGCGCAAATGACGCAAATGAAAGAAATTGAGACCACACACATTTACACAAAGGCATGCTGGTGAAATGCCCCCAAGGACAGCTCTGTGACCCTAAGAGAGAGAGAGGAACACCATCTGCTAAAACAAGAATCCTGAGGAGACGCGAGGACAAAGGTTAGAGTTTCCCAGAAGTGTTCACATATTTGAGAAGTGTTCACATATTTGAATACTTAAAAACGCTACGCTGCATTTACCGGCCTCAAAGAAAGGTCATATATTCTTCACTTTTATGGGAGGCCTCGCTCATTATGGAGTCTGAAGATACCTGAAAGGAATTCTCAAAAAATAACAATGACTGTCAAGAAAAGAAATGCCAACTGAAAGGACAGTTGGAAGGGACAAATGTCCAGGTTCAGGTGTTAAGTGTTTTGTAGATTACTTCATAAATTGTTTTGTTTTTTAAATATGCTCTAATATTTTTTTTCATTACTATTATTATTATTATTATTATTATTATTATTATTACTGAAGGCGGATGTCATGATAACCATGGTTACCTTGAATCTGCATAGTTACTGCACCAAAGAACACAGTCGCATGCTTCATTTGAAATGTAATATAAACGTAAGAATGTACTTGAAGCCTTATATAAACCTCAATGTTTGTTAGAAACTGTATTATAATGAGTATTCCATCAGGTTGCCCTGAGTATTCCACTTCAGATACGCAGACTTTTCATAATGTTATCAACACACTTTAGCAGAAATGAATACAACGCCTTTCCAAAAATAGTAATCATTGTCAAACTAATGGCCCTACATACGCCAAATAAAAACATTCAACCATATGGTAATATAGCCTGACAGGACATGAAGTAATGCAACGTATATAGCAGAGCAATGGCTTTTTTAATAGAATAGCCAGTTAAATTCTTGTAAATCTCTTTCCCTGGCCCCCCCATTTACCTGAACCATACCAATCCAATTTTCCTTGAAAAAACTAAACTAAAGTGGTTCAATAAGAAACGGTTGACGTTATTTTTATTCAATTGCTGCTGTCCTTAGAATAAATGTTGTGTATTCCTTCATGCCCTGATGCCAACCAAGATCCCAAACTCTCCCCAAGACCAGCAGAGGAAGCTTGGAGCGAAACACTAAAATGCAAACCCAACCCAACAGCATCACTATCAAATGCAAAACGTCATGACAGACGGAAATCCTTCTGAGTTCAAGTACACATCCGACGAAGCGGCACCAGGACATGGGACCGCCAGAGGCCCCAGCGAGGGCAGCTCCGGCCCGGGTCTAGCCCAGAGCTCGGTGCGCTACAGCCTGCCTCTTTTATGGGGAATCATGGAGAGAACCAGATGGAGGGCTTTGGAAAGACTGCAGCGCTGGATCCCATCATTCATTCATCATCATCAAGGGCCCTGAGAAATTGAAACCAGGCCCCCAAGAAACACTACTCCAGACAGCCTCATAGATGAAAAGGAGGCAAGCGTCCAATTAAATGCCTGGAAAACACATTGCACTTCATGCAGTAACCGAGGACACTGGCAGGAGGAGGATGGGAAACCAGGGCTTGGAAAAGATTACAGTACATATCAAAGTGCTGTGAGCCCGGCGGATGTGTGGGCTTTATTCAGGTTTATTGTGATGAAAGGGGCTTTCAGAGTGATGGTCTAAATGGTGTCTTGGGTATCGTCCTTGTGGACAGCTTGCAGGTCATTAATCCACCTGCCCCACTGTACTCCACAGTTGTGTGGGGTTTTCATGGGATGACAATAGCAAACGAAATAAGAGCAAGTACAGTCATTTCAAAGTAAATGATTACTTCTGCCCAGTCAGCTTGGGTACTTCAGAATAGCGACAGGCTCAGTGCATCATTTATATTTATAGGGCTTTGGACATTTTTACTCTAAAAGTTGACTGTCCAGTGGCCACCATGTAGTTGTAGCTCAGTCTATTCCTCCTTGTGAGAGTCAGTCCTGAGCGTAAGACACAACATTCAATTTAGGACCCTGAAACAACCCAGCTTCATTACCACTATGGAGGTGCACAAAAATATACTATATCGTCAGACAAGTATGTTGATATATAGCACAGAGGGGCCCTAGCTCCATGCAAAGCCACAGTGCTCAAACCAGAGCCCACTTTACTCAGCAGAACACAGAATACATCTTGATTGGCCGTAATGGAGACAACATCGGCTTGTGTGGTGAAACACGAGAACAACGGTTTCATGGAAAACGTCCTGGTGACGTGCTTACATAACCTGCGATCTCTCACTCCAGGCGTAAATATAGAGATGTATGTAAAGATATAAAAACATCCACACACTGAGTCACCGAGTCAGGCTGACTTCAGCGCCTGGCGCTCCCCTGGCAGCCCTGGGCCGCGTTTCCCCGGACCGGCGACCCAGGAGGAAATTGCTGGTAAACTTCAGGTTTTCCAGTGAAATGAGTGTGGTGTGACCAAGGTATCAAGCAGTTAAACGGGTGCTTGGCAGCGCTCTGCAGTGCACTTTGCAAAGGAGAGGGGACCTTTGAACTGAAATTACAGCCATTCTTCACTTGCTTAAATCTCTGTTGAACGGTGGCTTACTTGACCTCAGCTGTTCTCACTTAAAGTTGAGGCAGATAAATACGATGAAGGGATAAACCTTGGGAGCCAAGAGCCGACTAAAAGGACCGATTCCAGAGTCATGGCAACAGTTCACCATCCTTCATATTGTGTATTATCATGACTACAGTATAGGGAGTCATATGTGTTAAAGGATATAAAGACAATGAAACCAAAAGTTACTTCAAATTGATAAAAATGCTGTCTACATATTGATAAGGGGCATCTTTTGCGAGACTTAAGTGACTTATAGGTGTTGTATACATCACATGTTGAAACCAAGTGATGTATAAAATGGAAATGACTTGACTGACTTTTTAAAACAACAACCAAGCACGGCCATCTTTGCATGATTTACGGCCGACACACAGAAAGAGAAACCGACAACAATGGCCCCAATTTCTGAGAGCTCCTACCTGATGAGGGCTTCCAGGATGAGAGGCGAGGGGCCCTTCTGGAACTCCAGCTCTTTGTAGTGGAGGGCCTTGGCGTACGCCCTGCACTTGGCAGCCCTCTCCCCCAGCAGCACGATGCCATTATCATCCCTCAGGGGCAGGGGGCCCTGGCAGCACACAACACACCGCGTGATTACCCCGCCAGTGGAAGGACGAATCAAACAAGGCTAACGCTGCGGCTATTAAGGGGAACATTGTGCATTGGCTCGCGTGCGGCGAGGTCACGATAATAGGCGCAGCGATGCAGATACTTTTTCCAGGTGATTATTTTTTCGTGTTGTGTTGGCTTGGGCCAGATCCTCACTCAAGCGTAACCACACCTGACGTTAACCACAAGGCGCACGAATGTTACCACAGAAGAAGTTGTGAATTTGGTACTGCTACTTCCATGTACACCTTTCAGCTCCTAATACAATACATTCATTTGTTCCAATGTATGTGATATATTCCAACACACCATCAACATAACTTACCAATACGCTATGTCTCTTTTGTCTCTCAGTTCTTTGCAGTGTGTTTTAGGGGTGCTAGGTGTGTGTGTCTTTGAGGGGAGTTGTGCATTAAAGTGGTGCTGTTCATTTGAGGGATGCACGCAAGCTGTGTGTGAGAGTGTGTGTGCGTGCATGCAATGCGTGCGGGTGTGTGCGTGTGTGCGTGCATGCGGGTGCGTGTGCGTGTGTGTGTGTGTGTGTGTGTGCGTGTGTGTGTGCATCTGCACCTTGTCGCTGTGCTCCATGAACTCGGCCAGGTTGAGCAGTGTCTGGGTGACCTCTGCGATGTCCTGGGAGGTGAGGGCCAGCTCTATGCTGCGGATCAGCTCGTCCTGCTGGTCCTCGCTCAGCTCCGACCAGCAGGACAGGAAGGCTGCGTTGAAGAGGTCCCTGGGGGAGGCACACACACACACAGCTTGTGTTCACAGGCCAGCACCGCAGGGGGTCCACGTTCTAATTACCAACGTCTGTGGTAACAACATTAACTATAATATAATAAAATCATAGAAATAACAGAAAATGGATATCCGGAGATGAGAATAACTACTACAGACTGGATCACTTAGAATTAGTCAAAGCTATGTAATGTAAAAAAATAAAATAAAAAAAATAAAAGCATTTAGCACGATAATCCATGTACTGCCAAATGCTAAAATTCAAATCAACTGGTTTCAATTATTTAATTTCTAAAACCATTTCCCTGTGGTCGTCCACGTCCAAGTGGCTTATGTAGCGCCAGACTAAGAAATAAAGACAGACAGAGACAGGCAGGGAGAGAGAGACCTAGCAGACACAAAGAGAGAGACACAGACAGACAGAGGGGGAGCGAGACGGAGACACAGGCCAGACAGAGCGAGAGGACAGAAGGAGAAGGAGGTGTGCAGGAGGTGTGCAGGAGGTGTGCAGGAGGTGTACCTGGCTAGGGGGATGTAGGTCTGTGCCAGGGACCAGCAGGACCTGAGGGCTGGGGAGGAGGACTCCTTCAGCAGCACCACACTCAGCCTCCTCAGCCACTCCAGCCAGTCGTCCTTAGACACCTTCCTGGCTGCCCCCCAGGCCTGGAGGTCAACACCACCACCACCACCACCACCATCATCAACCACTGAACCACCATGTGAACTACACCTGCTCACCACGCCTCACACCTGCGCTCGCCTCATGTCCATTCATGTGTCGTCCTTGTTCAGCAGACGTTACATTAGCAGAAGCCAAAGACATTACATGACCAATACATTAATCATAAATTATACAATACCAAAACAATACATTTGGAGTAACTGCCAAGAAAATCTGGACAAATCAGGTCCAGATTCCTACAGCCTACAGGCTCTGTGGTGCTGGCTGGCTGCAGTGAAACCGTTGGTCTACGTGGCGATGATGGCGTGATGATACTCTGAGTGACTGACCTTCTGAAGGGCAGTGGTGCTGACGTGGAGCTTCTTCATGGGCCCCGGCTCCACGGGCCCGCTGGCCAGAGTGTCGCCTTGGTTACCACGGAGCTGCCGGTGCTGGAACACCAGAGGGTTCTCTTCCTCCTCGGCCAGAGTGTAGCCCTGTTCACACACACACACACACACACACACACAATGTCAGCCACACACACAAGCACAATATCACCCACCCACACACACACACACACACACACACGTCAGCCACACACACAAGCACAATATCACCCACCCACACAAACACACACACAATGTCAGCCAAACACAAGCACAATATCACCCACACACACACACATACACACACGATATCACCCACACACACACACGTCAGCCACACACACAAGCACAATATCACCCACCCACACAAACACACACACACACAATGTCAGCCAAACACAAGCACAATATCACCCATCCCCCCCCCCCCCCACACACACACACAATGTCAGCCACACACAAGAACAATATCACACACACACACACACACACACACACACACACACACACACACACACACACACACACACACACACACACACACACACACACACACACACACACACACACACACACACACACACACACACACAATATCAGCCACATACAAGCACCACATCAGACACCCACACACACATCAGGTCGCACACACACTCAAACAAACACATTATCATTCAACACACACACACAATTATCATCTCCCACACACACACTGCCTTTCAAACTAGAGAATATGATGAGCTTGTGTATATCCACTTGTTGATAAACAATGTCAGTTTCATCAGATTATTTTTGTCAGATTTATATTTTTCGTATGCCTCAAAATGGGCATGTTGATTGTTAATCGTGGACAGAATGACACAATGAGATTTCGGTATTTGGAAAACAAACATGATGGTTGACAGGAATCGCCTGTTAGCTAGCAGATGGAAATCATGTTCCCTGTCCGCCATGACACATAAATAAACTGACTGTGTAATACACGTTAACCAAGCTTAACAATACACAGGAAAATACTTTAACTCAACAAAGAAGTTTGAAACTAAAACAAAAAAACTCTAACAGATCAAAATAAAGAACAATAAAGGGGAGTTTGGATGAGGAGAAGGGTTGGGAAACGGGAGGAGGCCGGGGCTGCTCCTTCAAAATGGCCGACCTTGACGATGCGACAGATGAGAATGTCGTAGCGCTGGTGGTTCACCCGGTGCTTCAGCATGACCTTGTTCACCATGGGGATGAAGATCTGGTACTGTAGGGGGACAAAGGACATTTCCACTGTTAACGTGCACATTCTCGGCTTCAACCGTTACTATGGGATCCACAGGATTCACCCACTCATGGAGAATAGAAGACAAACCAGATGTGTATCAGGTCATTCATATAGATATTATTATTAGATCATGCACTGGATATTTTATATTATCAATAGAAAAGGAATTATGCACATGACCATTATATTTTCCAACCAGGACTACCCTCTTCCTAGCGCATGACGTTTTATGTGTGTATTTCTGTGTGTGTGTGTGTGTGTGTGTGTGTGTGTGTGTGTGTGTGTGTGTGTGTGTGTGTGTGTGGAACCACCCCCCCATAACTAGTGGATGACATCAGCAACCAAGCAGGAAGTAGTTAGTTAACACAGTGTGTGTGTGTGTGTGTGTGTGTGTGCGTGCGTGCGTGCGTGCGTGCGTGCGTGCGTGCGTGCGTGCGTGTGTGTGTGCTAATGTGTTTGTGCGTGCCTGCTAGTGTGTGTGTGTGCGTTGGAGGGGGTCCCCTGAGAGCAGATAGCAGGCATACGGTTTGACTTAGAGCAGCAGCAGGAGTCTGGAACCTTGTGGAACAGACTCTACAGTTACAGCTACCGGGGGCGGAGGGAGGGGGGGACAGGGGGGAGGGGGGGGAGGAGGCCTACCTTCTTGCCCAGCTGGAAGACCAGGGACGACAGGGTGTCCATGGAGGTGGAGCGCAGGTCGGGCGTGGTGTCTAGCGTGCGCACGATGGGATGGATGATGCGTGAGGCGTAGTCGGTGAAGTCCAGAGACTCCGTCAGACGGTCCAGCGTTTCCAAGGAGACCCTGTGAGGAAAACAGAGCATCACTCAGGACAGAGAGAGAGAGAGATAACGAGAAGGGCCCCCAGTATGGTTTGACGAAGGAGAACAGAGCATCACTCAGGAGAGAGAGAGAGAGAGAGAGAGAGGTTAAGACAGACAGAGGGAGCAAGGTAAAGACAGAGGGAGAGAGGTAAAGAGGGAGAGAAGTAGAGGTGAACCTCCAGAGAGGTAGACACAGGAGGAACAGTCTAGAGCCAGTGAGTCAGACGGAAGTGAGCGAGAGTGATTCCAGTGCCATGTGGCGATAATGGAGGTGTCTCACTCCGCGGTGGACACACGCAGCGGGCTCAGGTGAGAGCGTGTGGTGGTACTGACTTGCGGGCCAGCAGGGGAACGTCTGGGGCATCGAACAGCTTCACGATGGGGGGCAGCAGCAGATGGAGGTAGTCATCCAGGTTGGCTCCAAACAGCTGGATGGCGTTGAGCAGCTGGGGGGGAGAAACATTACCCTCGCAAACAGTCCGACCTCATCGGATTGGTCCTCCACGGTTTGTTTGTAGATTCTGTTTAGACCGTTTGGCCGCTTTCAGTATGAGTGATTATCGCCTTTGGCAACTCTGCACTGTATGAACCCCGATAACTGATGCAATGGGCCACGTTTCACCTCAGCTTAGAATTGATTTAAACTGTAAGGAAACAAAGTGCTGATTTCAAAAAGATTGGTAACAATCATTAGGGGACTTATTTTCTTCATCTTCAGATTTAATAACAATGTATTCAAAAAGAACTACGTCTATATATATTCCCAGTACTCCCAGGGTTAGAGCATAATTAAAAACACGTAGCTGTGTGAATGATGTCTTTATAATTCACGCAGCGGTGTGTGTGTGTGTGTGAGCCAGGCCAGTCTGCACATGAAGTTAGTTACAACACGATTATGTATCAAAAGAGAAAGCACAACCAAAATCAGCACGAGTTAAACAAACGCACTAAAGCACGCCATCACTCCAGACTAATGGGTTCGACAAAAACGGCCATCGATAACAAACCAAACTCCATTCTTCCCCCGGCACCATGGTGTGTGTTGGCAGGCGCATCAACCAGCCAATTAGGCGAGCCCTGCACTAACAGGAGCCTAATGGGCTTCCATAGGGCGGCCATCCAGGCAGGGCTCAGCTGCCTCAGACACAGCCCACCCTGGCTACAGGGAACACCTTTTCCTCCATGCTGTCGGGGGGAGTCACTCTGTGTTGCACCAGAGGGTTGGAGAGGGGAGGATGTCAGATGTCTGGATGGAGTGGGGGAGAGACGTCTGATGCAGTGGGGGAGAGATGTGTGACTGAGAGGGGGACAGACGTCTGATGTCTGGGTCATTGCAAGGGGGTGACGTATGTCTGGCTGAAAGAAGACCCCCAGGCGTCTCCACCCCCTCTCTGGTCGGTGTGAATGGCGCTTGGCGAGGCTGCCGGGAGGTTAAAGGTAGGTGTGTGTGTGTGTGTGTGTGTGTGTGTGTGTGTGTGTGTGTGTGTGTGTGTGTGCGCGCAAAGTATAGCTCCTGAACTGATGGAAGTTCTATTTTCTTTTCAGCGGGGCTGGGAAACCCAACTCCCTGACTGCCCCCCACTCCCCCTCTCTCCCTCCATCAGGCTCACATGATACCAGGACTGAGCTCGGGACGACCCAGACAGAGGGACCGGCTTCCTCCTCTCCCCCCTCCAGACACCCCAGGGACCGGCAGCCGGCGAGGAGTTGAAGGATTGAGAGCTCCCGGTACTGTGCAGTCATTTAGCAGACGCTTTCACCTCAAAAACAAGGACTGTTGTACATTTTAGATACACGTCATCGACGACCAGGTGGGGGGTCCAAACACGCCTGCAGGTGAGATTGCAGACATTCAAGTGTGGCCCCCCCACTGTGCTGGGAGTCAAGACAGCCCTGACCAGTACACTGGCTGTCCCTCTGGCCTCCCAGCTCCTCACAGAGCTGTGGCCACCTTTCCTGACGTGAGAGAAGGAGTCTTACTTCGGAGAAGCATAGCCTATTGCGGGGCGACCTCCATGTTCTCAGGTTCTCTCACACCCACACACCTTATCAGGGCTGACATATTATCAATATGCCGCTCATTTCTTTTGAGCAGAAACAACAACATTTAGGTCATGTTACTTCTCCTACTCAGGCCCTTTAATCAGCAGGGAAGGGGTTGAAAATTGAATCCCTTCCAAATAAACATTATTTCCAGGTGGGAGTAGAATTACTGTGATTAGCAGATATCCCTCAATCAGGGACAGATTGTGAGCTCTCTAAAGTCAATACTGGGCCCAAACCCCAGCCTTCTGAGTACGGACCATATACAGCTTCAACTCTTTTCCTATTTTATTCTACTACCTCTATGGCACAGCCTTCAGCTGTAGGCCCCACCCACAGAGTGAATCTCAATCTAGTGTATACCAGAGGGAAGCACACACTATGGTAAATTATACATGTTTTAACCAATACCTACTTTTTTTGAGTAGTCAAGTAGTGAGAAAATGCTTGCACTCTCTGCTAGTTGCAGCAGTAGCCAGGAGTCAATTAACGAACAGTATCTAACAGTATCTAAAAGAGCCAGGTGGGTTCGACTGGGTTTGATTCCTTAAGGTCAGCAATCTACCTGTGTACTTGCCCATGCTAGGAAGGTGTGAAGCCCTCGCTCCACCATGCCATCCATCTGTATTCAATGTGAATCTATTTCCATACAAGTGTCTGACAAATTATGATTAAACAGCAAAATAGTGGAACCAGACTGAAGAATGAATGACCATTAACGTCTGGTTGTCATGGACAACGGTGTCGGTACGGAGTCCACCTCACACTCGTCCTTCACTAGAGTTGTTGGTTCAACTCTGGGCCCCTGCTGGCCGAGGGTTGGAGGTCTCCATGAACAAGAACCCTCACACCTAGCTGTTGGCACCTCGCACGGCCGACACAGGCGCCGCCCTGTGTGTGAATGTGAGAAACTACCCGTTTTTGGAGTGGCCACACTGGCTATGAATGCGCTATAGAAATCCAGTCCGTTTACCATGGCCCTTGTAAGTGAGTCACCATGGTTTCACCTACAATTCCATGGTAACTGCCAGTGGGAAGTGAATGAAGCTTTACCTCTGTCAGGGGTTTGACCTTTAAAAAAGACAGCCACATTGTTTCTTTTAAACAGAGCGGGCAGGACAGTGAAGTGACTATGGTGTTCGACTATCGGCCAAAAGGTGCTGGGTTTGATCCCCATCTTGTAGGTATCCTTACCTGCTACTAAATCATGTTCTAAATCACTGTAAAATGGCCTCATAATAAATAGCATTAAAGAGTAACATAGATGTATTTCTTTGCATTGCTGCAACCCAATAAATCCAACTTGCTTACAGCAAGCCGACAACCCACAAACAACAAACCTCTCTTTAGCTCTTTAACAAATTGCTAACTTGTTTCTACCAAACCGCTAACAAGTGGCCAGCCTGTAGCTAGCATGTTGCCATGCTTGTGACCAGGTTTGTTGCCAACGCAATGCTGGCACGCTGTTAGCACTTTGCTAGCTAGTGGCCAACATGTTGCTGTCCATGTCAGCCCATTGCTAGCGGAGGTGGCCTAGGGGGGGCTCACCTTGATGGTGACGCTGCGGCCGACGCTGTTGTCGTGCATGAAGACGCGCAGCATGTGAGGGATGAGCTGTGGCAGGTACAGCTTGAACTCGCCGCCCAGCGCCACCACGATCTGCTCGATCAGCAGGATGATGGTGTTCTGCATGAGGTTGTTGGGCGTCCAGTACTCCTGCAGGAGGACACAGGATGGGTTCAGGGTGAGAGAACCTAGAGACCAAGAGTGATGATGGTGATGGACACAATATACATGTCATGTAACGTATTCTAAACCATCAAACAGAGGACTGTTTAAAAAAAAAAAGGAACCATCAAACCTTGTATTCAATGTACAACTTATATATATATTTAAAGTTTTAATTGTGACAATACAGTGCATATCTTCATATACAGATTTCTCCCCAATGCATCAATTCATCCAGTGTTGTGACGATGTGTGCTGGTGTATTCTAGGCCGTGTGTCGGTGCGTTGGCCTGGGCCGGCCCAGCGTCACCACAGCGCTGTGGCTGGGGAAGTGGGTCAGAGCCCCATACGGTCACCAAGAGACAGAGCCAGACCGTGCAGGCTAGAGGCGAGCGGGAGGGTGGGTACGTTCTGAGCAGGGGGGGTGGGGGACAGCTTTATGACCTCACGTGCAGCAGCAGTGGAAAAGCCTGGCCCGGAGCGCCGGGAGTAATTGGGATTAGGGGGGGGGGCAGGCGGGCGGCGTCCGTGGGGGACAGCGGAGTCACGCAACGTGCCGCCGCGCCAGTGCCCCGCCGCGTTCCACCAGGAGTCCCCGCTGGGCCGGGGCGGCCCCCCTCGCCCTCCTGCTCCGTACCCCACCCCCCACTCCTTCCTCAATTGGACCTGGACGCGTCCTGGATGGTTATTCCAGCCGCTCGTCTGGGCTCACCGGGTCAACCGGAGCGCTAAAACACATGAATAGACCCTTTGTGTTGGGGGCTTTTTTTGTAGAGGGATGTGGAGCGGCAGTACTGCCTGAATGTCCTTCTTCTGGTGGGAGGAGTTTCCGCGTAAGGAGGCGGGGTCACATCCAGGGGATGGCGTTACCATGAGGGGAAGGGGTTATAGCCATGAGGGGGTGGGGTTACTTCACCGCTAGGCCAAGGGGTTACTGTCAGGGGAGGAGTTACCACCCATAGGGGGAGGAGTCACATGCATGGGGAGGTGGGTTACTGCCAAGGGGAGGGGTTCTGTCTGGAGGGAGGGGTTCCCAGCAGGAGGGAGGAGCTCCATAAATGAGGGAGGAGTTGCGGCCGTGGGGGGAGGTGCTCCTAGCACCTCATAACCTCACAGTTATGCCGATTCAGCATTTGTGGGGCTGGACTTCAGGGGCCGCTGGCTCCAGCCGGACTACGGCACGTTTACAGTCCACTGAGGAGCCGACGGGCCACGGCCGGGCAGAAGGCATTCATCCCCCGCGCTCTGTCGGCTGGGGTCACGTTGCCTTGGTAACAAGCCGCAGCAGCACAACAAGGGTTATATATAATACCGTACATAGCCACAGTATGAACTGAACTCTTGTTCTGCCTCGCACTGCGTTCGTGCCAACTTCAGTGACTATAAATGTGCCATCCCATATTATGTGAGGAAATTGCAAAGTCATCATCAGAAGAGGACGGAAAAACGAGTATGGGGGAGGAGTGGGTGAGCCGGGGGGGTACCCGAGTGTGTCTAACTGAAGGCACGTGTTTGTGCACCTCTGGGGTCACGAGCATGGCTCAAATGACACTTTAACTACACACTGAGGAAGACCATTGAGGCAGCATTTCAAAATAAGAGCCTGCTGTAAATAACATTACTTTCCCATAACACATCGGCTCTTTCAGAAAATCTGGCTCCTATGACACAATTATTGGTCTGTGTGTGTGTGTGTGTGTGTGTGTGTGTGTGTACATTATTTCTAATGATGGAATGAGGAGGGTGGGGCAACAAAGCATAATGAAGAGTCTGCAGCTGTTTGCTTGACTCACAAGGAACAGGGCAGGGTTCACGAATGTGTGCACGTGTCAGTGTTGATGTGTTGGCGTGCGCGTGGTTGTTGTTGTGTGTTCCTACTCTGATGAGGGTGAAGATGTCGTCCATGTAGGGCCGGATGTGGATCTTCACGAAGCAGACCACCATCCCCATCTGCTGGAAGAGGAACTGGAGAGAGAGGCCGAGAGACAAAGAGGGACAGTGAGAGAACAGCACAGTGAGACCCACAACAAGAGGGGGGAGGGCGGCGCAGGCCAGGTGCTGGACGGGGTGGGGGGGTTCTATCTGGTTTAGCCTTTCGTCACGGGCCCCCGGGTCGTCATTGTACAGCCATGCTTCTCTGGATTTATGGGATGGAAAATGTGACCGGTGGAGACAAACGGAGGGTGAGGGAGTGCAAGACGGGCCATGTCCAACAGCTTGAGAGGCACACACGCACACACACACACACACACACACACACACACACACACACACACAAACCTCTGTGTCCACAACATTATTGGGTAAAGATGAATGGCGTTCTCCCCTCCACACCGTGATGAATTACTGAGCACACAGGAAGTGAGGGCGGCGATGATTCACGATGTATGCATAGGGATGCTTCAGGATGTCAAAGTGTGCCACAGTGGTGTTATTGACATCATTGGTGGGTCGAATATCATCCCCCCACCCACAAGGATGCGTGGTGTAATAACGGATTGGGGACAAGAACTATTAAACTGAAAAGAAGTTTGTTTCCATGTAGCCTTACTTCATAAAAACCCAATTGAAAAGGTGAAAGAATGGCCTGATGGATGGACTGACAGTCTGGACAGATAAATAAGCTACATTCAGGTATTGTACCTTTATTGAACCAGGTCAATAAAGGTCCCTTTGAGATCGTGCAAGAAACGAATGAGAAAAAGCTGTTAAGAAGGTCAATAAAAATACAACACTGAAGACCACGGCTCCACCGGGCTGCCCTACCTCTCGGATGCTGGCATCACACACCCGGATGACATTGAGGAAGGTGGGCATGACCTGTGGCAGGAACTGCACACACTTGAGTCCCAGCGACTTGAAGATGAAGGTGACGGCCTGCACCACCATGGTGTGGTGGGTGGAGAGCGAGGGGTCCCGCAGGATGCGCATCAGGGTGACTATGGCCACGGCGGGGTAGAACTCGTCCAGGGGCAGGTTCCCCATGTTCACCAGCATCTCGCTGGTGCTGTAGTCCGCTGAGAGGGAGGAGACGGGGCGCTGGTTAACCAAGGGGTGACCTGTCTCCTTTCACACCAGCAGGACTCGCAGTTCTGCCTTCTATAGATATTGTTCATCACATTGGCATACACATATACCATTAAAATTACGGTTGCACCGAATCCAGTATTCGGGTCGGATTCGGCCGAATATTGGGCTTTTTTGAGGGGTTCGGGTTCTGCCGAACCTTGGCAGTTTTTTCCACCGAACCCGAATCCTACGCTTTCACTGCGTGCGCCATGCTGGTCGACGTAATTATCTGTTTACAAAAAAGTGGCGCGTTGGAATGCAGTGGCTATAGCTGCGAGAAAGCGAAAATGGAAGTAGTGGACAGAAAAAGTGTCGTTTGGCAGTTCTTTCAGATAAAAGAAGGTGATTGAAGTCGAGCTACATGTTCAATTTGCAATGCCGATTTGCCTCGTGGTGGCATTTTTTTCCCAGTGAAAATTAAATAAAACGAAAAATACACTGATGTTGACATTGTTTACTTCACTAATGTGTTTAGTGTTAATGGAGTAGGATTCAGTATTCGGGTTCGGATTCGGCAGAATCTTAACCAGTGGACTCGGTATTCGGCAGAACCCTAAAAATCTGGATTCGGTGCATCCCTAATTAAAATAGGAAATTGTTTCATGGTATTCTTCATTTTCACAAATCTTTTTCTAAGTCAGAAGTCCCACAAGCCCACGATGCCTGGGTTAATCTATCTGCTCCATTTCAAGTCATTCCTCCTGGAGCCCATGGCCTCCAAGTTGTCCTCATAAAAGGCGCAAGAGTAAAGGAGTATCTCTCACTCCCACAGAGAGAGGAAACGGGGAAGACAGTAGAGGTAAACATTAAACATTATTGACCGTATCATCTAGCATATGGTCAATACGTTTCGGTAGAGACACTCGCGTAAAACATGGAAGAACCAAACTGGATATATAAAAAGTAGTGCTTCTTTGTTATTGGTCTGCCAGAGTCAGGTACCCCCCCACAACAAGGGCTGGGTTTAGTACGGACTGGCGCACATCAATTCAAAAGCAAACTTGTGAAAAAAGGAAACCATTTTCTTTCCGTCTTGGTAATAAACTAGCTGATTTCTTTTAATCCCTGCATGCCTTTTCTTCGCATTTATACCTTTAACCGTCCCATTTGATTTGTCTTCATCGTTTTCATTTTATGTTAAACAACGCAGTGCTTCCTCTGAATGTGAAGCCCTGCTGTTTAAATCAAGGGTGTCTTGCCTGCAGCATTCAGACATTTATGTGATTGTGTGCGACTGCCGTGCAATTTATAACAAAACTGTTGGTAATTCAATGCAAAATGAGGCTGTGTAATGAGCGATAACTAAATGAGGAGCCCCTATACGCATTCAAAACGCACACAGCATTTCCAAGCCAAACCAAATTTGAACTGGCCTTCATCCATCACAAAGTGAGGATGATGATGGTGGAGGAAGGCCCGTCTGTCTCTCTACGTGCGAGGGAGCTTGGGTTTCACTAGAGACATGTGGTTATGACATAAGTCTGGATATTCCACGTTTCATTGGTCCAGAACAGGAGTACAGTTACGCGCTCCACTGTCCTCTCATTATCCAACTGTCAGGGTTTCTCTGGACTGGGTCAAAATAGATGGGTATGATGGATGTGCTCTGGGCTCTGTTGGCTGGCCTGGCCACTGTGCCATGATTAGATTGTGTCATGTGCGCGGTGGCCTTGGCAGAGCCAAGATGGACGCCGACAAGGAGACGGATGGGCCTGTGACTCTGTCTTTATAGCCGAGTAAGAGCCGTCAATGTAGCTGAAGGAGCCCAGCTGCGCCGGCATGCAAAACGCCAAATATTTCACATCGGACACGACTGAGGGTTTCTATAAATCACCGGTCCGCTTGGACAAACCCTGGAGGGACGCATGACTGTTGCTGGTCTTGGCGTCCAACAGAGACGTCCGCTTGGAGGGGTACTTGGTATCCTGGTGCTGCTGGGATCATCCAACACCACTTCCCAGCAACCTCTCCGGCTACACAGCTGCCGTCCCGAGGCCAGCGGCCCAGACTGGAACCGAGACGCTAAGCATAAGGAGATATACGACGTCCTGTCCCCGTAACGGTCCATCGAGGACCGGCGCAAACTGCTAAACCTATTACCATAAGTCTTGAACAAACATACCATAAAAACACGACAACAGGAGAGGGAGCTGACCTGGACATAGCGTGGCTGGGGCAGACAATGGGAGAGGAGCCCTGTATGCTAGCACTCGGTTGCTAGGGACAGCATATGTAATTAGAGCTAGGTTGTGCCGTATGTAGTAGCATTGGGTTGTACAGAGTATGCTATGCAGCATGTGGGATAGGTACTTGCTTGCTGCTTGGGTCTTTTTCTTTGGGAGTTCGAAAATTGGACCCATGATCAATTGTGATTCTAGCACTAATTGTGTTGAAGATATTTAAATATTTGGAGAGCCGAGCACATTTATGTAATCAAGTGTAATTAAATGTTGCTGGTCGATGATTTCTTTGGTCAGGTAGTCTCATTAGGTTTGAAGTATTCTGAATAAATGAATGTAACATTAACCTTTCCAATTTAAAAAGTTGTTTTTGGATCATTTTCATTTATTTTTGGAAGGTTATCAATACAGTGTTGGCCGCAGTACCCTGGCAGCCATCAGCACAGAAGGTTTAACCAGAACCACGTTTCCATTTTCATCTCAGCACACTGTGTGAATATGACAAATTAAGTGCATTTCAAGTTTAATAACATGCATTTTGGTCAAGGGGTTAGCCATGAATGTCTCAATATCACTAATTCCAGGGTACATAAAGCGCTGAGGGTAGGGGGTGTAGAGAGTCACCCAAACCTGTGCTGGGAAACTCATGAACGTTGAGTTGGACCTCATTCACATGAGTAGCTGCAGCGCAGTGATCCATCAGGCAGAAGTCGATTGCAGGACGACTGGGCTGCCACTCGCCGGCCCCGGTCGGGGAACACGCGACGGCTATCAAGGCGATCCGTCTAAAGCGGCCGACAGTTCCACCCATACATCCGGCGAAAAAAAAAGCGCTCAGTTTACGATGTGGCAGTGGAGCTGTCCCTGTGGACGGGCAGGACGTGGCGGCGGTGGAAGTGCTTGGGTTGGGGGGACATCAGTCACCAGTGTTAGTCATCAAACTGCGGCCAGCAGGTCTGGGTTCTGGATCCCAGAGAGGGCGTCTTTCCCCCGCTCTCATCCAGGGTACGTGGACACGGTTTCGCTCCAATTACGCTTTATTTTGGACAGGGGCTTGAAATGTGCTCTGTGTGTCAGACAGGATCCAGAGTTACGGTCGGTGCTAAAGAGCTTGGGTTAGGAGCGGAGTAGGAGGGAGTTCCTGGCCAGGATCTGAGAGGGATCAGGCTGGGTTCTGCCACGGGCCAGATACGGCACCTCAAGTAATTGAAGCCTGAAATTGTTTTTGACATTTTTCACGGGCGAGCGTGAGTGCGAGTCCACGCACTTGATTGAGTTTCATGCCCAGCTTCTTTGTTTATTCACACAGGACATCCAGCCTGGGAACAACACGTGTACCAAACCGTGCACTGCTGCTGCTGACAGGGCTTATGAACGTCACAACAGAAGCCTAGAGACGTCATTGATTCCTAAGAAGAACCTCAGTGTTTTTCAGACTAACCAGAGTGGTCCTCAGATAAACCTCAGCTCAACATCTTGTGGCGTAGACAAACAAACAAACAAACAAACAAAAAGGTCTTTCTGGAAAGTACAGTGAGAACAGAGAGAAAACGAAAGGGGGCATAGGATGGAATCAAACCTGGATCTCTACAAGGTCTATTGGCTATGTGAGCAGTGCCCGGTTTGCGCGGGTTGAGCTGGCCCACAACAAAATATTTGCAACCCACAAAGAAGTAGCAACGGTTCCCTCAGATGGATTGTAGAGACAAGCCGGTGGGATAAGGCTGACCCAGGACATGCTGCTCCTCCCTCCCTCGCACATGCGTTTTCCATCAACACGTGTCCTACGGGCCGTTTCATCTGCAGCCAGCGTCATTCGGGAGTTCCATGTAAATCCAGTCTAACATGAGCAAGAAGGCCGGCGCGGCTGCTTATCAAAACCACATCCGCTGGCCCACACAGGCTCCGGGAACGCTCCGGGAACGCCCCGGGAACGCCCCCCACACGCTGGGCCGTGCTCAGGAGAAGGTGTGAATGAGGGCCCGCAGCCAGAGTGAAACCAGCCTGGCCGTGATTTATGTGGTGAGGAATCTACATGCCGTGGTTGCTGATAACTACGTTTCCTATTATGAAATGGCAGATTGAGCACCAACACAAGTTCTGACCTTCCTGCCTTCAGAGCAGGTCAGAGGTCAGGTGTTCCAATTCATGTTGGGGCGTCATGAGATCAAATCCCTGTCATCCACTGACATTTTTTGTGGTAACACGCTGTCACTACGGTAACCAGAACACTGACTGTAAACAGACCAAACTATCCCCGTGGTAACAAGGGTGTCCTACCAGAGTCCTGGCTGGACTTGGACTCGGAGAGGCTGACAGCAGAGGCGTCGCGTGATTGGTCGATCATGCCGATGTTGACCTTGTGCTTGTAGGGGTCCAGAGCTCCCAGCAGGCCGAGCACACGGATGGCCTGACAGACACAGATACACACACGCACGCACACGCACACGCACACACACACACACACACACACACACACACACACACACACAGATTAAATCACATAGGAAAAGCAGAGTGGACAACACTACATGCTGGGGCATATTGGACCACACAGTACATAAGAAATACAGTCAGATATGAAAATGAGTCACAGGCACTGGAGTGAATACTACATCAATCAGCCCGCCAACAGGCTCCATTTAAGAGATGGCACTTTATCTGGGCATTCAGGGAAAACATCCAGGAGGAGAAGCAATTACTTATATATCTCTAAGTGAGTGAGTATGTGAGTGACTGATCGAGTGAGTGTGTGTGACTGTATGAGTCAAAGTACGTGAGTATCAACGCGAGTATGTATGAATGAGTGAATGAGTGAGAGTGTGTCTATGAGACAGTGCATGAATGAGTCAATGGGGGAGGGATTGGGTGAGTGAGTGCATGTGTGCGTGTACACGTGTCTCACACACCTCTCTGCGGATGCCCTGGTTCTGCTCCGTCTTGAGGAAGTTGAGCAGGACCTCCAGCAGGGAAGGGTACTTTCGGTAGGGCTCCACCACGTAGCCTGTACTGGCCACCTGCTGGCCCAGCGTCCACAGCGCCACCTGGTGGAGGGTTCGGGAATAACAGTCTGAATGAACGCTTGCAGCATCTCAATAAATGCATCCGATTTCAGAAGCAATAATAAGAAAACATGATACAACGACAACAACACTTAGACAGTATACATTTGCAAGGCACTTAAAAAAAGTAGGTAAAAACTAACGTCAGTGATTATAAAGTCATTTAAAGCACATTAAAACACACAAAAACTTCACATCAAAACAAATGTTGGTGTGGATGCAGTCTCACCTGTCTCTTGGCCAGGGAGGAGGAGTCCTGCAGCATGTCCATGATGATGGGGAACAGCTCGTCCATCCACTTCCTCATCTCCAGGCCACTCACCTGCAGCACAGACAACCACATCAGAACAGAGGATTTAGAAGGGTAGGAGACAACACTACAAGTGCACTACAGAACATATTTGTCCTTATTCAGCAATCATTGGCCTGCCCCTAACTGGCATCATGTACTGACCCAGGTTTGATTCTCTTTCCACCCATTTCCTGAGGCTAAATAAAGGATTACCCTCAATCTGATTTAAATCCACGAATGCTGAAATTCAATTTCCATCCTTTATGTAATAGAATTGTCTAAAAGACCTACTTCCTGTCTTTCCCTTGTGCTTCCTGTGTATACTCTACCTCCTTGGGTACCGCCTCCACAGCTGGCACAACCACCTGACCTATGTAGGCTTCCCCTGCACAGCCTCTGCACTGGGGGGCCAGCCTCCTGCTCCTAAGCCTGCCTGCCTCTCTCCTCTGTGGGGAGAAGAGTGACGCCTGCACCATGGAGGGGTGTATGGACATCATGGTCCTCAAAGGCTCAAGGGTCAAAGGTTAGACTAAAGAGTGACTGCACTTTACGTTTACCTTTATAACATTACCTAACCCTGAACGTACATTATGATATGGATTTCTTACATTTTACGTTCACCAAGTTGTTGAGCAGATGCCTTCATCCAAAGTCATTTGTGATGAATCGAGACACTCATTTACAAGCATAGTGTAGTGTAGCTTCTACACTATCCTACCCTGAGGAGCATAGATCATGTGAAGGTTTTTCACGCCATTCAGAACCTGAAGGACAGCCAGTAGCTGCTGATCATCAGGGTGCAACAGCAACAACACAGCAACATTCGATCAGGTCATAAGTGACCGGGTAGGGCTTGGGTGTTGAGTGTTTAGTACTTTGCATCTGGATCTCGTACCTGCGCCAGCTCTCCGATGGTGGCCAGAACGCTGATGACCACGCCAGGGTTGGGGTCTGGATCCTTCAGCTTCAGGATCAGAGCCTACAACACAACCATAGACCAGAGGGAGAGCCAGGGTAAGGGACAGGGAGCCAGCTCAATGGGCAAATAGACAGCCTGTATCGGGTGTTTGACTCGTAGCTCGGACTCAAACACCCTAGACTATAGACTACTCTGCCTCCATTTATAAAGACTCATTTCACAGGCCACGTCTAGCCACAACTAGACGTGTAGAGGCCGCCTACAGCTTTCAGCCAATAGGAAAGGAAGGGAGGAGAAGTCACCTTGAGGATGGGCTCCATATATGGCCGTATGAGGCGGGGTGCGTTGGAGACCAGGTGACCCAGCATGCGGGCGCTCTGCTCCTTGTTGCGGCCCACACCGCTGTGCTCCAGCTCAGTCAGGATCTGGACCAAGCACAGCGCAGCAGACGGGTCAACACACATTTACACCTCAAATCATGCTTACACACAGATGCTGCAAGGAAAAGTGAATAGCAGAGCGGTTGGGACTTGAGTGTGGTTGTTGGCTGCCCCCTAGAGGCCCCCGCGTGAAACTTTTCAGAAACAAAATACTCAAATGGAAAATGTGGAATACAATCCATGTGAAGGACTTCTTGAATATATTCAGGATGAATACTGAATAAAAGTAACCACACATTAGAGATCACTTTCACCACTCCAAAATCACAAGTAGCACAAAATAAAGACTCCCCGGAACCATGCCAGAACGTGGGCCTAGCACAAGTGGGCTCGGCCCTCCTCTGCTGTAACCTGTCCCCACGGGGGTCCCCACCTGGATGAGCGTCTTGCGGAGGAAGGGCATGACGAAGGCGGGGTTCATGCTGCTGAGCCGCCCGATGGTGCAGATGGCCAGCTCCCGGATCTCGAACACCTCGTCGTTCAGCGCCACAAACAGGGCCTGCAGGTTCTCCGCCTGGGCCAGGTGGGCGTCGAAGCGCTCGTCCAGTGACGCCAGCACACAGTAGCGGATGTCCGGGTCTGGGGAGGAGGGGGAGGGAGGAGGGAGGAGGAGGGACGAGGGGGGAGGGGGAGGGTGAGGGAGGAGAGGAGGGAGGAGGAGGCGGGGGGAGGGAGGAGGAGGGGGTGGATGTGTTTACACTGAGATTTTAGATCACTTGCTAAAGGACACCACTTCTCTGCTTATAGTGATGGATTTAAAAAACACATGGCAAGGTGACTCCAACTCCCATGATGCTTGGCGTTACCTGGGTCCGTGATGCCCACCACCAGCAGCTTGCTGAGCACGTCGGCCACCACCTGGACAGCGGTCTGGCTGACCACATGGCCGCTGACCAGGTGCACGGACGGGCTGAGCAGCCGCGAGCAGGTGCGCGCTGCCTCCATGCGGACCTCCTTGTGCTCGCTATTCAGGAAATGGTCGGCACAGTGGCGCACAAACTGGGTGAGGGAGTGTCCTGATTGGTTGGAAGGCAGGGAGCATGGGAGGAAGGGAGGGAAGGGGAAGAGACAAGGACGGGAGAGAGAAAAGGGAGAGCACAGAGAGTAATGAGAAAAAAATTGACTACGCATTTCAAAACACTGTTCCAAAAATATTCTCCTCGTTGTACTTGTCCCCTGTAAAAACATTCCCAATTCCCAATATCCAACCGCCATGGGCCTCACCCTCAAACTCAAAGCTGCCCAGGGTGCGCAAGGCCAAGGTGATGCTGCCCACGTCACTGGCCTCGGGGATGTTGGTGAGGCTGGGGGAGGCCAGCTGGTGGGCCAGGCCCTTGGGCATGCCAGGGTGGCGGAGGGGCTTGTGCATCAGCACCAGGGACAGCATCTTCAGCAGGCCATCCTGGATGTCCTTCTTCAGCTGGGGGATCTGCCGGCTCAGGTCGTACAGTACCGCCGTGAGGGCCGGGCTGGGGGTGGGGGGGGGGGGATGGTTTAGAGGGACTTGTGTCTGTGAGGGTATACTGTGTATAGAAACTCTATTTCCCATGATGACACAGATCCCTAATGTCTTCCCAGGGTCAGTAGAGTGAAGGCATGAAGACCAACCAAGACGAATTCCATCGAGAAAAACTTACTATTTACTCACTAAGTATTTTGGGGAATTGTGCACATTACATTACATTGTCTAGAAGAACAAACTGGTATAATAACTCTAACTTGGACTAATAAACAGATTTTAGCAACAAACATTAGGAACAATGATGGAGTTTGCCACTGTCAAGTAAACACTTGAAATGCAAAATGACAGCCGTGCTGTAGAGAGGTTATTCTGAAGAGGAACTGGGTGAAGTACTGCAGTACTCTGGTCTTGAGGGGGCACTGGGGGCTCTCATCCCCTACCTGAGACCCACAGCCAGCATGGGCTCCAGCAGCTCCTTGATGTCAGGCTGGATGCTGGGGCCCAGCGCCCGGGACAGCATGCTGATACACGTGAACACCGTGGCGTCCACCTGCATGGTTTTCTGCCTCCTGGGAGAACACACAACCATGAGACAAACATGAGACACAACCATGAGACAAACATGAGACACAACCATGAGACAAACATGAGACACAACCATGAGACAAACATGAGACACAACCATGAGACAAACATGAGACACAACCATGAGACAAACATGAGATACAACCATGAGACAAACATGAGACACAACCATGAGACAAACATGAGACACAACCATGAGACAAACATGAGACACAACCATGAGACAAACATGAGACACAACCATGAGACAAACATGAGACACACAACCATGAGAAAAACATGAGACACAACCATGAGACACACAACCATGAGACAAACATGAGACACAACCATGAGACAAACATGAGACACACAACCATGAGACAAACATGAGACACAACCATGAGACAAACATGAGACACAACCATGAGACAAACATGAGACACAACCATGAGACAAACATGAGACACAACCATGAGACAAACATGAGACACAAACATGAGACAAAGATGACACACAACCATGAGATGACAAGACATAATACAAGTGTGAATGAAAAAGCAGCACACACACACACACACAGGATCAAGCTGATTAATAAGTAACCCTGCCTATTGCATAAGGTATAAGATATATCTTACTTGTGAGCAAAGTCCTTGGGCGGCAGCGCGGCCTTGATGATCTCCAGGACCTTGGCGAGGTAGGGCTGGATCTCCACCCTGACGGCCACCACCAGGAGGCCCAGGGCCTGGAAGGCAGCGGTCCGCTCCTTCTCCTTCTTCAGGCAGCCCAGCAGGTATCCCATGGTGTCCGACAGGTACTGGTCTGAGAGGGGGACATTTCATTCAAACGGACCTCCAGACTACCACAGGTGCTTGGCTGGGAGGGTATATCCCGCTGTCCATGTTTGGCAAGAAGAAATCTATATCAGCAGGTGATTGGTTGGTGAAATCTATGTAGACATTTGGCTAGAAGCTATCGACATGTAAATGTGTCAGGCTGGAAGGAATCTGCAGGAGATTGGCTGGTGGACTCCATCTGTGAGGGTGATTGGCTGGAAGGGGTTCCAACTGTGCAGGTCATTGGCTGGAATTAATTTATAGCTGAATGTTATTGCTCGGAATTAATCAACCTGTGCCTGTTTGTGGCTGGAAGCAATGTACTTGTGGATGTATAGAACTTGAAAGAATGTACCTGTGTACCATCCTTAAAAATATCTCTGTTTGCAGTAACAACAACAACAACAACAACAAAAAGGTCAGTAGGTACAGTAGGTCTATATTTTGTATTTCAAAATTCAAAGTAAAAAAAAAAAGTACAATTTCGGTCATGGTGAATAGGTCGGTATGAATTTAAACAAATGTGCATATTGTGACGTCACTGACTAGGTCTCCAACCCGTAAAAGTTTAGTGGTCTCCTTGACATCAGTCGACATGGTCACTGTAAGACTCGAGGGGAGAAGGGATGGTAAAGATCTGGGCACAGTTCTTCCAGAACTTCGTGTCCCGTTATAGCGGTGTCGAGATATTTTAATGCATTTTTTAAATACTAATGCTACGGTGCCTGAACCCGTATAACTGAACGGTGACCGCAAACATTTTCTTTACTGCAGCCGCAGCCATCATAACAGACAAGTGCGAACCATTGATGAAATGAAGCAAAAGTGTCCTATAGTTCATAGTGTGACATGCGTAAACCATGCGGAAACCAATGGTGTAAACATAATCATAGATGATTCCACAGGTTATTATATAAAAGAAAGAACGTAGCCTACGTGTGTATGTAGGCCAGTGGTCACCAACCTTTTTGAGCCCAAGATCCCTGACCCAAGACCTACCTTGAAGCGTCAAAAGAGAACCAAAGCCAAAATACTTCCAATTCAAGGCCTTTTATTAAGGCAAATAGTATTTCATGCTTACAATAAGAATTACGTTTTTCACCTGTTTTCTTACATTACACAGCATTATTCAAATTATGTAATTTTGTTCATAGTGGGGAAAACACATTTTGCAATGAGCCCAGTACTTTTTGAAGCTTAAGAAGCTAACTGTGAAGCTTAAGAACTTGCTTCAAGGGTTTTGTTCCATAGTTGGGAGAAAACTACCCATTTTGTAATGAACAGATCATATTTCTATTTACATTTTGAATATTGAAACTTAATATTACTTCTGAACATTTGCACCAATAAAAATACCATTCTAGCTCATCTTCTCCAGCAGACTGAATACTGAAAACACACTTATAAACAGAACATATTGCTCTTAGAAACAGTAAAACTACTAAACTATTGCTTTTGGACCAATACAAATTAAATTATTCCATTTTGGCTCATCTGCATCACACTTTTACAACACAAGTCAGTGTGATGGCTGTGACTGAATACTATCTGCAAGTTCTTTGTAGTTTGGTTCATAGCTGCAGACAGCCAGTCTGAGGCACTCTGTGAGGTGAGCATCAGTGAGGCAGCTCCTATACTTAGATTTGATTATTTTCATCTGTGAAAATGCCATTTCACAGAGGTAAGTGGATCCAAAGTAGGCACTCACTTTTAATGCACATGCAGTCAGGAGGGGGAACTTTTCTCTGCTCACAAGTCCCCAAAAATCACTGTCCCTTGATCTTGACTTCAGTTCTATGTCATTTTGCAAATCAATGATCTCCATATCCACACCACTTTGCAACCCAAATACCTGTTCGAATTTGGCTGATGTCTTTTCCACATCAGTGGACTGAAATGGGTTTGAAACTAATGTAGTTACGTCTTCCATGATGTCTAACTCACCAAAACGCCGACTGAACTCTGCTGCAACTTTGTCCAGATGGGCACAGTACTGATCTAAAAACAAACAACAACCCAAACGAGTGGCCAGAGGTGGACTACGGGGACATATGGAACTACCTAAGCAATGAATGTATGAATGAATGAATCATGAATGAAGATGAGGGCACCAAAACAATCTATTTTCATTCAAGTCAAGTCACTTTTATTTTTTTATAGCGCATTTAACATGTAGAGTGCAACCATGATAGCAGTAGTGCTAGGTGTTGCAGGCTAACTCAGAGCTGAACTATGACATGTAATCACAGCTCCTAGTAGTTCGCAAAGTTTGATTAATTCCTTCATTATTAGATTAGACATCTTTAACATCGGACATCAACTGATTTTAGCTACTAATCTGTAACAAAGTGTTTGCCGCAGACGTAAACAAATGTAGACGCCGAGTCCCACAGCCTCCCATCGGGATTCTCTCTTCCGATTGCCTGGAGCCACAAACCCCTTCTTTTCCCTTCCCTTTCTTTTTGTGGCAACATAGTAAATGCAAGTGTAAGTGCAAGTGTAAGTGCAAATCCTTATTTTTTTGTTGTTAGCACTGCGAAATACAACACAGCAGCTTTTAGGCATGGTGCCTCCTCATGGAAGTAGCCTACTGTTCTGTCAACAGTAGTCGCAAAGTGCCTACTTCCTTCACCTAAAAGAGGGCGTGGACGTTCTGGGACTCATTAGCATATCGCTGGTGACGAGACGCTGGACTCATCTATACTAACGTTCGCGAACATGCAAGAATTTGGTGATTTATTTTTATTTTATTTTATTTTTCTCGGGATCTACTGGGAAAGTCCTAGCGATCTACTGGTCGATCGCGATCGACGGGTTGGCGACCACTGATATAGGCAATTCATATTCGCAATACTTACTAATATATAATTAAAAGGGTTTTATTGTATTTGCATTAGTTGTTTCAAGAGTGGGGGGAAAAAAACGATCGGTCTTAAAGCAAGTTTACAATCGGCAAGTCGAAAGGGGAAAGGGGAAAAAATTAATATTTGGGTCGGTCCTAAATTGACAGGGTCGGCAAACCAAAATATTTTTAAGGATGGCCTGAAGGTGGATTGGCTGGAAGCTATCTATAAATGTGATTGGCTGACAGGAACGCACAAGTGAAGGTGATTGGCTGGAAGCTATCTCAATGTGAATTTGATGAACCGGGAGGAATGTACCTGTGAAGGTGTTTGGCTGGAAGGCAGCGAGGCGGGGCAGCAGGTTCAGTATGGTCATCTGGATCAGAGGGTTCTTAGTGGTCCGGTATTTCAGCACCCAGCGACACACCTGACAACACAACACGGATGATGAACACCTTCAGGTCATCACCTCATGCATTTACTGTTTCATGAATAGAAGAATGTTTCTCCTGAAAACATGAGCATACAATATACTTGTACACTGTAGCCAGCCAAACACATATCACAGTATAACTAAGCTGTAATGAATGCCAAAAAATGCCAGAATAGTTTACCATACTTTTTTTTTGTCCACACTGTTTGTGATGCCTGTAAACACAAGCCGCTGCTACTCAAAACAGAGCTGCATCATGAGCAGGACCCACCTTAGTGACGCCATGTCATACCAGCATAGACACACACAACCTCGTTCCGGTGGACGAGCAAACAGTTCCCGCTATGACCTCCAACATGTGGACATTCTAAGGTCAGCCTTCCGGGCCTGAAACTCCACCGACAGCGAACCGCCCGCCCTGGTAGCCCCACCTGGTCGAAGCACTCCTCCATCAGCTCACGGCAGTAGCGGCTCTCCACCAGGGAGTTCTTGGCGACGGTGGGCGTGGCGCCGAAGCTGAGGAAGCCCTGTGGCGAGCTGTACCCCAGCAGGCCCAGCAGCGCGTTGGTCTGCTGCGGCTGCACCGACTGGAAGCTGGTGAAGGGCGTGATGTGGCGCGGCTTGGTGCCGAAGCCCATCAGCTCCTTGCAGTACTTGTCGTGGACCAGCTGCTGCTGGGTGATCTCCTCCATCTCCTCACGCATGCGCTGGGGGGGGGGTGTCATGGTGGGGTTTCGGTGAAAACTTGCGATACCGCCACAGTATTATTGTAAGACTCTTTGGACAAAAGCGTCAGCTAAATAAATGTACAGTGAAGTGTCACAGTCATGTCGCTTCTTGGCTTTGGATTAAGATAGACACCAAACTAAATGCATAGAAGTAAATAGAAGTACAAATATACTTCCAAGCTCTATAGGCATTGAACATAAAATGGTGCTTCAGCAGATGCTTTTGTCCAAAGCAAAAGGTCATTTTTTGGTGCGTCATTAATGAGCAGGTGGGAGTTATAGCGTCTGAGTCAAGGATAGCCAGCCCTGGTCACTACTGAGCGGGGTGGGGACTCACCTCCCCCTCCATGCTGCTGATGCGGACCAGCTCGTTGAGGATGAGCAGTGCTCCGTGCACACGGTCGTCCCGGTTCATGCCCTTCTCCTTGGCCAGCGTCTCGTCGAAGCCCTTCTCCGCCTCCTCAAACGTTTGCTGGCAGCACACCACAGGAAAGGACACTAGATGGTTCGCTCCCACTGATGTTATGAACAATGTTTTGCATGCTAAAAGTGAATCTCATGATGAACAAAATGCATTTCCTTTATTATTATTATTAGTATTATGCCCACGCAACTGTGGGCATAGCAAAATTTCAAACAATAGGAATGCAGCTTAAAGTTAGCAGAAATTACTCCCACTATATCTGATCACATCAGTCCATGAAGAAACACAATGTTTTTCCATGCCTTAAATATTTTAGTTCCACTTGAAATATGTAACATTATGGAAACAAGATACCAAGATGCCATTCACCACCTTCATGCAGACTCCAAAGTCATATTTGTGTCTCCATAAGCCAAACCAACATCCTCTATGATTCTATCCTGTGCTCTTATGAAGCCCAAAAACAAAAACCATCACGGGACAACCAACGCTGAACCCCTGAAGAGAGCAGCAGGAGGCCTGGGGGTCCGGGCCCACCTTGTACCACTGGGGCTTCTGCATCTCCTTGGTCTCCCGCTGAGTGGTGAGGATGAGGCAGGCGCGCAGGGCCGACACGGCCCCCTCCCGGATGGCCTGCTTGGGGTCCCACACGGCGTAGAAGATGTTGTCGAAGAAGGGCTGCACCTGCTGGAAGAAGAAGGTCGGCGCACTAACCGCCAGCTCCCGCAGCACCAGCACCTGGGGAGGGGGAGGGGGGATAAGGGGGTCATGCTGTGGTCCTGCTGGTGTAACAGAGCCTGCCATGGGCTAAGTTTCCAATCAGTTTTAACACTCCCAAAAACCCCAGGACACAGATGACTACTTTCCATTAAGTTTACTGGGAATCTTGTGAAACTATAAAATCACTCCCATGAAAGTGGTTTCAACCCATTAACGTGATCTGTAGTGGCTTTACTGCACAAGTGTGTCAATCATACTGAATCATAAGCATCATACTTTGGAACTTTCTGAAGACATTTCCCGGTGCAGTAGACAACACCAACGACAAACAGTGAGGTGGCTGCGTCAGGTCACCATTCCATCAACATTGATGTTTCTACCTCTGCTATAGCACCACATATTTTACTTTGCCAAGATTCAGAAGCCTATAGCACTTGACCATTAATCTTTAAATAAAAAAAACATACTATCTGTATGTGTTGACTCCTGAAGCTACTCTGTCAAGTCATTTGTTTTTCACTTGACTGAGCAGCAGTTTCTGTTACTTCAAAATCGCCCACTCAGCCTCAGCGGGAAGTCACCGTGGGTAAACTGCTGAATGACTGCTGTGATGTGGGCGTGGCCTAAGTCCCCTCTAACGCCTGTGCAGCGTAAACCTCCACTCACGGCGGCATGGCGGCGGCCCTCGTTGCGGTCGGCGCCGAGCCACTCCAGCGCCCGCTTCACCTCGAACTCCACGTACTCGGCCGTGAAGGTGTCCCCTGCCATGGACAGGTGGCCCATGGCTTTGGACGCCATCTCCATGACGACGGGGTCGCTGGAGGGCAGCAGGTTCCGCAGGTAGTTGGCAAAGCGGCTGATCCTGGTGGCATTGCCTCCCTCCACGCCGATGAGACTCACTGGAAAGCGAGTCAGTGATCATTGGTCCCCGTCTTCTCGCGGCGTCACATGGCTCAGCGGTCTCCACTCGTACTCATTTAAGTCATGCAATGGCTTATTGACGGGGTCTATGGATAGCCTACTGCGTTCAAACCCTAAATGTCTGCAGCCTACTGGTATGCCTCCTGAGCAAGGCCCATAATGACCCAATAATGACACATATGTATAAAAATAAATCACTGTATGTGGCTTCATAGGGGAAGAATCAGCTTAATGACTAAACGGTGAAATGACTGACTCATATTTGAAGGAAGACTGTGGATGGTTTTGACTTGATGATCATAATGGAACAAAGACTTACCAATGGCAAGAATTCCTCCTTTCTTCTCATTCACGTCCGAGCTGGACACCAGCTCAAAGATGTGGTGGTTCAGCTCATCGTAGAACGAAGTGGCTTCATCCTGGCTCAACTGAGTAAGGAACACATCCTGCATTATTGTTAACATGGCATAGGTGACATCTGTCCAAGATGATGAGTACAGGCCTACATAGGGAGAGTGAGGTTAAGCAACACTCTCCACACTCAAGTGGAAGACGGATGATTTGTCACCCACCTCTCTGAGCTCTGTGGTCACATAATGCTGCAAGTCCTTGGCAGACTTGGCTCTGGTATCTTCATTCCGACTCTTCAGACCGCTGACGAACTGCTGCAGCACAGTGGCTGTGCCCGACATCACCACCATGTCGATGGCCGTGACTGCAAATTATCATGGTGAGAGGGGAAAAGCGTCATGCAGCCGTGTTGTCAACATCTTCACAATGCAATGGCAGTCTATAAACTTCAAATAAAAGTTCAAATGAAACAGAAACAGTATTGCCTGAGCAGCTCGCTAGCCGCTTAGACTGGCTAACGTTACTGTCAACACAAACTAGCTAGGCTGGTAATGTCACCTGCGAAAAGAACGCAGGGTTAACACAACCCAGCGGTTAGTGTTTAATGTTCGATGTGTATGTAAACAAAGTGCACTATGTCTAGCGATGCACTGAGAGGAACAGAGCTCACAGGCACCGGTCCTGCCTGCATGGCTCAGGTGAGGTTAGCATGAGCTAACGTAGCTATGCAGCTCTGCCAGTCAGTCCAGTACCAGTGGTCAGTTGCTATAGTTGCCAGTCAACCACCGCGTATCACTTACGTTTTTGATGTTTGGGGCCACTTAGTGTATATTCGTCAGTCTCTGCAGGCAGTCTGTCATCGTACAGCGTAGTTCGCGTCGTGAGCTATCCAACAGAGGACACCGTACCGTGGGTAGCTGTTGTTGTGTTCAGGCTCCGCCGGCAGGGACCGTGCGCACTGCTCAAGCACCTCGGGTTGCGCAGCAGAGTGCATACTATGGTAGATAACGGGATCGATGGAACCCAGGTTACAGTTACCATGCTGTGATTTAATTTTTTTTTAGGTTTAGAAATAACATCTCCGAAGGGCTAAGAAGCACATTGCAATGCCCCCGAATCATTAAGCATAGGCTATTCAGACTAGAGATATGGGAACAAAGCAACAAAGTGGAATAGCTTCTATAACAAAGGGCTAGAGCCTCTATCCAATTAACGTACTTCACCTCGGTTCTAATTCAGTACACCTTTACAACTTCACCTCGGTCCTCAGCACACTCCTTTCTCTGCTACTCCGCTCTGCTCAGCTTGGAGTGTCCTCCGAAGATAATTCCATTGCCAACGACAGTGAAATATAATTTCTGTGTAACTGTGAACCAGGAGCGTAGCCAGAAATTTTAATTAAGGTGCGCCTTTGAGATTTTGGGTGGCCTCAACCCAGTGAAAATTAAGGGCGCAAACAGGACACGTGTGATGCAAATGACGTGGAGGCTCAGCTGGAAATGTAAACACCACTTACTGTGTAGCCTATAGCCTTTTTCAGTGCTCTCAAAAGTAACGTGATCGCTTATTGACAATCAAAAACCGCACGTTAAAATATGCTAGCTTGCAAGCATATAATTCACTGAAGGCTGCAACATGGTTAATTGCCAACTTAAATGAAGATCTAAGTTAAAAAAAAAAATTAAAAAAAATGAGCCGTCGGCTATTTTAAGTAGAGTCCTTTAGAGAGACTCTCTCTAAAGGACTCTAATTTTAAGGCACAATAAAAACTATTTTAGAAATTATTTTTATTGTAGGTCTAAAAAATCAACACGTGAGTTTGTTTATTATAGCAAAGATATAGGCCTAACTGATTGGCCGGGTTATGGCCTACATTTAGATCATATGAATGCCATCACATTTAGGCCTAGTAGGAAGCGCAGGCTTCATTACAAAAACTGCCCGTCATTTAACAGGTGATCCCATCCCAAAGCAATAACAACATGTAAACTGGTGATGGTGTCAATCCCATTCCCTTGGCAACAATCTGACATGGCTCTTTCATTATTAACGAGAGGACAAATATCTACTGAACGGCAGAACAGTCACCATAAAAGCGCAGGCTTCATTACAAAAACTGCCCGTCATCAGTACTGATGTGCAAAATCCGATTCAGATCCGATTGCTGAGTATACATGCCGTTAAAAGTCCGACTATGATCGAATTATCCAGGTGTAGTTATCCGATTTTAGATGTCCGAAATAGGTCCGAAGTAGGTCGGATTAAGGTGTTTACATGCACTTAAAAAGTCCGATTAGAAATACGATTAGGCCTATACGATTATACGATTAGAAATTCGAATTTCTTGCTGCATGTAAACGTACTGAGTTAGATGACGGGCTGAAGGGTGCGTGTTGCATGAAACTTAGTCTGTCAGTGGCCAGAGCCCGTCTTTTGTCATGCCCGTCATATTGTCTTTATTCACGTCTTCCGCTCGTTAACGATATGGTTGTAGAAACGTACGGCTTTATGTAACATTGTGTCAATTGCGAACAGAATATTTTAGGTGTGCCAGGGTCACGTTTGGGTGGCCCAGGCTGGCACACCCGTGGCTACGCCACAGCTGTGAACTTGTCGAGAACAAATCTCCATTGTCGTGATTACGAGTGCCTCAAGAGGGAGACATAGCCAAGGAAAACATCCGCGATTTGCATGAGATGTTTTTTGCCGATGCCCGTTGAAATTCAACATTGGTTGCTAATAGGCCTAGACACTGGAATTAAGTCTGGCTGTGCAATTACAGCTCTTCAACTTCGACATTTAAAACCGTGCAATAGGTTATAGTGATTAGAGTCCTCCTGTGCAGCGGAATCAGATGTATCCTGCTTAAATGTCACAACACTTTTTTTCTGCGTCATTATAGTCATCATCATTTCTATTACCATTTCCCCCCATCATTAGCCATAATCATGCTTAAAGAAAGGTTTCATTTGACACACGCAGGCTTTTACTGACTCAAATAATGAATTTTACCTGTTTTGCCTTTCCCTTCCTTGAAAATCGACCTTAAAGTAGGCAGATGTCACGCTTGAACGTTTTACCACTGCCGTTTTTGGACTTGTGCAGTACATTGACAACTAACAAGCATTCCTACTTTATCAGTAGCATTGCTTAAGACTTTAGTGCCACTGATGTATTGTAATCCATTGCACTCAATAACATGACTGTTCACTGTTCAGTCTAACTTGGCATCCACAAAACATCTCCGCCGTCCTTCCAAACAACCAAGAGCATTAACCTTAAGACTGAGTTATGTGTTTGCACAATTAAAGGTCATCGCGTCCATTTGCACATATAAAGAGTGGGGTGAACTCATTGAGAAAGCACTTTATTTAGGCAATGTCTCCACTCAGAATCAGCGGATACGTCAACGGTAACAATTTTGGTTTGCTATCCAATGATAAGACTTGATTTAGCCCACTGCAACTGCAGTTGAACCCGACTCTCTCTTTCAAGTTGCTCCTAGAGTACAGAGTGAGGGAAAATCCCTTTATCTGCATTCAGGGCTAATGGCTGCCCTGCATCCTTATCAACACGCAGCGAGAGAATACAGATAACCTGAACTTGAACCCAAGATGTTGCAAAGAGGTAAGTAACTAAACATCAATTTTTTTTTGTGTTGCAATGTTTCAGCTGAAATATCACAAATAATTTCCCCCAAAAAAGTCAACCAACCAACAAATACATGTCTTTTTCTTTATGTGTATGTCTAATGACAGTTCCATTACACATATCCTATGTATGTTATCCTCGGTCCCCAAGACCATTAGGCTGCTACTAAGCTAAGAGTATAATTGGAACACACCCTTAGTTGGCAACAAATCAAAGTATTGAAGCAATACCTTCTTTTCAAACAAATCCATGTACACAAATACAAACCAGTCTGCAGAGCGGTGGAGCCAGAGCACTCTGTGGTTTTGGGCCTCTATGAACTTCCCTGAGACATACCTGACCCAGGTGTTGTGCGGTCCCCGCCCGCCTCCACCTGGAAGCCCGGGCCCATCCCTCGGCCAGGTAGGGGCTTAGTCCTCAGGCTTCTGTAGGGTCTTTGTGCTCTGGCTGAGTGTCGTACTGCTCCCTCACTGGGCCTAACGTGAGGCGCACCACTTTGATGCTATTGAGGCGGAGGTGTGCTGCAGCATGTTTAAACAAGTCTGTTGTGTATGTTGATGAACAGAGCTGTGTGCACGTTTAAATGCCTCATGTAACGCACACACAAGATGGACCCTTCGTCTGGGAATATGTTTGATGTCTGTGCGTTTGTCTGCGTGTATGTGGGTCTGTGTGTGTGTGTGTGTCTGTCTGTCCTCTTTGTCTGTCTGTCTGCAAGTGTTTGAGTGCCTGCATGTCTGTGTGTGTGTGTGTGTGTGTGTGTGAGTGTGTGTGTGTGTGTGTGTGTGTGTGTGTGTGTGTGTGTGTGTGTGTGTGTGTGTGTGTGTGAGTGTGTGTGTGTGTGTGTGTGTTTGTGTGTGTGTGTGTGTGTGTGTGTGTGTGTGTGTGTGTGTGTGTGTGTGTGTGTGTGTTTGTGTGTGTGTGTGTGTGTGTGAGTGTGTGTGTGTGTGTGTGTGTGTGTGTGTGTGTGTGTGTGTGTGTGTGTGTGTGTGTGTGTGTGTGTGTGTGTGGGTGTGTGTGCAGCTATATACATAGACAGTCTATGTGAGGTGGGCTCCTTAAGGAGGGGTCCAGCTGTACACTCACCATGGGGTGCAGCAGCATGTACTGAGAGGGGTCAATTACAGAGAACAGGTGAGAGGAGAAGGTAAACATTGCCACGTGGTGTTTGGGTACTGGGAGTGTCACTCTGTTGATAATACACCCCCCATCTCTCCCCCCACCCCCACCCATCTCTCTGTCCTGGCACCCCGAACTGGCACGCTAGACCTGTGTGTGTGCGCGTGCGCGCATGCCAGGTGCACATGAACACGTGAGCGCGTGTGTGTGGATTGGTGAACGTTTGGCGGAAAATTTGAATTTTTCTTTTCCGACTGTTCTTTTTTCCTCATCGAGAACCGCGATTTTGCAATTTTACGCATGCTCAGGTAAGGTTTATTTTGTTAAACGATTCGGTGACCGGCTTTGTGGGAGAAGTAAGCCAGACTATCAAGCGTCACGGCGTGATAGAGCAGGTGTTGTTGCCGTCTTAACTAGCCTATGCCTCCCACATGAATAAAGCTGTGTTGTTTTCTTAAAAGAAATATCTTCTGAAATATCTTCTAGTAGTTTAGTGTTTCCCCTCTGGCCGTGCCGGCTGATTATCGGGTGTACTGCTGCGGCCCTTGAGCAAGAGCTGCGGAGGTACGGTTAGCTTCGCGAGCCCGTTCAGAACGAGTCATGCTGGATGATCCTTACCATGTTCAGTCTGTAAGGAGACGTACAGTATATGTTTCTAGAAGACCGTCACAGACACTTTGTTGAGTCATTGTGTTTTACTTTAAATGAAAGGTTAAGTGTCTGTGACGGAGATTCAAATTGTACTGTGTATGCGGTTTGTCTGTGAAACCCACCGGGATAATTAACACTGCTCCTATCTTGGACCATCTATGGAATATAAGACCACCTGTGTAAATGTTCAGTGCTGACCCCACTCTCTAACATCTTAGCTTTGTTACCCCACGACTTGGAGACGTTCAAAACAACGGAAAGAAAGAGGCAGGCTAGTGTAAATGTCTCACACTTAACAGCCAATGATGGCGTTCTGGTGTCGAGGTGGACTGGGCTATTTGGTCCAGACTCTTCTCCGAGAGGCTGCTTCAGTGGAGGATGGTGCATGGCTTGATGGCTCCAAACAGACCCGTAGCACACCTGGATCCTAGTACTGGGGAGGGCTGTGTTTTTTTGTGCACAGGCTGAATCAGTGGCACATTTAGTTGCTGAGTGCAATAGGTCTATTTAGGGTGTTACGGTCACGGTTTCTGGGATTTGGGGAATGTTTCTCTTATGAATTATTTGTTTTGGGCCCAAAATACTCAGCAGAAAGAAAGCTTGTCCACATAGTAATGAACTACATTTCAGGAACAGCTAAATTGGCCATTTGGCTAACAAGCGGATCTGTAGATCGGGTTCAGGTCTTGAAGGGACTGGTGGTAGCTGGGTTGAGGGTGGAGCATGGTTTTACAGACTGGTTGGTCAAATAGATGCATTTACGCTCTTTTGGAGGAGTGTTGTGTATGATGCAAAATGAGGATGATTTGTGTTTTATCCTTTAAAAAATAATAACAGTAAATCTGTTTGTATTATTGTTGTATTTTTTTTTTAAATTTCCTTCCTTGTGGAAGGTATTAATTCACAAGTCCTGTGTTTGATTTTACAAAGGGCTCTTTAGATTCAAATCTCTTTCTCTATCATTATCTCTCTCTCTGTCACTCCCTCTCTCTCTCCTTGTCTCTCTCTTTATGTTAATTCCCATCATTATCTGTATCTTTCCTGTATCCTGTATGTTTTTCTTGCTCTCCGATTTCCATTAAAATTTCAAAGATGTTCTGGCTTGCTGTCAAGTTTTATTGACGTGAAAAGACATGGTGACTGATGGCGAATCAAATGTATTTACAGGTGGTAACACATCATTATTATTATCATTCAGGTACCTAATGAATCATACATAATAAACACAGACACACAAACACACACACACACACACACACACACACACACACACACACACACACACACTCAAATGACGTGTAGATTCACACACACATCCATTTTTTCTTTATCTTGCCCATCCTCTCTTCCCCATCTATCTCCCCTAACTACCCCCCCCCCCCCCTCTCTCTTACAGCCTTTCCTGTCCTGACATGCCACGCAGTGACTAGTGACAGACAGACCGCTGGGTGCTCTTCATAACTTTCATCATCTTCGTCACTGTCATCACTTACCTCACCTTCAGTCTTTCCAGCACCTTCTGCTGAATTCCTCCTGCTCGCCCATCCGATGGCATTCTGTCTCTCCACTCAATGATGCTCTCCTAAATGTTTCCCAGAAGACACGTTCTGAGCTGGAGAGAGATGGAGGGAGGGAGAGAGGCAAAGAGGGAAAGTGACTGTGGATGAGAGGGGGAAAGGGAGAGAAAGAGAAAGGGGGGTGTAGCAGCTGAGGCCTTTCACTTCCATGTGCTGGGTTTGATCCCCAATGTCTGGAGCCTGCCAATTGGCATCGCTGGCGATCCCCTGCCTGGTCCTTAATGGCATGTATCTGGCTATCTGCATTGTAAGCTGTACACTCTATGCTTCGGGTAAAAGGCTGCTGCTGCTAAATGACTTAAGATTTGGCAAAAGAGAGCAACAGAGACCCCTTCACTTCCCAAACCCTCCTCCACCTGTGTCCCTTCCATCCCTCCATCATTTCAACCATCCTCATCCACCCGCCCATCCATCCATCCCTGCCTCTCCCTCTCATTCCCTTGTCTGTCAACCCTAAGCACGTCCTCCCCCACCCTCCTCCTCCCACCATACATCCGTCCATCAGACACCTCTTCTGTTCTCAGCACCACAGTCATTGTGTTGGGGCTTAAATCGACTGGTGGTGAGCCACGGATTCCAGTGGAGGTGGAGAGAGAGGTAGGCTGGGAGAGGAGAGCCTCTGTTTGGGGCTGGAGTCGGTAGTCAGTCTGGTTCTTAGGCTGGGCCGAACCCAGCCAGATCTGCCCTCTCACCCTCTGTCTGCGCCCATGATTTCCTCCATATCTGGCCCGCTTCCATGAATTAATTCATTCACATACCCTGAGAGGCAGCACTCATGGTGGGTTAGGGCAGTCGAGGGGAGCCAAGAGATTGAGCTAGCAACTCTCTAGTTCCGACATGACCTGCCCTGCAACCTATGTACTGTACTACCACTACCACTGTCTTGCACTGTGCAGTACTATAATCAACGGTATTATGCTCTAATTTGCTTTACTCCACTGTACTCTGTTCTACTTTACTCCAATTACTACTCAGATGTGATTGCTATTCATGCTATTAACCACAATTTCTTCTCATTTCCTCTTAGAGTATTCAAGTCAAGTCAAGTCAAGTCATTTTATTTGTAGAGCACATTTAAAAGAACAACAGTTGACCCAAAGTGCTTTACAGGTTAGAGCAGGGGAGGCACAATCACTATGCCTTGTAAATACATAGACAGGTATGCAAGACTCCATTAAGTGTAAAGATAGAATAAAACAGGTTTAATAAAGATAAAATTTAAAAAGGTAACAAAGCATAATATAAGTTAAAAGACAATATATTAACAAAATTAAAAGGAATTAAAAGCAAGAGAATAAAAGTATGTCTTCAAATTTGTCTTAAAACTGGCAATTGTGTTACAGGATTTGATATGGGGAGGGAGGGAGTTCCAGAGTTTGGGGGCTACTACAGAAAAGGCTCGGTCCCCTCTGGTTTTTAGGCGTGTCTTAGGGATGGCAAGGAGATGTTGGGTTGTGGACCTGAGTGATCTGGCGGCAAAGTAAGTAGACAGGAGATCGGAAATATACAAAGGAGCTTGACCATGGAGTGCTTTAAAAACAAAAAGTAAAACTTTAAAATCAATTCTAAATTTCACTGGTAAACAATGAAGCTCAGCTAAAACTGGAGTTATGTGCTCAAACTTTTTAGTGCCAGTCTGGAGTCCTGCAGCAGCATTCTGAACTAACTGGAGTCTGTTTAAATTAAATTGGGTTAGTCCTGTGTACAATGAGTTGCAGTAGTCTAAACGTGAAGTAATAAAAGCATGAATGACTGTTTCAAGATCTTTCTTAGTTAAAAAGTACTTCAGCTTAGGTACTGTTCTAAGTTGATAAAAACTACCTTTAACAACAGAGCTGACTTGTTTATTAAAATTGAGAGAGCTGTCGAAAATGACACTTAGGTTTCTGACCTCACACTGTAGGTTTGATGACCAAGGGCCAAGTGCATTGCTCAGGTGTTTTGTAGGGGTGGGGGATCCAAATAAAATCATCTCTGTTTTCTTGGCATTCAACTGGAGGAAATTTGCTGCCATCCAGGCTTTAATGTCTTCCAAACAGCTAAAAACAGTTTCAGTAGATGAAGTGCAACCAGGGGAGATAGGCAAGTACAGTTGTGTATCGTCAGCATAGCAGTGGTATTTTAAGTTGTGCTTTTCAAGGATAGAGCCAAGGGGCAGCATGTATAGGGAGAATAACAGGGGGCCAAGAACTGATCCTTGAGGGACGCCATATTTAATATCCACTGGAGGGGATGACTTTGTACCCATTTTGACAGAGAAAGTTTGTCAAGTAGGATTTAAACCAGCTTAAGACAGGGCCCTGTAGTCCGATTCTATTTTCCAGGCGATCAATAAGAATGCCATGATCAATGGTGTCGAAAGCAGTGCTGAGGTCAAGGAGGATGAGCAATGCAAATGATCCAGAGTCAATGGTAGGAAGGATGTCATTATAGACTTTAAGTAGTGCAGATTCTGTGCTGTGGAGGGCTCTAAAACCAGATTGGAATTTATACAAAATATTAAAACTATTCAGGAAAGAGGAAGTCTGCTGGAAAACTACTTTTTCCAGGATTTTAGAAATAAAAGATAATTTAGAGATGGGTCTAAAATTGCTAGGGTCATTGGGGTCAAGATTGGGTTTTTTCAGCAGTGGTTGCACCACCGCATGCTTGAAACCAGAGGGGACAACACCAGTAAACAAGGAGCAGTTCACTATAGCCAACACCATTGGACAAAGGACATCGAAGACCTCTTTAAAGAGTCGAGCGGGGATGACATCAGAGGGGCAGCAGGAAGGCTTAAGGTGAGAAACTATCACAGACAGCTCAGAGGAAGACAGAAGCGTGAAATGCTGGAGGATGCTGATAGGACTGTGAGTTGTAGCAGAGACACAGCCCTGGGATGTGATATTTGATCTGATATGGCCAATGTTGCAGATAAAATAATCAGAAAACTCCTCACAAGTTAAGGAGGTATCAACTGTGCATGGCGGATTTAGGCAATTTCCCTCAGGGATCAATAAAGTATGTCTGTCTGTCTGTCTGTCTGTCTGGATTTAAAAATGAATCAATGGCTTTAAAAAGTACTTTGGGTCTATTTGCCTGAGTTAATAAGCCTACTAAAATAATTAGCTTTTGCCTTTTTGACAGCGGCTTGGTAGGCTTTCAGGTGTTGCAGAAATATGTCATAAAAGACTTGAAGCTTATCTTTTATTCGAACTTTTACTACTAATGTAAGCACGACAGATGTATCCTTGTGTGTTTCACTGTCTTTGATACATCGTCTGATTTCAACTCTGTACTATGAATGTTTAGTGCCGCTCAGTTCAGCTGAACCTCTGTGACTCTGGTCTTCCAGTCGGGGGTCTTACCTACCCTGGCGCCCCCAACGCTTCAGAGCCGGTGTCTGGGTACTGGATGGGCTGAGGGCTCCATGCCAATCTGCTAATTCAGCCGAAGGGCTCTCTTGAGGATGAAGAAAGTCTGCTGAGGAGGAAGAGGTGGAAGTGATGATGGTGCAGCCCAGCCTGCTGTTCAGTCAGGGCCGAGCTGAGCTCCTGACACAGGGCCTCGCTGTCAGACCACAGAGAGACCAACCACAGAGAGATCAAAATATGCAGGTCTGTGCACAAAGAAACACACACACACACACACACACACACACACACACACACACACCTCTACCGGATGACTATTTGTGTAGATTCCTTCCTATTATGAGATGTACTGTATGTCCCAGGCTAGTGTGCTTAATGCATCACACAAACCCAGCTTATGGAGATAAAGGTCCACTCTGACCCAACTTCTCCCACACACGCCAGGCTCCTTGACCTCAGCAGGTGACCTGGCAGCCTGCCCTTCACCGCTGAATAGCAGGTCACTCTCTATGGGCGGATAGCGGTTACTCATCATTTCTAAAACCTGCACACTCTGCAGATTGGAGTGAATATAGGCTCTTTCCGAACCCGATCGATACGAGCCAGTAAGGGCTGAGATGATGGTCCACATTAGTGTGGATGTGTCTCGCGGCTGAGCCAGACAGACACTCACCAGGGAAAGAGAAGACGATGAATATCCACCACAGGGTCACATTAGGCTTGAGCGAGTCTCATTTCAACTTGATGTTCGTAGTATAGAGCCGGTCTGGTCTTGAATAGACTCATGGGATGCATGGGAAGGATTGAGATGAGATCATTTGATCTGGTCTGGTCTGCACCTGGTATGGTTTGATCTGATCTGAGTTGGGCTGGTCTAGGCTGGTCTCGTCTGGTCTGGTTTGGTGTAGTCTGGTCTATTTTTGTACAGTATAATGTGGTCTAGTCTGGTCTAGGCTGATCTGGTTTCGTCTGATCTAGCTAGTTTGGTACGTTATAGTGTGTTCTAGTCTTGTTGGCCAGTCTAGTGTGAGGTCTGTTCTGTCTACTCTGATCTGTTCTGGTGTGCTCTGGCTTGGGCTAGTGTGGTCTGATCTTGGTGAGGTCTGTTCTGTCTACTCTGGCCTGTTCTGGTCTGGACTGGGGTGACTCAGGACATTCTCAGAGGACTCATTGACTAATGGACCTGAGGAGGGGCGTGCCAGGAACGCCGGTTGGGAGTAAATGAATGGCCGCCATTAAAACAAAATGTCCGCCTGTAAATCCAGCCCACTCAGCATAAAGGAGACGGAGGTGGGAGTGGTGGGTGGTGGGCGGGTGGCTTTGGAGGGTGCATTAGATATGTGTGTTGGCTAGCTTATGATACTTGGCTGAGCGCGGCAGAGGTAAATGTTTCACTGCCTCCTTCAGACGAAACAAGACGGATGTATCGCCGAGGTTCTGCTCGTCATCAACCTTTAAGGCCCCCCCCCCCCCCCCCATGCACGCTGATTAGCATCAAAAGTTTTTATACGACCATAAATTTTAATCGTACACGTGTGTGGTATGGACACTTTGGAGATTGATGATTATGGTTTGGTTTGATAAACTGCATCCTTTCTTGTCCAAGAAGGACGAGAGTATATTGTGGTCAGACGCTGCACACTGTGAACATATCGAGTGATTGATACCAGGGACTCTAATGGTTCCAGAAGCATATGGGGGGTGGTTTGGCTCGCAGAGGGAGGCCATTTCAATTGCATTTCTATCAATAGCAGAGGAGGAGACCAGCCAAGGTGTCTCAGCCAGGAAAAGGGTCCCGCCACACTGTTCCTTATCTGGGACACTTTGGTAGATAGGAAGGGCTTACTAGGGATGAGTGAAGCTGGAGAAGCAGCTGGAGGACAGACCGACAGCCAGAAGGACATGCAGACAGTGTTACACACAGATAATCTAACAGACAGACATACTGTAGGTGTAACATACAGACGGCGTAGCAGACAGATGGACAGGCTGTTTAACAGATAAACACAGATAGGTTATCGGATAGATAGGCAGGCAGTTTGAGGTACAGAGTGATGGACAGACTGTCAGGCATGTGCACCTATGGAGACCTCCTTCTGTAACAGAGACGTCTCAACAGACACAGAGTGTGCGTGTGCATGCGTATGTGTCTCCCACTTGAGGAAGATAGCAGCGGACTGCTTGTGGATAATCAATGACGGCAACAGGAAACATCACACCTTTCTACACCATGCAGATACCGCTGTCTCCCTATCTGTCTCCTCCTGTCTGTCTGTCTCCCCTGTCTTCCCTGTCTGTCTGCCTGTCTTTCCCTGTCTGTCTGTGTGTCTGTCTCTCCGTCTGTCTGTAGAGAGAGAGTTGGCAGAGAGAGGTGATGAGAGGCAGACGTGGTAGAGAGAGGTATAGATGAAGAGAGGTGATAGAGAGGTATATATATATATATATATATATATATATATATATATATATATATATATATATAGAGAGAGAGAGAGAGAGAGAGAGAGAGAGAGAGAGAGAGAGAGAGAGAGAGAGGTGGTAGAAAGATGTTGAGACATAGTAGTAGTGGCTGAGGACAACATGTACATTCCAGGTGAATGAAACCATGTGTGTCAACCTGCCTGTCTGTCTCTATACCTTCTAATGTTGGTTTGTAATGAGATAGGGAGATAAAGTGGAGATCTGGCTAATATTAGAATCTACGATTCAGAATTGAATTACAGAGAGAGAGAGAGAGAGAGAGAGAGAGAGAGAGAGAGAGAGAGAGAGAGAGAGAGAGAGAGAGAGAGAGAGAGAGAGAGAGAGAGAGAGAGAGAGAGAGAGAGATTTAGTTCCGATACATCCAAAGCTTGTTTGAATTGGAATCAATCAGGAAATCACCAATCCATGATACAGCTAAATATCAGTGTGGTAGAGACAAGAGACTATGGTAACAGGACACAGTGTGTGTGGTGGGGAGCAGCATGCTGTTCCCAAGCTGATACCTGATAAACGTGCAGACGCACACACACACACACACACACACACACACACACACACACACACACACACACACACACACACACACACACAGTCACTAAAGGGATTCCTGTGTTATCAGAGGGGGCTGTTGTAAGTGTTTTGCTTCTCCGGTGAAGTGTGTGTGTGTGTGTGTGTGTGTGTGTGTGTGTGTGTGCGAGCACAAGCAATAGCATGTGAGTGTGTGAGCATGTTTGTAAGCCGCGTGGAGGATGTGTGTTAATCATGCAGCTTTGATGGACAACAGCAGCTCCTCATGTTGGAGTAGGGGAGGAGCATTGCAGAAGAACAGCCAGAGGAGGAATAACTGAGCTGCGTGAATTATTTATGGCGTACACACCGCGTTGTATCGCTTACACGGCTGGACCCGAAGCGTTGCTGAACTGGATGGGTTTACGGCACCGCGTAGAACCGCGGCTCTGACAGTCAGCAAGAGGCACGCAGCAGTTGGCTTTCACAGCTGGAAAACTGTAGTCAACATGATGTCCAAGTAGAGTACAGTTAGAATGATGTTCTAAAAGAGAACAGTTAAAACGATCTCCAAGTAGAGTACAGTTAGAATGATGTTCTACAAGAGAACAGTTAAAACGATCTCCAAATAGAGTACAGTTAAAATGATGTCCTACAAGAGAACAGTTAAAACGATCCCCAAGTAGAGTACAGTTAAAATGATGTCCTACAGGAGAACAGTTGTGGTAAGAACAAGGTTTTGTGAAAAAGGTGTTTGAGTACAGTTAAAATGGTGGTGAATATAGTGACGCTCTATGTTCGGCTCTATTCTTTCTTGGGTATATTTCATTACACTTTATGATCAAAATATAACAACCTGCATTATTAGAAGCTGAATGCAAGGTGACCCGACCTGGGTGAAGTTAGTTGAAATCCTTGTAGTTCTGACTATGTATTTATTGATTCACTTGTTATGACTCAACGTAGCGCTGGCGAGGCATGTGGGTTGGCGTGGCAATGGGCCAACTCATCCATTCTTTGGGAAGTTAAAAAACGCATAAAACACACCCTGGCAGAGAGTACGAGATCTCTGACCTGAGTGATGCACTGCAACAATGACAGCCCTCCACCCTCCTCCGCCCAACCACTCCACTCAATCACCCCTCTGCCCCGTCCTCCACTCACTCTTCTCCCACCACCCCTCCACCGAACCCCGCCCACCCTCCCTTCCACCCAACCCTCACTGTACCCCTCCATCCTCCACTTTGACCCTCCGTCACCCATATCCCATCCACCCAGCCCTCTTCCTCCACCCAACGCCCCTTCCATCCCCCTCCACAACACCACCAACCATTCCACCCTGCCCCCAATCCAATCCCAATCTGCTTCACCCGCCCTCACACCACCCTACAACTCTCTACCCAAACCCCATCCAGCCAAGACTCTTCCCCCGCCCTCTATCCCACCTCTACCGTACCACCCTGCCCTCCGCTTCCTCCCCACCTCCACAACTCCCCTCCACCCTCTCCCCCTCCTCTAACGTACCTTCCACCCTACCCTCCTCCTCCACCCCTCTAATAACTGCCCTCCACCCTGTACCTCCAGCTCCGTCTGTTGTACTGTAATTACATCTGCCATATCACTTGATTGACAAAAGGCGAGGGTGGGGGCTATATGGAAATGTCAGAGCTTGTCAGAGCGTGTTTGTGTTTGGCGGACCGTGCGCCTGAAATATGTTGGCTGAGGAGACGCCGTCGGGGGGCGTGACGGTTCATGTGCTGTGGAAACTTCCCCGGGAGACGTGCGAGCGGCTGTGTGCGGAGGCGCCGCTGCCCCCCGGAGGAAGAGCGACTTCCATAACGCTGCTGGCCTCCCGGAGCTGCCTGACAGGCGCACCGACGCCGCAGCTGGAAACGCTGTCCGCTGTTGGCAGCCTCGTGGTTTTGGGACAGTTGTCGAGGCATTCCCCCTTGTAAAACACCCCCGCTCAGGATTTGGCATGTTACCGTCCAATTCTTCAAGGATATAGTGTTCGTGTTTTCCCCTACTCTGAAGAGACACTGGAGACGAGCAGCGGCGCTGAGACAAAGAGACGCTCAGGCGGTCGTTGACACTTTGTATTTACGGGACGTCAATCCCAAACGTGAAGAACTAATCAGGCCATTTGTATTTATTCATGTATTCTATTTGTGATATACATGATTTAATTATATTAGTGTATCATCAATGTATTCAACAAACCTCTGTGTCATCCCATGATCCATATGCATCAGGGTAATGGAAAAGTGTGTCAGGTTCGAACATGTACAGTCCCATACAGCCGAGTTCCACCTGTAGTACTGCAACGTTCTACTCATCACATCGTAAAGTTATCAAAACACACAAACTGAACGAGCCTTACAGCGGAACGTGTCGACAAACTGCAAACCCTGGGGAGACACGTTCACAGCCGGGCCCTTCCAGAACTCAAGGGGATTGACAGCGAAGCAAAACAGAAAAAGTCACACTTTCCTCGTGGGTCTGGTAACAGGCTGGGTTCGGCTCTCAGGGCTCCGGGCCCGCGTGAGGAGCACAGTTCTCCAGCTGAAGCCTGTCATTTCACCAGAAATAGACGTGTAGTTAAAATTACAGCTTCTGAGGGCTGGAAATGTACGCACTGTCTGTTCTTAAAACCAGGAAGGCCAGCAAAATGGCAGATGGTAACATTTAAACACCGAAACAGGGACGGGTTTTCTGACGAGGGTGAATCCTGGTTTGGGTTTTTCTGTGCAGTGCACTGTGGAGCATGTTTTCCCATGGACTTCTGCCTGGACTCGTGTGTAGTCTGGTATCTCTAGTGGCTGCACTACAGGAGCATTCATCTGTGTGATCACTCAATGGGAACGCTACTCTCCAATCTGTCTCACGTGCTGCACGCTATTCTAGGAATATTCTCATCCTCAACACTTTAGATTGTAAATGCATACGCCGTACACAGAAGGTGTGCTTTGTACTACCTAGTATTCTGTGTACACATCAAAATGTGTCATTTGGACTGCTTTAGATTCCCCACCCATAAGGTGTACATCACGACATGTAGTTTGAGCTATTTTATATTCTATATACAGGTACATTAATGCATCTTAATGCATCTGAACGCGTGCATCCTAAAACTCCACAACATTGCGTGCATAAGTTAAACACACATGTGGATTGTGTTATTTTTCATACTATGACATTCCTGGATATGTTTTTTTTTTTTTTTTTAGAACGATTAGCCATCTGTTTTGTGTGATATCTGAGCGAGGGTCCCCAGCTGTCTCATCAAACCAGGCCTACTGACCCCTCACCTTGATGCAATATAACACTACTGGTATTTATACGGTCTATATGGCATGTATATTAGCCATATAGACCTCATTAATAGTGTAAGCCTATTACCACATATTACATACTACCACTGCCTACTACTGCTATTACAACTACCACATAAAGATTATTGTGAGATAATATTCATATGTTTATTATGAACATATATCTATAGGCCTTCTGATAATTACAGACTGTAAGGACAGTCAATATGGGTTTTACCATCACTTCCAACCGGCCTCATTTTAATTCAGCAGACAGTGAAACCTCCCAGACTGCTCTGTTCAACCCGAGCCACTGTATAACAAAATGCCAGCAAACAAAGCACTACAATTAGCACATGCTCTCTTTTTCCCAGCGACAAAGCACTTCTCTCTCAGAGGCACAGGCACCGTCTCTCCGAGTGGGGGCGTGTGACACTACTTTCGGCACACATCCCAAAGCGAAGGTCCCCTTCGCCCTGTCGGATCAGCAATTCAGATCGCATGCAAATCGAGAGCGCGTCATTGTGAAGGCAGCGAGGGTGAGGAGGGGGGGAGACGCAGAGAGAGAGAGAGAGAGAGAAGTGCAGCGCATTCCTTGAGAGGGATCCCTTCCCCTTCCTTGTCTCCCAGCCGCCGGCAGCAGATGCAGCGCACTGGGCTGAAAGAAGAGAGAGATTGTTAGTTTGCTGGGAAGTTTCGGCGGTGCACACACGGCGTGAAGGTACTGGTTCTGGTTCTCCGAGGTCCCGGGAGGAGCGTTTTCATTTCACCAACTTTTGGGTCGGTTCCTCTCCGCTCTCACGCCGCGATGGAACCAGGGCAGCGGAGACACTGGTGCGTGTGGTGGTCGGCGGCGCTTCTTCTCGCGGCTTTCTGTCAGCGATGCGATGGAAGTTGCCCAGAACAAGACCTGGAGAAACGAGAAGAGGAGGCCAAGATAGTTTTGACCGGCACCGTAGAGGAGATCATGAACATGGACCCGGTGCACAACACGTACTCCTGCAAGGTAAGGTACCCGACCCGAGGGACGACATGGGTGAACTCGGGAGCATTGGAATCTGCAGAACCCCATGTATATTTGAATGTAAGATAATACGCCACTTCAAGATGGAGACAATTGAGTTTCATACGATAAATGATGGGCTAAGTATGTCCCACCAGTCTGGAGACCACCTGCAGTGTTCAGATCATGGGAGACCATCTAACATTCTTCCCGGCATGCGGAGATAACGCGCCCGCAACTTGTCTAAAACTTGTTTTCAGGAACACATCCATTTGTACCTAGTCGGCAGCGGTTCTTCAAAGCACCAGTTTCATCCATAAAGAGGATGTGGGGACTTTTCTTTCCTCCTGTAGTCGCCAATTATGTAGCTACAAGAGCTGCCTGCCAGAGTATGTAATCATCACAAGCATGTTATGGCAACAGACTCGCCATCCATCCATCCAGCCGATGCTGTGAAGAATCACCTTGCATGGTATTAGCCCTACTGTATAGACTGGGCATGTTATTTGCTCTATTAGGCTTTCAGCTGTTCCTCATTTCCTCTGAGGAAGACTGGCCTTGGCTGGTGCCTATGTTGTGATGTTTAGTCATTCTTCGACTGTAATTGAGGTTTAAGTTCTGGTAGGCATACTGTTGTTCAATGAATACAAATAAGTATTATAGTGCTGTTATAAACCTTTTGTTTCATAGGCCCCTCAATCACTGTAGTTGACACAGTTTACACAGACTGCCATATTTGCAACAGCAAGCCCCATTTTCATACATGGAAATTCATTGGAACCAGGCCTCATGGCTCACCATTTCAGGCAACATAGAATGTCAGAAAACATGCATACGTAGTAGTACTAGTCAGGCAATATTCAGTAATGCATACATTCATTGAGCAGTGTCTCAATGCCAGTATGTTTTAACGCATAGAAAGCACGTTTGAACTGCGAACTGTGGCCACCTTGACAGACAGACAGACAGAAGACTTGAATGATCCCTGAGGGAAATGACTTGTGTCCTTCTGGGTCCAGGTGAGGGTGTGGCGCTACCTCAAAGGAAAGACGGTCGTCAACGGCGACATCCTGCTGGACGGCGGCAACAAGGTGATGATCGGAGGCTTCGGGGACCCTGGGATCTGCGACAACCAGGTTGCCACGGGCGACACGCGCATATTCTTCCTGAACCTGGCAGCACCGCTCCCCTCGCCCGCCCACAAGAACGAGCTCCTGCTCAACTCCAGCCTGATGAGGATTACCCTGCGGAACCTGGAGGACGTGGAACACTGCGTGGAAGGTAGGCAGGCGTGGCCGTCTGCGTTTGTGTTTGGTTGGTTCTCTGGATCAGAACCCCCCCCCCCCCACTCCCAGTCCAGATAACACAAGGCCGTTGAATTGGGCCACCTTTGATTTCGGTTGGCAGACATGAGTGGCGAAACAAACTTTAATTTGGGTCTTGGGTCTTTTGGGGTCTGAGCGCTGTGTGTTGTGTTGTGCAGACCGCCGTATTCTGAACTTCCAAACAGGGTGGGGTTTTGTTGAATAGGTACAGCGGAGACACTAATCCCTAATCCTACGAGTCTATTCTGACACAGTTACTGGAACCGATAAGTGTCAACCAACCGCGACAGGAAAAGCAAACACAGTGTTGTCGTAGCGCGTCTGAAACAACAGCGCCAGCGCGTGCTGTTTATGCTAGCTCCCAGATGTGTTCCAGGACGTCACATACGTGTCCGTGCACCAACGCATCGCTCCCAGTGAATTCAGGCACCAGTGCGTTAGGCTAAGTGGCAGGAATCTCTTTCATCAGCGCTCGGTGAAACGACATAGCCCGAGGCGGCCGAGTGCAGGTTTCCCAGCCGCTCTGTGAAGCTCAGACACCTGAGTCATTTTTAGGGAGCCTTGTTGTGAATGTGAAGCCCCAGCCCCCCCCCCCCCCCCCTCCTCAGGCCAGGCCCGGTGGGCAGGGTGGGAGTGACCCGATCTGCCCGGCGCCCCGTGGGACTGGGGTTGAACTGGACAGAGAGAAGCCCGTGACCTTTACACCTAACACCTTTACAGTGTTTTACCAAGCCAGACAGCGAGCTCCTGAAGGGCCTCTCGCGGCGCACTCATTGGTTTACACAGGGGGCAAAGTACACGATCATTCACTGTTTTGTCACCATTCTCCGAGTGGCCGTTAGGGAGGTGTGTGGTTGTGCTCCTGAAGTCCTGTCAGCCACGCAGAAGGCCGGGCCTCTGCACTGGAAAGTGGTTCTGGGCGGTGAGCGATCAGACTTGTCTGTGCCTGAGTGCTCATCGTCTTCAAAATAGTTTCACCAGATAGAAATCTAGAAGAGTTATCCATCTTAACCACAGTATATTTTCATTTATTATATAATTATTTTCCACCCCCCAAGTGTAAAAATAGTAAATCAAAAAAGACAAATTGACTCTTCCCTTTTAATTTATGCATTTGTTTTTTTCCAAATGAGAACTCTTGGTAATGAGGTTTCAGGAGAGCCGTGCAGACGTGTTGCCCCTATATCTCATTGATGCGCGATAATGGTGTGATGACATTTATAGATGGTCCATTCATTAGGTGTTCCACCCCCAGCTGAACGTCTGTCGACGTGTCCAACACGTCTACCTGCCGGGCCTGTTGTGTAAGATGCTGAAGCCTCTCTGCTCACAAAGTATCTGTATCCCCTCTGAGTTGCTTTGGGTCAACACCAAATGACTAATCGACATCAGTAATACAAATATTTATTTAAACATTTAAACGTTCAGCCACCAGGTGGAATGGCTCAGTTGCGCAGCAAATCACCGTGTTGAAGGACTGCTGTGGCTATCCAGAGGTTTATTTGATTCATTGGGGCTATTTATTTAGTCGTGTTAGTCTTGCGGAGGCTTGATTGTTCAGCAGCGATGTGCTTAGCCACCCGAGCGCACGTGACTCCAGAGCAAAGTGAAACACCTGGAAGGGACGGCATGAGAGCGGGGTGGAACCCGCTCACAGAGCAGCCCGGCTAGCGCTCTGAAACCCCGGGGTCCCCCTGGAGCACCCGAGCCAGCCACCCGGCCTCTGTTGGTTCAGGCTCCTCCGAGATGAGGGCCGGCTTGTTTGTAGTGTTTAGGAGAATTTGGCAGACACACATGAAGCTGTTTGTCTGTCCGGCCCCGCTGTCCAAACACTGCGCAGCAGACCTTTTCTTCCTGAACCTTTTGAGTTCTTCCCTTTTTCTTTAAATTCCTGTGCTGGAGACGGTAGTTTCTTGGCACCGGTAACTAGAAACGGTCCTTTCTGCTTTGTGGGATGAACGGGGATAAGGCATGCCTGGGGTTTAATGCACAGCGCTGGATGGCAGAAACAGGCTAATGCTGTTTATTAAAATGTATAAGGTTTGCGGAGCTGTTGTGTTAAAGGAGAATATAGACAGAAAGACTGCTGCTTCCCTGTTGGTAGAGAACCCGAGGAGCCTGAAGAAATGGTATCAGTAACAATATATCCACTGCGGACCAATACATAGACTATATATATTTAGTTGCACGGTAACAATGCAGAATCATTTCTGTAATATCTCAAACGGTGTGTGTGCCCCAGTGTGTTCGGCTTTAGTGCTGCAGTACTTAGCTAATAAAGACTGCATTAGTCGGACCGCTTTCGCAATTCTGTACTGACCCGTGAATGGTGGCCTACAGCTTGTATGGAGTTTAAGCTGGAGATGAAACCGTGTGAATGTGAGCTTAGGTTGTTTTTGTTCATTCTAACGTGTTCGGGGGGAGTGAGTGACGAGGGCGGTAGGGCCGGGGGTCTTGCCCAGATTCTTTGGCAGACCTCAATCCGGGCCCTGGAGAATGCAGAACCTGTGGCTCCTCCAACCAGGGTGGCTTTTTAATGGAGAGACTTGTGTGCCGGGGTCCCACGCTCTCCACGGCAACACGTACACACCCAGCCCCCCCCCCCCCCCCCCCGCAGAGGCTCGCTGCCGGGACGTCGGACAAGACTGTACTCTGGGATGTCAACGGGACAAGAGCGGACCTGTCCCGGAGCTGTACTCTGTGCCCTCCTCTGCTGCGCGGCTCTGACATCCTTGATAGGTGGATAGACTCAGGAATCGCCTGGCAGTGTGTGAGGTGGGGAGACGCATTGTCGACAGAGGAAGAAGAGAAAGGCTTAGTGTGGGGGCCGAGCGTCTGTGAGCGGTCCTCTCTCTCTCCTCTCTCTCTCTCTCTCTCTCTCTCTCTCTCTCTCTCTCTCTCTCTCTCTCTCTCTCTCTCTCTTCTCTCTCTCTCTCTCTCTCTCTCCCCTCTCTCTCTCTCTTCTCTCTCTCTCTTTCTCTCTCTCTCTCTCTCCCTCTCCCTCTCCCTCTCTCTCTCTCTCTCTCTCTCTCTCTCTCTCTCTCCTCTCTCTCTCTCTCTCTCATAGACAAACACACACACACTCCGGTGGAGGCAGAGGAGTGTAGGAGGGTTATAAGATGAATGATGGAAGAAGAGGAGAGGAAGAGAGAGAGGGGCGGGGGGGGGGAGGAACAGAAAGAAGGGGTGAGTGCAGCACAAAGAAAGAGGAGGAAAAGAGAGGCGAAGGAATGCTTTGTGAAGGTGTGGACGCGCACAGCGGCCGGGAGGATGTTGTGTTTGTCACGGCGTGCTCCCTGAGTGCCAGCGAGTCCCGGAGGGCCTGGGTGTCACCTTACCGGCGTGGCGTCAGACCGCGGGCCTGCGCTGCACGTGGTTATCCACCATACCTGGTGACCAGACTCACCTCAATAGGGGAGCCCCACCTGGTTATCCACCATACCTGGTGACCAGACTCACCTCAATAGGGGAGCCCCACCTGGTTATCCACCGTACCTGGTGACCAGACTCACCTCAATAGGGGAGCCCCACCTGGTTATCCACCGTACCTGGTTACCAGACTCACCTCAATAGGGGAGCCCCACCTGGTTATCCACCGTACCTGGTTAGCAGACTCACCTCAATAGGGGGAGCCCCACCTGGTTATCCACAATACCTGGTGACCAGACTCACCTCAATAGGGGAGCCCCACCTGGTATCCACCGTACCTGGTGACCAGACTCACCTCAATAGGGGAGCCCCACCTGGTTATCCACCGTACCTGGTGACCAGACTCACCTCAATAGGGGAGCCCCACCTGGTTATCCACCGTACCTGGTCAGGGTCGACGTGACTCAGCTTTAAGACTCGGGTTCTGACTCTGGTTAATGGCGCGTTAAAAGTCTTGTCATAAGTGAACATGTAATTAGGAGTCGTGGATTAATGTGGTGTCCTGGTGTGCTCTCCAGCTGCTCTTGTTTACACAAGAGGCTTGTGTTTATTAGATGCCTTTAAACCTTCGCCCTGCCGCTGGCAAGCTCTTTAAACCCCCTACAACCATGTTTACTACAGAGCACCAGGAACCTGCCAGCGCCACTGTTCTCCAACAGGTTATCAGCGGCTTCGTAATGCCTTATCTCTGTTTACGGGGGCTCCCCTCCAGCCCCAGAGCCGTCCGTGGCTGAGTTAAGAGCAGACGGAGGCCAGGCCTCTGTGGAGAATGTGGGGGGATTGTTTCTGGTGGATTATTGCATTGCACCTTGCATTTGGCTGATAAGGTGGAAAAGGCCCTTCAGTGCTTTATCTGCTTTTTCCTTTGTCCCGTCTCGCAGTCACCATTGGAGCCAAATGGCCCTGCATTCAGCGCGTGTGGTGAACTGCTGGATAATGTGTCACAATCAACCCAGCCATTTGCTGCGGGTTGCTGCCATCACAATGAGGTCTGCGTTTCTGGAGAAAGAAATGGACAGTTGGGCGGGGCGGGGGGGGAAGTCTGTGGTGGTTTTGTTTTCCAGCGCCTGAGGTCCCATATTTCTTTCATAGAACAGGATTACAAGCAGGCTGCTCTGTTTTGTCGCCTCTGCTTTGTCAGTCCTGTTAATGAGAAGGCAGTAGGTAGGGTATGGGGTTAAGGGCGGGCCGCTGAAAAGCAACCGGCCCGGACAGAGAGAAGGGACTGGTGCATTCTGGGAGATATCAGTCATCCTGTGTGTCAGTGCCCCTGTGTGCCTCAATGGCACACAATGCAAATACAGTCATTCCTTCAAGTACAGTCGTTAATTCCAGGCCGGGGCCGGAGATCCGCAACAAAGGCCCATTTCATCCGCTGCCGTTCCAGTGGTCTTTTTTTAACCTCCGGCGCTTTAGGGGCGGGGCCCAGATGAGCTAATCGACAGCGTAGCGCTCTACCACGGCTGACTCTGGTTACGGCTCCGGAAGCTCTGCTCCAAGGGAAACGCTGCCAGCCCTCGTTCAGGCCCGCCGCGCGGTGTGTGTGTGCCTGACGGTAACGAGCCGCTCCGTGCCGTAAAAACACGGCGCTAGCTCCACGCTGGCCGCTAGCCCGGCGGACCGGAGGCCCAGGAAGCGGTGCTGGCGCGCTAAGCCTCTGGGAGAGTGTGATGAGGGTCCCGCTTAGCCAGCAGGTGGTCCTGGTTAATGACGGGTGACCAGACGCCCCCCCTCGCCCCCCCCACAGTGGAATGCTCCCGTGACGGGCGGGGATGTGAGGCAGACTGTTGAGGGTCCCGGCCCCTCCCTGCCCTTCTTCCCCTCCCCTCCGTTCCCTCCGTTGATAGACTCCCCCCCCCCCCCCACCTCCCCACCGCTTTATGGATCTCCAGTCCTCCATTCACGTACACCTCCACTGTTGGCCGCTGGGCTGCAGTGCTCCTCTGAGGTTCTGCAGCTTCCCTCCTCTCTGCTGCGTCAGGAGGAGACTGCTGAGTATCTTCTGGAAGGTTAGGTGTGTTCTTACCTGGCTGCGAATGTTCTCTTGTTCTTGAACCTGAGGAGGCAGCCATCGCAGGTTGATTGATCACTTGTGTTTCTTGTGATTAGCGGACATATAATTCACAGTTTGGATGAAAGTTCATAGCATGCAGTGTAGCTGTTTGGAGATAAAAAAAAGCCAAACATCTTTACTGTACAAGGTTTTTTAAAATAGATAAACCAAAGTTTGTCTGTTTTTTGGAGACTGTCAAGGACTGTTTTGTCTCAAGGGAACCGTCTTTGTTACAGTTAATCACCGCCTCAAAGATTAGAAGATGAATCGCATGTTGTCAACAGTGAGCTGGTATGTCAGCCACTGCTTTCGGGCTCGGCTTCTGTTCTGAATATCCGATTCCCCCACCTGCTGCTCTTTCCTTTAGAGAAGTCTTGAGACCAGCAAGGACATCACCGGCCCACTACCAAACCATGAGATTACCCCGAAGCAGTTCCCCACATTCCCCTATTAAAATATCCGACCGGTGCGTTTCACATCACTAAAGGTGGAATGAAGGGCATTGAGTGGTGGTGGTGAGAGGTCTGTGGGAACCCTCTTGGTTCCACCCAGGTGACTGGGTCACGGAGCTCCGATCTGGACCCTTTATCGCCCTACATCTGCACAAGAAGCCCTTTGTCTCGGGGAGACATAGATCTGAAGGGACTGGCTACGAGGGGATTGGATTTTTCCCAGGATACTTCTATGGATTATAGTTTAAGCGTCAACGTTTGTGTGTGTGTGTGTGTGTGTGTGTGTGTGTGTGCGTGCGCACACGCTTTGTGGCTTATTCTTTCAACGGCCAGGTCTTTAGTGAAGGTGTGTACCCAATGGTAAATCACTGATGCTTTGAAGTGGACGTATCTGGATGGAACCGCGCGGCCCGCTGACTCGAGTCCGCTGCGAGGTTTGATGAAAGGGACGCGCAGGCGGAGAGCAAAATAAAACAGCCGCGATGGAGTCGCCTCGGGTCTCCCGAGTTGAGTTATTGCTCCTTTTAGTTTTTAATTAAAACTGGGGGAGAAGGAAGCCTGCTTGGCATAGCGATGATGTTCTGGAAAATGAAAAAGCCTTGAAAGATGAAAACGAGGGGAGGAGGAGAAGGAGAAGGAGGAGCAGACCGTGAACGGGCCTCCTGTTCCCCTCCTCTTGACCGGCGGGACAGGAGGCGCGGGGACACCTGATACAGAGCGCCGTGCTGCCCTGGTGACACGGCCAGTCTCTCTCACTTTGGCACGGTGACGTACAATAACCTCCACCCAGGGCAGAGATTGGCTGGTCTTTTTTGGAGACTGTCGAGAGTCGCGGCGTCCCTGGAATAACCGCGCCTGTCCAGAGACATAATTCAGAGCCGTAATCTTGCCGCTTCTTGAAGGAAAGTGCGTAAAACATGGGCGTGACCTTTGTCATGTTGACCTGTGCCTTAAAGCACTTAATGGCAGATCAACTACCACGGTGCATGTCAGCAGCACATTCCTTTAGAGAAACCAAAGCCTAGTTTTTCCATCTATATCCAGTTAGCAGTTATTCAGATATCCAGTTATTTTTATATTTATTTTAAGTGGCGTATACATGGTAGTGTGCTGATAATGAATAATAAAGACAGCATTTGACTAAATTCCAATTAGTTGCATGCAGCATTAGATTGCGTGCAACTAATTGCAATTTACACCACATGCACTCATGTCACATTAACTCTCTGTCATCACCTTTTCTGAAACATGAATTAGGTTGAACCACATAACTGATACCCACCTATAAAGAATTATATACTATCTGCTACTTAATATTATAGTTGGGGTTGCTGCCAGCATGACCGTAACCCTTCTCTGCGACGTACATTCTCTAGGTCACTGAAAACTGCCAGGCTTAGAGTAACTCATCCTTGTGGAGTAGGAGCTTGTGTTTCTCGGGGACACTCGTTCGGGTCCAGGCCACGGACGTACAGTGACCCATTAATTATGCACCGCTGGATCCCAGACACGTAGACGGTCTCTCCTGACCAGGAACACCCCCACCCACCCCCGCCCCCCTTGTGTCTGAAGGCCTGGCTCCGTGACAGGAGCCCCGGCTCAAAGGATGTGTCTCCACGGGCCCGACAGCTGTTGAGGCCGCTGCGGATGCTTCCTATCCCCGCTGCAGCAGCACCAGGGCTGGAGACGCGGGGCTCCCAGTGAGGGGTGGGGGGGGGGAACGCAGAAGCCTTAATGTGGTCCGGATATAGGTCAGCTGGCCTGGTGCTCCTCTGGAGGTGGTGCTCACGTGAACAGAGAATGACAGCCGGGACAGGCTGGGGAGTGTCTGGGGAGGCTGTGGAAATAGATTCCGTCTGACTCCACTGAAGTGGTTGTGAGCTTCAGTCAGGTTACTCTTTAAACGCCTCGGAAATAGCCGCTGTGAGGGGAAGCTCTGGGCTGGAGTAGGATCAGTTGTGAGGAGATAAGAAGGAACTGCAGCCAATTACATCCTGAGCTACTTTTCAAATCAGCTGTCTTGTGAAAGGCTGGATGGACTTGGCACTCTGCGTAAACATTTGCCTACACTATTTATGACCAGGGAATTGGAGATGGCAGCTGATGTTGAGGGATTGTCTCCTGAATGTTTCCCTCTCTGGCCATTCCTCAATTGCCTGACGGCTCCACCGCCCAAGACAAGCAGTGGAGGCCGTGGAGGAGAAGGAACTCCACTCAGTCGCTCCATTGAGACCAAAGTTCAGCAGGTCAAGTTAAGGAATTTACAGCGCCTTCTCTTTCACCCATCGTTTACCCAATTAACAAGACCTCGTCAACACAAGTACTCCCCCCCATCCTACCCCCCAAGCTACCATTTGATTTAGAGCAGACGCCAAAGAGAAATTCTATGGTCATTACATATGGAAACTAACCCCCCCCCCCTCTCCCCCACACCCACCCACACTCAAACACACACACACACACACACACACACACACACACACACACACACACACACACACACACCACACACACACACACACACCAATACAATCCCCAGGCAAAGTGGTTGGAGGGAAGGAAGAATCCAATTCATTTGGAGAGGGGGGTGGATCACATCCTATTAGCTCTGAAACCCCCCGACTGGATGTGACCCAGAGATGCACTGACCCCGCGCTGGTAAATAATTTAAACGCGTCCCGCTGGGCCTCCTGTAGCCCGGTGTTGTGCACCTGCCACATACCATGCAGCTACACACGCAGCAGTCAGACTGGCTGGGGAACCATGCTACTAGCCACGGTTAGCGCCAGAGAACGATGCTAGGGATCTGTACTTGTATGTTAGCAATACCCGCTGGCAGCCTGGGTAGGTTTGTGTGATGGCTCATCTTCTGACTCAATCCCCACAACTCACCAGGCAACAACGCTTGCCCTTTTTTAACCTGCGTTGCTGTCTCAGTGTAGGCCGCAGACTGGCGGCTCATCCTTTTTTGGGGTTGTCTGGTGTGTCTAGATGAGCCAGCTCTCAGACAGCGGTGTCAGTCTCAACCTCTGTGTCGTTGTCACAGGTGCAGCAGCGAGCTACATTCATCGAACAAACATGCCCTCCATTACAATCCAGTGCTCCCGCTGTTTGCACGCACGCACGCACGCACGCACACACGCACGCACGCACGCATGCACACACACACACACACACACACACACACACACACACACACACACACACACACACACACAGGATGTGGTGGAGACTGACTGGCTGGGGGGTCTGGGATAACAAACAGATAGATGCTCACCATGATGTCCCCCCCCAACTCAACCAACAAGTCCACCCCCGCCCTCTCTTCCCCCGTCTTCCACTCCTCCCCATCCTCTCCTCCCTTCCCTGATTCATCATCTC
>JAXIVH010000006.1:1738803-1751303 GCA_036785325.1 Urophycis tenuis
CTCCCCGATGCTTCTGGCTTGTTGTCTGGTAAGGAAGGAGGAGGAGCGCCCGCCCACGTCCTCCAGTGCCATGCCGAGACTCTCCCCTGCGCCACAGACTGGTGTGGCGGCTCGGCGCTGCGCTACACTTGTTGACACCTGTGCACCTGGTCGGCTGGCCGGCCCACGTCCCGGCCGGTCTTCTCTGTCCTGCAGAGAACACGTGGTACCGACCCGCAGCCCGGCGCTGTGGAGTAGTGTGTGTCTGGCCGCTGGGCCACTGGGCCACTGGGCCACGGAGTAAAGCTTGTGTTAGTCTTTCACTATCTAGTGGTTTGATTCCATTTTGATTGTTGAAGTCAGGAATCGATTGATCATTGATAGCCGATTCAAATCGATTGCTGATTTATCGTTGATTCTCCATTCACTACCGAGTGGTGCCGGTGACAGATCCAGTCCCCCCTGTGCCAAGAAGGGCAGTGTAAAATTCTGGCATGAAAGCAGAGAGTAAAGTGTGTATAAGATTATACACACTTTACTCTTAAGTGTATGAGGTTTTATATTTGAAGAAGTAATGTCAACTGATTGCGATCATGTAAACGCACAAAAACAAACCTTAGACAAAAGGAACAAAACAAATCGCTTTTTGTAGGTTGTATGAATCACGGGAGATAAGAATCGGGATTCTTCCATGATCTTCTCCCAGTCCTAATTAATACACAGGGCCCGCGGCGCAGCCCTGACTCCATCCATCACGGCTCTGGAGGCCTGGAGGAGGCAGGGGGGCAACGGGCCAACCGGTGTTTGTTTAAGTGGGAAGAGCCGGAAACCAGCGGGATGACATCTCCCAGTTAGCACAACTTGGCACATGCTTCCTACATTCCCCAGGGACAGCGGAAGACCTAGCGTTAGCTGTTAGCCGCCTGCACCGACAGCGCTATCTGTCTTCTGTGTGTGTGTGTGTGTGTGTTTTTCCTTCTTTAGCCATTTAAATGCTCTGTTTATAGTTTGTGTGCCTGTGTGTGTGTATGTGTATGTTGTTTATGTTCAAGGGATCAAGGGCACGCAACACACAAACACACACACACATACACACACACACACACACACACACACACACACACACACACACACACACACACACACACACACACATACACACACACACACATCACCTTCTTTCTTCATCTCTCACTCTCTCGCTCTGTCCTTGTTCCCCTGCTGTCCTTCAAGAGATCTGCAAACATCGTTAATGCTACTCTGTGTACCCTATGGCTCTTCCCAGAATGCACTTGTGGCAATGTGTGTGTGCACTTGAGTGTGCTTTTGTTGTGATGTGCACATGTGTCTGTGTGTACAATGCACATAGTGTTGTTGTTTAATGTCTCTCTGTAATGCCACACCAAAGAAAAAGTATTTTCCTTATATTCTCTATTTAGAACAATGTGCTTTTGTAGGGTTGTGGGGGTTATTGTTTCAGTCTGAATCCCATCTGATTGGCCCCTTCAGTCACACTGCTCTGACCCTTGTCCCACCAGGGTCCCAGGACCCAGGATCTTAAACCCTGGGTCTGCCTCTGGTGGTTCCCTGCAGATGGAAGCAGAGCTAATCCTTCAGGACACTTTTAACCCAATCACATTTAGCAGCACCACTAAGACCAAGGGTGTAGCACCATGACTAAATGCTGCATCTAACACCTTGATCATGGCGCCCCCAGCCTCATTCAGCCCGCCGCTCCCCAAGCCACCATCATGACGAAGGCCGCCTTGTCCCCTCTTCTGTCCAGACTGGTGTTTTCAGCAACACTTTCAAAAACCATGTCCCTCCACACAAAACCGCATTTTCAACGGTTCTTACAGCAGGGTAAAACCACGCCTTACACCACAAACCGTACAGTACACACTATACACAAAACACACAACACAATGTACGCATTAGCGCGGGCACGGCCTGAAACAAACCAGTGAGTTCGGGGGGATCTCAGCACAGCGTTCCATACCAGACCCTCCTCCATGTCACACCAGGCTGGGTTCTTTTGAAGTCTGCTGGCAGCACCGGCACTCTGGCTGGGTGCTGCAGACCTACTGGGGCTTCTGGTGTGATGCACTGTGGGGGGGGGGAGGGGGTATGGTTCATAGGGGGGGTGGGTGGGATGGGGGTGGGATCCTCTCTCTGTTTGGCCTGTCCTTTTGTCTCCCTAATGACCCTGACTGTGTGAAGTCAGCCACTCCATTCAGGCCGCATTAGGGGTCGTTTTACCTGACTGCTGCCGCTTCCCCCTTGTGCTGGCCAGCCCTGTGGAGGGGGGAGGGGTTGTACTGGGGGGGGGGGGGGGCGTTCTGTTGATAGCAAAACAACTCTTCATCTCAAACACATGTCAAGTTGCGTGCAGTTGTAGGGATGAGTTTACATTTTGAACATTTTCTTGTGGGTTGTTGTCCCTCTTTGGCTCTGTCTTGAACGCTGAGTGTGTCGTGGGAGTGTGGGTCGTGTTGATCTTCTTTTGTGAAAACAGATGGTTCAGAAGAAGGATACTCCGACATTGGCGTTGGCATCTGTGAGCCCACATCTGTGTGCTGTACAGTGTGCTGTGCTAAGGTGTCGTGGTGTGTGTGTACTATACTGTACCATATTGTATTACATGCACGTTGACAAATGTTCCCTGACCTCCTTCAGCCGAGTTCCCTGTTCTGTGTGCGAGTGGTTGTGATCTTAGTGGTGGCACATGAACTACCCTCTGGGGGATTTCCTTTTACACCCCGGGAATGACCCCTCTCTGTGGAGGTGCACTGCACACAGATGTTCATGTCCATCTCTGAAGACAATGCCCATGCCCTCATGGTCCAGACAGGAAACATTGTGTTTAGTCAGTGTTAGCGCTGGCTTTTATGTAGGATATAGCTCTAGCTCCTTGTCATTAAGGATCAAGGGGTTTGGAGGCCTACAGGTAGACTGAGGACAGTAGGGGCTCAAACCAAGAACCCTTTCTGCTGGGACCACTCGACCATCCTGCATCCCGCTGTCCCGAGACCACCCAGCAGGTCTGTTCCTGTCAGAGGATGGTGCTGATGGGGCAGCAGGTGGATGGAGGTTTCGATAGAGAGCGGTGTCCCATCAGGGGAGGGAGATGTGCGGGTGGAGGGAGGATGGGACACACCGGGATCATGGTGTCCTCTCCTGGCTGCATTCCAGGGACAACACGATCAATGGATGTTTGTAAGTGGAGCCACTGGGATGTATTGATTTCAGACCATCATAAAAAAAAGCCACACACTCTTGTCTTCGTGAGGTGTTTAGCAGTGCTGAAATGCACTGAAACCAGTTCATGGACTTTGGGAGGGTTGTCTGAGAATGCAAGCATATCCTGATCCTGTTACTGAACGGTGTCGACTTTTATACTTTTTAATACTTTTTTTTTCTTTCTTTAATACTTTTTAGACTTTTGGACTTCTCCTTTCTCTCAATATAGAAAAAAAACACACAATATTTCTATATATCTTCCTCTTCGTCTGAATTACAGTATTCCTCTGACAGTATTTTCCCAAATGTGTGCTCTTGTGTGTTATACTGAAAGGACAGAGTAAAGGCAGTTTTGGCATGGCCTCAAATAGGTCCTCATTAGCATCCAGAAGCCGGCAGTGAGGAGAGTACCTGGCTGTAGGAGGGAGGCAGCACTTAGCTGATGAAATGCTCATCGCTGAGCAGCCCTCTTGATCACACAGACAGGAGAGAGGCTGTGCGAGGCAGGCTGACTGGAGGGAGGGAGGGAGAGAGAGGGGGGAGAGAGAGAGAGGGAGAGAGAGAGATGAACCAGAGGAGGATAGCAGAGAGAGGAAGAGGTTGGATTGAGAGGGGGATAAAGAGAGGGAGAGGAGAGGAGAGCATGAGAAGGAGTGAGGAATACAGAAGAGAGAGATAATAATGGATAAGACAGGTCCAACTAAGCATCTAAGCTCATCTGAGCTGAGGGACCGGAGAGTTGAGCTGAGCTTCAGAGTCAGCCAGCGTTAAAGTTCTGCTACTCAGGGAGTACTCCTACGAGACCGCCTGTCCCAACACTGGTCTTCAGTTCCGGGCTGTGTAAGACGTCGTCTATATTTAAGTATTGCATGAAGGTTGAGCAACTCGAACCACAGCCCGCTTTGTGAGTCCCATCAAAACCCCAGGCCCCAGCAGCAGTCGGAGAGGGAGAGGGCCCTGCTGTTATTGGCCCCTGACGTGTTTGGGCTACAATAAGAACGTGGGTTTCCGGCTGGTTTTTTTGCCGATGACAGACTGACGCGGCCCACCCAGTGGCTGCAACCTTTTAGCACTGCCAGCGTGCTTTGCAGCCTGCTTTTGTGTTGGTGGGCGCCCCGTTACAAGACAATGTGGGTGTTGGATATCAGCCCGCTGCACAACAACTGGTGGCTCCCTGGTCTCAGCTCTCATCTTTCTGTTCTGCCCCGAGATCAGGTGTCCAAGCTGCTTTTTGACTTTTTACACTCAACAGTTATTTACCTTAACATAATGTGAAGCAGGTATTTTAACTCCCCACAGGTATTTAGGTTTTATGGATTAGGATTTGAAGGTTTGAAGAATAGGGGTGTTGTGTTGTTTCTCTATTTAAAGGATTTCAAAAACCAATGTATGTGTATGAGGTCTTTAAATATAGTTAGGAGGCATAGAGCAGCTTTTTATATACTTTTTATAGTACATTTTGATCCAGATTGTATGGCAGATTTGTTGTGTTGTCTTCAGTGTTATTTAAACAGCTTTTAAAATAAAGTTTTGAAACAGGTTTTAAGGCAGACTGTGTATTGCGTTTTCTTCAGCGTTATTCAAACAGCTCTTTAAAGACCGTTTTGAAGCGGGCTATGAGGCAGAGTATTGTGTATTGAGTTGTTCTTAGCGGTTTCCACGCCACTTAAGACCCCATTACAGCCGGGCCTCCCGCAATCTACGACCTTTGACCTCAGCTTCTTGACCCCCTGTCCCCAGATTGATCTCCGGCCGTTCCTTATTCATGTTCAGACCAAACTTGGCTTTAAAAACCATACACCCGGCTAATGATTTCGGACGTAGCCACCTACTCGCCGAAAGACCAGATAGCCGAGCAGAGAAGGACCGGGCAGCCATCGTTGGATTAGATTTCCCTTCAATGAGTAACTCCTCAAGTTAACCATGAAACCCGAGAGGCCTTCAGGAGGCCATCAGCACCTCTGTTGACTTTTGAGACATTTCTCAAATTCCTCCGTCCTATTCACAGCTTGATGTGTAGGCCTTCACGAGTCAGCGCACGACCCACAATACACTGTATCCTGTTCCCAGCCCCTAATGAATGGCCCTGCGCGCCTGTCAATCATTCATCACTCCCCCCGTTGCTCCGGTGCAAGGCGGGGACCTGGCGTTTTTGATGTATGGCGCGGGTGACTCCATCGTTAAGACATTCATTACAGCAACGCAGCCTCGCCCACGCTCTCTCAGACTGACACTTATACACGGCCCAATTAGCCGTCAGCCCGCACGACTGGTGTAGCTCGGTGTCCCGCCTGGCCTGGGCCTTGTGTTCTCAGTGATTGTCTCTCCATTGTGTCTCTTTGTTCCATGACCCTGAGGTGGGCTTAAGTGCCAAGCGAGGGGGGGGTTATGATTGATGTTGTACTTTCCTAAGATCTCTTAGTGCAGTTTTGTACGAGCCATGCGGGCGCAAGCTCCTTTATCCCTCCCAGACATCACACACACATGCATGGGAAGCTGCATTGAAGTCAAACACACACACACAAACACAGCAAATTGTTACCTGTTGCAGAGTGAGGTCTTAACAGATATGAGGTGTGTGTGTGTGGACACAGGTGTGCTGGCGGTCGGGGTGAAGATTGGATGAGAGCGAGGGAGTAAATGAAATGTGTGTAAAGGGCTGAGATCTCCTCTGAGACAGACGAGATGTTTTTGAAGATGGGATTTACGAGAAAAATTAAAGACATGAGCCAACCTTCCCCCTGTCTGCCACCACCACTGTCATTAAGCACACACACACACACACACACACACACACACACACACACACACACACACACACACACACACACACTCAATCACTCACTTTTGTTGTTTCTTTTTTAACCACATGCACTCACAGCCACACACAAACACACACAGTTTTGTAGTTTCTTGTTTAACCATATCCACACACACACACACACACACACACACACACACACACACACACACACGTTGCAGGGGAGCTCCCATTGTAACCTGTTCCATGCGGCGAGTCACACACAAAGACCTTGCAACCCTGTGACTGAGTCGGAGAGGAGAGCTTTGAGCAGGGGACACAGGAGTCAACCCTGGCCCACAATAGAGGGTGAAGCAACACGGAGAGCCGGCGAGGCTCCGCTGCACACTGCGACACACGGGGGCCATGCGGTCCGGCCGGCAGCTGGGATTAGCCCAAGTGTTTGAATTGGGTTTCCTAGCTTCTCTTTGTGAACGGACTGCATTTCCAGAGCGCCGGACAAGAGCCTCTCGCGGCGCCTTAGCGTGGGCCGACTCAGCAGTTCACCTAGTCACTCATTCCCCGCTTCACACTCACTCCTTCATATTCAGCATGGCATTTGAAACACAATATTCTTAAGATTGTGTGTAAATGATCCCTGCTGTGCTGTACTTCTGTGGTAACCCCCACATTCCCCAGATGGGATTACTAAAGTACATTATATCCCATCTTGTTCTGTTTACGCACCAACATCTGCCATGCAACTGGAGCAGTCTGGGGGGTTGGTTACTTGCTTTTGAATAGCACCTTAAAAACCATCTGAGGCGCTGAGGGTTCAAACTGGCAACCTGGTTTATGACTTGCTCCTGAGCTACTGCAGCCCCATTAGTGTACAAAATAAAATACTGCCAGTCTGGACTTTTATTGTGGCACTACTCTCTTCAAGATTGAACTAAAACCCGGACTGGAAGTATGAGTGGGAGACACTGGAACGGACTGATTCCCACATCTGAATGCTACAAACAAAGCGTGGGTCATGAACAGAGTCGAGCCCTCAATGGCACCGTTCCCGCCCGGGTTTGGGAAACCTCCCATTCAGGTGATTTTGTGTTAATCCGGGAGGGGGGGAGGGCAGACTGTGACGTGGCGTGCTAACTCCTAACTCCTCGTGGTGGGACGGCGGGCATTAAGGCAGAGCTGTGTTTCCGTGCCTGGAGACGTGTTCTCGTGAGGCTGGTTGGAACCAGTGACCCGACAGCCAGGCCGCTGCCCGCTGCGTGTGTTATGCGCTCAGGGTTTGATTTGCAGCAATCACCTCATTAGCAGCAGGTGATCGACTGCATCCCTCCGCTCCGGGGTCACCCACCCCTACTCAGCCCCCGGCTTGGTCTTGCGTGATGGTGCTGGAGGTAAAGGCCTTGGAAGTGAGTCGCGCTGGGCGTGATTGAAGGTCGGAAACTTCAGTGGTGCGTGACTCAGTGTTTACACACCAGGCTTTGGCACTCGTTCTTGATAAGAAACAGGGCTGTTACAAAGGGAGGGAGGGAGGTAGCAAAAAAGGCAGGGGGGAAGGAGAGAGAGAGAGAGAGAGAGAAACAGAGATAGCTTAGCATACTCTTCATTGTAATGATTAACAAGGGTACGTCATTTAGCAGAACCAATGGTGTGAGACCTGGAACACGGGTCAGTAGGGCAGGGCAGCACTGCCTAGTCCCACCATACCTTCCTGGGCCCCCTGTCAGGCGCTTGCATCAACTGCCTCCATTTTGGATTGAGAAAAGACCCTAAAAGTTATCATGCTGACTTAAAGGTTATTTCTGAGAGACATTATCTATTTGGGACTGCTCCCTCAACTTGACAGTTTTATGCATATTTGAGAAGTCCATTGGTCCCCCAAAGACACTAGCTGGTGTCACGCCCCCGCCCCCAACCGGTCTGACCCCGACTTGGACGAGGTGCCTTCCTCGGTACCGCCGGTGGTCCATTGAACCTCTTGGCTCTTTGTTTTCAGTCGGACGTTGGGATTTAGCTCCGGCTAGCCTCCGGTGTCTGAGCTTCTTTCAGGGTGTGATTTGATATCTTGTAGCAGCAATGGCCACGACAAATCCTGGCCTCACCAGGAGTTGTCGTAAAAACTAGCCCCAGTGCTCGTCTGTCCTGGGCCGTAATGAGCAGCGCCAGGGCTGAAGGTCCACACCCGGCTTAGCACTCAGGAGTCAGAGCAAGCGTTTGAGTTAATCCCCCCCCCCCCCCAATACACTGTTTAGTGGAGCCAAGATTGCAGTCGCCGTCGTCTGACAACAACAGAATTTATGTTGTGTTAATCGTAGTCAAGGAAACGATCATTCCTAAGACTCTCCTTAAAGGGGCCCCCTGTTTTAGTAGTTTAGCACCAGGTGTGGGGCTGATCAGTTATTAAAAACTATTTCAAAATCTGTCCACTGGTGACCTCACGAGTGGGAGTGTCTGCCTAGATGTACGATAGATAGATCAACTCCCCGGCACCTCCCAGGTGGACTGTACCAACTGCTATACTGGAGTCGATATATCTATATATCACCTGGGTGGACGCTCCCATGTGTGACTTCATCAGAGGACAGATTTATACCCCTGGTGGTAGCATAGTGGCCCTTGATTGTCAAATATTTGTCCTGATGATTGTACTCTTTGAAGAAATCCGCACAACATGATCGGAGAAGGAAGTAGTCTGGGCAAAACACAATGTGTACTACATAGTATCAGGCATAGTAGCAAACATGTATTCTTTCCATTTCTCATCTTCAGCTGAATCATTTTCTCAAAGCAGTATATTGGCTAATGTTGATCGAGGCTTTCTGAAAACCTGGACCTTGTCAGGTCTTCAGCCGGTGTGTGAGAGTATCGAGACTCAGCACAGGGTTGCCGCTCTGCAGCTCTAAATCACAGTGCTCTCGCTCAGCTTGTGTCAGTCCCACTGGCCTCCCAGGGCCGTGTTCTCCAGCCATCCGGGGGGAATTCTTCCAACAGCCACTAGACGCGGCCAAGTTCACACTGGCAGCCATTACGGCTAATATGAAACAGACCCTCCACACACACACACATGGTTCCAATAGATAAAACCCCTCCAACTCTCTGAGGAAATGTTGTATTTCCAGCTCATGAGCAAACGGCCTAGAGAGCACCTGTCAGTTTGTTAGTTTTTCATTTCAACTGTTTTTATTATATTATGCTGAGCTGCTGTGAAGACAGACCGCTGCCCCAATCGTTTTATCTTGTTTCAGGCCTCATGTTTCTAATTATGGCCAAGATTGTACGTGCCTTTAGTTATACTAAAGCCACCCTGACTTCAAGCACGTGTGAGAAATGTTTACCAAAGTGCCCCTGGAGTAGAAATCAATGTGCTTTGTATTTATGATCCTTTTCATGTTTTTGTAGGTCTTTCCAACTGTCCCGGTGTCTTTTTATTGCTGGGAACAACAGCCCCCCGCAGAGTCCCAAAAGTCATAGCCCTATATAACTTCATGCTTTATTTCTATTATTATTTCTATTATTACTGTCATCTTCATTTTCTTGTGAGTTGATGGCCATCAGTCATGTGTGGGTTCAGTCGGTGCACAGCGCCACTCTGTCAAATGCTTGGTGTTTGTTTAAGTGTCTCAAAATGTTGGCCTTGGTTTGATGCCAAGATTCTAATCTCTGCCATTCCAGATGCATCACTCATAAGGTCCCTTATTCCTTCCATGGCCATACCGTTTTACATATAGTTATGCTGTTGCTATGGCTATATGCCAGTATAATGCTAACGACTAATTAACGGTTTAATTAAACCTACTCGGAAGAATTGGCTGTTTTGCCTCTTCGGCTTGTTGGCACCATTTTCAATCACTTTCCCAAACCCACTGCAGGTTTTTTTTTATTCAGGCCTGCACATCACTGTTAACTCTTGTGATTAGTCGAGCATGGCATTTCCCCTGGCTGCTCATTTTGAAAACCTTATTGTCATCACGAAAGAATCCATTAGCATGACACTGGCAGACATGATGCTAATGATATCAGAGATTAGCAGAGATGCTGCAGGCCCCTTGGAAGAGGGTGCCATGACCCTGTGGTCTTGGACGGGCTTGTTGAATCACTTGCTAGCTTCACGAAAACACGTTTTCTTCTTTCTCCTAAGGTATACATCTCTCTTTTGGTCTCGTGTTCTGCAAGGGAGAGGGAATTTTTACCCCGGTTTGAGTAGGGAATAATGGGAAACGGGCAGATGTTGAAAAAAAAATTCTCTTCTGGACTGAATGACCTTGCCGCACATAAACAACACATTGCTTTCGCTTTAATTAACCAACTCAGCAGGTTCCATTAATCCTGGTCCTACAAGGAAAGTCCTTGAGTTCTCTTGCTGGACCAGCATCCTGCGTTATTTATTAGCTTCATGAGTGGCTGACGAGTTGAGCTTTCTGAGGAAAAAATACCAAAAATATTTCCGCCTTGGGCAGCATAATACATAGTACACAACGTCTAAGATACAAGGATATTCTACACAGCTCTCCTTGGATGGCTGGGCCCCCAAAGTGTAGGCTGCACAAGGCTTGTGGTGGAAGTGGGTTGTTGCATAGCATGGTTGTAAAAACAAACGCAAGCCGCAAACCCAACCAAAGGAAGTACAAAACACAATGGCCGTTTACAACCTCACCAGAACAAAACCCGCCAGTGGCGTGGCAACCTTCTGGTTGGATCCGCCTGGCAAATAGCCCTGTATGTGGTCTGGACCCATCCATGTGCAGTCTGTACCCTAAGGGTACAGCAAAGAAGCACCGAGCAAAGAAGAAATCTCACAATAAATGCACAGTAATGTAGTGATGTAATACCCATAAAACGCAGCCCAAAATTATGGCGCTGTATTCATGACCCCACGGGGAGGTCCTGGTGGTGAGGTCCTGGTGGTGAGGTCCTGGTGGTGAGGTCCTGGTGGTGAGGTGGTGAGGTCCTGGTGGTGAGGTCCTGGTGGTGAGGTGCTGGTGGTGAGGTCCTGGTGGTGAGGTGGTGAGGTCCTGGTGGTGAGGTCCTGGTGGTGAGGTCCTGGTGGTGAGGTCCTGGTGGTGAGGTGCTGGTGGTGAGGTCCTGGTGGTGAGGTGGTGAGGTCCTGGTGGTGAGGTCCTGGTGGTGAGGTCCTGGTGGTGAGGTCCTGGTGGTGAGGTGGTGAGGTCCTGGTGGTGAGGTCCTGGTGGTGAGGTCCTGGTGGTGAGGTGCTGGTGGTGAGGTCCTGGTGGTGAGGTGGTGAGGTCCTGGTGGTGAGGTCCTGGTGGTGAGGTCCTGGTGGTGAGGTCCTGGTGGTGAGGTCCTGGTGGTGAGGTCCTGGTGGTGAGGTGCTGGTGGTGAGGTCCTGGTGGTGAGGTGGTGAGGTCCTGGTGGTGAGGTCCTGGTGGTGAGGTCCTGGTGGTGAGGTCCTGGTGGTGAGGTCCTGGTGGTGAGGTCCTGGTGGTGAGGTCCGGGCCTGACAGTGAGTTTAGTACCGGGTCGCGCCGCGGAGCCAGCCCCTCCCCGCGAGGCCGGGGGCGACCTCTCTGTGTTTTTGCGTCTGTGATGGTGGTAAGCCGATATGTACACGCTCGGCTTCATTCAGACACTTAATCTTTCCTTTTAATCCTGTCCCTCTGAATACCTAATGAGATGCAAAATCTGTTGCGGCTCTCATCCCTGTTGTCCGTACCCGGCCATAATGATTTCTGCTGTAATTAGAAATGTGTTGTCATTAGCTTAAGCGAGACTTATTAGCTGCCAGAGCACCAGTGACACAGTGCTACTATTTCCCAGGCTGCTGATAAGAGTGTTTTGTTTGGTATGTTCTCCCACAACACAATGCTGGGTGAATACAAATGAATACTTTTGCCGCTGCCCTTGACCAAAGCACTGGCATTAAACCTGGAGCTGTTCCCAGTGTCAGACGCTCAGCAAGACTTCAAACAAGAAGTGTGTGTGTTGGGGGGGGGGGGGGCTACAAAGACAATCTAAAAAAATAAATACAAAAGAACAATGGCGTCTATTCATTAGCGACAGACAACAGCAGCCATCTTATATCCCCTCAGACCACCGATTGAAAACAACACACACCATGGCAACCACCAGAACACAATCAGCTGAACCTGTGTGTGTGTGTGTGTGGTCCTGTCCTGTCCTGCTTGTAAAGAGACAAGACAAAGTAGCTCACGGCCACACCCTGGCGGGACCCTGGCTGGAGGTGAACCCACGGGAGAGGCAGAGCGCTGGTATGCGGCCTCCGGTGTTGATGGCTGCTATCTGGCGTGACGCGGGTTGTGTTTATACAATACACTCTGGTTACTGTCTCACCCGCGAGGGGGGCATGCTCAGCCCTCACTCTCCTTCTCTCCTGTCGCCCCGGCTGGGCTCTGAGGTCAGGCTCCGGAGGATGTCAGCTGATTGTGAAGCAGGATTCAACAGGAGCCTCTTTGGGGCTCTTTGTGTTGCCCTTGATAGCCCCTCATACTAGATGTTCAGCCTATCAGGAGGCTGGATACAGGCTGTGGTGGCTCAGGTGTTAGGTCCC
>JAXIVH010000006.1:1756303-1776303 GCA_036785325.1 Urophycis tenuis
ATTAATACTTATTTAACCCCAGTCAGTCTCGTCAATCTAATCACTTTAACTTCCTGTTAAACAGACAGTTGTCTGTTTCCGTGTCACCGAGTCCCAAGAGGGCGGGCCTTCACATTTCAACCAATAAGCTCAGGGTTTAAAGTAAGCGGTTACCAGTAACCACTCCCCACGGCTGTCCATCAAACCCTGACCCATTCAAAGTCACATCTTCCTCTGTGGATTCGCTGAAATATCCAGTTCTACCGAGTCAAACGCACCAAAGCAAGACCCAGCCTCTGCGTCTTCAGAGGCAAAGCCTCCGCGGGTCCTTCCAGCCTGCCGTGCTTTGACTCAGCACATACGTCAAGTGCACGTCAATACGTCCCCCCCAGCCTCGTCAGCCGCGGTGAGTCAGGGAAACAGACCCCCCCCCCCCCCCCTCTGTTAGAACCGAGTCCCCGGGGGGGAAATGAAGAGACGGTCAATACTGGGACGTTTGAGCTGAGCGCGTCGCAGTCCGTCAACGATAAATCCTAGCCATCGATTTTCTGGGGTTTGTGGGCGCTGGGGTTTTTCTAAGCATGATTCATTATGTTAGGGGATAAATCTCAATGTCTGCCACTGTTTCTGTTGTCTCTTAGTCCATGAACGTAAATCCATACGTTTATAGATTCAAGCAACGTGGGCAGGCCTGTGATGCTACGCTATGCTACGCTTTTTTCTTCTCTACTGCCTACTACTCTACTTAACCCTACTCTACTCTACTACACCCTACTGTATTTTACTCTACCCTACTCTATTGTACTGTATCTACTATATTGGAAAACATTTGATGGAATGGACAAAGCGACACTATGTTTAATGAACAACATTTATAATATGTTTATTTTCAGTGGTCAGTAAAATTCTAGATTGTGAATCCCACGTAGCACCTGCAGTACCCTTGCGTGTCATCAGTGGTACCACAGGTAAGAGAACCAGCGCCCTGGGTGGTTCTCCAAGCCCCCCCCCCCCCCCACAGCTGGCCACCATCACCGCTAACCATGGTTTGTAGAGTGTGCTGTCAGGGGTTAAAGCTGGGATACCTCTCCACATGCAGACGTATGTGTGTACGTTAGACACAGGCCAGCCAGGGGAACATGGCCGCCCATACTGAGCCTGACCTGTGGATGTGTGTGTGTGTGTGACTGTTTGGAGGCCCTCCTTTTGTTATTTTAATTCAGTCCCTGCAGCTGGAAGAGCAAGAAAGGAAAGACAAATCCTGGTTCTTGTTTGGATTCAGGACTTCCTGACGGGGGAGGTTCCAACGCCGAGCATTAATCACGTTCTCCCCTCCTCACCACCCTACCCCGAGATGCTTTTAAACCCTCTCAATGGAAACCGATGCCCCCTGGGAACTTTTTAGTTTCAAAATAAAAGCGCAACATTCTTTTTTTTAAATGATGTTTACAGGCTTTTGTGTCTTCATGGACAGGCCGGTGAAGAGGGACGGGGAAGTGAATTGAAAGATCCACTGCCCAAAAACACACAATTAATGAGGAGTTCTGTGTTCCCCATGAGCACCCCTCATAGAGCACCCCTCAACCTTAAAATGAATGCCTCTTATGTTGGCATCCCACCTACGGTTTGCTCCTCAGTCTCCCTGTTTGTCAGAGGTCACCGCCATGCCCGCCTCCCCGGCTGGCTACCTCTCCTGCTCCATGTTTGAATGGACTCCAGCCACACGTGCAGGGTCATTCCTATCACACAAGGGCCCGTGGAGGTCCAGAGCTTCCCCACCCAGGACCGGCCCATTGTGATGTAGTGGGGGGTTGGGCCTCTTGTCTTTGCACAGGTGTCAGGGAGTGAATGGGAGTCAAACGGACTCCAGAAACACGCACGCCATTTATTACCCCCAGTGAATCTGTAAAGGGTCACCGAGGGGACTGTGTGCGTCTGTGTGTGTGTGTCTGTGTCTGTGCCTATGGGGGTGGGGTTAATAGTGTCAATAGGGTTCCTCTGGTTTGGCTGAAAGCATCAGGAAGGGGAGGGGGGAGAGATGGATAAAGGGGGAGGGAGGGAGGAGGAGAAGGGTGGAGGGGGTGGTTGTCTACAAACAGCTGGAACACATGGTTTGATGTTTGTTGTTGGCATGCCGACAAACAGTTGAGTGAAAGGGTGTTTGTAATAGTATAACAATTTTATTTAAAGTTCTCATCCAACCCTAACCCCATCTCCTCTCACTCCCTCTACCACCTCCTCCTTCCACCTCCTCACCCATCCCTACCTCCTCACTCCTTCCACCTCCTCAGTCACTCCGACCACTCCAGACCCCGCCTCCTCCTCCTCCACTACCCCACCTCCTTCTCTGCTCCCCCACCACCCCCATCCTCCCAGCTATAAATGTACTGTAAAGAAATGTCTAATGAAATTGTTGCACTGGATCCAGCCCCCCCCCCCCTTATTGCATTAAGTGCAATCAATAAATCCCTTTTTGGTACGCTGGCAAGCGTCCCTCTCCCTGAATCTCAATAAAGCAGAGTGCTCCCTTGTAATGAAGATTGCTTAGAAACTTGATTACTCTTGCAGCAGTTTCGAGGAGAGGGACCGAGATTCAGCGCTCGCAGGCGTGTTCACATGCATGCACGGCTACACACAAACCCATTTCCACACACACTTTTAATAGCCTTTTTTTTTTGTTGGCTCCTGGAGTTCAAAAAGAGGCGGGCGGTGTGCTCCTCCCAGTGTCAGGCTCCACCACGCTGGCGTCAGACTTCTGGGTCCCAACTCATCCACCTGCTAATGGCTTTCTGAAGCCAACTCTGAAAGAACCCCTCACACCTGTCTCCCTCTGTCCGTACGGAGCACGTTGTAGTTGTACAAATGGTGTCACACTGTGAAATACGATGATGTGTCAAATAGGATGTTCCCAATAGGTGTAAAAAGCTAATTGAATACAAATATCCCCAGCCAGCTAAACCTCATTGACCCTTGGGTGTAGAAAAGGGTTTGTCTTTTCGAGGCTGTAGCCTCATACTGCATTCAAGCTCCAGACTCAGTAACCATTAGTTGTTAGAAAACACTTTGATTCACCAACCAGTGCTATTTAGTTCTGTGTATATAGCTTGTGCGTATAAGCTTAGCTTAATTGAATTTCATGAATTTGCGAGCTATGGGCCCCATCTCTCGGTCCAAAGTTTCTCCTGAGAGCCTGTTGGTCACGGCTTAGCATCAGTTGTTCTGAGCAGTGCTTTCTGAAGAGGATTGACTGGCCCCAAAAGACAGATTAGATTAGCCAGATGATGGTCTGTCTGCTCCAGTCGCTGCTATTCAGGGGTGTGGGGGCCCGGAGAGAGTCGGGGTCCCCCTGCCGACGAGTCTGCCCCTGTGACTTCTTCTCTGGGGGGGTGAGGTCTATGAATAGACCCTCAAGTTCATGGGCCTCTGGTTCCCAGTGTTGTGAGCGTGAACTTCTTAGTGAAGAGAAGAAGCTGAGACGTTGACCCTCCTGGTAATCGTATCCACATTACTGCTGAGCATTCCTACATATTCCTCAGATCTTTGAAGTGGATGTTGAGGAACAGGGTCACACATTTTACCCAACATTAAGTATATTTTGTTTTGAACCGGACTAGATGAGTTTTGATGGAAAGGATGTGAACCTATTGGATGGATGTGAACTAGGATGTGATTTTGGTCTGAAGGTGGCAGGAGAGCGTAGAGTCCATGTTTTGTCTAGAGGTCCTTCCTGAAGGAAGATTATCTCCTCATCAAGGCACCAGCAGGGTGATAATGCAAAGAGCTTCTCCCCCTATCTCTAGTCTCTCTCTCCCCTTCATTGTCCTGCTCTCTGTATGTCTCTCACTTGCTTGTTCAGTCTGAATTCATGGAGAGCTTCTGCCAAACACATTGTAAAAAGGGCTTAGCACATAATCTTTATTGAACGGGAATCAGTGACAATCAGATTCTATTCCTCTCGAAAGCTTTTGGTATCTCTTCTAATTTGTGATGGTGCGTGTGGTTGGTTTGACTAAGTGCTTGTATTAATGTGACCTGCAACTCAACTTTAAAAGCACAGCCTTTATGTAAGATTTCAAATGTTTCCATGACATTTTCATCATACTATGGCTAAGACAAATGTTGATCCAAAACTACTTAACTTACTTGCATTTATGATTTTATAACCATGCGTTTAATCCCATGAATCTTCAAACTAACTGTTATCTGTAAAGTTAAAGGGTTCAACCATCAGTAGCAGGGCCTCACTGAAGGCCTGTCTATGAGGTGTACCTGTGCAGGGAGAGGTTGATTGATTCCAGTTGTACTTTAGCTATAGTGCTATTGCTCATCTTTATGGTGACTAGGAGTGTGCGCACATGGGTAATAGCATTAGAGCCGTTTTGCCATCCGAGTATTTTGTCTTTTGAATCATTGTACTTAGCGTTGAGCGCCTGCATAGGCTCATATCCTCCTGACAGAGTGATGCGTTAGATATCGCCCCCGCCAGCCACTGATTTACTGCTTTAAACATGGTTCCCGGCTAACTGCTAATATTGCTTTCTTCTGTCTCTTTCATGCGCGGTCGCCTGGCTTGTCCTGCCAACGCCCTCCCCAGGTAAGACCACGCCATGCGCTTTCATCCCTTGGTGTCATTAGGCTGTAATCATTTTCCCCCAAACCACATCTGCCACTCATCGCCCCCCGGGGCCCCATCGCATGTCAGACAGCCATATCTTCTCCCGGGAGACGGGAGAATTACCAGCACTTGTGGTCCGCTGCTGCCGCCGTGTCAAGTTCAGCCACGTTCAGTCTGGAGAACTGCGCAGCAAGCGGCCGCTGTGTGCAGTGGATCGGTAGCCATTTTGTATGCGTACGGTTTCTCCCGCACCGCTTCTTTCATCCTCTTTGAAATATAAACTGCAACAGGTTTTATTGTCTTTTTCTTTTTATAATAGTGATGCCCAAAAAGTGGACAGTAATTGGTTGTTTTTCATGGGAATGTATTCTGTTCTCAGACGGAAAATACGTTTTGGCTTGCTAGCTGCCGACATGGCGTGCAGAGTCATCGTTCTTTTAGCACTAGCATTCTTAGCCCTAGCGTTCTTCTGAGTTGGGGTTCTTGAGTCAGTGGGGTTCTCGGTGAAACACTACGTTGCGTTGAATAAATCAAAGCAGGATTATCTTTGAAAAACCATTACCACACAAGACAAGCTTCAAAGTAATTGTTTTGGGGAAATGAAATATAACTGGATGTGAACAGCCTGTGGTTCAAACTGCTATGGCCTATTTAAGTTACAAAAAAAATATCATGGGGAATATTTTGTGTCAATTTTGGTGTCCCTCAGATTTCCTGGCACCAAAAAACAGGCGGTCTTTGTAAGGGACGACCTATATGGGGTTTAAGTGGGGGTGATTACAGCGGGTAAAAAGCCTATTACCCCATTTTACCAGCTGAACTGTTCTCGCTCTTGTTTCCTGTCGGATGAAAGGAGCGGTCGGCCAGACAGAGGATCTGGCGGGAACCGTCCAGAGCGCAGAGTTTGTGCTCTGGCAGATGTCCCCGTTCATTGATAACTGTGATCAAAGGCCAACCAATCACTCCGAACCGAACAGCAGGAAGACTTTATCCTGTCTTTTGGGGACGTTTAAGAATAGTGTCTTTGTCGTTGGTGTGTTGTCTGTTGGGGGCGCTGGTTGTTGCCAGGGCAGGGCAGGGAGAGGGGTCTCTTTGTCATGGAGGGCACAGTGAGATTCCTTGAGTCAAAACAACAACAAGAATGTTGGGAGACATTAAAACTCCCAGATGACGAAATGGAGTCCTTCATCCCAGACACACAGGCAGGCACGCATGATGCACACACGCACACACACACACACACACACACACACACACACACACACACACACACACACACACACACGTCTGTCAGACACGTGACCTGGTTGCTTGATGGTTCTGTAGATCTTAAGGAGCATTTTCCAAATTCTACTGTAAATGAAGTGGGGAGTTTATCTCTCTCTCTCTCCCTCTCTCTCTCTCTCTCTCTCTCTCTCTCTCTCTCTCTCTCTCTCTCTCTCTCTCTCTCTCTCTCTCTCTCTCTCTCTCTCTCTCTCTCTCTCTCTCTCTCTCTCTCTCTCTCTTTAAATACAGCAGGGACACAGTCTTGGCTTTGTACACTTTAACAGGATTAAAAAAAAACATTCACTTTCAGAGGATGATTAACCTCGTTATATTTGGCGCCATTTTCTATTACCACTACTTTATTTAAAATTATGGTAAATACAGTACATGAGTCTACGTGCATGAGATAGTTTAATTAAGCTATTTTTTATAGATCCTGGATCAGCCAAGCTTTGGATATTTAGGGACATAAGGTTGTCCAACATGACTATAAGCCAAGTGTGTGTTTGTGTATTGAGTTTGAGTGTGTGTGTGTGTGTGTGTGTGTGTGTGTGTGTGTGTGTGCGTGCATACAGGAATGTGGATTTGCATGCTCTCTGTAATGAGATTAAAGTTTTTCCGTCAGAGTGAGGAATTCCAGCCTTCCCTGAGCCTACCCACAATCCTCTGGGGCTCCAGGATGCCACCGCAACGAGCCCACACAGGACAGGATTCCTCCTCCTCCTCCTCCTCCTCCTCCTCCTCCATCTTCTCCTGCAACTCCTGCATCTCCTCCTACTCCTCCATCTCTTCCTCCACTATCTACTTCTCCTCCTCCACCTCCTTCTCCTCCTCCTTCTCTCTCGTTCTCTTTAACGGTCTGTCATGTTCACTTTAGTTCAACTCTGTCCGGCCGTCTGTCTGTTTATATGTCCATCTGCCTGCTATCCACCTGTCTTTAGTCTGCCTGTGTGTAAAAAGGCTTAAAGAGAGAGAGAATTTTCGGGAGAACCGGGGAGAGCGATAGAAGAGAGAAAGGAAGACGGAGAAAGAGCTGGATAGAGGGGAGGGGGGAGAGGGGAAGACATGTACATACATGTTCTCACCTGGTCCTGTGTCAGCCTGCACCTGCATTCCTCTCTGTCTCTCCCTGCCCCTCTCTCGCTCTCTCTTTCACTCTTTCTCTCGCTCTTGCTCTCTCCCTGCCTCTCGCTCTCTCTCTCTCTCCCTCTCCATCCCTCTTTCTTTCTCCATCACTCTAACTGTCTTTCTCTTTGTCTCAATCCCTTTCTTTTTCTCCCTCCCGCTCTCTCCATCTCTCCCTCCTGGCTCTCTCTCTCCTGTTTGTGTGGGTGTGTGTGTGTGTATGAACAGCAGTATGTAATAAATGGGTCTGTAATCTGCTAATAGTAGAGTAATAGCTGAATAATGAACTGCCAGTAATCATCATTAGCATAATGATGCTTTACAGCTAAAGACTTAGCCACGTGCCACCGCCCCCGTATCTGTTAGCATTATCGCTAACTTCAGCACCACGACCGGATCCTAAGCCCGTCCCTTGCTGCCAGATATGTCACAACACAAGACAACTAATGCAGCTTTAATACAACAACCTCCAGCATTCACCAGTCAACACATCCACACATTCGTATCTCAACGAGGACTGCATTGTTTGGTCACACTCTTTGATTGGGACTGCGGGAATGTCTGAAATTGTGTCAAGATGTTGAAATACGATAGTCCAGATGTTGTTGTGTGTTGCTCATTGATGATCGTTGAGGACAATGTCTGGAGTACAAGCATGTCGTGGCCTTCCATGACTGCCACTGTCGATTGTGTGCACGACTCATAAAACTGGAAAGTTCACGCTTCCATTTTTTCAATTGTGCTTGGGGAATGCTCTGTCCAGTGTGGATGTTTGTTCCAAGGGACGAGAGGCTGAGTCTGATCTGTGTTTCATACCGTAAATACCTCAGGATACGTAAGAAACCTGATGCACAGAATCTCTCAATGGATAGACCAGATGGCCAAAGAACTGTGAGGTTTCTCTCATTCTTCTGTCCTCTAATCTACTCTACGCTCCTCCATCTCCCCTCCTTTGTCCTCCTCACTCCTCTCCTATCATCACTTACCATATCTCCTCTCTTCTCTTCTCCCCTCTCCTCTTCTCACCTTCCCTCTCTCCTATCCTCCTCTCTTCTCCTCTCATTTCCACACCTCCCCTCTCTCCTCCTCTCCTCCAGGAATAGTTTACCAGATGTGTGTTTAATGTAATACCAGATGCATCTCAGCGACCTCTGCAGTGTTGAGACTCAGCAGTCACATGGGTTCAGACGGGCACTGTTTCGTTCAGTTGTGAGGTGTGTGTGTGTGTGTCTGTGTGTACCAGGAACGTGTATGTGCTGCCTTAAAATGCAGTCTCAGTAGGTATGCCTAGTTGCGACCAGGACACAGCTTGTGTGTGTGTGTGTGTGTGTGTGTGTGTGTGTGGAGGGTTTATACTGTACGTCAGTAGAACTTTGCCATCAGCATTTGCTTGACAAGCGAGTGTACAGAAAGACACACACTCTCCAACAGACACAGCCAGGCCGTCCAGTTTGGTCTAAATGTGTGTCTGTGTGGGGGCCCTTGGGAACATAGGTGGTCATTGTCTGGGCTTTTTGACCCCCATTGAGTGTGTGTGTGTGTGTTTGTGTGGACATATACAGTCCCCTCCCCCCCATATACACCCTCCTCCCAATGAATTGATTGTTCCTTGATGGGGGTTTTTCATTTCCCATGACTGGTGTAGGACTGTAACCTCCTTAGGTAATCAGAGAGGCTCATGGGACATGTAGTGAGAAAGATCCGCCCTTGCAGTATGGTTGTACTGCAGTCATAATTTTCAGTAATATGTATAATTAGTTAAAGTTGAAGATGTCCCCCTCTTCACCCCCTTGCCTAGTCCCCCTGCACACACACACACACACACACACACACACACACACACACACACACACACACACATATAAACAAGCACATAAACACACGCCCTACCCTGAGAGGAGTGTTGTAATTGGTAGTTAGTGGTGGCTGAGTGACATCACCCCCTCCTTTGAGGTTTTCAGGGCAGGAGAAAAAGCTCAGTGCAAATCCAGATGTTTTATAGCTTGGGTTGGAACTATTGTCACACCCACCGGGGTATACACGTCTGTCTCGCACCTTGTTCTCTCCCTAATGTACAGTCGGAAGAAACTGGGCCGAGAATGACCCATTTGGACTTGGTCTTTATCTCATATCTTATCAATTATCACCCACCAACTATTTTGCACAAGCTCACCTCCTCTTACGCGATCGCTCTCTCTCTCTCTCTCTCTCTCTCTCTCTCTCTCTCCTTCTCTCTCTCTCTCTCTCTCTCTCTCCCCTCTCTCCCCTCTCTCATCGCTGGCCTTTTTAAAACAGCCGCTAAAGCGTAGCTAGCAGCAGCAGATTAGCAGTAGCAGCAGGGCTAGTGGTGCGGCTACCATCTGCTGCTGGTTAGCACAGCCACTGGCAGCATGCTAATGGACGTTTAAATGCGGCTGCGGTCTGTCTGTGGTCTGAACCCTGCCTCTTATTTCTACTGCCTCTGTTTAACCCAGACGCCTCAACGCCGCCAACTCCCTCTCCGGAGGAGCTGCTTAATGTCGCTAAGTGTTGTTTAATGTTGTTTAGTGGTGTTGGGAGGCTGATCAACACCCAAATGATGCACCCGTGATTGGAAGTCATCTTTGACTCCGACCAAGAGGAGTGGAACCTCAGTCGTTCACGCTGTCGTAGTTCTGTAACATAACCCAGCCTTTGACTTTGCTGTTTCTGCACCGTACATGAAATATAACACTTAATTTAATTCAGAGGATTGTTGTTGTTTTTGTTGTAAGAGGAGGAGGGATGAGCTAACTCTTTCAAGCCCTGTGGGGAAAGAATTATCCACAGCAAGTCGATAAAACAAATGATTGACTGCTTACGGAATTCAATTAGTAATTATGGAACAACTCGTGCAGTTATTAACTCCCACCCCATGGGCCAATTATGATTCTTCTGCTCTGCTGCTGAGGCCCTTGTTGGAGCAGGCTAGCTAATTAAAAGGTAGAGCCTAGCCCTTTTTTGAACTAACACCCAAATCTGTTCTGCTGCTGCAAGTCTTTTTGTTTGCAGCCCACGTATTGCGACCCGCTAAGAACACTTTTCTGGCCGACAGACAACTTTGTCTTGCAACAATCCTCCCTCGTCGGTGAACCGAGTTCAACCAAACCGTGTCAAAAAAAGCCCCTCATGAAACATTAGGCGTGGCCCTGCAGGGTGTCTTCTCTCTGGCTGCAGCGTAACCATGACGATGCATGTACATGTACTCCTTATGTAGGACGCAGGGCCTCATCGCGTCCTGGCTCATCAGAACCCCAGCGGTGGACAATGTTCCCTGCTCCGAGGGGCATGCGTCCTCCATATTGGGCCGCATGTCATGGCGACCGGCGGTCCGCCTGTAGGGGTGGCGGTAGAGTAATGGTGGTGTAGGGTGTCGCCGCGCACAGACCTGTCCACTGGTGCAAGAGTACGCCAAGTATCACATTGCCCCCACCATAACAATCCTACATTAACTTTGCAGAGTGACAAGTTCAGAAATGTGGGTGTCGGTGAATAAATGACTCAGGTATCCGCAGCAAAGATTATTATTAACTTTATGATTGTAGCGTGTGAGAATACATTTATGAGACTGAGTTGGTAAACTGTAAATCTCTCTGCAGCTCTCTGAGCTCAAGGCACTAGGCAGGACCTAAGCCACAAATCAAACCTTCGTCTCTGAGATCGTCCAGAGAAGTTGTCCATTTGTATTCAGCATTGGTAGTTAGTACTCGCTCACCTAGCATGCTCCATAGCTCTCCTCCCCCACCTCCTCCGCCTCCCACACCTCCTCCGCCTGCTCCTCCACAGACTCTCCCAACATTGAGAATGATTGCTACCTTGCGGTCTGACCTGTGGTATGTAAGAAGGTAAGAAGAGGTGGAGAGAGAGAGAGAGAGAGAGAGAGAGGAGGCGAGGGAGGGAGGGAGAGAGAGAGGCGTAAGTTTGGAGATACGGCAGAATTAGATGGAGAGAATGGTGTGTGTGTGTGTGTGTGTGTGTGTGAGAAAGAGAGAAAGAGCTTGGTTGAAAGTGACATAAGTGAGTGCACATCTTGAATGCTGTGTAAATGTGTGCAAATGCATGACGATGATTATGAATGCATGTTAATGTATGTGCGTGAGTGTGAATGCATGTGCATGCATTTGCCTGCATTTTAGAACTAAATCTAAATGCACACAAATGCGTGTACACACGTATGTATGTGTGCAAATTCATAAATATCGCCGGTAGATGCTTGTGAATGCGTGTGAACATGTGTGGTTATGAGTGCATGCATGTGAATGCGCGGGAGTGCATGCGTGTTAATGCGTGCGTTGGGCTGATGAAAGACTTACGGATAGACGTGGACTTCTTAATGAAGTCTTACTCACTCGAGGGAGGAACGGAGGTGGATGCACTCAATTAACCTCATTGTCAGAATGCGCACACACACACACACACACACACACACACACACACACACACATACTCAGGCACACACACGTGCACGCACACTCACCCCCCCCCCCCGATAATAGAGAAGGCCTACATTGAGAGTTGGGACTAACTATAGTGCTTGGCAGGCGGATGAAGATTGATTGCAACCTTTTCAGCGGATGCTTTATCTCGACCCAAACAAGAGAGCGATGGCAGCTGTATCCGCTTCCCTCCCGATTCCCAGTCTCCCCGTAGGTTTTTTTGGGGGTACCGTGGAGAAAGGAGAGGTGGTGTCTAATGACTTAAGACCCTGACATTTATGGAAATGGATGAGCTGTCCGTTTGGTTTCAGAGTGGCGTTTTCTTTTCGGAGCGGAAACAAAAGGCGCCTATTAGCAGCAGTGTTAGCATTAGCGTACATGACGAATGAGAGCTGAGAGAAATATTGGCCTGAGGATGTTGTTGGCTTCACCTCTGCGTCAGAATCGCCCCCCCCCCCCCCCCCCCCCCCCCCCCCTCCGAGGGTTATCTCACACACATGTACGCCGTTGACACTTCCGCCCGGAGTTATCGATGGCGTTAGCATGTTAGCCTCCGTTCCCACATGCTAACGTATTTGCTCAGTGCGCCCCCCGAGCTCTGTGTCTTTTTCCCTTCCGTTTGTTACCTCCTTCAGAATGACTGACGTGTTCATTTTCCCCAAAGGAAACTCACTCAACGCGTGAACGGCGACCCTCTCGTTGGGTCGGTGCGGCAGCCTGCGCCAGCCAATCGTACGTCAGCGCGAATCAAGCAATTAATCCGGCTAATCCTTCTCCAAGAGCTTGGCCTCCGACGGCCGGCGAAGGACGCCCGGCCCCGGGGGGCTGCCGGGCGCGGCCCGCTCTGCTCTTGGGGTGATGGGGTGGGTTCTGCGGCCAGGAAGAGTCATCGCTGCCATTGCTCAGCGGAACCCCGGCCGATCCCATGGATCCCAACGTCTGACAAGGGATGGGAGTGGTTTGTCGGGGTTGAGTGAAAGGAACAGTCGTGTGTAAAGGAAGGCTCTGCACATGTACAGAGTGGGTTCACTAATATATCCAAAGAGTTTGGATATTTCAAAATATTATGTCATGTAATCATAACCCTCCTGTCTGGACATGTTTCGGTAACTCCCAGTGCTGTAAAATATCACATGTAATATGTTGGACGGCCCTTGTTGTGGAGCCTGGAGGGGCTGTATAATAAAGACTGAGTGGCAGGAAAGTGAAGTGGCAGACAGGGAAAGACATGGATCTTAGTGCTCGTGGCTGTGGCAGAATTGAAAGCTTTCCATGTACTTTGGTTTCAGGGGCATTCTTTCCGTCATTCATGTGTTTCATTCAAACTTTGGTCAAAGTGCGGGTGTCACCCGAGGCACGGCCACTGTATAAATAATGAGAGAATTAATTTAGCCTCTCACTTAAGCCCTTGGTTTTTGACCCCGTGTTCAGGGACATAAAATACTTTTTATACGCATCTTATTCTTAATTTCCATCCTCTTCCTGACATGTTGGGTTGGTTGTGTAACGGAGGAGGAGTCTGAGAATTGAAGCCACATGTTTCCAATAGTGGGAGTTTTAGTTAGCGCTTAATGGATTAGCTTATTCCACTAAAAGGGCTGAGCTGGCACAGCAGCAGAAGTGGGCGGTGGTTTTCATTGGAGAGGGCCCAGCCAATCAGGGATCCGGCCCCTGCATACTGAACATGGGGAGGGCGTCGGGCATGGGGAGGGGGCGCGGGGGCGGGTTTCGATCCGTGATGTCACAGGCGGCGCCGGGCGTGGCGTGACTCGGCCCGATGGGTCGGTGAGTCGAAGGCACGTTTCATCTCCGTAAGAACGGGATGACTTTGGGTTCTGGGCTGACGTTAACGGGGCGGCGTGGCATGGCGCCGGCCCACGTTGCGTCTGCTCCTAGCGGGGGGGCGGGGCCGGCGGCGAGCCTCGTGACGGATGATGGGACGCGGGGGAGCCCTCCCTCCCAGGTGCCGTCGCAGGAGGTTCTGCATGAGACAGCACTTTGTAGCAGTCATCCGGTCGTCTGTACATGGGAGAGCAACGCGTGATGCTCAGCATGGCTGCAGCTCTCACTGTAATTGGTATTCTAGGACAGTCTCCCAGAACCTTCCAGAACCAATCCACTTAAAAATAAGGAAGTGGGCGGATAAAATCAAAGGTTGACAAATCAAAATCTACTACGACGTGGGCTTTGAGCCGTCCCTTTATTTTTTTGCACTCAAATCATATAGCTGTGTCCAGGGTGATTGACAGCCATCGCAGCCAATACAAATGTAGGAATGTCAAGAACCTGAATAGAATTATCTAAAGTGAAATGACTTCAAGGTCTGGTTAAGGTAGAGAGGGTCACGGGTTCCCACCAGATCCCATGAGTTCTGAGAACACTCCCAAGGTCTGTTTTATAACTTGTGAACTACGTTTTCTGGGGCTGCGTTCCAAACTCTCCTCCCCCTCCCTCCCGTGGCTCTGCACATTCAGGACGGCCACACTCCAGCTCCCCTGTAACGTCAGCCCCGCGGTGTTCATGGTGTAAATAAGGAACCCAGGACACCGTGCGCACAGTGCTTACAGACTGGTACACACGGCTGACACGGTGGACTCTATCCAGGCCCCTGGTTGGGCCGTGCCGTGAGACCGCAGCGCCCAGGAATGTGTTAAAGTGCGTGCCTTGCTGGCCTCGGTGTGAACAGTAGGGATAACAGCAATCCCTAATAGGGATAAACCTCTCACGGTCTCCGTGACAACCCGCGGGGGAGACGAGTCACTGGTGGACTCTGGGTCATCATAAGAGCCATCCCTTTTGCACGTTGAGGATGCTTTTGAGTCATTAGGAGACAGTGTTTTGGTTGCTCAAATCTTACTCTCAGGAGATTTATTTTCATAATTATCTCATTTTGAGGCAATATTTCTGAGTAATGCTGTTTTTCGACCTTTTTTGACGTTTGAATGGCTGTTGGTCACCATGACTGATGTCTTCTTATGTTTATTGAAGTGCTTTTTATAGATACATTAATCAAATGCATTGCATTATATATTTACTATCAACCTGTTCCTCTGTCTGAGGTATTGTGGTTTAGCATGCTAGTGGACAGGCTAGTGGTCATGCTACTGGACAGGCTAGTTTTAGCCTCAGAGCTAACCCCGCCTTTCATCTGAGACATGAGTGGTTGACTGGTGTGAAATTACAGCGATGTGGGGAGAGTGTCAGAAAGACAGAGAGTCAGAGAGCGAGGGAAAGAGGGAGAAGGGGTGAGAGAGGGGAAGGGAGATGTCCATCAGAGGGGCTGGTAGAAAGACTCCTCCCAGTGCTTCCAGCCTCGTTGGCCTAATTAGGTCGCCTTGGCACCAGATATGCAAATGAATGACATCAGTGGCCAGCAAGCAGCCTGCCAATCTGTAGCGGCCAAATGGGTTCTGAGGCATTCACACCATACACGCACACGCTCGCTCCCACGCACACGCGCACACGCACACGCACACACACTGAGTGATCTGCAGGATGGGCTGCAGTGGGGAATCTCGATCCCGATTGGCTGTCCGTTATTCACCTCTACAGATGATACTGGTGCTCTCAGCTTCATCTTTCTCCTCCTCCTCCAATTCCTCCCCTTTTTGTCCTCCTGCACTTCATCATCATCATCCTCTTCATCTTCCTCCTCCGTCTTTTCGACGTCTAGTATTAGTGCTATGTGAGATATATACTATATATACTGTATATATATACTGTATATGTAAAGGAATAATTATGCTTGTGATATGGTTCTGTCTGTGATCCTCCACGTGTATTGCAACAGAACACAAGACAAAATGTTCAGTTTTTACCAGAGCCTTCTGAATAACGTGGCTCAGTAGAACAACCGCCCTGACGAGAACGACCTCGATCACCCCGGACTCCTCCCCCCTCTCCCCCCCTCCTCACCCCCTCACCCCTCTTTTATTTATCTAAATGTGTGAGTAGCAGGGGGAGAGATTGGTAAAAGCGAGGCGATGGATAACCCTCACAGCTGGAGGCTGGGGGACTTTAAACAGCTTCCCAGTGTCCCTGTGTGTGAGAAAACACAGCGGTCACCCCCACCCACCCATCCACCCAGCCTATTGTTTGCCCGGTCAGGGAGCAGCCAATGGGAAGAGGCCACCACAGCCACCCCCCCCCCCCCCCCCTCGTCCACTTGAAGGATAAATGAAATGACCTATTGAGTTAGAGTTTAGTAGGGAGATTAGATTAGGGATTAAATATCGTGAGGAAGAGTTGGGTTGTTCTGCTGTCAGCCGGCATGGCCTGGGTGTGGGGGTGTGTGTATGTGTGTGTGGGGGTGTGTGTGTGTGTGGGGTGTGTGTGTGTGTATGTGTGTGGGGGGTGTGTGTGTGTATGTGTGTGGGGGTGTTTGTGTGTGTGTGTGTGTGTGGGTGTGTGTGTGTGTGGGGGGTGTGTGTGTGTGGGAGGGGGGGGGGTGTATGTGTGTGTGGGGTGGCTGGGTGTGGAGGTTTGTCTGTGTGTATGTGGGGGGTATGTGTCGGGGAATGTGTTTGCGTGTCTGTGTGTTTGGGACTGTGTTTGTGGGTGTGTATGTTGTCTGTGTTTGATGGAATCTGTCTCTCTCTTTACTGATTCTACTCGCCATGAATCTTTTAGATACACATGATTTCACTGAGCTAAATAACCTCCCTAAAACACACAGACACACACACACACACACACACACACACACACACACACACACACACACACACACACACACACACACACACACACACACAGACTCTGTTTCCCCATTGGAGCTCTCAGCCTGTCTGGTCCGACAAGGGGTTCTTAATGGAAGTGTGTGTGTGTGTGTGTGTGTGTTTGTGTGTGTGTGTGAGAGAGACAGAAGGAGAAAGTGAGTGACAGATAGTGCGTGAGCGACTCGAGTGGAGGGGGGGGGTCTGTGTTTTGCATTGTGGTAGAAAGTGAAGAGGTAGAAAAACCAGATGGTCAAATTACCCTGGACTCAGACTTTACTTACTCTAACACACTGTGGTGTGAATTCCTACACACACACACACACACACACACACACACACACACACACACACACACAAACTACTCCACACACTATCGGTTAACAGAACAATACTGCTCAGCGGCCCACCTGGGTTCAGAATATGTGGCGTGAGACGTCATCATGTTTAGAGTTCTCTGGTTGCCATGATGATGCCGGTACCAGAACCACAACAGGTCGGACAGCTGACCCCGTGTCCCCCAGTCTGAAGCCCTCCACAACAATCTGCTGGTTGCCGTTTACACACTGGAGCGCACGGGTGTTTAGAGAGAGACGCAGGGCCGGGCGGCTGGGACCGGGTGAACACACTGGTGGGGGGGGGGGGGGGGGGGCATGTGCGGGGGGTTGCGGTGTTAGGTCGCCGCTGTTCTACCCCCAGACGAAAGGTCTGGGGTTCGATGCCCAGTCTCCACAGCCTATCTTGTGTAGCTAGTGTATACTGTGACGTGTGTAGCTGCATGTGGTGTTGTGTGTAGCTGTGTGTAGCTGCAAGTGGTGTTGTGTATAGCTGTGTGTAGTTGTGTGTAGCTGCATGTGGTGTTGTGTGTAGCTGTTTGTAGTTGTGTGTGGCCACATGTGGTACTGTGTGTAGCTGTGTGTTGTGTGTAGCTGCATGTGGTGCTGTGCACCACCATGTCTAAATCATGTGTGTAGCTGTGTAAGTACATTTTTTACACTGCGTGGTGCTGAAGTGTGTATTGGGGGGGGATTGTGCGTTTCCCTGATCAATAATCCATGGAGGAGACATCTGATTGGTCAGGTTGTTCCTCGCTTCCCATTCCTTCATGCCTCGGTTCATGTTTTATGAATGACTTGTCTTCAAAAGAGAGGAAGTGGATTGGGAGGGTGTGTGTCTATGTGTGGTGTCTGATCATTGTCTTTTATTGTGTCTGTGATTGGGCTACATAAAGAAACTTACCTACATAAAGAAACTCACCTTGCCGAAGGTGTTAATGGATGTTGCGCTGAACGTACTCTACAGGGGTTCCGGCTGAGTTGTCATTTCTGGTCACATGGTAGCATCATTGCAGATTCCAGTGTTGGACCCACAGGTGGTGCTGTCCCTGTCGTTTTAGGAAGGAAGCCACTCGTTAAAGTGGGCGTCGGTCTAAACAGAGCTCATCCAATGGAATCAGCTCGGGTAATTTGGAAGTGTTGCTTTATGAACGTCTGTGAGCGGGTTGAAAGTTGGCTGAGATGATGTGGTCTCTTGTCGTCGTGCTGCTCTTTGTAGATATCCATCCATCCATCCACCCAGTTCAGCTGTACCAACTTCTAGAATGGCTTGTCTGAAACTAACGTTTGCATTTGGTCTTGTTTTTTTTTTCTCTTTCATTATCGCTTACGGAAGATCGTAAATACGTAGTCGCAGGTAAGTTTGTGTTTCTTACCCAACGCTTCACGCTGTTTGAGACACGCAGAGTTTGTTTTACTCGCTTCCCCGGAGAGTTGTCCAACTTTGCTGTTTGGACTTCATGGCATCGACTGGAGCTGTAATGACACCTCAATAACACTTCTCTCTCTCGCTCTCGCTCTCTCTCTCTCTCTTTTTCTCTCATACCAGACACACACACACACACACACACACACACACACACACACACACACACACGCACACGCACACGGACACACGCACACACACACACTCACACACACACACATACATACACAACATACACAACCAACTTATACAAGAAGGTTGTAGATGGACCCTCTACCATTCTATCTGTCTGAAGCACTTACGTTCACACAGGCTTAATTGAAAACGACCGCAATGAAAATGGTGAAGGGAAGAGACACACACAGTTCTCACAATGAGAGGGGGCACAGGGGTGTGCGCACAAACACACACACACACACACACACACACACACACACACACACTGGAGAGGCCCTGGGGGGGCTGTATAGGGGTAAGGCCTCCCTATTAGATCCATCAACACTGAGATGAATAGGAAGCACTATTTCTATCAGCACTTACTCACAGGCATGAATACAGGCTGGGGGTGTTAAATAAGGGTGTGTTTGTGTGTGTTGTGTGCGTGCGTGTGCGTGTGCGTGCGTGTGCGTGCGTGCTGTGGTGTGAACACAAGCATGTGCTGATGATTGCCGGTTTCTGGCAGGTAAAAGTGAATTCAAGTGGAGGAATGTAAATCAACTTGGACATTTAAAGTGGATAAAAAAGCACCGACCAAACGCCATCAAAGGCAGCGCTAGTCCTGCACCACTGTGTTTGTTAAAACCACGTCTAGATACACCTGAATAATAGTTGGATTGAATACAAGTCTCGACCCACAAGACACGTCCCACAGAGACATCAGTGTCATGGTCCTCGCTGCCACTTTCATTGGTTTTATGTTTCATTTGGGTCCTCATTTGACAAAGGAGGAACAAACGGACAAGTTGATTTTATCTTTTGGTATTTTCATGAGGGTATTACTGTGTCAAAGCGAGGACATCTTTGGTTCTGGGTTCGATGCCCAATGTCTTACTCACCTCTAGGGGGTCCTCTGGTGAGTTTCCTTATCCCTCTACCTGCTACTTGATGACCTTGCTCTGCAGCTCGCTATCAGACAATTCATATAAAAAGTATAACTTTCTAGTATTTATGTTCTTTCCTCCCACCAGCTGAGATGTGTGATGGAAAGACCAAACTACCAGCCTCCCCAGTGGGGCTGCTCCTACTGGGTAGATTGATCTTTCCATCATACATCTCGGTGGACACTACCCACGTTGTGATGTCACAAATGGCCTACATTTTGAAGAGGGTCGGTAATGGCAGAGATCACACACCACAGGTGGTAAAACAGAAGCCCCTCTCAGACCCCCAGAGACCCGCATAGAGACGGGGCTCTGGAGTCAGGAGGCGTCCCGTGGTTGTCCAGTCCCCCCCCTCCCGCCCTGTGCTGTGCCTCAGCGGGCTCTGCCTCACCCCGCAGGTCAGTCCCTCCATTGAGAAGCTCTCCCTCACGTCTCGTCAACAGGGGAGAACGCAATGACCTGCTGTCTGCTAGGGAAGGGGAGCACGTCTGGAACGCCACCGTGGAGATCAGAGGCTGGGCTGGCCATGCCATGAGAGCAGTCCCTTTTTATACCAGATTTGATTCACTTTCCGTTTTAAAATGAGTAGGAGGAATGTTTTGGGCTGCTGGTCTGTGGCGTGAGGAGACAGACACTCCAGTGGAGGTGTTGATGTTAGGTGTATTTGATGTCACTTTGTGGATGAGAAGGTGGAGAGAGCCAGGGAGGTGGGCTGAAGAGAGAGGGAATGAGATATAGGACAGGTGAGGAGGTGTCCCCTGCATGGGGGCCACCAGCAGGTGTGCACTGGTGGTCCACACCTGGACCATCAGTGGTCTGCTCATGTGCTTTTGATTTTATACTTGATTTGGTTCAGCTGCTGGAAGACTTCCCTTTCATCAACTCGGGATTTTAAGCCCCGAGCAGAATTGTCTGCCGTGTAAATCTACAGCCAGGTCGTTGTGAGGTGACAGGCGATGTTTGATCATGTTGAATGATTCCTGGT
>JAXIVH010000006.1:1781303-1789352 GCA_036785325.1 Urophycis tenuis
TATGCATGTGTGTGCTTGTGTGTGTGTGGGCTTGGTAAAATGTGGCACATCTCTGTTGAAGACCCAGGGGAGCGTCACCTCATTTGCATAAAGCATTAAACATTTACGCTGACCTACAAACGCTGGCAACCCCTGATCACATCCATCACCCCCACACACACACACACACACACTCACTCAGGCACGCACACAGCAACACATGTATACACAGTCATGCATTCAAGCACCCACACAACACTTATCGATGCAACACACGTATGGCTTCATGCACGCACGCACACACACAAACAACACACACACACACACACACACACACAAAATCACACACACACACACACACAGACTATTACTTCATTTGTACTCTATTTCCGCTGGCAGATTATGAAGACTTTGTGGGGTTGTCTGGTGTGTGTGTGCGTGTGCTCCCTATGGTTTAGCAGCCATTCAAATGAAACAGTTTAGCCTGGTCAACCCGAACCAGAAGTTCCTTTTAGTCTGTCTCTCTCTCTCTCTCTCTCTCTCTCTCTCTCTCTCTCTCTCTCTCTCCTCTCTCTCTCTCTCTCTCTCTCTCTCTCTCTCTCTCTCTCTCTCTCTCTCTCTTCTCCATCTCTCCCTCTGTCTCTATACGACCCTGATCCTCGTGTCCCACCCACCAACATCACTTAGTCAGTCCAGGGGACCATTCCACGTGGACAGCGCTTTAGTGCCTCATATTAATTGACGTCCAGACTGGGACTGGGGGGATAAATATCAGACGACCAAATTGAGTTGCGATGCGATCGATGCAGCGATAAAGGGGGGAGACGGCCGATGTTTGGGGAGGTTTTAGTCCACCGGCGAGCGCCTGGCGTCCGCCGGTGGTTATTATGGGATGCGTCCTCCGAGGAACCAAGCCGGACGCTTTTACGAACGCAGCTTTTTATCGGGCGAACGGGGTCGATGAGTCAACGTTATTGATCTGGGGCTGTGGGACCACACACTGATGAACTCCACTGAATCAGGGTGGCTGGGTGTATGTCTGTGTGTGTGTGTGTGTGTATGTATGTGTGTGTGTGTGTCTGTGTCTGTATGTGTGTGTGTGTGTGTGTCTGTGCCTGTGTCTGTATGTGTGTGTGTGTGTGTGTCTGTATGTATGTGTTTGTCTGTATGTATGTATGTATGTGTTAGTGTATGTGCGTGTGCGTGTGTATTTCATCTATGCAAGTGAGTGTGTGTGTGTGTGTGTGTGTGTGTGTGTGTGTGTGTTTCATCTATTTTGTGTGTGTGTCAATAGTAAACATGGCCAGGTTTACTCTGGTCTTGCATCAGGTCTGCGTGGCTGTGTGTTGTACGTCCACTCCATACCCTGAGCCAGGCCCCCGAGAGCACGGCCGCCTGACTGACTCCTCCCGCAGCCCAGGTCACTCGGTGCGCCGCAGTACAAGAAACTCATTTCAGTGGCCCACAGTGTGTGCCGCGTTGCATCAACCAGCCTCCATTCCTGTTTTTAATGAGCGCGTCCAAACCACATAACATGACACGCCTCGCCGCCCCATTCAAGGGTGGTTCATCACCGACGGTATGGACGCCATTAGCGAGTGTGTGTGTGTGTGTGTGTGTGAGGCAGGGGGGGGGGGCATGCATACATACACATACACAGGCATGGTTTATGTGAGGCTGTGTTGAAGTCAAATAGTGTTAAAACCAGCGGGTTCGTCGATGCCATGCTGCACCCCTCCGCCCCCTAGGGGTCAGACAGCGATGCGTGCAGCTTTAACCCCCTCCGCCCCCTAGGGGTCAGACAGCGATGCGTGCAGCTTTAACCCCCTCCGCCCCCTAGTGGTCAGACAGCGATGCGTGCAGCTTTAACCCCCTCCGCCCCCTAGGGGTCAGACAGCGATGCGTGCAGCTTTAACCCCCTCCGCCCCCTAGTGGTCAGACAGCGATGCGTGCAGCTTTAACCCCCTCCGCCCCCTAGGGGTCAGACAGCGATGCGTGCAGCTTTAACCCCCTCCGCCCCCTAGTGGTCAGACAGCGATGCGTGCAGCTTTAACCCCTCCGCCCCCTAGGGGTCAGACAGCGATGCGTGCAGCTTTAACCCCCTCCGCCCCCTAGTGGTCAGACAGCGATTCGTGCAGCTTTAACCCCCTCCGCCCCCTAGGGGTCAGACAGTGATGCGTGCAGCTTTAACCCCCACTGCAGATCAGCGCCGGAGAGCCGCTGGAGATCAGCACGTTGGACCGGTTAAACTCTTCCTGAAAGTCTAATTCCATCACGCTGACCATCGCCGTCTCTTTGAGTCCGCAGCACCCACATGTATTATGAGCGTGTAGCGTGAAAGTACCACAGAGCTGCTGGGGTTGCTGGCTATGATAGCAGCCTTAGCCTGAGCCAGAGTTTATCCAGCTGGCTCCCCTTGGGCCTGAGTTATGTCAATAGCTTCCAGCAGGCAGGCCGGCCGGCTGCTCTTCAGCCCAGCTCGGACAGCCCTCCCTGGGGAGAGAATCGGCTGAGGAGCCCCCCCCCCACCCCCCCCCCCCCACCCACCCCACCCACCCCACCCGCCCCGCCCTCCACAACCACAGAGCTGAACACCAGAGGAAAGATTGTGTATGTGTGTGTGTGTATGTGTGTGTGTGTGTGTGTTTGTGTGTGTGTGTGTGTGTGTGTGTGTGTGTGTGTGTGTGTGTGTGTGTGTGTGTGTGTGTGTTTGTGTTCAAACCCAGAACGCTCCTGGCCTAGCTGCATTTCCCAACTCGAACTGCACATGTCTGATCGATCTGGCATATGGACACACACACACACACACACACACACACACATGCTCCCAGGTTCAGTTGGACGTAGGGCTCTGCTCGGTAGACATCTGGGTCTCAGGGGTCACACTGCTCAATTTCTTTCCCTTCGCTCTCTGTTTTCATGCTCACTCTATCAATCTCTCTCTGCTTCTCATGGTCACTCTATCAATCTCTGCTTATCTCATGCTCTCTCTATCAATCTCTCTGTCTCTCTCATGCTCTCTCTATCAATCTGCCTGTTTCTCTCATGCTCTCTCTATCAATCTCTCTTTCTATCTCATGCTCTCTCTATCAATCTCTGTTTCTCTCATGCTCTCTCTATCAATCTGCCTGTCTCTCTCATGCTCTCTCTATCAATCTGCCTGTTTCTCTCATGCTCTCTCTATCAATCTGTCTGTCTATCTCATGCTCTCTCTATCAATCTGTCTGTCTATCTCATGCTCTCTCTATCAATCTCTGTTTCTCTCATGCTCTCTCTATCAATCTCTCTGTCTCTCTCACTACCTTAGAAGGAGCAGCTTGCTCCTCTCCCATGGGGCGAGAGACAGCCAGCCAGCCAGCCAGCCAGACAGGCAGTGAGTCTCTCTGTCTGTCAGCCCTCTCCCCCAGCGGGCGGAGTGTAGTCATGGTGTTGTGGTAACGGGTGTGTGTGCGTCCGGGCGGGTCGTCACTCTTCGGCGTGGGACAGAACGCCGTGTGAGTGGTGAGGGCCGCGGTGACCTCAGATCTGGATCACAGCAGCATATATATATATATATATATATATACATGTATATATGTGTGTGATTTCACCCACTCTCTCATCTTTCTCTCACTCTCTGTCTCCACTGTCCACTGGGGTTCTATCCAATGTGTGTGTGTTCGCGCACAACACACACACACACACACACACACACTTTTCTTGGCTCAGCTCGAGTGCATCCCTGAGATGCAGTTGACTTCAGTAGATAGGAGTTTGTGTGTGTGTGTGTGTGTGTGCGTGTGTGTGTGTGCGTATCGTGTACACATTTGTGTGGGCTTGTACAGTGAAGCAGAAATCGAGTCTTTGCTAAAGGTGTTTGAAAAGCAGCAGTGCTTCATGCGTGTATGTCGTCAAACACATTTGCACATGAATACGCGCACCTCGCGGCTAATACTATTAATGGTATCTTGTTCTTGTAATGGAGAAGATAGGATTAGCCTGTAAGCTATCGCTACAAAGCCAGTGCTATCTGACATACGAGGCAGCAGTGTTACGTAGCATTAGCCTTAAGCTATTCCTGTAATAGTAGTTGCCATCCAACCTGGCGGTGCAATGATAAATAGCGTTAGCCAGTAAGCTAATGCTGGCTAACAGCTACAGGTTCTCCAGCTACCTGTTAGCTACAGATTTCAGAACATCCGCCTCAAATCTGTTTCCCTGGAGGACGGCAACAGCAAGCACATCATTAATCACACACTAATGACTCTGAGGGTCTGTCCCGTGTCTCTCACCCGCGCCCGCTCTCTCTCTCTCTCTCTCTCTCTCTCTCTCTCTCTCTCTCTCTCTCTCTGCTCTGCTCTGGGTCTGTGTCTCTCCACTATGGAGTGGGGGTGGTTGACCTAGATCTGAGCTCCTCTATCACAGGGGGACAGGCATCTGCACTCACACACACTACTTCACGCCTCCCCCAACCCTTACCTCCGCGCTCCACCTCACCCAGACGCTGTCTCCTCAGCGAGCCGGTGATGATGTCACGGGCACAACTCCCGGGGTTGCCGTGGCAACGAGTCCACGAGCGGGTGTCAGGTGATTAGACCTCTGAGCCTCTTCCCATCGTAAGTGGTCTCCCTTGGGTGTCAAGGAACCACGCGCACACCTATGCGCGCACACACACACACACACACACACACACACACACACACACACACACACACGCACACTACACACACACACACACACAGATGCTCACACTCACACACACACACACAAACACTCCAGTGTACTGTTCCTATCTGTTATAAGACATTACTGATTCTCAAGCACTTGCCAGTCAATCAGGGCTGGCCAGTGTTTAATATTGATTATTGATTATTGATGATCATGATAATCAATAGCCAGGGATTTTCCACATTGTAATCCAACCAGGGGACCTAACATTGCATTGCATGGTGCTTTAAGACACAAGTGCCTTGCTCAAAGGAATGCAGTGACAACAGGCAATATAACCTGCTTTTAACTGTTAGTTAATGCTTAATACTGTATTCACTGATGTTTAACTAACTAACTAATGTACTCCTGTGTTAACTAACCCTCCCTCGTGGTGAAGCCCTGATGAAGGCAGCAGAGTAGGAAGTAGAAGCTGTTAGTCTGGCTGAGTTAACACAGACGAGGACCCCATCCTCAGAACCTCAGAACCCCAGAACCCCAGAACCCCAGAACCCAGAACCTCAGAACCCCAGAACCCCAGAACCCCAGAACCCAGAACCCCTGCTGGGTCTCTCCAGCACCCGGCCGGCCCGCGGGACAGCAGACATCACACAGCCCCACCGGGTCCATTCCCCGGGACACTTGTTCAGGCGGGGGGCTCAGGAACTGACCGCTCGGTTGCCAGGGGCAACAGGACCCCGCTACAGCGTGAACAGCTTGCCCTACACCGCCACGGCATGGACACACACAGCGCCGGTCCGGAGACAGGAGGCCTGTTGATGTCCTCACAGACCAGCCAGTCTGGGTTCATGTTCCTCACAGACAGTCTGGGTTCATGTTCCTCACAGACCAGTCTGGGTTCATGTTCCTCACAGACAGTCTGGGTTCATGTTCCTCACAGACCAGTCTGGGTTCATGTTCCTCACAGACAGTCTGGGTTCATGTTCCTCACAGACCAGCCAGTCTGGGTTCATGTTCCTCACAGGACAGTCTGGGTTCATGTTCCTCACAGACATTCTGGGTTCATGTTCCTCACAGACCAGTCTGGGTTCATGTTCCTCACAGACCAGACAGTCTGCGTTCATGTTCCTCACAGACCAGACAGTCTGGGTTCATGTTAGCGGGAAAATCACTCAGTCACACATTTCACCCTCCGCAGGGTGCCGGCAGTCTGCACCCTGCCACACGCAGGAGAGAGAAGAACAGGGAGGAGAGAGGAGAACAGGGAGGAGAGAGGAGAACAGGGAGGAGAGAGGAGAACAGGGAGGAGAGAGGAGAACAGGGAGGAGAGAGGAGAACTGGGAAGAGAGAGGAGAACAGGGAGGAGAGAGGAGAACAGGAGGAGAGAGGAGAACGGAAGGAGAGAGGAGAACAGGGAGGAGAGAGGAGAACAGGGAGGAAAGAGGAGAACGGGGAGGAGAGAGGAGAACAGGGAGGAGAGAGGAGAACAGGGAGGAGAGAGGAGAACAGGGAGGAAAGAGGAGAACTGGGAAGAGAGAGGAGAACAGGGAGGAGAGAGGAGAACAGGGAGGAGAGAGGAGAACTGGGAGGAGAGAGGAGAACAGGGAGGAGAGAGGAGAATGGGGAGGAGAGAGGAGAACAGGGAGGAGAGAGAGAACAGGGAGGAGAGAGGAGAACAGGGAGGAGAGAGGAGAATGGGGAGGAGAGAGGAGAACAGGAAGGAGAGAGGAGAACAGGGAGGAGAGAGGAGAACTGGGAGGAGAGAGGAGAACAGGGAGGAGAGAGGAGAACTGGGAGGAGAGAGGAGAACAGGGAGGAGAGAGGAGAACGAGGAGGCGCACAGAGGGGTGAGGAGCAGCACCCCCAGGCTGCTCCCCCTCGCCCCAGACCAGGCGGTCCCGAGGGAGGAGACACAGCTGTGTGGTGTGTCACAGGACTGACAGGTGAGGAGTGGAGGGAGACGGGAGAGGAGGTGGCAGTGAGGGGAGACGAGGGAGAGAGACAGCAGGGATAATAGAATCAACAGGAGAGAGAGGAGGGATGACACAACGAGAGAGAGAGAGAGAGAGAGAGAGAGAGAGAGAGAGACAGACACCAAGGAGGAGAACGATGAGAGGGAGAAGGTGGAGGGAGCGAGATAAATACATGGAGGAGGAAGAGGAGGAAGCAGAGGAGGAGGTGGAGGTGTAGGAGGAGAGGGTGTAGGGTGGAGGTGTATGGTGTATGGTGGAGGTGTAGGGTGGAGGTGTAGGGGTGGAGGTACTGCACCTTTCTGCAGACTCATGTCCACCATGCGGGGCTCGGCCAGCTCCAGGTAGAAGCTCTTGTTCTTCTCATACTCCTCATCATCGATGATCTTCACCTGCACCAGTTTACTGAGGGAGGAGGAGAGAGGGGAGCATGGAGGGAGGGAGGAGAAAGGGAGGAGGCCAGGGGAGGGAGAGAGAGAGGGAGAGTGGCAGATGACAGAGAGGCAGAAGAGAAATCAACAGGTTAATCTGAGATGCAGAGGGATACAAGAAGTGTTGATAAACAGTGTGGAGGAAAGGTCAAGAGGTTATAGGTCAGCAGCCCTCTGGCCCCCGCGCTGCTGGCCGGCGGGACAAAGCAGGCATGAACACCAAGGTTTTCCCTCAATGTTGGCTACAACCAGCCAGAGGAAAACAAAGAGGACACGAGTTTGTCTTGGACCCACAGACGTCTGGAGCTGGAGACCAGAGAGTGGAGACCAGAGAGTAGAGACCAGACTGTGGAGACCAGAGTGTGGAGACCAGAGAGTAGAGACCAGACTGTGGAGACCAGAGAGTGGAGACCAGAGAGTGGAGACCAGAGGAGTAGAGACCAGAGAGTGGAGACCAGAGAGTAGAGACCAGAGAGTGGGGACCAGAGAGTAGAGACCAGAGTGAGCTGGAGACCAGAGAGTGGAGACCAGAGAGTGGAGACCAGAGTGAGTTGACGTCACGCTGCAGACAAGAAGAATCACAAACACATCAAATGGCCGCCACCTGCATTGATCTGTATAGTGGGTTTGTTTTGGTCAGAGGGTCCCTAATAAGACAGCTGGGATGGTCAGAACAGGAGGATTCTGGGTAAAGGCGAGACAGAGGGAGAGCAAGGGGACACAATGATTGCTGTTTTTATTGTTTTGTAGTTTAAGGAGGACATCACATGAAGTATGATACCTGGAGACGTCAACGTCTCCAACATACACTGAAACAAGTGCTGAGTGGAGACACCATCACACCAACAGGCCAACAGGGCTGCTCTGCTCCCCCCAGACCAGCCCAGACCAGCAGACAATGGAAACGTGATACATTATATATATATATATATATATATATATATATATATATATATATATATATATATATATATATATATATATATATATATATATATATATATATATATATATATATATAT
>JAXIVH010000006.1:1789552-1792052 GCA_036785325.1 Urophycis tenuis
TACAGCGCTGGCTGCACAGCGTTTGGATCAGGGGGCTGAGTGCATACCCCTCCTCCTCCAGCACTGATTGGCTGTTACTTGTCATTAAATCATCACCCCCCCGTGGAGATACTTTTGTTGATATAATTTTACCGCATAATATTTTATGCAGTAAAATAAGCAATTAATTCTCATTACCATGTCATACAAGTGAGATGGTGGGGATTTCTGTATGGCGCGCATATTGTTCATCAATATGTTATTCAGCTTTTCTGTCTTATGGGCCAGCTAATGATCAATTGAAACATATTTGACATATTTTGGTGCATTTTCTCTGTATTGTACAACACTTTGAGCTGCATTTTCACGTATGATTTGTATGCTAAAACGTTTCAGAGAATGCATAGATTTGTGTAAATTGTGGCCATCATGCGACCGCCTCGCTGCCCTGTCCGCACCCCGCATTTTGACCCCCCGCTGACGATGAACATAAACAACACAACCTGATTCAACACCCCCTGTACCCCAAAAGAGGTGTATCGAGAAAGCACCACCATCAGAGCCACCACCACCACCACCACCACCACCACCACCATCAGCACCACCATCATCATCATCGTGGTCAGCTTACCGCAGGGGCCCTTGTGCTGGATGGAGATGGAGCGCTGCAGGGCGCAGCCCATGGCGCGCATCTCGCAGGGGCTGCCGTAGGTGTGGCCGTCGCTGCCCGCACACCGGGTCCATGGTCTGGGGGCACGCCTCGGGACACTCACACACCGGCTCGCCGTTCTTCACCACGCACGCCGCGCCGTGGTCGCAGGTCTTCTGCAGACACGGGCTGGGGATGTGGAGGTCTGGGGGGGGGGGGGGGGGGGGGGGGGGGGGGGGACACACACACCATTAGAAGATGATGAGGGCAATGGAAGGGAGGAGAGGGATGGGAGGTGGTGAGGAGGTGGGGCTGAGGGGGGAGGGCAGCAAGAGAGGACAGGAGGTTGGAGGAGGAAGAGGAGGGGAGATGTGATGAGGGGGAAGAGGCCAAAAACATCAGGTATGGGAGGGGTGGTGGCGGGGGGAGGGGGGTGGACCAGAGAGGATGTGAAGGAGGGACGGTGAGAGGTTCTGTAAAACCCAGGTCATGGCTGAGGTGTGTGTGTGTGTGTGTGTGTGTGTGTCGGGGGGAGGGGGAAATCAGAAGTCATGTTGTAGAAGGAGAAATTAACCAAAGCAACAAAAATAAAATGCTGCACCACCATCTGACATTTGCCTATGGCGCGCCCTCCTGCTGCTGTCTATTCCTCACTTTTTTCCTCTGCTTTCACACCCCCAACACCACCCCCCCTCCACCAGCCCTGCACCACCCAACGCACCGCTGCCCATCACCCCTGAAGTGTGTTGTCGATTGGGGAGACACAGAGTGAGAAACGCTGAGCCCCGCGGTGCCGTTGGCATAATGGAGCCCAAACAGGCCCGGGGACCCAGCACGCAGCGCAGGTAAGCCACGCAAACACACTGGATTAATTATGGTTCCCTGGGTGTCTCTTCAAAGGCGACCATTGCATCTCTGTGAGAGGCAGTGCTTCAGCTCTCAGGGTCTGTTAAAATGACATGGGAGAGAGAGCTAGAGGGAGAAAGAAAGTGATGGAGAGAGAGAGAGAGAGAGAGAGAGAGAGAGAGAGAGAGAGAGAGAGAGAGAGAGAGAGAGAGAGAGAGAGAGAGAGAGAGAGAGAGGGAGGAGAGAGAGAGAGAGAGAGAGATAGAGAGCTAGAGGGAGAAAGAAAGTGATGGAGAGAGAGCGAGAGAGAGAGAGAGAGAGAGGCAGGGAGAGGAAGCAAAAGGCAGAGAGAAGAGAGAGTGAGAGATCTAGAGGGGAGAAAAGGCACAAGAGAGAGAGCTAGAGTTGGGAGAAGTAGAGAGAGAGAAGGTAAGAGGGGGGAGGAAAAGAGAGGGAAAGCTAGAAGGAGATAGGGGGATAAAGAGAAAGTGAGAGAGAGCGAGAGACAGAGAGAGAGACAGAAGAGAGCAGAGTAAATTGGATGGGGGGGCAAGAGAGAGAGCGAGAGAGAAAGAAGACGAACAAGAAGATGAAGAAGAGGGGAAGAAAGGGTCCCTCTACTTAATAATTCAAAAAAGCCAAATGCTCCTGGGCGGAAGCTGATAGGAACTGAGAACATCACAGAAACTTCCTCCCTCCCTCCCTCCCCCTCTCTCTCTCTCTCCCCCTTCTCCCCCTATCTCTCTCCGTCCTGCTCCTCCGTCTCCTCCTCTCTATTCTCCACCTCTCTCTCCTCCTACACCTCCCTGGAGCCAGGGCACAGGGGTGGTCACGTGCGCGGCGTGACCGGGGCTCGGATGGAGGGTGGAGGAGGGTGGAGGCGGGTGGAGTACGTCAGTGCTGTGTATAATACATGCACGCAACACACTCTTTCATCAGACGCCAGTCACATCCATGTTTAATATCGCTGGCCAAGCGACGCATGGAGCACTGAGCAGTTAAGATGTGCGGTCTGTGCACACTGGC
>JAXIVH010000006.1:1802052-1809552 GCA_036785325.1 Urophycis tenuis
AGAGAGAGAGAGAGAGAGAGAGAGAGAGAGAGAGAGAGAGAGAGAGAGAGAGAGAGAGAGAGAGAGAGGGTGAGACAGGGAGACAGAGAGTGAGACAGACAGATAGAGAGAGAGAGAGAGAAGATTCAAACCAAGCTGTGGTCGTTCAACTAACAGAAGATTTCCTTTCTTCTTCCCCCTCCCCTTAAGTGAGTGGGAGGAGCCATCGTGTGACTACAGCCCCCACAATCCCACAGTCTTATGCCAAACTCTTTCTCCACAGCGAATGGGACGTCCCAGAGCGACTCCAGACAAGAAGTCCCGCCCACAACGGAGACGTGGCCACACAGGACAGGACAGGACAAGAGACAAGACAGACTGACGGGAGAGAGTGATGCACTGAAACAAGAAAAACATATCTTTTTTTAAATGTAAACGCAGAGACAGACAGAGAGCATCAGACAACGACATTTGTCAAAAAAAGGACAAGAGCAGCCAGACGAGACATCTGGAAGGAGTAGGGAAGATGAAAGGGAGTCATTGGATGAAGCATGATGGCGTTTGGGCTTTTTGACAGTTTTGGGATCAATGACATTTTTCTCCGCAAGACAAATGACGGGCGAGAAGCGTGGACGTTGTGAGGGTGAATGTTACAGAGACACACGGGTGATGACCAGGGAATGAGCCAAGTGGAGGCACTGTTTTGGACATTCCACCTGCCTCCCCACCCCCCACCCCCCACCCCCCACCCTACCAAAGCTCCAGGGGACCTGTGAGAGACCGGGGGCCCAGAACAAGGCTCCGCGGGGGGGCAGAGAAACACACAGAACGTTAAATACAAACCAACAAACAAACAGGAGCAGCGGGGGAAAGGAGCAAAGACAACTCACAGGGGGGAACGGGAGGCACAGAGAGACAGAGAGAGAGAGAGAGAGAGAGAGAGAGAGAGAGAGAGAGAGAGAAACGTACAGAGAGAGACATACACAAGACCTCCACCCCACCCGCCACCCTCGGGGTGGGGGCCTCCACACTCACCGCAGGGGCCCGGCTGCCTGACGGGGATGTGGGTCTTGGTTTGGCACTCGGCCTTGCGGCGCAGGCAGTCGTTGGCGTAGGTGCGGCCGTCCTTGCCGCACAGGGGCCGGTAGGCCCCGTCACACTGGATGGGCTCGCAGGAGCACCGGGGCCCCGCCCTCTCCACCAGACACACCCCGCTGAACGGACACGCCTCCCGACACTCCTCTGGAGGGGAAACGGGGTCAAAGGTCACAAGGTCAGGCGGGCTGGTGATTAGGATTCAACGGATTTCACTTCCAGGGAGTTTGACTCCCGACTCGCTGCCCCGACGCTTCTCTTTGGAGTTATCTTTCTGGGGCCCGCAGCGAGGGAGGATCCCCATCTGAAAGTGGGCCTCCAGACATTTAAATGCAGCCTTTGTGGCGCGACACGGAGCCAGGGCACAAAGGCTTTTGTCAAGCAGCCCCCGCTGCTACAGCCTGCGCCCCCAAACTTTAAATTGGAGAAAAAGTGGGACAACTCGGAAACAAGTTGAACGCCAGTGTTGCGTCGCGCCGAGCATCTGGTTCAGCACTCCACAAAGAACTCATTCTGATGGCTTTTCTGACCAATTTGGGAAGAGATCCCACCCATGCAAAGAAGAAACGATTGCTCAGACGGAATAAGTAATCTGCGCAGAGCTACAAAGAAATTAAATTAGACTGAGTCAAGTCAATATCGGGCTCTGCTGTTCCTGATGAGTGAACTCCTCGTTTGTAGAAGTTATGCCATCCTTGATCAGCACATCACATTTGTACAGTAATTCATTTTCCTCCTTTATTCCCCCCCTCTGAAACACACTCGCTGGGCTGTTAATTACTTTTGGTTTCTTTATCTGGGGAAGAATGAAGCGGGGACACGCCGTGTCGTCACGGATACCAGGCAGAGCAGCCATTTTCATTAGCTGCCAATTTGTAATTTGCTGAAGGACGCTGGTGCCGAGGCCTGTTCAGATTGAATTCCTCAGCTTTTTTCGTCTTCTCTGCCGCGGGAAAAACCGGAAAGGGAACATAAAGACTTGTGAGCAGAGGCGTACGCACTCGCTCTCCTGTTGCTAACGCGTGCAACCGCGCATGTGACTACGGGGGTTGCTTTCAGCACGGTACATTTGTTTTCCCTCAACCTCTCTCTCTCTCTCTCTCCGGTGAACGGTGAACGGGATCACACCGCTGCTATCTGCGTGGATCAAACGCTGTGCGGGGTGTTATCGGGAGGCTGGTGGCGGCCGGGGGAAGGCTGTTGAGGGGGTGTCATGGGGTGGGGGGGGGGGGTTGAGGGGGAGGGAGGGGGGGAGGGATGTCAGGGGCGCCTCACATCTCCTCCCCGGGTAAAACCCGACATGGCAGCAGAGACGCCGCGGGAAATTGGATTTCCTGGCCGGAGAGCGGACATACAGTGAGGCTGCACGCCACGGCTTCCTGATGACTCAGGCTTTCAAACTACCTGTTCTAAAAGCACAAAAGCACAGATAGGGCCCCTGTCACACTCCCCTGCCCCCCCCCCCCCCCCCCAGGCTCTTATCCAGGTCGGGGGGAGCCTTCCCGCTGCGGGGGTCCAGAGCGAGCGGCAGAGGCCTTCTGGAGCAGAGATCTCCCCCCACCCCCCCGAAGAACGAATGTGACCTTCCTCCCCCGCCTGAATACATTAGGGAGTGTGTTGGATTAAAGGGAGCGCCATCGCCATGGCAATGAGAGCATGACAACGACAACAACAACAACAGGGTTTGTGATGTTGTGAAACATATATGGTGATATATTACATTTAAAACACATCCGTACCTAAATGGTAGGGATGTGTTGATGGTGGTTCTGGTGTTATACATAACATGTAACAACCTATATCTCCATACCTGGCTGTAGGTGTACATAGGTGGTTCTGATGTTATACATGTAACAACCTATATCTCCATACCTGGCTGTAGGTGTACATAGGTGGTTCTGATGTTATACATGTAACAACCTATATCTCCATACCTGGCTATAGGTGTACATAGGTGGTTCTGATGTTATACATGTAACAACCTATATCTCCATACCTGGCTGTAGGTGTACATAGGTGGTTCTGGTGTTATACATGTAACAACCTATATCTCCATACCTGGCTGTAGGTGTACATAGGTGGTTCTGGTGTTATACATGTGCAGCCTATGTTCCGTACCTGGCTTCTTGCAGGGCCCCGTGTGGATCTTCCTGAGGCGCAGGGCCTTCAGCAGGCCGGTGCGCGACATGGCACACTCGCTGCTGTAGGTGTGGCCGTCGCTGGCGCAGAGCGGCTCGCCGCCCGGCGGACAGTCCTCGGGCGCCGCGAACACCACGGGCTCGCGGCTGTGGGCCTCCACGCGACACACCATGTTCAGGTTGTTCTGCTTGTCCCGACAGGCGTCTGGGGGGAGGGGGAGGCAGGGGGCGGACCGTGAGCCGAGGACCCGCTCTGACCCGGCACCCACTGGGTGACGCCGTCCGGCACTCCCGATGGCGCCCGTTTCACCCCGCGTGTGAAGGCCAATCTGCCCAATCTCAGCCACTAGTTCCAATCAGAGAGCCCCACAGTGCACCGGCACCCGCGCACTACGCTCACACACGCATACAACAGAGAGGAATGGAGGAGAACAGTACGACGGAGTGGAGGGGGGGGGGGCGATCCGAGGAATGGAAAGAAAGGACAGAAAGTAAAGCAGAGGAATGAAGAGTGTTGTGGATTTCATCAACGCCTCTCTGTCTCACTCTCTCTTGCCCTTCTCCCAAATCATCCCTCCATCTCTCTCTCTCTCTCTCTCTCTCTCTCTCTCTCTCTCTGTCTCTCCATCCTATCTCACTGGCGGCTCGTAATGCACTCAAGGTGTTGGATGGTGGCTGGAACAGACTCTCCCCCTCCCCCTCTCGCACCCCCTCCACCCCACAGCGCTTGGCGCTCACTGCCGACCGGAGACAAAAAGGATTTATGGAAGCGCCACCATCTTAAATCACCACCACGCCAGACGGCAGAGCCATTCTAAACGCTCCGACGATGAGGGAGCGAGTCACCACGACCAAGATGGACAGCCCCACTGAGAGAGAGAGGGAGAGAGAGAGAGAGAGAGAGAGAGAGAGAGGAGAGAGAGAGAGAGAGAGAGAGAGAGAGAGAGAGAGAGAGAGAGAGAAAGGGAGAGAGAGCGGGCGGGAGGGGGAGAGAGAGAGAGAGAGAAGGACAGAAAGAAAGGAAGAGAGGAACGGGGACAGACAGATAGAGGAAGAGGGATGGAAATATAAAGGGAGGGAGGGAGAGGCTGGACAGAATAAGTGTGAGAGATGGAAAGTAATGGGAGAGAGAGAGCGAAAGAGAAATGTGAGGACAGAGAGACAGGGAGAGAGATGAGGACAGAGCAATAAAAGGAGGGAAAGAGGGAGAGAGAGAGAGAGTCAAGAAGAAAGAGAGAGTGACCAGACAAAATAAATGTGTGTGATGAAAAGAAATAGAAAAGAGAGAGAGAGAGAGAGAGAGAGAGAGAGAGAGAGAGAGAGAGAGAGAGAGAGAGAGAGAGAGAGAGAGAGAGAAAGAGAGAGAGAGAAAGAGAGAGAGAGAGAGAGAGAGAGAGAGCTTGTGGAGGGGTGTGTCTAAGTTGCCCTTCCCTGTGGTGTGGAGGGCGTCCTCCCTCTTCATGTGTTCATTTTATCACTTAACGGATGAACCATTACGAGCCATTTAAACACCTGACCTTTGTGACATCACACGTGGACAAGGTGCACGCCTCGCGCATGAAGGACAGGGCAACCTTACAACCAGTTGATACACTCCCGCAGCCAGCCTCAACTCCACCAGTTGGTACAGTCCAAAAAACCAGCATCAACTTCACCAGTTGGTACAGTCCAAACAGCCATCATCAACTTCACCAGTTGGTACAGTCCAAACAACCAGCATCAACTTCACCAGTTGGTACAGTCCAAACAACCAGCATCAACTTCACCAGTTGGTACAGTCCAAACAGCCATCATCAACTTCACCAGTTGGTACAGTCCAAACAGCCATCACCAACTTCACCAGTTCGTAGATTCGAACTATTTTCATCGTCACCGATTGGTACAGTCCACACAACCACCATTGTTCTCACCGGTTGGTACAGTCCAGATCAACCTCCCGGTTGGTACAGCCTGATTTACGGCTACTGATGGTAGGCTGACGTAGATCAGGTGGAGCCACACTCACTACGCCCAATTCATCAGCACGCCGCCCAGCTGGGACATTTCCTCAGAGCAAACTAAGACGGTGTGACGCCAGCGGACAGAGCGTGTCTCTGTGTTGCTCCACCGCGGAGGCGGGTGGAGGCGGGTGGAGGCGGGCGGAGGCGCTTGGTTATTAGACAGCAGCGGTGAAAGCTCTTTCTTTAGCAGCTCCAGATAAATCACGACCGTCTGTCGGGCCGACCCAGCGGCTGTGGGACAGAACAAAACGGCTCGCCGGAAACAAGATTTAGAGGGCCGTCTGGGGCCCCGCTGTATCTATCTCTCCCCGGGGGCGGGTATATATTACCCAGCAGCCCCGCGGCCCCGCGGCCCCGCACATCACAACATTTATCCTAGCACGCCGCCAACCACCACCACCACCACCACCACCCCGCCACCGCCGCCGCCTCGCCGGCCCCCGTGCCGAGAGACCCCCCACGGCCCGGCGCTCCCCCCACCGCGTCCACAGGAGCACAAAGCCTGCACACCTGCCTGGACGAGGGGGGGGAAACATTACATTAGCGCGCTGCGTCTCCCACTAAGGACTGGATGGACAAATGCCAGTTCCCGCTGAAAAAAATTTCAGTGGTGTATTATTCCACGATAAGTGGAGCGCGTGCTGGATATTTCTGTTTCATTGTTTTACATTTTGCTCCGTGGAGAAGATAATGAGGCGGCGTGCTCAACGCGACAACAGCGTAAACACACTGCACACAGCAAACAGGTTCGCCCCGCATCGCGGGGACCGGCAGCAATTTGCACCGCGGCAGGACTCCCACAGCCCAGATAGACGTTTGAATTGTGTGTCCCAACAATACGGCAAACAAACCACCATAGTGGTGGAGGAGACGGAGGAGGGGCGGAGATCAACATTGGACTGAGATGAATACCAAACACATTGATTAGAAAGAGCAGAATGAAGGCAGGAAGTAGAGTGACATGAGGAGAATGTGAGGCGGGAGGTAATAATCGGGGAACACGCTGATGTGATGACGAGTGACGTGATGTCAGGTAAAGTAAGGCGCGGTGAAGCAGCATCTGGTGACGATAACACCACATTATTGTGACATCACTTCATGAAATAGTTTGCGGCGCAAAATGGAGATAAGAGCACAGATGGAGAGATAGGTGTGTGGAGGTAGAGAGACCAGAGAGACAGATATAAATATAGAGAGAGACTTGTAAAGTATATTATATATAGAGATAGATATGTATAGAGACAGCGAGAGATAGGCATATATTGTATAATGAGATATTAAGAGAGACATAGAGATAGATATACAGTGTATCAAGAGAGATGTGCAGCTGTATAGAGGATATAAAGAGGGAGAAACATAGATATTGCATATAGAGACATACATAGATATATACTGTATATATAGTATATAGACAGAGAAATGGAGATATCAAGACATACAGGGAGACATGAAGACATGGAGGGAGACATGACGACATGATGAGAGACATGAAAACATGAAGGGAGGCATGGAGACATGAAGTGAGACATGAAGACATGGAGACATGAAGGCAGACTTGAAGACATGAAGGGAGACATGGAGACATGAAGGGAGACATAAAGACATGAAGGGAGCCATGGAGACATGAAGGGAGACATGGAGACATGAAGGTAGGCCTGGAGACATGGAGACATGAAGGGAGACATGGAGACATGAAGGTAGGCCTGGAGACATGGAGACATGAAGGGAGCCATGGAGACATGAAGGGAGCCATGGAGACATGAAGGGAGACATGGAGACATGAAGGTAGGCCTGGAGACATGGAGACATGGAGACATGAAGGGAGACATGGAGACATGAAGGTAGGCCTGGAGACATGGAGACATGGAGACATGAAGGGAGACATGAAGACATGAAGGTAGGCCTGGAGACATGGAGACATGAAGACATGAAGGTAGGCCTGGAGACATGAAGACATGAAGGAAGACATGGAGACATGGAGACATGAAGACATGAAGGTAGGCCTGGAGACATGGAGACATGGAGACATGAAGGTAGGCCTGGAGACATGAAGACATGAAGGGAGGCCTGGAGACATGAAGACATGAAGGTAGGCCTGGAGACATGAAGACATGAAGGGAGCCATGGAGACATGGAGACATGAAGGGAGACATGAAGACATGAAGGTAGGCATGGAGACATGAAGGTAGACATGGAGACATGAAGACATGAAGGGAGGCGTGTGGACGGCAGACAGGACTGACCGCAGGGCCCCTGGTGCTGCACGTGGATGTTCTTCTGCTCCTTGC
>JAXIVH010000006.1:1817052-1829552 GCA_036785325.1 Urophycis tenuis
TCCTCATCCACCCCTGTAGAAGACAAAGGTGAGCCAGCTGACCCCTAAGTGAAACTGGGATGGAGATAGCGCTAGCATGCTCTGTGTGTCTTATATCACACAGAGACGGAGGGCTGCTTCGTCACCAAGGTAACACAAGAGCTAGCGATGACATAGAAAGATGTCTGTGTGTTTGTGTGATAAAGTGTCTTAGGCGTTCTCGTTCTTCTTCTGTGTGTGTCTCTGTGTGTGTGTTCATTGTGAGCAGCAGGATAGGGTATCCGTGTGTGTGTGTGTGTGTGTGTGTGTGTGTGTGTGTGTGTGTGTGTGTGTGTGTGTGTGATTGTGTGTGTGTGTGTGTGTGTGTGTATGTGTGTGTGTGCTTGTGTGTGTGTGTGTGTGTGTGTGTGTGTGTGTGTGTGTATGTGTGTGTGTGCTTGTGTGTGTGTGTGTGTGTGTGTGTGTGTGTGTGTGTGTATGTGTGTGTGTGTGTGTGTGTGTGTGTGTGTGTATGTGTGTGTGTGTGTGTGTGTGTGTGTGTGTGTGTGTGTGTGTGTGCTTGTGTGTGTGTGTGTGTGTGTGTGTGTGTGTGTGTGTGTATGTGTGTGTGTGTGTGTGTGTGTGTGTGTGTGTGTGTGTGTGTGTATGTGTGTGTGTGTGTGTGTGTGTGTGTGTGTGTGTGTGTGTGTGTGTGTGTGTGTGTGTGTGTGTGTGTGTGTGTGTGTGTGTGTGTGTACAGTACACATGATGTTATTCATGGCCTGCCGGTGTGCTCGGCGACAACAGACGTGTCACGCTGGGCCCTCCGACTGCTGCAGAACAGAAAGACTTGAGGAGCACACCGTCTCTTTCAGGGGAGACAATCTGCAGGGAGCCGTGGGGTGGGGGAGGTGGGGGGGAGTGGGGGGGAGAGAGAAGGAGCAGCGCAGGGAGATCTTTTGTGCCTGGACTGCCTGAGTTTGGGAGAGTGAGGTGAATTGGATGCGGCGTTTCCTCTTTGACGGCAGCCCCCGGTCACTTAGCCCCGCCGAAACGGCAACCTTTCAAACAGAACAAGTCCAGCAGCACTTCATAAGGGCACGCATTCTCTCTCTCTCTCTCTCTCTCTCTCTCTCTCTCTCGCTCTCTACCTCGCTCTCCAGCTCTCTCCCGCTTTCTCTCTCTCTCTCTCTTCTCTGGAGCGTTCTCCTGCTGTAGCTGTATTCTATGACTTCGTCTCTCTCTCCCATCTTCTCTAGCCTGCCTCCCCTGTCACTCTCTCTTTCCCCCCCATCTCGCTCCCTCCCTCCCTCTCGTTCTCTCTCTCTCACGCACTCACTCTCCTCGACCTAGCGCTGTAATCTCTGGCATCCTGACCCTGGGCGAGCACCCTGACCCTGGGCGAGCACCCTGACGGAGGCTTCGGCTGCGTGGCTCCCCGACACACAGCCAGGTGTGGGTCTCCACCGTACGTGTGATGAGAGCCTCTACTGAGCGAGTCCAGGAGCGCTGGAGTCGGGGACGGGCCGCACTGCAGCGCGCAGCCGTCTCCTCGGGAAAGAACCGCCGCAGTGCTCACAGCGCAGCGACAGGGAGACAGGCAGGGAGACAGACAGGGAGACAGGCAGGGAGACAGACAGGGAGACAGGATAGGGAGACAGACAGGGAGACAGGCAGGGAGACAGGCAGGGAGACAGACAGGGAGACAGACAGGGAGACAGACAGGAAGACAGACAGGGAGACAGACAGGGAGACAGGCTAGGGAGACAGGCAGGGAGACAGGATAGGGAGACAGACAGGGAGACACGATGGAGACAGACAGGGAGACGGGACAGGGAGACAGGCAGGGAGACAGACAGGGAGACATGACGGAGACACAGGGAGACGGGACAGGGAGACAGACAGGGAGAAAGACAGGGAGACAGGACAGGGAGCGGAGCGAGGACGACCAGAGGGGGTGGGGCGATGGTGGACAGCACCAGTGCTCAGAGGGGGCTGTGAGAGGTGGACACCAGGCAGCTGGGAACACGTCCAGCAGGGCGGGGGCAGGAGCCCTGCACCTCCCGACGCTGAAACACCAGGAGAGCCCACGGCGTTCAGAGCCCACGGCGTTCAGAGCCCACGGCGTTCAGAGCCTACAGCGTTCAGCGCCCCGCTCGTTCAGAGCCCACGGCGTTCAGAGCCCGCTCGTTCAGAGCCCACGGCGTTCAGAGCCCGCTCGTTCAGAGCCCGCTCGTTCAGCGCATGGGTCTGATCTGTGGTCTGATGGGGACGTGACCCGGGGGGGTCAGAGCCCACATTGTCGTTGCCCCCCCCCCTCCCCCGGGCGCGGCGGCGAGGCAGAGACCCCGAGGTGCGGCCACGAGAAAAGCTTTGGTCCGGCCGACGGGCGTGCGAGCGGACGCACGCCTCGTCCCCAAACGGCGCGCATGCTTGTCGCCGGCGGGCCCGCAGCTTGACGGGCGGCAGTGTGAAGGCGTGGGGAGTGACAACGCCCTGGAAGTCATCACACAACTGTCAAAACATCCCGCGCCACAAACGCCTTCGGTTTCTCCTGAATATTAGATTAACAACTTGCTCGGAGACTGGAAACACAGCGATGCCCCCTTCTGTTTTTTTTTTAACATGTCGACTTTGATCTCCGTGTGGCTTCGTAGCGAGTTAGCACATAGCGAGTTAGCACGCGGCGGCGGAGGGGAATGGCGTATTCCAGCAGGACCACAGAGCCATCACAGACACACTATCATCCCCCTGAATGACTCACGCTGGAGTTTTAATTGCGCTGTGATTAATTTGTCCAGACGATTCCCAGTGTCCTAGTCTGTCAAGTGGGCTTCAGAAAAATTGCGCTAAAGGAGGAAAAATTTGTCAAAAATTTCTCTTCCTGTCAGCAGCATGGGGTTGTGGGTAATTATAGTCCTTGAGATGGTCCGTTCATCGACAGGCCATTATTAGACCTCTGATACAGACTCTCTAGCTCTCTCTCATTCTCTCCCTCCTCTCTCTCGTTCTCTCTCCCTCACTTCTCTCTATTTTCTTTTCTATCTGTCCCTCTACCTTTCTTTCCTTTTCTTATTTTTATTTCTCCCTCTCCCCCCCCCCCCCTCTCTCTCTCTCTCTCTTGCTCGCCTTCTCTCTCCCTCTCGCTCTCTCTTGCTCCCGTTCTCTCTCCCGCTCTCTCTCTCTCTTCCTCGCTCTCTGCTCTCCTGCCAGCTTGCCCCTTTGAAATTCCATTTCTGATTTCTATGCATGTTAGGCCGTTATCTACAGCAGTCTGCCTCTCGCCCCCTCCTTTCTCTCCTCTCTCACAGCCCCAAATCATCCCTCTCTTTTCTACAGTTACTTTCTTCCTTCTCTTTTTATCCTCAGCAGCTCCCGTCCCTCTTTCCCTCTCTCCCTCACCACCTCTCTGTCTCTCCCTCCCTCGCTCCATACTCCCAGTTCTGTCCAGTCTCTAAAGCCTGTTATTAAAATGGCCGCCCTGGTGGCCAGCCATGCAATCATGGCCCTGGAATTAGCAGTGCGCCCACACTGGCCCCGCCACGTCCCCGGCGTTGTTCTAGAACTTTCCCCCAGCATGTGGCCGTCGGCCCCGATGCACCATGGGTAGCTGACCTCCCCAGCTCCTCTCCACCCCCGCAGTGTCTAGATGCGCCCGCTGGAGGACTACCAATACGGCTGGCAATATGGTGAGCGCTAATGCAGGTTTTTGTTGTTGCAACGAGTGGCAGGTGGCGCCTGAACGGAGCAGGACGGCGGCCATATTGGAGGTACAAAGCGTTTGGACGGTGGGGATTTGTTTGATTAGCCGGTAGAGCTAGGTGATGAAGACCAGGAGGAGGGGCGAGGCGTGTGGCACAGCAGGGGGGGGAGTGTAATAGGAATCTATTTACTCTACAATCACTCGGGACTCTGCACTTGGAGACTAAGAGCGCTGTGTGGGCTGGCAGAAGCGCGCGCCTCACCCATCACAGAAGACTCACAGGCGTGCTCGGTCCAACTCCACTGGCCTACTTTAGGTCTATTTTGTTACTTTCAACGTCCCAGCAGCCAGACGCCATATCTTGTGTGTTGTTCCTCCCACCAGGGGCCTGCCGTGCGTAGTCCCGTTCCGCCCGGCCCCACGCTCTTCACCGAAGTGGAGTCACACGTCGCTGATATGAACTCATGAGAAATCGACTTTCCTCAAAAGATTAGCTCATTAACAGCTCGGAAGCACAATAGGAACTTTAATAAGTATTTCAGAAAGCGTGTGTGATTTCCCTTGATTAAGTATGTGGGGCGGTGCAGCCGGTAACAAGCTCCTGATTAAATAAATGCTGGATCGCACCGCCTTCAAGTGTTGAGATGTGGCGGACAGACCGTGATGCAGTGCGGTGTACAGGGAAAGCAACTGTAACACACACACACACACACACACAATCACACAAACACACACACACACACACACACACACACACACACACACACACACACAATCACACACACACACACACACATTCAAAGATGATGTTGTGTGATGTGTTGTCTAGCGTGTTCCACTCTAAGCCAAAGGGTACTGGGTTCGATCCCCAGTGTCTGCAGCCAAATCAATAGGCTTGATCCAGGCACATGTAACCCTGCCACCCGCTCCTCAATGACAGGGCTCTGAACCCCAAATCGAAACCCTGGTTCACCCCAAGTCGGTTTGGATAAAAGGCTCTCGCTTTCGCGTCCAAACCGCCCGGGGGCGACTGCAGGTCCGCAGAGGTGTGCGGGGCGAGGGGACTCCCCAGGCGGAGCAGGCGGTGTGGACTCACAGCAGGGGCCCCTTGCGCAGAACCTTGATGCGTCGCTGGTTGTTGCACTGGGCCTTCTCCAGCTCACAGGTGTTGGAGTAGGTGGAGGAGTCGGAGCCGCACACGGGCGCCACCACCGAGGGGCACGCCACCCGCTTGCACACGCAGGACGCCCGGGCCGGGTCGGCCGCGTCGCGCTCGCACACGGCGCCGAAGCCGCACAGCGTCCCTCTGCAGCCTGGGGAACAAACACACACACACACACAGGTTACCACACAGCGTCCCTCTGCAGCCTGGGGAACAAACACACACACACACACAGGTTACCACACAGTGTCCCTCTGCAGCCTGGGGAACAAACACACACACACACACACACACACACACAGGTTACCACACAGTGTCCCTCTGCAGCCTGGGGAACAAACACACACACACACACACACACACACACACACACACAGGTTACCACACAGTGTCCCTCTGCAGCCTGGGGAACAAACACACACACACACACACACACACAGGTTACCACACAGTGTCCCTCTGCAGCCTGGGGAACAAACACACACACACACACACACACACACACACAGGTTACCACACAGCGTCCCTCTGCAGCCTGGGGAACAAACACACACACACACACACACAGGTTACTGCACGTCACCCCACAGAGGGACGGGGTCAGGAAAAGGCCACAGGCCGGTGGCGGCAGAAGAGGTGCTGATTGGTTCTCGATTGTATAAAACATAATTTGCATATTTCACATTTTAAGTTTTTATTGCAGTGTTTTTTTTTTTGGGCTACAAATAACATAAATGTTTGTGCGAGGCGATCACCATAACGTCCACATGTGACTCAGTCTGTTCATTCACGCTGCTGGTTTATGTGGCGGCGGCGTGGGTCGGTGAGCGGGGCGGCGAGGGGGGGGGGGGGGGGGCCGTTAACGAGCCATTCATCACGATTAAAAGTCTCCGGGAGATTTACATTTTAACGAGATTGGAACACACGCCCCCTAACCTTGGAGGCTCAAATAACACCAGAGAACAAGAAAAGAACCGCGGACAAAAACACACGCAAGGAGAGAGGAGAGACGGGGAGACGAGGAGACGAGGAGACGCGGGGAGGCGGTCCTCCTGCCGCGGCTGACGGACAGCGTGTGTCGGGGGGGGGGGGGGGGGGAGGGGGGGGTTCTCTTGTGTTCTACGGAGACAGACGGTTCACAGAGGACCAGGGCCAGGCCGGGATGATAAGTGATGATTGGCTAAAAGTGCAGCGATGAACAAAGAGGGACGGGGAGGGGCCAGGGCGCGGGGCTCGCCCCCCGGTGGACATCGGCCTTGAGATGGTTCATCTCAGGCAGCCGAGGGGTGTAATACAACCCCCCCCCCCCCCCCCACACACACACACACACACACACCCTGGCTCAAGGTCATCCAAGTGTTCAAATCCACACAATCTAGCATCGCTCTTTACTGTTCCACATCAGACACCTTGAGGAACACGGCCAACAGTAGCATTACCGCTAAACAAAAAGCTATCCATAAAGTGCAGGCGTGGATGTATGTGTGTGTGTGTGTGTGTACGTGCGTGCGTGCGTGCGTGCGTGCGTGTGTGCGTGCGTGTTGGGCTCCAGGCAATCTCAAATGAGCATGAACCCGTGGTGCATCTATCTGCGTGCGTCGGCGTTCTAATGGCTGCTGTCTGTCAGCCTCTCTCCCTGTCTGACCGGGCGCAGGGAGAGTAATTGACCCGTGTAGCGTGCCGTACAGCTGCTGGGCCCAGCGCCCGGATCTGATTGGAGGAGCCAGGCAGCCAGCTGGCATCATGCCCCCCCCACCCACCCTACCACCACCACCCCACTGTGATGCCTCACTGGGGTGACGGTGGTGGTGGTGGTGGTGGTGGTTGGTCGTGTGGAGGTGAAGGGTGGTGTGGAGAAGGGTGGTGGTGGTGGTGGTGATGTGGACCAGCGTGGTCGTGGTGTGTAGTGGCTGGTGGTGGGTATAGGGTGGTGCCATGGGATGAGGAGGAAGAGGGGATGGAGGAGGCAGAGGAAAAGGAAGGAGAGGAAGAGAAGGAGATGCGGGAGGAAGAGGAGATGCAGGAGGAGGAGGAGATGTAGGAGGAAGAGGAGGAAGAGATGCAGGAGGAGGAGATGTAGGAGGAAGAGATGCAGGAGGAGGAGATGTAGGAGGAAGAGGAGGAGAAGCAGGAGGAGAAGGAGATGTAGGAGGAAGAGGAGGAGGAGATGTGGGAGGAAAAGGAGGAGGAGATGCAGGAGGATGAGAAGATTTTGAAAAGGAGGAGATGTTGGAGGAAGAGGAGGCAGAGGAGGAAGAGGAGGCAGAGGAGGAAGAGGAGGAGGAGAAGGAGGAGGAGACAGATGAGATGGAACCATCAGAATGTCTCCAGTCATTCTTTAAAATTTAATTTGAAATTGTCGGAACAAAGGACGTCCTTCCAAAATAAGAGCCCTGCGGTGAGACGGGCCCTCTCACCGTGGCATCGCTTATGTGGCAAGCATGAATGAATGCACACACACACACACACACACACACACACACACACACACACTTAGAGACACAAAGTCATTTCTTATCACTGGTTAACAGGCGAGGACTAAAAGTGAGGGCATGTCGTTTTGGACTGACTGGGCAGGTGGCTTTCCCTGGACACTCGAACAAAGAGAACGACACGCACACACACACACACACACACACACGCGTATGTGTGTGTGCATGCATGCGTGTGTGCGTGCGTGTGGGCAGTGCACGCACACACACACAGAAACCTTGTGTAGCGTGTGGACAACTGTTCCAGCATCTGTCTCCGCTATCTCATTCTAATTCTATTCCATCTCGCCACTCAAAGCCACGTGTGGTGTGTGTGTGTGTGTGTGTGTGTGTGTGTGTGTGTGTGTGTGTGTGACTGTGTCTGTCTGTGTGTGATTGTGTGTGTCTGTGTGTGACTCTGTGTGTATGAGCGACAGGAATGGAAGCAGGTTTTGACTTGCCTACTGAGTCCCAGAGGGACTGCTGCATGACAGCTACCTGCTCACTCTACCTGTGTGTGTGTGTGTGTGTGTGTGTGTGTGTGTGTGGGTGTGTGTGTTTGTGTGAGTGTGTAAAGCATCCACGTGTGAATTTATATTCTTGACAGTGCATGTCTGCAAGGTGTAAGTATCAAGTGTCACTCGCTGCCTCTACACACAGACACACACACACACACACACACAGACACAAACACACACACACGCACAAACAAACACACACAGCCAGGTGTGTGTTTGTTCCATGTGTGCATGTGCATATGTGTGTGTGTCTCTCTGAGTGTGTGTGTCTGTCTGTGTGATGCTTAAGGTGATGGACAGAGCAATGGAAGCAGGGAAACGAGAGGTGAAACTCGATGAAGTCATTAATGAGACAAAAGGAGAGAGAAACAGAGAGAGAGAGGGAGAGGGGAGAGAGAGGGAGAGAGAGAGAGGGGGAGAGGGGGAGAGAGAGTATCAATGAAGTTTCCAGTCCTGTCACGTATTACAGTATTGTCATCTCTAAGGTCGGCTCCATTTTAATACACACTACACAAACCCCCCCCCCCACCAGGCCATTCCAGTATGTCGCAAAGCATTTTCATAACTGTCACTATCACACCAACGCTATCACAGACGTACCACAACATCAGATGAGACAAGCATTCATCTGATGTGTTCTCCTGACCTCGTGGTACTGGGTCCTAAAGCTGCTCTAGTCTAGTTCAGTTTCCTGTAGACACTCCGAATTGGATCGAACGCTTTGACTGCTTTTCAACATCACTTGGAAGTCTCTGCCGATAAAGCAGTGGTGAGAGGCTTATGTAGAGGTCTTCTGCTTCTGCTCTGACTCTGCAGGGAGCGGACCCCCGAGAGGGGCCCCACGTGAGACAAGTGATGAGAGATTAACGAGCATCAGAAGGTTGTGTGGTCTCACTGGCTGCACACACACACACGCACGCACACGCACACACGCGCATGCGCGTGCACACACACATGCACATACACATACACACACACACACAAAGGCCATGAGACACATGGTTTAGTAATGTACCTGATGGAAAGAAATGTTTTTTTGTTGGATGTTCAAAACTAATAGCATGATGAGCTGTTTACATGAACATTCCTTCTGTTCTCTCTTCCTCACACTTCTATTCCTCTCTTGATCCCTTTCTCTCTCTCTCTCTCTCTCCTCCTCTCCCACTCCCTATCCCTCTCTCTCTCGCTCTCTCTCCCTCTCTCCCACTCCCTGTCCCTCTCTCTCTCGCTCTCTCTCCCTCTCCCTGTCCCTCTCTCTCTCACTCTCCCTCCCTCCCTCCCTCCCTCTCTCCCCCTCTGTCCCTCTGTCTCTCTCTCTCTCTCTCCAGGTGCCTGGCTCCTCAGATGAGTTCAGTGGGGTTTCTTATGAAACATGTGAGTGTGTGCGTGGAGAGCATGGCAGTGTGTCCACTGCAGCGTGTTCTGACCGCTCTGAGCTGCCTGACCTTTTAGAGAGATGGAAAGATGGTGGAACACATTCCACATGTTCGTGTGTGTGTGAGTTTTCTATATGCTATGTTTGTTAAAAGCTTGTAGAAATCCCTGACTTGTTATATACACCACCCGTCCCACCATCACCCTACTTCACCTCCGCCCACGCCTCAAAACCACACATAATGCACACCCAACGCCCCCAGCTGTGACCCCCCACCCCTCCCACATCTCTAATCCCACCTCACCGCCACCATCTCCACTCATCCACCCAACCGACCCAACTCACCCCTGCATCACCCTCGCCTCTCCGCCCCCACCTGCCCCTGTCACCCGCCACCCCTCCGCCCTCCATCACCATCCCTCCTCGGTCACGCACTCAGCCCTCCATCAACTCCGCCCTCCATCACCATCCCTCCTCGGTCACGCACTCAGCCCTCCATCAACTCCGCCCTCCATCACCCCCTGCCCTCCATCACCTCCACCCTCCATCACCGCCCCCCCCCCGTCACCTCCGCCCCCTGTAGGATGAGGGGTCCTTTCGGAGCGAAGGCTGGCAGGTGTCTGGGTGACTGATCCCCGGTCCAGACCCATCTATTAAACCGCCAGAGTCACAGGTGGGCTGACACGCGCACACAGAGGATGGCGCTCAATATCGGGGAGGTCACCAACAAATACCTACACAATTACTGTACAGAGAAGAACAAGCAGATGAGACTCCTGCATCCTGCGGGGCGTCAGGGCTGAGCGCTGACCTTGGCCGTTTAAAAGCCACTTCCTCTGAGCGGCGGTCCGCCTCCGTTCTCTTCAGAGGTGGAAGGTTTTTCTATCGAAGGCACCCACAGTGTGCAACGCGTTCGGGTACTTGGGCTGCGTGTGACTCAGGCTAACCTCCGTAGTGTCGGTGCAACAGCAGAAAGGCACAGGTGGGATGTGTTCATAAGGCTGATCTTCATTCCCTGACAGACCCCCCCCACCGGCCTGGTGCCGGACCGCGGGCCTGGTGGTGACCCAGGTCTGGTGACCCAGGTCTGGTGACCCAGGTCTGGAGGAGCTGGCCCAGCAGTGAGAAGATCCAGCGGACAGCTTTATCCATCAGAACGGACCAGACAGCACCGCAATCAGAGGCAATTGTGTGTCAGCTTAATTTAACTGTCAGATAAAAAAATACCTAAAAAAAAAGTTGTTGAAATGTGTTTGACAATACCAATACAGCTTTTCACACACCAAGAAACACACAAATGACAGGCAGACGTGTTTTCATCTATAAAATACTTTTGTGTTGGATAATAACCAGTAATGCAGCAACCCACAATGTATATAATATATAGATATGTGTGTGTGTATGTATATATATATACAGTATATATATATATATATATATATATATATATATATATATATATATATATAGCTTGTTAAAATGCTGCATTGGTTTGGAGGACAGTGATGATTGTGTTCTCCGAGCAGGAAGCTCCAGTAGGATTTGACAGGAGACGTGCTGTCAAAGCCAACATGGCCGCCGCTCAAGGAGCGGGAAATCTGTCAGGCCACTGAATAATTTCAAGCCCTCCTCTCCACGCTCCACTGACAGGGGGGGGGGGGGGGGTGGGCACCGAGGAAGAAGAGGAGGACATGAATAAATAAATGACTCGCGGCTGAACTTACTTTACACGGACACGGAGAGGAGCGAGAGAAAACCCGAAGGTTGCTTGTCTGTGAGGAGAAGTGCGAAGCCGCGGCTGTAATGTTAGCAAACACTACGGCGCCAATCTGAAGGCTCCTTTCTGAAGGCGTCCATTTTGACTTCCAGAGCCGTTAGAAGCTAAACAAAACCTGTCTGACATAATAAGGGAGTGCTGCTGTTAGGGCTCCTGTCTGTTGTTGAGTACAACTGCTTTAAGAGTTTAATTATCTGGTACTGTTGTTGAAGAGCATTAATGCACTCTCTCTGTCACTGTCTGACTCTCTCTCTCTCTCTCTCTCTCTCTCTCTCTCTCTCTCTCTCTCTCTCTCTCTCTCTCTCTCTCTCTCTCCCTCTCTCTCTCTCTCTCTCTCTCTCTCTCTCTCTCTCTCTGTCAAATCAGAAATGAGTCTTCTCCATAAGACATTATGATTGCCTAACGTTCACCCCTCCTTCCTGGGCAGGGTATTAGACCCTCTCCTTGCTGTTTCCCCCAATTAGCTCTGGGTCGGCCGGGCCTGGACCAGGAGTCCATTACGCCTTCTGAAGATCTGAAATCTTAAAACGGAGCGTACTGGGCAACCGGGTCCTACCCAGACTTGAGGGGCGCAATCTTTAAATCTGTGGATTAAACAGGCATAAAAAAAACTCACCCCTTGTTCTGCATTAAAGAGTGAGTGTGTGTGTGTGTTCTGGGGACCTGTGGGGCAGGACCGGCAGAGGGCTGGGTGACACTGACCCAGAGGGCTGGGTGACACTGACCCAGAGACACTGACCCAGAGGGCTGGGTGACAATGACCCAGAGGGCTGGGTGACACTGACAGGCAGAGGGCTGGGTGACACTGACAGGCAGAGGGGCTGGGTGACACTGACAGGCAGAGGGCTGGGTGACACTGACCCAGAGGGCTGGGTGACACTGACCCAGAGGGCTGGGTGACACTGACCCAGAGGGCTGGCTCAGTGTCACCCAGCTCTCTGGGTCAGTGTCACCCAGCCCCTCTGGGTCAGTGTCCACGCAGCACGGCTGGAATGCCGGCGGAGGATCGGCAGCTGACCGGCTCCCCGGGGAGGCTGTGCTTATGTTCTCATAAAAGGGAACCTTTGCTTTTCAGCTGACGCTCAGTAAAACAGATGCACTCTGGTGTGTGCACCCCCCCACCCCCCTTGCCCGCTGTACACACTAACAGTCTCCCACTCTTTATCTCACTCTCTTTGTCCCCATCACTATCACTGTTTACCTCTCTCTCTTACTCTCTCCAGTGCCCTCTCACTACCACATTCTACCTCACTTCCTCTCCCCATCCTCTCTCTCTTATTCCTCTCTCTCCCCTCCTCTCTCTCTGATTTTGATACAAGCTGCATACTCTCTCTACCTCAGTGTCGCCATGCAAAAAAAAGAACCCATTGCAGCGAAGGGACCCGGTTGCCACAGCAACAGTCGGTGATGCAACAGGCACAAAACAGCTTGCCTCATCTGCCTGCAAGCACAGAGCTCCACAAGCACACACACACACACACACACAGACAGACACACACACACACACACACACACACACACACACACACACACACA
>JAXIVH010000006.1:1830756-2053456 GCA_036785325.1 Urophycis tenuis
GGGCGGTCCTACTAGCTGCGGCCCACTCCTTGCGCCCTGAAGGCTGTGCGGCGGCGCCGGGGCTACTACATGAAGTGCCCAGTCATCGCGGCTCGTTGCGTAACACAGTATAAACCTGTGATGGAAAAATGCTGTAAACATGAAAGCAATTAAGGGGAACAACTTGTTGTTGTAGAACATACCATTTGATCTGTGTGGTTTGATTTGTGTGTAATCCCATGAACATAAGAATTGTTGTGTTGTGTGCTGCCCTTTTGAGAGGGCACGTTTTTAATAACAATGATTGCACATAACGATAACAATAATTCATCAATAAAAATTTAATCACTTAACTTACTTGATAGCTATGACCTATAGCTCTATTCCCTTGCAATTAATGACTGAAGATCTGTATCTAAATGAGGTAGAATAAGATTGAAATGATAATTCTTAAACTCTTATTTGCCCATTCTCAGAACAGTTCCTGATCTTTAGGCAGAAGATGCAGAGGTTCCTGCTCTGTAGGCAGAGGCCTCTGTCGCTGACGGCTGCCTGGTCCCAGGTGACATGGAGATCCTGGTTCGTTATGTTGGAGAGACGAGGGGGTTTGCATGTGCATTGCTTGTGTTTGATGTGTGCATGTGTTGCAAACTGATAGCAGGCATTAGGCCATTAAGTGTGTGCAGTTGAGAGTTTGTTAATGTGCTAATCTCCAGGGACCTCCAGATGTCTGAGACTAACCCCCCATGCTGCCGCGGCTGGCAAGGCCCAGACATCTACTTGTTATGGGCCTTGATCATCCCGGATTGTCATGCTTACGTACAGACAACAGAGGCAGGATGACTCAGAAGTGCATTAGCATTCACCTCCACAGCAGCCCTGCCCTGAGCAGATTAAACGGTTTCCTTTCGCTTGGCTGGTCCAGAGTCACAGGCCTCCAGTGTTCTGCTGGAGGTGTGTGTTTGGTGTGGGAAGAGAGCGAACCCATAACGACCGCGTGATTATGGATTACAGATAAACTGGGTCAATAACATTGTTAATGAGTCACTTCTGGGTGACTGTGGATGTCACCACATACTCAAACCTGGAGGAGGCCGGGGCAAAGCACCTTAGCCACGCCCCTTATACACATCAGCAGAGAAGTAACAGAGGAAGAAAATCCATCTTATCCAATTAATCAATGTTATTGATCATTTGTCGTCTCAGCCGAAATCACAGGGCTAGGGTGACAAGGGATTTGCGCATTTAAGGTGTAATCTGTAACATTTACGCATTGACATGTCTATTTTTTACATACACACGTTCAAACCTCAAACCCTGATAATTCAAGGGGGCCGCGTGTTTCATTTTGACCCCCTGCTCAGCGCCCCCTTGGTGGGGCCACAGGAGACCCTCCTCTGGAGGCCTTGTTCAGTCAGCCCTAGTGGAACATGGATCCGGCTCACTGTTCCACGGCGGACATGGATCCGGCTCACTGTTCCACGGCGGAACATGGATCCGGCTCACTGTTCCACGGCGGAACATGGATCCGGCTCACTGTTCCACGGCGGAACATGGATCCGGCTCACTGTTCCACGGCGGAACATGGATCCGGCTCACTGTTCCACGGCGGAACATGGATCCAGCTCACTGCAGCGGCTCCACTGGGACCGCGGCTCACGCCAGCCACCCAGCCAGCGCCTCGGCTAATGTTTTCACATTAAAACCGCGCTTCTTTCTTCATTTCCTGTCCACACGTTTGACGAGCTCACACATAATGGTGGTTGTTGTGAGCGGGGGTGACGGGGCGTCATGCAGAGCCGCGCGGCCAGCCGACTCATCTAATGACACGTTAGCCAGGTGACGCTGTGTACGCGCGGGCGCTGAAGGAATCAGCTCAGGTGACCCCGGCAGCAGCGTCATCGCACCGCGGCTGCCGGGGTGTTGTGATGGAGAGACCCTCGTGGGGGGGGGGGCGCTCTGTTTTTAACCTCTTCTGCCTGTTACCGCTCAGACGTTCTGTTGGCCTCGTCAATGTTTAAGAGACAATGACTCACTGATTAAACTGGGTTTTGATCGCACATTGCATTCACTTTTTTTTGCATGGAAAAGGGGCCAATAGTGGATTTGTATAGGCTCTTCCTCCACACCTCCCCCTCACACACACACACACACACACACACACACACACACACACACAAACACACACCCTCAACCTAACAGCTCAATTGCATAGGGTGCTCAAAAAGGCAGTTGGCAGAAGAACTCAGGTGATTCCAAACAATAGACTCATGCATGCACCCACACACACCCACTACCCACACGACACACACCCACACCACACACACACTCACACACACACACACACACACCCACACCACACACACACACACCGGCTAATACAGTAATAACTACTCCAAACATACTACAGGCTTTAACAACGACACACACACACACACACCCACCCACATGAATCACTCCCACATCCACCAAAACAGGCGACAGCACGCGGGTCCTCCATCACTCGGCAGATAAGGGCGAGAGAGCAGGAGAGCAATAGAGAGAGAGCAGGGGAGACAGAGAGCGTGAGAGAGAGAGAGAGAGAGAGTCAGAGGAGCAGTTCCCAGGACAGAAGTCAGTGATTGAGAGATGAACTGAAGGAGAGGAGTGAGCCAAGACTTGTTGTTACCTCGGTACCTTGTCCCCCCGGAAGACTCTGAGGACCGGACCACCAGGACCGCCACCAGAACCAGCGTCCACACTCCTCACAGGTAAGCAGAGAACTATCCTGGGGTCTCGAACCAGTCAGTGTTTCAGGTGTACCCCAAAACAAGCATGCATGCAAACATGTTGGTGCTTTCTCTGTGACTGTACGTCCATGTGCACGTCCTTACAGAACCATGTGTTATAGATGTTATTGGTCTCATCTTGTGCCTTGGTTTAAAGGGTCCACAAAAACATGTGCCCTGAAGGCATCTGGAGGATTTTATACCTTCTTGTGTCGACTTAATGACACACTGTTTCTGTAGATTCAGTGGATTGTACATTGGCTGAGGAGGACTGTAGTCCGCCTAGAGCTCAGGGTTAGGGGCAGAGGTACTCCCACTGCACCTGGGTCTCAGATGGCAGTGAGCGTTTATTCAGCGTGTGGCCGTGGGCAGGCTCACGGTAGAGCCGTAGTGCCCGGCCTCCCCTCAGATAGGAGGCAGATCCGGTTACAACGGCTTTACAAATAACAAACAGGTAGGGCAGCTTAGCGCACAGCAGTTGACCTGGATATCATGGCGTCTGATCTTCTCTGCTTTCACTGACTCGGAGTGAAGAGGCTGACACTCCGAGGCAGTGAATGAGGGCTCTTGTGTTTTTGAATATACAGAAATGAGCGCAGTGAGGTGTGAGAGTGGGCCAGTCGACCAGTGTGTGTGTGTGTGGGGGGGGGGGGGGGGGGGGGGGGGGGGGGGGACCACGCTGCCCCTACACAAGGTCATTCCCGTGGTAACACCGAGCGACCCTCCGTGCCTGATAACCACGGTTGGCGGGTGCAAACCCCCAAAGCCCGCGGAGGAAGGATCCGAGTGCGTTAATGAGTGGGTCGCGGCCCGGGCCGGGGCTGCCTTCACAAAGAGCCTTGGCGGCGTGGAATGGAGCCCCCATTGTTTCCCTTTCCCTCGGCCCGCTGAAAGCACTGGAAAGTGAGCGGAAGAGGCCTTTGGCTGCACAGTCTGGCAGCAACGTCTGCTGGGCAGAAATAGCATTGAGAGAATAACTCTGCATTCACTCGCTCCCCCGTTTCCAGTACAGGTGACAAGAACACAAAGCACAAAGGCCCAATGACTATTTACTACTGCGTTTAGTCATTTGCTCCACGCTGTTCAGCATTCCAGGTGCATGTCATTAAGCGGCAGGTAGGGGCTGCAGACGCTCCTTCTAGGATGCACCGCTGACGTCGGGGAGTCGGAACACAGAACCCTTTTGTTCGCCCGGCACCCTGAACGTCTGCACCGTCTTGCACTTATCTTACCTTCTGGGAGGCGCGGGAGACTAAAGACATGCAGGCCAAAGGAGAAGTTGTTGTTTTCAACCAAGTGTCAGAAAACATGACGTCACATGGCCCAGGGCACCAACTAACCGCCGTGTGACCTTCAGTGGGACGTTGGCTCCCCGGGGCCAGACTGACCGTGGCGGCTAGTGGAGTCATTCAAACACAGCCTGCAGCCGGGAGGCTACAGGCAGCAGAAGGCGTGTGTGTGTGTGTGTGTGTGTGTGTGCACAAGAAGGAATGCCAAGGGCAGCTGGGGTATTGAGGGTGGAGGACAGCAGGTACTTTGTGTACCTGGGAGAGCAAAGGCTATGTGCCACCTGTGTGTGCAGGTGGAGATACTGAAAGCAGATCAGACATGTGTTTCAATGTGTTCCACACGTCCACCAGAAACACACCTGTGACACATGGGTAACCATCAAAAGGTGGCAAACTCATCAGCGCGCTGCGACGTCTGGTGGCTCCGTATGCACGTCACGCTGCCTGCCGTCCAGCCAATCACAGCGCAGCAGGCGGCAGGACTCCGTGGCTGGGCTCTAACTATCCCCAACAAAGCGGCCTGTGTCCTCTCAACTCCGCCACAAAAATCTGTCAACGGCTGATGATGGGGGGGGTGGGGTGGGGGGGTTGCCATGGTTACAAGGGGTGCGTGGTCCAGGCCGGTGGGCCGTCTGTCGAGGCTCCAGAGCTGAGTGTTGTATAAACGTCCTGTGTGTGTTTGGGTTAGCGAATCAACACTCTAATATTTGCAGGGGCAGGGCTGGAACCTGTTTTACCTACAGTTGTGTGGAAGTTATGTTTTATTCATCAGCGAAGAGAGAAGGATTCGTTTGTATTCTGTACTACCTGAAGCAGGAAAGGCACACATGCTAATGGTTATGGTGGTATATGTTTGTCATTTGCTCGTTAAGCAGTGGATTTTATTGTACCGTAAGTAAACAGCAAACAAACATTTAGCCCTGACTGACAACTTTAACCAGCACCATTGAATAGTCCTTCAACATTGTGTGCTTCAATTCTGGGAGGTTTTCTGCTGCTGCATGGTCCAAACAGCTCCCAGGCCTACTTAAGGCTCTATTTATCCTCCTCCTGTACAGTCCTCTGTGTTCTCCTCAGTGTTTAAATAGGAAGCATTATTTAGTCTCACAGTAGCCTAATGAGCTTTAGCTAAACACAGAACCAGTTTGTTTGAGCCATGTGTGAACGTGTGCGTGCATGCGTGCGTGCGTGGGTGTGTGCGTGTGTGTGTGTGTGTGAGAACGGCCCGGTCAGGTGATGGTCTCACAGCTAGCCAGGTGTTAATGTTAGCATTTAGGCAACAGGGCGCAGAACAAAGAGTGTTTTTTTGCATGCGATGGTGAGCAGCCCAGCTCAGTGTCTCCCGTGGGTGGCAGTGTTCAGAGAACAATGGAACGCCTTCCATCTGTCTGTCTGTCTGTCCTGTTGACACCTGGAGGCAGACAGAGGGCCTGGATCCCCACTGTGTGGACGGGGAGGTTGGGTTTCAATCATGTGATCTCAAGTTACATAACACCAGTTCAAGTTATTGGTTCTTCACGACCAAGTGGTGTGTATTCAAAGAAAGCAAAACCAAAAACACACAACAGACTCAGACTCAAAAGACCCCCAGAGACACAAGACCCCCAGGTGACTCACATCATCCGACAACCCGCCCTCCATTGGCTGAGTGCGTGAAGCAGAGACGTACAAAAAAACACAACCTTCTGTTGTCATCAAGTTATTTTAATTATTCATCTGAAGCCTCCACGGTGAGCACCCGGGGGGCCTTCCACCTCTGGAACGTTCTGCAGATTATGAATTCATGACTTATTGACCGAGGCTTGTAGTGCAACGCTGCTCCGTGGCCCTGTTCTGTGAGAAGGGCCGTAGTGCAGCAGTAAAGAGACTTTGAGTTAAGCTTTATGTCCTCAGAGGACCTGAATCCTGCTTGGGTAATGGGATTAACTGCCACAGGTCACCGCGGGGTCACACGCCTCTCATCAGGACCGAAGTTCATCTTCTGCAGGGTGAATAACAAATCTCTTCTTATTCCGGATTTTCTCCTGCAGATCCCCCGCCAGAGCACCGAGAGGGGGGCGAAAGAGGAACATCCCACCGGCAAGGGGAGCTGACGTTGGCGGTGGCGTGTCTGCCGTCTCCCGGCCATGGAGCAGCCTCAGCAGGTGTGGAGCACCCAGCTGGACCCGGGCGCCGGCCCCAGCGAGGGGGACGGGGACGGCCGCGCCTCGGTGTGCAGTCAGCCCGAGTGCTCCATCTGCTACAACACCTACGACAACGTGTTCAAGACCCCCAAGCTGCTGGACTGCACCCACACCTTCTGCCTGGAGTGCCTCTCCCGCCTCATGGCCGCCACGGGCTCCGCCGACCAGGACCAGGGGCCCGCGGACGGCGCCGCTGACCCCAGCGCCGCGCAGCTCTCCTGCCCCTTCTGCCGTCAGCACACCACGCTGACGGAGCTGGGGCCGCCGGCGCTGGCCACCAGCCGGGACGTTCTGTGCAAGCTGCCCAGCCACCAGCAGCACGAGGAGCCCGTGTGGCTGGAGGGCCAGAAGCTGTGCTACAAGACGGCCGACCCGGACGCCGGCAGCGCCCAGAGCGCCGGCTCGCCGTCCTTCTGCATCTGTATCGACATCGGGGGCAGCAAGGCGGCCGAGGCGGCGCCGCAGAGCGGCCGGCAGAGCCTGGGCCTGTTGGAGCGCCTGACCGACTGGAAGCGTCTGCTGGTGTTCGTGGTGCTGATGGTGATCCTGGTGGTGGTGGTGCTGTGGCCGCTGCAGTGCATCCTCACCACCGGGAACATGCGCTGCATCACCAGCAGCCCCGCCGTCTACACCCCCACCACCACCACCACCACCACCACCCCTGGCACCACCACCCCCGCCGCCAGGTCCCTCAACTGAATTCCCCGGCGTGGCCCTCAGACGCGCGGCTCGGACTCTGGGAGCGGTGAGGGTGAGGAGGTACGCTGGCTCGGCGGAGCAGACGCGCTAGTAGTGCACACGGCTAATCTCAGTAGAGGATAACCAACGCTACTCACCATGGAAACGCGGGGCAGGTTGAGGCGAGGAGAGAGCCACATGGGACAGAAGGTCACAATGCTGTGCCGGATCACATGCGCTGCTTAAAGCAAACATGTTTCTATATGCCAGGTACTCGCACTTTAATTCACTGTGAATGGATGGACAATGGAAAGGGTTTTCCAATTTCCCACACGCGGAGCCTAATCTGTCTAAATCATTGATAGGTAACCAACGGAAACAGAGTCACGTCTATCCATCTTGTCAGCCAACCACAGTAAAGGTGACAGTTTACACAACACCAAGTAAATCTTCAGGACAGTGGAGTTCAGATTCAAAGCCAGCGGGCTGATGACGGTGTACATGCCAAATTTGCTACGAATGTGAAGTGTCAAAAGAAAAAATTTCAACTTCGTTTTTTTTTTTTTCAATCAAGCCTGTATATCCTTTTTGTACAAATCATGATGGGGTTGGTTAACGTGTGTCTTAAGAAAAGACGAATAAATCAATGTTGTACTTGGGGTGCCAACCGGAAATCAGTGTGTATATTGTGTATATTGGATTTGTCTTTCTGTATTTGATACCTGAATTGTGATAATAAAACAACCAAACAAGAGGGAAAGCATGAGCCCACTGAATCGCCATGCTAACGGAGTGACTGCGGACCAGAAGACAAACGTCACTCAGCTTTATTGCTGTGTTTTACCACTCTGCTTTGTCTGCTCAACCAGACCTGTGTGTTTTTGTACAAAGCCAAGCCTTCATGCTAATAAAGTCTTCCCAGTTAGAAGCTGTAAGTGGACTGTGGGATTTATTTCCCCACCTCCACTAGTTAAAGTGTGACAAGGGGCTGATAAGGATATAATTACGTTACCTGAAGATCTGAAATTCGGGAAGGGGTGCGCAGACATAATAAAAAGGCAATTTCCTCCTGGCCGTCCTGGCTGTGCGGCTGGCGGAGCGGTAGATAAAGCCTGAGGTCGGGGGTTTCACTGTGTGTACAGCAGGCATGTGTCACCGCCAGCATCAACAAGGCCTCACCTAACGTTTGGTGGGAGGACTCATGACACACACACACAGCTCCACACACTACACCTCCATCATACCTCCACCACGACGGTTAGCCACCGGGGGAAGCCGTGGACGTGGAAATCACAGCGACACATCTTTTACATTCTCAGAACTAACGTTAAGGATGGTCTGCAATTCACCCTTTAGTTGTAGAGTAATGTCTCTCTCGACACAGTCGCTACAGTCCTGTAGCTCATTGTTGTGTGTTGGGACCAGCATGGTTCTGTGCTTAAAAGGTCCACACAGAAGACCTTAACTGAACCACACAGAAGACCATTTCATTTTCTCAGCCTAACCAACACTTGCACATTGAATTCAGCTATAAAGTGGTAAGGCGCCTGTCTCGAGGAGGCCTACAGGCAGCCTGCAGATGTTGGGGTTCCATCCTTGAGCTTTTCGACTGGGAGCCCAACACCCTCACTGGTACGAGACCATCTTGCCCCTGAACCTGAATATCAACGTGAGTCAGCAAACAGAGCTACGCGGAGCTAGTGCTCCATTAGACATGTTATTTCCTTATAGATTTATTTCATTTGTCGTCATCATGGTCATTATCACATCAGCATTCGCTGCCCGCACAGAAGGCGTTGTCGCCAGCAGGCGGGTGCTATAACCCAGCTGGCCACGCCCCCAAACACATCCTCTCAACCTCTCCAAACGTGTGGGCCTCATTCCCCCAGCGGCCATCTTGGTTTTAAATGCTAACGCTAACCAAGATGGCCGCGCGCTGAATAAATAATAACAACCTTAATATTAATAAAAAAAGATAAAATATAATATTCAAGTAAATTTAAGAGGACAAGCAGAGAAGAACGAGTGAGATTATTACAGTTTACCCTCAGGTTCACTGGTTTTAACTTAACAAAGTCAGAAAATAATAACAATCATTTCTCACATCATAGAAAATGCATGGATGGATAAAAGAATTACAATTAAAATGTACAATTAAAAACACGGGAAAAGAAACACTGGTGCTATATATATATATATATATAATGTTTAGTGCACAACCAAAGTTCCCCTTCGGTCGGACCCAGAAAGCTAGCCTTGGCCAGAACTTCAGCAGTTTCAGACAGATTCTTCAAGTATGAAAGCGTCAAGGTTTTAACACATAAATGTTTGAACACGTTCCAATGTTCCAACATATCAATGTTTGTAACCTGTCCAACATGTTGTTGACCCAGAGAAGCCGAGTGAAAAAAACAAATAGAAAACATTTGCGGCGACTAGCGGCAGAGGTCAGACTGAACCAAAAGGCCGAGCGCCCTCAGGGATGGTCAGCAACATTCAGCACAGGACAGGACGGTTACAGTGTGTGTGTGTGTGTGTGTGGGGGGGGGGGGGGGGGGCTCTTTAACAAACACTGTACATATTAACATTTCATTTGAGCAAAGCAATCCATAAAGGGTGCCCAAGTTGCAGCGATAAAGGGTTTCTTTGATCCTCACAAACACAAGCCTTCGATAACACTGTTCACACTGACGACCCGCGCACAACACACCTGTTACATCACACGGCCCTCGCTCTCCCATCCAACTGCCATGAGAACCCTGTGAGCGGCCATCTTGCGAGGGCCCCACTGCTGCTGAAATGGCGGCCTTCATACACTTCCTGATTAAGAGGACATGACATGGCATGATTTGTCGCAAGCGCCCAAAGAGAGCGATGCTTTTTAAGGGGATGGAAGACGCACGTGTCTTCCGTCCCCTTAAGACGCAGCCATTTTGTGAGGTCGTCAAACCCCTTGTTTGACGTCTTAACGTCTCATTCCAGATGCTAAAAATAGTCGGCGGTCTGCCGCAGGCCCCCAGAGGCTTCGCTGAAACAATCACACGTCGGCTTTGGTCGCCGCCGGTGGGCCTGGATTACCGGCGGCTTGTAAATTACTTTCCAGAGGAAAATCTATTCTGTTAATCTGGGGCGGGCAAGAGCCATCTGTCCCATGTGGTCCGGTTAAAGACTCTCCCCTCCGTGGTGATGAGGACGAGGATGATGATGATGATGATGAAAAAGATGATGACGATGAAGATGACGATGGTGAAACAGTCTGCTCGCGGTCGCCACGGTGACAGATGTTGAACCTGTGAGCGAGGCAGTGAGATCACTGGGGGGAGCTCCTGATCCGGTTCTCTGTCAAACGCCAACGTTCCCCGCCTCCTCGCCCCCCCAAGAGTCCAGCGGAATGCTGGGAAATGTCAATGACGCCGGGGAATAATAAATATGTTCCTGTCCTTCGCAGGCAAGAAAGTCCTCCGTTATTCCCTACCGGACACGCAGGAACACAGCCACTCACAGCAGGGGGCGGAACAGAGGAGGACTGTGGTCAGCGCCGGCCCACCGCAGACGAGTGCAACCACATCAAATGAAAAGGGAACAACAGATACGTGCGTACGCTTGATGTGTGTTTGCGCTCATGAACCAGAGACCTGGCGTAGCGTAGCCTAGCGGTGAGCACTGCCGAACACGTCAACAGTTTGTTATTAATATCAACCCAGCTGGAGGCAACGACACACTGAAAGTCAAGAGAAGGAGAAAACCAGAGAAAGATAGAGAGACGGAATGAGAGAGGGGGAGGGGAAGGAGAGAGGACGAGAGATAGGAACATCTTGTAGAGTGATGTCTGGAGACCGGAATACAATCCAACTCTTTGTCCGATGCTACGAGGAACATCTGCCAGAGAAAGGGGGCGTGGCTTCCTCCACAGGGGCTTCTGGGTCGAGGATGTGTTGAGGGTCGTGGATACATATCCATTGAGCAAGGCACTTCAGTAAGGTCATGGCAGTTGGGGAGCTGGCCTTAGACGCACAAGACTTAATAATGGGGGGTGAAGAGGGCGCCCTCTTCCTCCTCCTGCTCCTCCTCCTCTTCCTCCATCTCCAGGAGAGAGCCAGGGGTCCGGGGGTGTCAGCGGGATGGAGGCCAGGCTGAGGGGCTGGGAAGGTGGGTAGTACCTCGTTGGTCTCCCTTGGTTGGGTGGTGGTGGTGGTGGTGGTGATGGTGGTGGTGATGGTGGTGGGGGTCCAACATCCCAACTCCCCCCCCCCCAAACACACACACACACATCTCACCAGACCCTCCGGCTGACTCCACCCTGCACGTCCTCCCTCGCTCCATCATTCATGGCGTCGGGCTGCGGGTGCGGAAGCCTGCTCAGCTGAAACTGAAGCAGAACCAGAAAAGTAGGAGCCTTCAGTCCACCAAATGGCACCGTGTTCACCTTACTTTGCGTTACTTCAAATCTGCACATCGATGGATGTTTTCGCTGTAAGAAGTGGTGGTTTTATTTATTGTATTTCCTGAATGAGCTGTTGCTGTTATACATCTCTAGGTAGGACGTAACGAATGAAATGGCAACACGCACCTTCTGGTGCTGCTGCTGACGGCGGCCTTGGGGCCCTTGATGGAGATGTTCTCGTAGATGCTGGACGAGTCGTCATTCGTCATCCTGTTGTAACATCCATCAGAACCAAAAGAGTATGTTATGGACGCCATAGTTTTGCTATTCTTGGGCCAACGTGTGTGTGTTTGTCTGCTAACAACCTGCTTGCCAATCGCTTTGCTTACGGTAAGGTAGCCTAGCTAGTGTGCTAGCAGCATGCTAGTCCAGCCTGTGCACTGACGATGTGCTAGACTGGCTTGTGCTAGCCTAGCTTGTGTGCCATCGCATTTGTGTAAACAGAGTGCAAGCCTAGCATTTGTGTGCTAACAGTTTGCTAGCCTAGTGTGTGCTCACAGAGAGGAGGAGCGCGAGGCGGTCACGCTGATCTTCGACCTGGAGTTGGTCATGTACTGGATGTTGGAGTACTCCCTCTCCATGGTCTTGTTCTTCTGCAAACACAAAAGGGGAGATCACATTCGACCACTGGCTCAGGTCCTGCCACATGTTGTGTTGTTTGTAATGAGTTATACATTAAAAAAAAAAAGATATATTGGAAATTATATATTATTACAATGTACACATTTTAAATAGAACACCCAGGGAGATAGACACCACTCTTTAAAAGTATAGTAAATACTGGGAACCCAGTAGCCCCTCCTACCAACAGTGAGTCACTAATGTGCACTCTTTACAGCCCACAAAATCCAGCTCTTTCCATGCTGTCTGTGGTGACCGTCATGTGGACTAAGCGGGCGGCCATTTTGGGGGTACCTGTTCCTCCTCCAGCCTCTTCTGGGCGGTGTCAATGTACTGCTGCACAGCCATGTAGATGAACTTGTACTGGGCCTCCGTCTGCACCATGCCCGACCGCTGCTGCCGCACACGCTGGATGCTCTTTGGGATGTCAATATCGCAGTCTAGGCCTTATCACATGAATACACACAGACACACACACACACACACACACACACACACACACACACACACGGGTCAAAGGGGAGAAGAGGGATGAATTCCCCAGTGTTGACACAGTGACTGAACTACAGTGTGACCTTTCACCCTTCTCAATCTCCCTTGTAAACCCTGTCACTCCCAGGACTCCCCAGGGGTCATAGGGCAAGCATAGTTTAGCAGCAGGTTGGCAGATTTGCTGCTAATCCTGATTCAGGGCATTGCCTATGATTTAGACATGGTTACTATGGGGACCGGACCACCACTGTTTCTATGGTAACCACCACCATCTCTACGGGGTCACCACCGTCTCTGCCATAACCGCCAGTGTATCCACGGTGATATACACCAGTGGTTGCAGCACGGTCACTCGTGTGTCCGCCACCATCTCCGTGGCGACCATCACAGGAACAGCAGCAGTTAGGCCCTGCCCACCTTGGCGGTTGATGACGTCGATGAGAATGTCGATGACGATGATGGTTCCCGTTCGCCCAATGCCCGCGCTGCCGACACAGGAACCATGTAACAGGTTATTACCATATCATTACCGTGATGATGGTATCAACACACATAGCACAGAACCCATGGAACCATGTGTTACACCATGTGTTATATGTGTTATTATTACCATGTCATTACTGCAATGATGTCATTAACGTATATGTCTCACAGAACACATGGAACCAGGTCTCATGTCTGGTCAGAGTGACAGTAGAAGTCATTTAGTGTTTTTGTGTTGTAGTTGTGATTCAAATCACAATCACAGCGAGCTTTCAACCTGTGGTACGCGGAGCACTGGTGGTATGATTCCACTCTTGAAATAGACTAAAGAGAATAAAATAAATGCATCATCAATATTGCTCAGCAAATATAGCATTATGGCTTGTTATCATTCAAAACAGTGTTTCTTTGTGTATTTCATCATGTTTTCCATTGATGTTTGTGTTGAGTCTGTGTTTATAGAAACACGGGTGCATGAGCCGTGCTGCTGAGCTGCTCTTCCACCGCTCCCCCCTGGCCTTCCTGCAGTGATAATTGTGTATAAACAGGGTGCTGGCCGCTCAGCCCCTGCATGCGTATCATCTATTGTTTACACTCGCCATAGGAGGTGATCTGCCAAAGGTCTTGGTGACCATTTAGCGGTCAGCCTAACAGCAAGGTGGAAACCACAGATTTAAATGACTTCACTGCAGCGTGTGGATAGTCATACGCACAGTCACAAAGTGCAAAGTCACAAAGACCTGCAACTCATGATAAGTTATCATGGGGAAGACATTGTGTTCTGTGAGCATGACTCAATGACAAAATCCACAGAGGACATCTGACACCGTCGATGTGTGTGTGTGTGTGTGTGTGTGTGTGTGTGTGTGTGTGTGTGTGTGTGTGTGTGTATGTGTGACAGAATTCTTGGACTTGGAACTCTTTGGAGTTTCCCCAAAACAGTGCTACTGCAGCGCACCCTAGTGGTGAGTCGGGTGAACACAAGCCAGCAACATGTTCTAACCCTGAGCTTCACATCAATGCTTCTGCTCTGATGTGAATCCCCCCCCCAGCCGGGTCCCACAGTGTGTATTATGGAGGGTATCTGTTGGAATGATACGGCGCTACACGACATAGGACAGCGCCGTCTTCTCCCTGACCAGGGGGCCGCGGCTACGGGCCGGGTGTGTGGTGTGTGTCCAACTAGCCGTGGATCAGGCACTGCGTGAAACCCTGAGCCACCAGAACTCTAACTAGCCACCCTGAACGTTTACCACCTGACTGCACTGAGTGCAGTGTCTAGCGGTTGCCTTGTTCCTGGTTGTACCTGCAGCAGGAAGAGCTGTACGACAGAGACTATCGTACCCGTACGTACGCATGTGTTTGAGAGGCTGCCTTCATATTTTGATTTCCTGATGGTACATTCAGTGACCCACTCTGTATAACTTTGTAATGTTGTGTATTGTTCTGGGTTTTATACGTGTGTGTGTGTGTGTGTGTGTGTGTGTGCGTGCGCGTGCGTGTGTGCGTGCGTGTGTGTGTGCAGGTGCGTACCTGCAGTGGACGACTATGGGTCCGGTGTCTGGAATGGTAGTCTGGGTGTGGTTGACCTGCTCCAGGAAGCTGAGCACCCCCCCAGGCTCGTTGGGCACGCCATGGTCGGGCCAGCTCAGGTACTGGAAGTGCCAGATGTGCCTCACATGTTCCCTCTACAGGACACACACACACACACACACACACACACACCGCGGCTCCAAAGAACAGCCGCAAATTACCCCAAGTTACCGCAAGCGACTTTATTAGGATTTCTGTGAGTAGAATAAAATGATATCTTCAAAGATGTGGTTTTAACATGGTTGCGTTTAACACACTTCTCACATCTTATCGCTGATGTAATCCTCAGTGCGCGGATAAATAGTTATGCAAATTACAGCTGGGAGAGTTTGGCAGAAGCCCTGCTGGCAGATCTGATTACATTCATAAAGTCCCTCAGCACACACACACACACACACACACACACACACACACCCTGTCATTACACAGGCACTCAGCAGGGGTTGTGTGTGCGTGTATGTGAGAGATAATCTGCCAAGTGTTGCAGGATCAGCATCTGATTGAGTCTCCCCCTCCTTCCTCATCTCCTCCGCCCTCCTCCTCCTCCTCCTCCTCCTCCTCCTTCCCACTAGCCCCTCTCCTACCCTGCTCCCTCCTCCCCCCTCCTCACCCGGTCCAGCCGTGTGACCTCCAGCTCCCTGAGGATGTAGTCCTGGGCGTTCCTCTCCTCCATGTTGCGGACCACGATCTTCCCAAACTCCCTGCTGGTGTTGCATTCTGGCCAGTAACACACACACTTGTTCTGGAGGAGCACATGGTAGAGAGACACCCAGAGACCATTAGAGAGAGAGAGAGAGAGAGAACGTAACAGATAAAGTTTGAGTGGCAGGTAGACAGCCTGTCACTCAAACTTTATGTTTACTTACTTGTGTATCTCAACTTACACGCTTTAGCAATGTAAATGTAAAATTGATTTCGCATGCCAGTTAAGTCTTTTGAATAGAAATGAGCGAGACATAGATAGATAGATAGATAGATAGATAGAGAGAGAGAGAGATAGATAGACAGCAGACAGACATTGTGAGGGAGAGAGATGTCTGGGCTCAACTTAAAGCAGCTTTGTAAACAGCTTAGCTGTCATACTATCCCCGTAGTCGTCGCCCCCCCCCCCCCCAGGAACACATCACACCACAGTAAGTTTGTACAGGACTCCCTTCATTAGACCTTTCAAAACCATGGACACCATTAAAAAAATATGAAATATCTATCTAACCTGTGGCCCTCAAAGCGCTTCGAAATTGCCATCCATTCACCCATTCATACACCCACAGCGATGTCAACCATGCAAGAGAGGAGCCGGTCAGGACGTGTTAGGGTGAGGGGTCTCACTCAGAGACCCCCCCGCTAGGGGCCGCTCCACCTGCTGAGCCCCTGCCTGGATGTGAGGCAGCCCTGAGGGGGGTCACTCCGGGTCAGGGTGAGGGGCTGAGGGGATCCCGAACGGTGCCTACCCGCCCTCGTTCCACCTCCTTGGTTGTCATGACGATGACGTGCGTGTTCTCCTGGTAGACCATCTTCCAGAAGTCTGCCACCGTGTTTTGCAGGCAGCCCTGCGTGGCGATGAACACCTTGCCCTCGTCCCTGGAATGGCCCTCCTCCCGGAAGCTCTGGAACGGAGCTCAGGGTCAGAACGGAGGGGACTGCCGGCGGATCCACGTCCAAACTACAGCATCTGATTATCTTCTTACACGTGGGCTCGTGTTTTCGTGAAGTACAAACAGGTAATGTTCTGATGAAGGCTATTCTACTGTAAGCACATTGGCAACCATTTGAATGGTGACAATAACCCCACTTGAATGACTTTAATTTATTTTTTTTATTACTTTCAATTACTCATTATAGTAATGAGCATGTTATAAAAGGTGACATTGTGAATGAGCGTATACTTCCCAGAGGGCGTCAGCCAGCTGCATGTCAGCCGCGTGTGTTGTGGCATGGGGAACTCACACGGATGTAGTTGGCGTTGATGTAGTCAGAACCAGCAACCTCCGGGTCGACCTCTCTGAGCTCCACGCGGGTGGTGTCAACTTCACACACACACACACACACACACCGCACACGCCGCACACGCCGCACACACAAATACACATCACATTACATCAAAGACAGAATGTGTATGTGTGCACGCTTCTCTCTATATTTCCACAGGAAGTGGGAGACAAGAAAAAACAGGTGCGGGGCCTCACAGGGGAGGATGTTCTTGTATCGGTTCTTGCTCTTGTTCTCCGGTCGCTGGCCCTCCTTCCTGGGGTACAGCAGCTTGCACTCCTGCTGCTGCAGAACCTGGGGCAGAACAACAAGAACACCAACGAGAACGTCAACAAGAACATCGGCAAGAACATCAGGAAAAACATCAGCAAGAACATCAGCAAGAACATCAACCAGAACATTAACCAGAATAACAACAAGAGCATCAAGAGGAACATCAACCAGAACCATAAGAAGACCCTCCACATAAAACAACAGCTACTGCAGCACGGGCTCCCGATGCCGCGCCTACCCGACCGACCTCAAACTCCTCCCAGAAGCCCTGCTTGGGCTTCTCCGAGTTGTCCGCCACTTTGTTGAGCTCCTGCACCCGGTTCTCGATGTTGGCGGCAATAATCCTGGTGGCGTTGAAGGGCTGTAGTGGACGGGGGGGACACACAAGACAGGGATGTTCTGCACTGTAGGAGGACGCCAGCCGAAAATGACACAGGATGATCACTGTCCTCAGAAACAGGGGGGAACCGTAAAGACACAGCCTTACAAAAATACAAACCACCAGTTGAAGCTGGTGATACTCAAGTTGTTATTTGTTTGTAGTTATTTGTTATACTTGAGTTATTTCTACTTTGGCGACATAAATCAATTCATGTCTTTCCTATCAAACGTCAGCCTAAACACTGGCGATATATTTTTATAAGTTACGCCTGATGCTGCCAATGGGAACAAGGAAGCATGAACCATATAATAAATAATTTTTAACTTAACGCTGCCAACACTGCCACCAAACATCAGCTATGTTGGCTCTCTCACTTCATTGACTATGCAACATGAACACCTTCCACCTGCTGTGTGTGTGGTTGTGACCACACGCACGTGTCGCAATACACACCCTCTGGTGCTACATGGATCAAGCCCTAAATTGGGGCATGTGTCAAACCTTTTTCTTTGAACTGCTAATGTCCCAAAAGTCAAATTAGGTTGGAGTTGCTCATGTACCTTGGCAAAACCAAGACGTGGGCTAAATGACACTGCATACTGTTCACAGTTAACAGTGGTTTAGCAAGAGTGGGTGTAGCGGTTTCAATGCTAACTAGTCGTTAGCATGAATAGTGGGTGTAGCTGTATTTGTTAGCATTGAGACTGGGTGTAGCCATATGTGTTAGCATTGAGACTGGGTGTAGCTGTAGAGCGCTAACCTGCTTGAGATGAACAACGATGCCGCTCTTCTCCACCATGGGGTTCTTCTTGTAGTGGTCCACCAGGTCGGCCAGCGTGTCAAAGCGCTCACCGCCCCCCACGTCGTACTTCCCGTCCTGGAGGGGACGCCGCCGTTAGCCACACTAGCTACTGACCAGGCAACCACCGCTAGGTGTTGAACTTGAAGCTGAAGCTGGCTCAGTGTGATGTTAAATAGTCATATTGCCAAGTCACATTCATCACGAAAATAAGAGATGCTTATAGGCTTATAGACAGACCATTTCAGTAACAATCTCAGTATTTTGTATGCTTTTAATATTGGTTTTCAATCTGTTAGTTGACTACCACTATTTCCATTAGAAGTATTCATATAATGAATGGAACCAAGTGTTTCAATGTTGCTGGCAAGATGCTGAGCTATACCCACCAACTGACACCTGGTACAGCAGGAGGAAACGTAGCGCTAACACCTATTAGTGCGGCTTAACGCGCCGTCCCTAAAACCACCGTAAATGGGGGGGGGGGGGCGCACCTGGAAGCGTATCATGACGTGCGTGACCTTGGTCCTGCGGTCCAGGTTCTCCTGCTTCTCCTCGTTGGTGAGCACCGAGAGCACAAAGTCTCCCGGCTTGCTCTGGCTCTCCCGCACCAGGAAGCTCCCTACGCGGCCCTTCTCCAGGAGCAGCTTCTCCGCGTCGCGGCCAGACAGGTGGCCATGGTACCACCTGTGTGGTGGGGGGGAGAGCACAGACAGGGATGCAGAGAGGGGGAGAGAGGAAGTGTGTAGGGGGAGGCATGGAGAGAGCTGGGATTTAACTGAGTTAAGTCATAAAATAAAATATGGTTACAATTGTGGAAAGACCTGAAACAAACAAAGATAAATTGACTCAGCCCAAGGCCTATGTTGCAATGCAAGTACGTATTTACATTTTCAACACATAACTAAACTCACTTTTTATAATTCATTCATTTTAAAAATCTGATCCAATTACAAACTGCATAGTGGGACTGGTGACCTCAAATGAAATTCTCTCTGAATGAAAATCGTGATCTTTTAAATAAAAATCCTTTTGGTACGACAAGAGACTTTAGCGAGCATGTTTTTACCACTGGTTTTACCACTGGTTTTACCACTGCACAGCACAATGCAGTAGTGCCCTGCTCACAGTTCCCTGGGAAAAGACAGCAGGCCTGAACACACAAAGCACTGCATAATACAACAGCTACACGTCTTCACCCTCCAGTTGTGTGTGTGTGTGTGTGTGTGTGTATCAAGCTTGTCCCCCTGCTCCAGGTGTGTGTGTGTGTGTGTGTGTGTGTGTGTGTGTGTGTGTGTGTGTGTGTGTGTGTGAGGAGCTAGGAGCCCTGAGTACACATTCTGCCGTTAGTGGGAGGATGTTTGCATTTTGGCACAAACACAGGCAGCCTCCCACCCAGGAAGGGCCCGTGTGCAGTGTGGCGCCCTGGTATGTGTGTGTTTATGTGTGTTTATGTGTATGTGTGCACGCGTGGGTGCACTTTTAATGCAGCGCACATGCATGTGGCGGCCTGTGCATGTGTAAGTGGGAGGAGTGTGTGTTTGTATTGGAGTGTGTGTGTGTGTGTGTGTGTGTGTGTGTGTGTGTGTGTGTGTGTGTGTGTGTGTGTGTGATTTAAACCTCCCAATTCGCGGTAAAGAGCACCATAAACCATTGTCTAGTGGTCCCTCGTGTAGTGTGCCTGCAGCCGTTAGCGAGACAAAATGCAGTGTTCAGATGGTAATTCATTCCCCTCCCCGCTCTACTAGCTTAGTAGGCTACCCCTTTAGGCTAATGGGAACATATCTGCTGTTTATTAGCCGATGTTACCACGAAGAGAAGTGTGTACGTCTATATGTTTGCATGTACGTAAGTGTGCAGATGTCTATGTTTGTGTGTATATAAGTGTGCAGATTCCATATGTGTGCGCGTGCCTATAAGTGTGTAGATGTCTATATATGTGTGTGTGTGTGTGTGTGTGTCTGTGTTTCTGGTTTGCGGGGACCCTCCTACCTCTCTGTTGTGGGGTCCTTGCAGTTGAGTGGGTACTTGAGCTGGATGACGTGTCCGTTCCTCTCGCGCAGCAGGTCCTGCTGCTCCGTGTAGTACTGCACCAGCTCCGCCAGCGTGGCAAACTTCTCCCCGCCGTACAGGTCGTAGTAGTCCCCCGAGTTCTGGATCTTGATGTGGGTGACCTCGTCATCTCTCCTGGTAGGGGGGGGGGGGGGGGGGGGGGGTCACGGGTTAGAGTGGGGCTTTTATGGGTAGTACATAAAAACAAAACATGGTGTTTTGGTATGTATAGCATGGCAAGGTTCATACATAAACAAGCTGGGGATAGGCTAGTAGTGTTATTGTGACAAAGGTTACTGGGTTCAATCCCCAATGTCCACAGTTTACCTGCAGGCATCCTTTGAGCAAGACGCCCTAACCCCTACCAGCTCCTTAATGACCTGTCTCTGTACTGTCTAACCCCTACCTGCTCCTTAATGACCTGTCTGTACTGTCTAACCCCTAACTCCTCCTTAATGACCTGTCTCTGTAATGTCTAACCCCTAGCTGCTTCTAAATGACCTGTCTCTGTACTGTTTAACCCCTACCAGCTCCTTAATGACCTGTCTCTGTACTGTCTAACCCCTACCTGCTCCTTAATGACCTCTCTGTACTGTCTAACCCCTAACTCCTCCTTAATGACCTGTCTCTGTAATGTCTAACCCCTAGCTGCTTCCAATTGACCTGTCTCTGTACTGTTTAACCCCTACCTGCTCCTAAATGGCCCATCTCTGTACTGTCTAACCCCTAACTGCTCCTAAATGACCTGTCTCTGTACTGCCTAACCCCTACCTGCTCCTAAATGAGCTGTCTCTGTACTGTCTGAACCCAACCTGCACCCTAACTGCTCCTTAATGACCGATGTATCTGAATTCACAGTAAGTCTCTTTGGATAGAAGCGTCTGCTGAATAACTACACACGAAACATTCATGCATACACTTGAAAAGAGATGCAAGCTGTGGAGCAGATTGAAAGGCTGCATTTGCAAAAGTTTTGGTTTCCTGTCTCCAATAGAAACATTGCAATACCTTAAAAGTAACACAAACACACATGCACGCACGCACGCAGGCGTGCATGCTAATGGTTTATCTTGGTGTGCTCTGATAGCTTCTATTAGCAACATAAAATACAAAAGCAGCAGTGATCACATGAAGACAGGGCCCTCAGATGAACCTTCGTCAGAATCCATGGAACAACGAAGTAACAGTACAACAAATGGTTGACTGTTGCCTCAGAACAGTGCGGATGTTTGTGGGGGGAAAAAATGCACAGAGCACAGACTGGTATCAGCCATCTGTTGCTGTCGCTGTCTGTGAACATGCTGCAATAGAAATAGACATTTATTCTTCTTTGATCCCCACATCTCCCGCACTCCTATCTGGTTGCTTTAACTTGGACGTGTGGCACTTACACCTTTTATTTGTTGGTCCAAAATTGATTGCATGCTTTTAAACGTTCTCAACCTCACTTATCGCTGGGTGTAAGAGTTTCAGCTGAACGGAATATATGTTATTAAAGTAGACTACAGTAGACCACTTAACACATCTGCCTGGAGAGGGACAGACAGAGCACAGAGACAGACCGAGAGAGCAAGAGAGAGACAGACCGAGAGAGAGGAAGAGAGAGAGGGGGAGAGAGAGGAAGAGCGAGACAGACAGACAGAGAGATAAAGATAGAGGGAGAGAGAGAGAGAGAGAGAGAGAGAGAGAGAGAGAGAGAGAGAGAGAGAGAGAGAGAGAGACAGATGGAGTGAGAGAGAGAAATGAAGAGAACAAAAAGACAGAGAACAAAGGCCATACAGAGAGACAGTGACAAGACAGAGAGAGACAGAGAGAAGCACACACACACACAAACAGAGAGAGAGAGAGAGACAGAGCCAGAGAAACAGAGACCATCAGACGGACAGACAGAGAGCGAGAGACTAAGTGTTGTGTTGAACACAGCTGTGCTCCTGTATCAAAGTCTAAAGCTGTTCTCATTCAAGGTTTAACCGGTGTAGAGCAGTTCAAACCAGACCAGGTTAAATCTATTATTAATCAGATGGGGGCAACAACAAAAGAAATCACTGTTTAATTTTGCCTGGGGGGGCGATGGTGTGGAGGTGTGGTCCGAGCACGGTGCGCGCACACACACACACACACACACACACACACACACACACACACACACACACACACACACACACACACACACACACACACACACACACACACTAGACAGCAGTAGAAGAATATGCTTTATGGTTTTGGGCCCAACTCCAGTTGGAGAACTGATGGGTCTCTTAAAAGCTTTGGCAAGGACACACACACACACACACACACACACACACACACACACTAACTGAGTATCTAACATTTGGTAATGTAACTTTAATGTAACATAATCACATTCATATATTATGTTACATATAGTCTCCATAATATATGAAGGTGATGTGATTTTATGACTTTGTATTGAACGTGAGACACTATGGTTGGCTTTATTGTGGGACCTGTTTTGGCCTCCAGCGAGGCAGACCGCAGGGTGTTTCTGACCCAAGCAGAGCTCTCCCCGATCAGGTGTCAGCCAGCTGATTGGGGAAATACATCCTGACTGGCAGTCCCCGGATCTGTTATCATCAATCAATCAGTCTCTCTCAGTCTCTCCCCCACTTTCCTCCCTCTGGCTCTCTGATTCTACTTTGTTTTCTCTCTCTGTCTCTCTTCCTTTCTCCCTCCCTCGCACTTCCTGTTCTCTCTGTCCAGCAGATCGCGGATCGCCTCTCCAGCTCCATGGACCTCCCACCCTCCAAACCATGTAGAGTGCCCCAACGTTCTGGAGCCAGCCAGAACGTTGTACATCTGTACATCATAAGGAAAGCAGCAAAGCAACGCAAACAGCACATGGAGGCTGCAGGGAAGTTTAGTGGCTAGAGTGGACTTGCGGTTCTGGGTTTCTGGGTTCAGGTTCTGGGTTTGATCCCCAATGTACATAACCCGTACCGTTTAGTGTCTTGCTCAGGGGCACCCTCAACAGTTGTCAAGGAGGAGCCGGGGATGGGACCTGCGATGTTTCGGTCACAGGTCGACCCACTGTACCTCCTGAGTTCTGACCCCCCCGCCCCTCACGGGCTGTACCTGACGGAGAGGGTGAAGTCCCCGGGGTTGCTCTTGCTGGGCCGGGCCAGGAAACTCCCATGGACCCCTCGTGTCAGCAACATCTGCTCCGCCTCCATACCCGTGATGTTTGGATGGAACCATCTGGCAGACATTCGGGGGAGGAGACCATTAAGGAGGGGTTATTCGTTTCAAATCACAAGTCGGTGGGGCTTGAGCTGTGATTGGGCGGGTTGGTCTTGAAACAACCAATGATCATAATGTTGGTATGCAATTTCATGACATGATAACACAGATGAATTTGTTTGAAATGGTCAACAATAGTAGCCTGGGAATTCCCATGCTGCTTTGCGCGCAATTTCATTCTCACTGCAAAGACAGCCTGGAAACCACCGCCCTTATTTTCCCCTGAGTTAGGGAACCAATCACAGAACGGGGGGGGGCAGCAATACGATGACGACGTCTATGCACGACACCGAAGCTTGTAGCGTGTTAATCCAACATGGCAGCGGACATAACGTTACCGTTCGATGCAGCTTTAGAAAGTGTATTAAGTAGCTGTTGTAGCAATTAATTTAATTTTAGTATCTAATTTTTAGTAGCAATTGGCTATGAATCGCGCGCAAAGCAGCATGTGAAGAACCAGACACCATTTGATAGACATTCGTAGCGCCCAATAAACGGCTCTAGGCATTCGTAAACCACGCCTCAAATACGAGAAAATGCACACCTAGTTCCCAGACCACCATCTCATCGAGATGTGGACGCGTCAGCCAGGCTACAACAATAGAGGAATTGATGATCAAACACCAAAAACGAAGATGCTTTCCGCACATTGGATCAGTTCTAGCCACACTGGCATCCAAGGGGGCATAATGAATATAAAGTGATTTTACTGTGGCCCGTGGTGTTTTTTGAAGCCTAATGGCTTAGAAGCCTAATGCTCTGAATCTGCAACCATGCTTTCCAATTCCCCAGCAGACAAACATTAATGAACACTAACTGTTCCACGGTAATAAGGATGGACGATGCAGGACACAGAGTGATCCTTCTCAAATGTCTTACTGGAAATGAAGCCTGCAATGTCTGCAGTCTACCTCTAGGCATCCTTCATGAAGATGCCCTAACCCATGTACCTGCTCATCAGCCAGGTGTCTCTCAATTCCCTGTAGGTATCTTCAACTGAAAGCATCTCTCAATGTAAAATGTAAACAGTAATGCGAATCATTCAAATAGATGTTTCACTGGAAGATGTTTGTAAGGAAACTTTAAACAATGAATTCAGAGGAACAAACAAACAAAGGCTGTTTGATCGTCCCAGTAACAAATTACTGGAAGTTTCAACAGATCAAATTTCAAACCTTCGCGTCAAAGGCTGAGAGAGCTGGTGAGCCTGTTGACTCGGCCGGGAGAGCTAGCCTAGCAATGCTAATGTTAGTCAAGGCTGAGCCTGTCGCCGCTCACAGAACCTCAGTGCTCAGTAAGGGCTGACCCAAACACGTTGCCTTTAGCGAGGGCCAGAGCGGACCAAGGCTTCGGAACCAATGTTTGGTACATGATGGGCGCCAAAAAACAGGTCACAACACTTCACAAACGAACACGCTAGCCTAGTTAGCTGCACGCCATATGTTCCTGAACAACACAAACTGTTTCCTAGGAAGGAAGAGGGCAGGTTTACAGGGACAGCAGGTTGGAGCAGGGAGGCCCGCCTGGCAGCTGGATGGGGATCTGGAGCTGACGGTGAACTGAGGATCATTGGGTTAAACCTCCATAACTACTGCAGGCCGGGGTTGCCTGATCTACTCACCATGAGCCGTCCCGGGCTTCACCCGGCCAGCCTGCGACAGGGCTCTGAAGCTCTGTGTGTGTTTGGTGTGTGTGTGTGTGGTTGGAAGTGTTGATGCACGTTTTCTTAAAATTACCTTTGGCCATTCCCCCCCCCCCCCCCCCCCCGAAAAAAAACAAAAAACAAACAAACAAACAAAAAAAAACTTTTAATACGGTACTTCATTTACCATAATGATAATATGCTAAATGTAAAAATGTCCCCTTTTTAATTTTGGAAATATTAACACATAGTTTGTAAATAGTAATATTAACAAACTACAAATATCTCTGTTTTTCCAGAGGCAAATCAGGTCACAGTTCCCTTGCTAGCAACAGCAATGAGGTTGGATCATTCCTAGCTAGCAAACCTCCCTAGCGAGTAAAACTTCCTGCCTACCAAAACTACCTGGCTAAGGACAGTGAGCAGTCCCCAACACAACCCTCTCTAGGTAGTGACAATACCTAGTTTGCAGTAACTCCAAGCTAGCCATACTGAGCTCTCCACCTAGCAACACTCCCTAGCTACCAACACTCAGCAAGGCTCCACCTAGCAACACTCCCTAGCTACCAACACTCAACATGGCTCCATCTAGCAACACTCCCTAGCTACCAACACTCAGCATGGCTCTACCTAGCAACACTCCCTAGCTACCAACACTCAGCACGGCTCCACCTAGCAACACTCCCTAGCTACCAACACTCAACATGGCTCCACCTAGCAACATTCCCTAGCTACCACACTCAGCACGGCTCCACCTAGCACACACCTCCCTAGCTACCAACACTCAGCACGGCTCCACCTAGCAACACTCCCTAGCTACCAACACTCAGCACGGCTCCACCTAGCAACACTCCCTAGCTACCAACACTCAGCACGGCTCCACCTAGCACTAGCGTTGATCAGGGATAAGCCCTTTGAGCCTCTAAATGGGGTGGAACAGGACTTTAATATTTGTGTCAGTAAGCACTGGACACCAGATTAGCTGCTTTCACTGCTGGTTATTTGCTCATGCGGTGGATAAACCAGACTGACAGATTGTGACAACCTCCTGACACCCACTAACACTACTACGACAAGATTAACATTACAGCTCGCGAGAGAGATCAGCGCTGGGCAATTTAATCAATCTCTAACATTTCTAACATTCTCTAAATCTCTAACATAACATTTTCGCCAAGATATTCATTCAGACTAAAAACCAGCCGTGTGATCTGTGTGAGCCACCTGACTGACCACCTGATCTTTTTTCTGAAGTTGTCATATATGTTAAATAAATGTGATGTAAGTATAAATGTCTAAAATGTGTTTGCTATACATGTTGAGTATGTGTTTGTGTGTTTTAGTGTACGTCTGGGCATGTGACACATTATTATCTTTAATATTCATAGCATAAGCCAAAAGCAGGGTTCACCTGTCTAGACTAAAAATCATTCAGGAGGGATAGAAAATAAAAAATTGTGAGTCAACGATGCTCACCTTAACCACAGAACAACATAGACCACAAACACTAGGCTAGACAAAATACCCTTGGTTACTATTACCTTATCCAACACAAGCAGTAGGCTAGACAAAATACCATTGGTTACTATTACCTTATCCAACACAAGTACTAGGCTCGGCTGAACCAGTGTTAGTTTGTCCGAAAACACTTAGGTTTGATGAAACCACCACCAAGCATTAGGTTAGGTCAAACCAGAGTGAGGTTAATATAAAACCCTACTCTACAACCCCCCACATGGAACAAATATCGGTGGCAACAGATGGGTGGTATCGCGCGTGCACACACACACACGCACACGCACGCGCACGCGCACACGCACACACACACACACACACACACACACACACACACACACACACACACACACACACACACAGGAAGTTGTGGTGGACAAGGTGGGCTGACAGTTAGCTAATGTTAGCACCTTCCTAGAAAGTAATGCTTACTATTTCCTTTACAACAAAAGTAAGCATTCTTTGACAACCAACAACCTATAAAACCAGCTTACATGCATGCTTCGCGCACACAACCTCTGTATAAATGTACACATATATAAATATGGCTGGTTGGGGGAGAGGGAGGAGAGAGAGAGAGAGAGAGAGAGAGGAGAGAGAGAGAGAGAGAGAGAGAGAGAGAGAGAGAGAGAGAGAGAGAGGTTTGGAAGCAAGAGAGAGACACAGCAGGTTGAGGAGAGAGAGAGAGAGATACAGTAGGTTGAGGAGAGAGAGAGAGGTACAGAGAGGGAGGGATAGAGCAGGCTTGGAGAGAGCAGTAGAGAGATGTAAGGACACAGCAGGTTGGGGGAGGGAGAACAAGGCCGAGCAAGGGGAATTAATCTGCTGGATTTGGATGAGCGAGTCTCTCTCTCTCTCTCTCTCTCTCTCTCTCTCTCTCTCTCTCTCTCTCTCTCTCTCTCTCTCTCTCTCTCTCTCTCTCTCTCTCTCTCTCTCCTCTCTCTCTCTCTCTCAGCTGTGGTGGTTTATGCAGATTACTCACATAATACTACACTGTAGCATAGTTACACTGGCTAACAGTTAGTCCCAGCCATGTTAACACCCCCTCCCGCCCCCCACCCCAAGCCAGCCAATTGAGCAGCATGCTATTAAGTCATTAGCGGTGGCTGTGCCACTGCAGAAACAACCCTAGCTGGATTTCCCAGCTGTCTGCGTTGTGGAAGATGATGACAGACACATTAGCTTAGCACTGGTGTATCCACTCTCACGGGCCTCTGTGTGGCCTGGTCCTCTCAGGCCATTTGGATAACTAATCATTGACATTTATTCATGAGAATCAAACCCAGAAAAGATATCATTGGCCTCATGGATGTAACCCCACTCTAACACGTTGCACAATCTGTGAGTGTGTGTGCCTGTGTTTGTAAATGCACATGTGTGTGTGTCTTGTTTGTGTAGTTCAAGTGCTTGTGCGCATGTGTGTGTATCTGTCGACTTGTGACAAGTGTTTGTGAATGCCTTTTGCTTGTGTACTGTATGGAACCATTTGTGGGTGCATTCGTCTTATTTGTGTTGGGAAAGCATTTGTGTATAAGTGTATGCGTGTGTGTGTGTGTCTGTTTGCTCTTTCCCCCCCTGTGCCACATAGTTTAATGTTTAGCTTCAGTGTCTACACTCGTCTCTATGGGCTCAGCCAGGGACGGGTATGGAAGAGGCCCTCACTGGAGACCCTACCGTATCATGTAGCATAGGGTGACCAGATTTCTCGAACCAAAAACCGGGACACTTTGCACGAGAACACTATGCGCTTGCACGTGACTATATTGCGCGTGCACGTGACCATTATGCCCGTTTACGTGACCATAATGCGTGTGCACGTGACCATTATGTACTATGCCCGTTTACGTGACCATAATGCGTGTGCACGTGACCATTATGTACGTGCACGTGACCATAATGCATGTGTGCGCACACACGCACCCCATTGCAACATTGACGGTAGAGCGAGCCACGGCTGACTGACAGGCCGACAGCATGTTTGCAGACACACACGCACACCCAGGAAAACCTGCTGTACACTTTATTGTGCTATGATAAGATAGTGTAGGCTATGCTGGTGCTGTACCAGGGCAAGTGTCATATTGTATCGTGAAAACCGGGACACTTTGGCGTCCCGACGTGCTTTTGTCGGGACTCGGGACACAAGAATCAAAATCGGGACTGTCCCGGTCAAACCGGGACGTACTGGTCACCCTAATGTAGCATGCTTACCACCTGTACCCATTAGCATGTCAACCACCTGCAGCCTGCAGCATGCTTACCACCAGTGGCATGTAGCATGGTAAACACTTGTAGCCTTTAGCATGCTAACCACTTGCAGCATGTAGCATGTGAACCACCAGTGGTGCGTAGCATGCTAACCACCTGTAGCATGTAGCATGCGGCCACCTGAAGCCTGGTAACTATGGTAAGCACCAGCAGCCTGTAACCAGGGCCCTGTTACCACCAGTAGCAGAAGGCCATGCACTTGATCCTGGCCTGTAATTTATCCTGGTTTAGCTGGCCAGTCCGCCCCCAGGGCTGAGCCAACCATGTGTTGTACGTTGGTGCAGGACACATGCGGCTACTCACTTGGCCCATGTATGAATGAGTGTGACATGAAGGCATCTCAGAGAGAAACCAATGAGGATGTCCATGTGGTAACACAATCACTTAATCATGTTTTATGATGAAGGTACATTCATAATATGAACTGAATTATGCCAGCTTTAGTCTTCCAGATGAGCTTGTCCAAGGCAACTTACAGGGAGTTGTTTTAGATACATGTACTTTGGGAGGACAGAAGTGTCAGTTGGTGGACTGTGGGGTTTTGAACTCAGAACCTTTCACTCTGGTAGTCAAACACCATCACCACTAAACTACCCTGGCCCAGCCCAGTTATTTACAATATGCTCCATGATATCCTGCACTTGGACTGTTTCCTGTGTCTACACTTTCCTAGTGTAGACTTTCTGCAAATGGATGGAGTGCTTGGTCTGCACCACATCCAGTAATGATATGTCCACCCTTTTATAGACCTAGAGCCTCCTGTCTCACCTCCAGCCGCCTCCCCTCACAACCACCCCTCCACCCCTCTCAGCCTTAAACACCACCACCCCTCCACCCCTGCTCCACCCCCCTCACCACATCTCTGGTGCAGCCAAGTGACTCAGGACGTTCCAGGAATAGGATTCTCTCTCTCTCTCTCTCTCTCTCTCTCTCTCTCTCTCTCTCTCTCTCTCTCTCTCTCTCTCTCTCTCATCTCTCTCTCTCTCTCTCTCTCTCTCTCTCTCTCTCTCTCAGACAACCTCCAGCCTCTACAGCTCAGCCAATCACAGCCAGGGTAGAGAGACCCAGAGAGAGGGGCGAAGAGAGAGAGAGAGAAGGGAGAGCCACAGAGAGTGGAAGTGTGGACGAGAATGAGAAAAGAAAGAATGAGAGATGGAAAAAGAGAGAGATAGTTGGATAGATAGAGGGAATCCAGAAGGAGAGGGGGACAAATAGACAGAGAGTTAGGGACAGGACAGGACAGGATGGCAGAAAGAGGGAAATAAAGAATGAGACACAGGAGAGAGATAAAAAGAGAGCAAGAAGGAAAGACACTGAGAGCTTCAAAAAGCGAGAGAGACAAAAGAGAGATGAAGGAGAGATGGGGAAGAGAAGAGAGAGACAGCGAGCGGACCAGCTCCATCCTAAACGTTTCTCCCGGCGTGGAGCATAACACACCCATCCCGACAGAGGAACGCAGATGTTCAAAGCAGAAACAGCTGGACGTGTCCAGAGGTGAGCCTGGCGTCGCCATAGCAGCGGACAATTGGCCCCTTGCAGGCCTCTGTCTCGGCCTGCACCACCCGGCACCACACCACCGCACCACCCGGCACCACACCACCGCACCACCCGGCACCACACCACCGCACCACCCGGCACCACACCATCGCACCACCCGACCAAAGAAACACTACAAAACAGCCAACAGATCCATCCCTTTACATAACCGTGGTGGGGGGGCGAGGCGTGTGTGTGTGTGCTGGGGGGGGGGGGGGGGGGGGGGGGTAGGTTCAATACAGCCGCGGGTCAGGGGCTATTTAAAGAGCACTCCGACCCGACGCGTTGACATAAAAGCAGTATACTTAGCACGGGCAACGCCAGCCACTATACTGGGCAGAGCTATACCAGTCACAGACAGACCCTGGAGGGAGGATTTAGCCAGTGCTGCAGGTATTTATAGCCCGGCCGACCCCTGCCCGCGGGGGGCATGCCGCCCGTCTGACCACCCCCCCCCCCCCCCACACACACACACACACACACACACACACACACACACACACACACACACACACACACCCCCACTGTGTGGATGCTCTGGGCTGAATGCCGTCAGGAACAGTATTCCACAGGACTGTGTTTCTGTGGATGGACACAAGGGTAAACACTACCTGTAGGGCTGGAAGACAGGCCAGCTGGTGGTCTGATTTTTTATAACAGACACGTTTTTCTCCTTGTCGGAAAACAGTTTTATTTGAAGTTTCATTTGTGCTGTCACGCACTACACAAAACGTGTTTCATCGTCAGGGAGCTGAAATGCTGATTCAGACTCTGTGTGGACTGATATGATCGGGTGAATGAATAAACAGCCTCTCACGCAGGCTGTTCAGGCTACAGAACAAAGCCTGCTTTTACACAGGAAGCCTTGATTGGGCAACAGATTGTAAAGTGCCTTAACTCTATTAAGCTGTAACTCTAGCGTTCATTAATGCTCATTCTGCTTTGCCGTGAAGTCATTCAGCAGTGAAATTGCATTAAACATGTTTAACGTTTCATCAGGACAATTTCGTAACAATCATCTCAGAACTTTTTTATTACGAAATGCTTCTAATTTTATAACTTTAAAAAACTAAAACCCTGATATTATCAATATCTCCAGAATTGAGAAGTCCTATATGCTTCACATCAATCAGATTTAAGAACAGACCCCTTAAATGAGTAAGATAAACTGTTTTGGAATCCAAATTCTGTTCATACTGTAAATTGCATCTCATATCAAAGTACAGAACAATGACGAATATAAACCATGATTCGAGTTGTGGACCCAGACATATTATTGTTGCTATTATTAAAGGGGACGTACACCTCAGTGAGTCATATTTCCCCATCGGGGGAACCACCACCAACAAAGATATTAGCGATGCCACTTGCCTTCATACAGTAGACATGCAGTATATAGACAGACTCCACACTGAGTGCGCTAGCACTATAACCTTTACATTTCTCAACCGATTTCAATGAGAAATCACATGTTGATTTTGAGTCATATTATAAAATATCCATCCATCCATCCATCCATTTCCTCCGCTTATCCGGGGTCGGGTCGCGGGGGCAGCAGCCTGAGGAGAGAAGCCCAGACTTCCCTCTCCCCAGCCACTTCGTCCAGCTCTTCCGGGGGGATCCCGAGGCGTTCCCGTATAAAATATACATTCATTCTTATTTATTTTGTTTACAGCCCAGCCTGCCTCTTCAATATGGCGGCCGTGATGACGTGCATTCAAAAGGCCAATGCGTGGCCTTTGTTTACATGTCTGCGCCTGCCATCCCTGGCCACTTCCTGTTCGGCCAAACATCAGGCTAATGTTAGAAAACAGCATTGCACTAGCCCCCATTTTAAAGGTTCAGAATATGACCCACACCATGCACGCTGATTCAGGATCACTTTCATAGACCTCTGTGTTGAACTTTTTCTGTCCTGTCACTGTTTCATGCGTAACCTATTATTGCCAAAAAATTCCATATTTTCTATCTGTCACCAACGCTTTTAACACCTTTCACACTTAAAAGACCATCCATTTCTTTGTTTCCTTGAACACTTAAAACACATTTTTTTCAACAGTTAACTATTAAAATAAAATGTACTTCTGACCTCCAACACTCGTCTTCATGACTGACTGCTCTGTCTTGTAAAATGTGGTGGAACTTTGTCTTTAAAAAAAAATACATTTTCCCATCTTTTTGTCTCGGTTATTGTTGCCTCTGCCTTTGGGCGGTTTTATGGTCCCAGGAGCAGTTTTGGAGGAGGAATAGCATTTCCTGGACTGAGTATTACTTCAGCTTCGTTAGTGTCCCTGCTGGTACATGAGGAGAGGAGTGTTGACCATACTCTGTGTTGGAGGGGAGAGTTTTAGTAAAAGGGGATTTGGCAACTGATGCCATTCAGCAATGGGCTAGTGAGCTAAATAGCATGTTGTTTTTAGCAGTGTTTTTAGATGAGTAACGTTTTGGGGACTGGATGCCATAACATAACAGACTGTACTCTAGTGCAAGACCTACACAGGAGGGTTGTGGTTTGAACACCTATAGCCTTTCAGCAACAGATCAGTCATCAAAATGCAGGGAGTTAGATTGTGCGTTCAGACAATTTGAGGATGTTTGGAGCTGAGCTGAGGGAATCTTCTTCCTCCCAAACAGCTCATTTACGTTGATAATGCAGACGCATCACCATTCAGCTGGTGGCCCACAACATTACATTATAACATTAATTAAAAAAACAAAAAAACAATCAATCATACAAATGGAAACAAGGAGGGCCTGACAAAGTACTCCTGACCCCCCCAACAAACTGTTGTCTCAGAGCATTCCTGGAAACGTTGGCCACTATCTTCCCCTCTCACATGGGGCTGGCTTCCTGTCCCCTTATCCAGCTGACCTGACTCACCATCTCCCGGCAGGTTGGCCAAAGCACTTTCAGTAACAGACGACGTCTCCATAAACACAGGAGGAAGAGTTAACCCCCCCCCCTCCCAGCACCCCTTTAAAAAGCTCAAGCTAAACTCCATTACACAAAGCACACCAGGGAGCATCACGCCGCCAAAAACATCTTCATCTCCTCCTGTCAGTTAATGTCCTCCCTGTGTGTGTGTGTGTGTGTGTGTGTGTGTGTGTGTGTGTGTGTGTGTGTGTGTGTGTGTGTGTGTGTGTGTGGGCGTGTGTGCGTGTGTGCGTGTGTGCGTGCGTGTGTGCGTGTGTGCGGGTGTGTGTGTGTGTGTGTGTGTGTGTGTGTGTGTGTGTGTGTGTGTGTGTGTGTGTGTGGGCGTGTGTGCGCGTGTGTGTATGTGTGTGTGTGTGTGTGTGTGTGTGTGTGGGCGTGTGGGCGTGTGTGCGTGTGTGCGTGTGTGTGTGTGTGTGTGTGTGCATGTGTGTGCGTGTGTGTGTGTGTGTGTGTGTGTGTGTGTGTGTGTGTGTGTGTGTGTGTGTCATCAATAAGAAACGACATGGAGGCACAAGCTACAGAAGCACCCTCAGATAACCAACTTCAACTCCGCTTCCCTTTGCGGGACGTGGACCGTGGGTTCCACTTCATGGCCAAACCCTGCCGCGAGCAACAGCAGCAGTGTTGCTGTCGAAGGGAGGTGGCAGCGAGGGCCTTTGTCTTTGGGGATGGCCGTCCCCTCTGAACTGACGGTCTGACCGGGGTCGTTTGGAAGCGCCGGTCAGAGGAAGAAGAAAGTAAAACAGCTTTATAAAAAAACGTCGTCTGGACGACTGTTGTGTCTGGCAGGAGATCCCCCGTCGCCACACACACGCTAACGCCAGGCGCAGTTTTAAACGTCTAACGTTGTAAGCTAGCGTCGGCCCTACGGGAATCTCAATGCCTGGTCCTTTAGTTTCCGTTGAGGAGAACGTCAAAGTGCTGCAAAATACGCAGGGTTAAAAACATCCACCGCATCGCCATCCGACATAAGGAGGCCATACCTGCTGCCGAGCGTGTTGAACAACATACCAAGTAAAGAGGTCGATATTGAAGCACACCAATGCAAAATACAGTATCCAGAACATTGCCATGTATTTCCTGGTCCATAAAAAACAAACCACTGGAACGGGTCAACAAGAGGACAGTCCCCTGCTGGGCCCAGCTCGGCTGACAACATGCTGGACGGGGGTCCCGGGCTCTCCACCCTCTGGCCGCTACGTTGCCATGGGGACGGGAGCGCAGCAACACAGCGGTATCCAGGCGTGACATGCCCAACCATGAAACGATGAGCCGTGCACTTCACACCCTCGTGGCGACCTGTTTGTGTCATGTGTAAACTCCTCTCCCGCACCCTAACCCCCCCTGGGAGGGCCTGGGACCTGTAGCATCACTGCTGACCAGTGAGCTTATCATTCCCGCCCCACCCCCCGCCCCACCCATCTGCAGCAACACAAAGTACTGAGCCAAAAGAGACTCTCCATAGATAGGTACTGCACAGCAATATTGACTAACAAACTTTTTCCCCCCTGTTAAAATTCCTTTTACTCTCTTAACAAATGCAATCTATTTTTCTCAGTGACTTATCTGATAAGTGAACTTATAAATAACATACATCACCAAATATGAGACCAATGCAGCTCCTGGAATTAGAGCTCTCTGAAGCTGAAGCTGTTTCCAATAATGTGGCAGAGCTACTTGCTACATAAAGAAAGTATGACTGTCTACAGGTAACGGCAGAAATGCAGGTCATTAAAATGAGAAATTAGTTTAAAGTGAGGATGACACGATTCGACTGCACTGTGTTCTCACCGAGTCTCAGGCCATTTGCTAGAGATCCCAATGCATGAGAACCATGAGACTCAATCTAAAACGTGTTGCGGAACCACCTGTGGGTCAAGTGGTCCTGTTATCAATAACATGACTTTACCTACATGCATAAGCTGTGTTTATTAACACTCATGACGTGGCAAAAACACACGATGATGAGTTGTTGTCGCAGAGGGAGAAGCAAGTGGATCTGAATATAAAGGAATCTTTATGTCAATGCACTGTAGATAGAGGGAGAGAGAGAGAGAGAGAGAGAGAGAGAGAGAGAGAGAGAGAGAGAGAGAGAGAGAGAGAGAGAGAGAGAGAGAGAGAGAGAGAGAGAGAGAGAGAGAGAGAGAGAGAGAGAGAGAGAGAGAGAGAGAGATACAGACAGTAAAGCCGCTCACTGTACGGGTTGTTGAGGGACAAGTGAAGCGCTGCAACTTGCAACGGAACAAGTAGGCCTAAAAGAGTAGTAGCCAGTAGTAACTGGAGTTCGGGTTCCCCTGCATGCTTTTAAACTCATACACAACAAAACACACGCAATAAAACGACACAAATGACAGCCGGTCAGGGAGTTCATTGGGTGAAGGGGCGCTTCGACGCGGGTCGCATTGAACGCGTCGACACGCACCGCAGAGCTCTGAGCGTCTAAAGACAACCCATCTTACCTGCGGGATGTCATGGCAGTCCGGGAAACGTGTCAAGTGTCCTCGAATGAGAAGTGAAAGTCAAAGAAAGTGGAGCCTTCCCCTTGCCTACCTCTGCCGTGTCGCTGTGAGGGGAGGCGTGTTGAGCGGTCCAGCAACTCTAAAGATATCTCTCCTCCCCCCGCCTCCCCTCGGACCGCCCCGCCGCTCCGTCCCGTTATAATCCGGGGGGGGGGGGGCACAATACTTAGAACGATAGATTTATATATTATATAGCACTTATTGTCGCGAATATATATAGACCATATAGCTTATACAGTACAATATAGACATAGGCTATTGAACGATGTGTGTGCGTTTATATTTGACTAGAGTTACTGGCGATGCCTACAATACATTGAAATCGCAAGACATAGGGCTGATTTAGGGATGATTTATGTTGTGATATTTTGGGTGATTTCTGTTTTCTCGTCAAACAGATTGTGAAGTGTTATTAGTTGTTGTTGAACTACATAGGGCTGTATTTTTTTTCCGAATGAAAATTATGAACTGTCAGAAGACCATTAAGATCACTAACATGATGCCAAAGTCAAGAGGCATCATGCATCCCATCCCAGAATAACCACTGTGTGAAAGCAGGTGTGTGTGTGTGTGCGTCACCTCTCATCAGTAACACCGCGGGCTGCGCTCCGTCGTTCTCTGGAGGACCGGATCAGCTCTGCCTCTCCAGATTACTGGGTCACTACGGGACCACCCGCTTCCTCTGTGCGGGGGGGGGGGGGGGGGGGGGGGGGGGAGACACCACGAGAGAGAGAAAGTGTTTAGTTTGCGTCAAGTAGAGAGCGGGAAGGGCAGAGAGAGAGAGAGAGAGAGAGAGAGAGAGAGAGAGAGAGAGAGAGAGAGAGAGAGAGAGAGAGAGAGAGAGACTAAAGTGACGTCAGTAGGTTGTGGTTATCAGGGAGGTTAATCTAGTCTAGTGTATGGATGAATTTATGCAACTGTGTGTGTGTGTGTGTGTGTGTGTGTGTATGTGTGTGTGTGTGTGTGTGTGTGTGTGAGAAAAAGATTGGGAGAGAAAGATGGGGATAGAATATAGAGAGAATGGGATGATAAAGAGGAAGAGAGTGATGGAGAGAGAGAGAGAGAGGGCGAGAGAGAGAGAGAGAGAGAGAGAGAGAGAGAGAGAGAGAGAGAGAGAGAGAGAGAGAGAGAGAGAGAGAGAGAGAGAGAGAGAGAGAGAGAGAGAGAGAGAGAGAGAGAGAGAGAGAGAGAGAGAGAGAGAGAGAGCAGTCAACTAACTAAACAATCGAAATAATCCCCAAATCCCTCATTGATCATTTGGGTCATGAGTGTCTCAAAACAAATCTGAATTCTCCCAACTGATTGTGGGTCTCCTTGTGGGCCCCTCAACCCCCCTCATCCCCCTCAGTACTCACCCTGGAACACAGTGTGGCTGCAGCTGGCGGTCACACAGTTACAGGGCAGTTCACCAACACTTTACGAGCTACGCTAACAAGCACATGGCTTCGACATTAAGTCTGAAGCGGGAACCACGGTTCGATTTGGGACACAGCACCAACAGGACCAAGTATGATACACAGACTAGATTCACTGTGATGACCTGCAAGCACTCACTACGAATGTGCAGATGAGTGTCGATGGCAAGTGGGTTCAAAGATCGTTTAAGTTACAAGACCAAAATATGTGTTACGCACAGAGAAAGACAAGGCGAGAGGACGGAACCCTTTCGTCCCTGGGACATACAGGACAAGTGTCCCATGTCTTGCAGGAGGGGAAAGTAGAGGAACAAAAGATGCGGTTCAGTTTAGTTAGCGTGGATAAGAAATAAAAAGGATGAGGAGGCAGTCCTTTGCTTGTGGCCCAGAAGGTAGAACCCATGATGCACCACAGCAGGTGGGAGAGTCCACACACTGCTCCCTGATGTCCACCAAATCTTTAGCTTCTAGTGGGGTGCAGAGGTGTGACCAGAATGTCATGTGTGGGTGGGCATTAGGCTTATTTGGGGGGGCAACATTTTTTGAAAACATTTTGAACAAAATTTGTGTTCACTAGTCATTATGGAGGCTAGGCCGTGTGCCAGATGGCTTGCAGTGCTGTTAAAGTTGTTCATTTATAAGACTATATTGTATGGATTATAAAAATAATGCTTTAATTAAAAGATTCGGCCTATACAAAAAAAGTCCCCTTCCCCATAATGTTAAATGTATAATGTACTCTTGGTTCACAGATATACAAGCCTACAGGCTATGTGTGGACAGATGATACCCTTGATAATAGAAACCTTAAGGGAAACCAGGTTAAACAGCATAAACTACATAATTAATTAATGTTTGTGATTCGTGAACATGTGTCTGTGATTAAAAAAAAAAATAATAATATTATTTATCTCAATTGAACAGTATACAACTAGTAAACTACATATTTTGTGAAAGGTTTAACGTCTACAAGTGATTTACCATGCAATAAGACTTGTCCAAACTTTCTCCATACCATGAGCTATGCATAGTTCTGTAATGTATTTCAAATGCATTGAAAGGCATTGGTTTTCAATTGACAACTATTTTAGGGCTGAATTGGAGAGTGCATCCCTACATTTTCAATATAAACATTGAAATTACCATTCTGCATAGCCAGACCTTTTACAATTTTGTTGGAAGGTGGGGGGATGCACTGTAAGCCTATCTGTCAGTTTCCAGTGTTTAAACTGGACGTTATCTACAAGACCAGACGAACGTGATTAAACAAAGCAATCGCTTTGATGAAACGTGCAAACTCAACAGAAACGGCAGGACTTGTAAGAAAATATATAAGAACTAGAGAACGAGAAGGGAACCAAAGATAAAGTTATGAGCTTTTTAATTTCACTAGTAAGGAAGTCTTCTGGCAAGTTACTGCGTGGGCGCCAAGTGAATTGTGTGGTGCTTGTCGCTTGCACTCGAGTGGCGGAGGCGCTGACTGACACGCCCCGAAGCAAACGGGCAAATTGGAAAGAAGTGCAGTTTTGAGAAAGAGAGCCCCTGGAGATAGGCCTACAGGTGGTGAAAAAAACAAACATAAAACCCATGTGTAAACTTTGCTGATATGTGGCTTTTACTCCCATCGGAGTTGGACATCCATGAGAATACAATACCGGAGCTCATAAACATTTTTTTCTCCAGTTTTCTTAGGGTGGGCAGGGCTTGTCCCTGGGTGGGCACCGCCCACCCCAGCCCACCCGTGGTCACGCCCCTGGTGGGGTGCACTTTGGCGTTGTCTCGTGTCTCCGTTAAAAGGCATTCAGCGATATAACTTATTGCAAGTAAATGTATGTTATGTTATGTAGGCACTCTGTAGGCTCATTTTGCATTTTTAATGAATAGCCTACATTCAGATTGATTGATTTTCTGATCAAAAATCATCTGTAAGGTGCCTTCACCCTACATAAACGCCACCACCCTAAAACGAACTACCATCGAACTCTGGTGCGGACCAACCGATCTGGACCGCTTGAAAACAGGGTTTCGGTCCGCTTCTCAAGACGCCTGCACGCCTTGGTTTTTCGTGCAGTTTTGTTAAGCGGATCTGAGCTTAACATCAATGTACACAAAACATCCAATAGGGAAGTAAAACAAAGAAGGCGCGCCTGATCACCGCCTGATCGCTGCAGTGGGGATTTCTGGCGTGGGAACAACAGAACATTCAGCATTAGTCCAGTCGAGCCGGAGCGCCGTGCTGCCTTGCTCATATGGGATAAATCAACACTCACTAGCAAACTATTCGCTCTTTTTTCCTCATCAGTTGGTTATTGATAACGTCGAGGAACTCAGGGCCTTCCACTTCAGGTCCATCGCTTGATCCTGCAGGTTCTACAGCAGGTAAACAGCATCTCTTTCCAAACAACAACAACAACAACAACAACAACAACAACAACAACAACAACAACAACAACAACAACAACAACAACAACAACAACAACAACAACAACAACAACAACAACAACTTAAATTGCATATTATGTACACAACATTATGTTATAATATGATAACATATATTGTAGCAAATGATATAGGTTATTTTTTGCTTCAATAACATATGTAACCTAACAAATGTTATTTATGTGTGTTGTATTGCAATGCTCGCTTGATCAACGCGCACGGAACGGACGCGCCCTTCGCGACCCCAGTGGTTCAATGTTTTCCAGAAGCATCGGCGAGGACAAAACATTATAGTTTGCCTGTCTGGTCATACCGCTCACATTTTTAAAACGCTCCTCTGTGTGATCGGGGTGATGACAAATACGAAATTCAAAAACACCTGTATTCCTCTTCCAAGAACGTATCTTACACTGACGTGTGGGCTTTTTGTCTTCTTTTTTGTGCTGTTCATTTGTCTGTATTTTAAAGGCAGCGTATATTCAGGAACCATTAAAACACCCACATGTTTAGTTCAAGCGTTTAGACTGCACAATTAACATCATTGAACTATAATGGCAGCAAACCAGATTAGCCGTCCCCATTGTAAGACAAACAAACCGCTAAACAACTTATTTTAAATGAACAGTAGTGCGTTATAGTGTGCACGAGGGAGGGGAAGCCTGAACAACAATAGACCCGCTGCTAAATACATATATAGACCTATGTATATATTTGTACTAATTAACTAATACTAATCTTAGGCAGAATACATGCATGTAATGGGACAATAGAAAATTATGTAACATACAAGACATTCAAGACACTGCATTTACTGACTGCTGTTTTTTTTTTATCTCTCCCAACATCAAGATATCTGGAACTGCATGACAATGTTGATATGGCAGCCAATGTGGCCAATATGTTGGTATTAAATCAGTTGAACCAAAACAATAAACCATATTTTGCCTGAATACACAACCACAACTTTACTTCATATGCTCAACAGATTGATTGTTGAAGCTCATACCAATTGGACAGCCATGTTCTTTTACAATGCTCAATTCATGTTAATGATACATTTAGTTTTATTTAGTCCAAAACTAATTGGCAATGCTAGTGCATCAGTAAATTGTCGCCAGACAGAATACAGAGAAGGAGGGGGGTGTTGTCCGACCTGTCCACCAGGTGAGAGTGAAATGTAGAAAATGCGCTAATTATCTTATGAAATCAAGTTATAATTGTGTCTAATGCCGCCAACTTCTACACAAATACAGATTGAGTTTATTTAATAATTTGTTAGATTTCCTTTTCAACAGTCAGTTGACCACATGTTCTGTCCAACAGGAATGCATGTTGCTAAGCATTGCACAGAATTCACAAGTACGTCATGTGCACCTTGCAGAGAAGGTGCATTCCAGGACGACAACAACGGCCTTGAACAATGCTTTTCATGTGGAAAGTGTGACTCAGGTACATTTATAGGTCAGACTATTATACTTGGCCTGGTTCAAGGCCAGATGTGTTTGATATGTACAGATGTTGTTAGTTAAAACCCCTTCCTCACAGTCATGAACAGAAGGAATGAGGACAGGGCATGAATGAGAAACATGAGGGTTTAGGATTAATGAGGGTCACAGTGTCTGTCCCACCACATGAGAACTAGAAACCACACAAATTTTTAATTTGTTCATTCACCTGCTTTTCCTAACGTTCACCGTTTCCTAACAAGTTATTATAATCAAAGACTCATCAAGACAGGTTTCTCTCTAACTGTTGTGATTGACAGGTCTTGGCCTGAAGGTGAAGAAGCTGTGTACATCAACATCAGATGCTCTGTGTGAGCCCCTGGATGGATACTTCTGTATTGACTCTAACAGAGATGGATGTATGGCCGCTCAGAGACACACGGTCTGCAGTCCTGGTCAATACATCAGTCAGGGAGGTTGGTGTCAACATTAAATTATAGCTAGAAAACCCCTCCACTGAATCTATTCAGTGGAGGGGTTCTATTCATCTATTCCAGCTTCTTACCATTAAAGGTATTGTTTTAATGTTACTCCATGATCATCTACAGTTTGGAAATGACTCAATATACAGGAACTCCTTTGAGTTACAATTTCAGATGAGTTTTGGTATTTAGTTTCAATAAAACATGTATATTGATACAGGGACAGCAGATAAAGACACAGAGTGCCTTCACTGTGCTGATGGAACATTTTCAGATGGAACTTCAACATCATGCCAGCCCCACACAGAGTAAGTGATTATTATAACAGTGTATTAATGATACTTTAGCATTAGGCCTGGGAAATTATATACACTCAACCACCCTGAAACTGAACATGTGGTTTTGTCTTCTCATTTTAGATGTGAATCTATGGAACTGAAATTGATACAACCAGGAACTGAATCAGTTGATTCAGAATGTGGAGAACATAGTCCAGACAGAGGACAAGTCGTGGAGGTGGCAATATCAGTGGTAGTAGTATCAGTGATATTAGCCACATGGCTATTCTGAGAAAAAATTAAAAAGTAAGCGTTAACATGCATCATGTTACATTACACAAACATGCATGATCTTACAGTAAACTAACATGCATCATGTTACATTACACAAACATGCATGATCTTACAGTAAACTAACATGCATCATGTTACATTACACAAACATGCATGATCTTATAGTAAACTAACATGCATCATGTTACATTCAAGCGGCAACATTCCATGCTGAAAAATGAAGCCCATGCGGAAGTGCAAAAACTTGCAGTTCCTCGACTGGCCGCTTGAGGCTGGCTGCAGAAGGGAGTCAACTCCCATAGACACCCATGTTAAAATGTCCAACTTTACAGCCAAAATAAACATGTTTACAGCCTGGTTCAAAAAACGGTTTTGGTGTCTTTCAGTAGTGTTCGAGTCCATGACAACTGTGAGGGGGGTGAATTTTTTTTAGAATCCATTATTTTAATGCACAGAGAAGGATTTATTTTATGAATAATTAAGGGAGTGGTCAACTTGATTGGCAGCTATCATCTGTCATCACGGCATGACCTTCACAGATTAGAGGCTTTGATTGGTCTGGCCGGAGGTAGGCGGGCTTAGAACACAGACTGAAATGTCCAAGATGGCGGCGCCCAGAAGCTCAATTTTAGGCTTCATCTCCGCTGTTAAGAATGTCTATGGGTGACGTCACGGAGGGTTTGTCCATATTTATATACAGTCTATGGTTACATTACACAAACATGCATGATCTTACAGTAAACTAACATGCATCATGTTACATTACACAAACATGCATGATCTTACAGTAAACTAACATGCATCATGTTACATTACACAAACATGCATGATCTTACAGTAAACTAACATGCATTATGTTACAGTAAACTAACATGCATTATGTTACAGTAAACTAACATGCATCATGTTACATTAAACAAACATGCATCATGTTACAGTACACTAACATATTTCATGTTACATGGGCTGCCCAATGATGCACCATGGCCACCAGCCACAGTGATGGACAGCCACCTCCCAGCAGCTCTTTCCCCAATGGCATTGACGGTCATTGGTGGCGCCCAGTGGAGGACAGCCCAGACCCAGCCGCACTCCTTGTAGCACAGCAGCACAAGGACTCATGCCCCAAGAGGGAGACAGGGAAACGTCCTGTCCACTGGACGGCGGCCCTGCCGAAGACTATCCCGGGCCCTCTGCTGCCAAGCCTCCTCCCAGCTGGTCCAGACAGTCCTGCAATGGGCCCTCTGCCGCCAAGCCTCCTCCCAGCTGGTCCAGACAGTCCTGCAATGGGCCCTCTGCCGCCAAGCCTCCTCCCAGCTGGTCCAGACAGTCCTGCAATGGGCCCTCTGCCGCCAAGCCTCCTCCCAGCTGGTCCAGACAGTCCTGCAATGGGCCCTCTGCCGCCAAGCCTCCTCCCAGCTGGTCCAGACAGTCCTGCAATGGGCCCTCTGCCGCCAAGCGTCCTCCCAGCTGGTCCAGACAGTCCTGCAATGGGCCCTCTGCCGCCAAGCCTCCTCCCAGCTGGTCCAGACAGTCCTGCAATGGCCAAACCCAGCAGCACCTCTGCCAGCCACGGCAGCAGCCCAGTCCTCCGGTCTCCAGGGTGGAGGGGGGAATAGGAATAGTTCTGACATGCCAGAATTCCCCACCTGCTCTGAATGCAACAAACCTGTGTCTAGGGGTTGGAGAACCCAGTAAAGCTACTACTTGGTGTGTGGCAGGAGCTACTGCCACAGTATTGTTACTTACTAGTTTGACACTGAAGTGTGTGAACCTATACGGACACTAGATGTTTAACAATGCACCTTGTAAGTAACGCCTACCAATTCATGTAATTAAACGTAAACACGTTATACAATGTAAATAAAAGAACACAGGCAAGGATAGACCAGACCATCTGCTAAGTGGTGAGCAGTTTCTCCATCTATTTCCGTTCACCAAAGTGTACTTAAATGTGACATCATTACTTTAGATTAGACCAGGCATGTCAAACTGAGTTTGGGCCTGGGGCCGGATCCAGACCTTCTGATCTCATGTGGGCCGGACCGGTAAAATAATGGCAAAATGTCAACTCCAAATCTTTAGCTTTGTTTTTCAGTGCTATGCTTTATCATCAAGCCTACATTTGTAGCCTACATATTATAATTACGGATCACAAGGGATCTATTCTAACAACACATTGATTAACAAACAATGGAATTGATCAAAATAAAATGATTGGTTTATTAAATACAGTTGAGTAAATGCAGTTTTAAACCACTGAACCAACTCACCACACTAAACAAAGTGGGAGCTATGAAGAAATTAATTTTGCCTTAATTGACATACTTTGAAAATGCACATTTATGGAAAAAAATCTGACCAAATGACTTTGTAAGGCTGGACCTATTGAGGAAAAAGTTATAGCATTGCAAAAAATAAATAAAAGTTATAGCAGTGCAAAAAATAAATAAAAGTTATAGCAGTGCAAAAAATAAATAAAAGTTATGGCAGTGCAAAAAATAAATAAAAGTTATAGCAGTGCGACCAAACAACTTTGTAGGCTGGACCTACAGGGGCTGAGAATTTTACACAATATTGTCTTTTAATATGAAACCAGATTAATCTTATTTTCAATTTGTAGCCTATTCGTGAAGTGCAAACAAATTCCACACTTTTCCCCCTTCTCCCCCTCTCACTACACTCCTGCACTGCTGCTGCTGGCTCCTGAAACTTGGCATTTTTTTTTCCTTCACGAGTGCATCAATATTAGGTGTCAAATCCTGAGTAACAGCACATTTAACAATGTCATTCAAATGTGTGTTTGTTAACCTTGAGCGCTGCTTTGTTTTATTATTGTTCATTACGGAGAACACCTGTTCACAAAGATAGGTTGTCCCAAACATGGATAAAACCTTTGCAGCCATGGCTGTTAATTTGGGGTACCGTGGCACAAGATATTGATAAAACGTGTCCAATCCCACGGACGCAAATTGATCCTTCATTGCGGTATCACACTGCAGGTCAATTAGCTCGAGTTGAATGTCAGCTGGCATTTCAGATGGCTTGACTGTAAATGGCGAGCGAAAAAAGGCAAATGTGTTCTCAAGTTCAGTGAAGACCTGAAACCTCCGCTCAAAGTCTCGCACCAAATCTGTTATGTTCTCTTTGTATTTATCCACATCAGTACGGTACGGTGCTTTTGCGCGCACAGCTGTTAGACATGAGAAATGCTCTGTGTCGCCCCTAGATAGCTGCGCCTCCCACAGTGACAGTTTTATTTTGAACGCGCGTATGCTGTCTTCATACTGCGTCACAACTCTATTGCGCCCCTGCAATTTAGTGTTAACTGTATTCAAGTGTATTAAGTGTATTCAACCATAAAAGCAAGATCTTGCACCCATTCTTTGGATTTAAGTTCGTTCACTGGCCGGCCCTTCTCCTCCATGAACTGTCCAATTTCGCCTCGTAGCTCAAAGAAACGCTTCAGTACTGCGCCTCTGCTTAACCAGCGTACATCAGTGTGATATGGTAGGCCAGCATAAACGTCATGGACGTGAGCATTTTGACATTTGATGCCCTCTAGCGGCTGGAGGGAGTACTTGGGCTTTGGCGTATATCTTAAAAAAAAAAAATCCTAACTTTTGATAGAAATGAGTTAGAGACTCGCTTTTTTTTTTGTGACATACTCAGAAATGTATCCCGGGCCGCGTGAAATCATCCGGCGGACCGTATGTTTGACATGCCTGCATATGCCGAAGACAACCGTATTTCGGTCTACCAGAGAAATTTTGAAAGTGCTCCTAGAGAAAAAGACCCTCTTAACCCTTACAGATGGTTTTAAATTCAATCCATTCACCCAGTAAGGACTCATTGAGTCCTTGTGATGGTTGAAGTCATAACTTTTTAACGGTTTTATATTTTAAGATTGATTTTTTTTTTGTTATGTTATTTAACTTCTCTCCCACCATGACTGTTAAAATTCAAACAATAACATTAGTTAATTAACCCTTTCCAGGCCAGTTTCTATGATATACCACTCATTTTCATACAAAAAACAGCCCAGAAATGAAATATTCTCTAGTTAAAGAGGGACTTTTTTTTAATGATTACAACTGTCAGAGGTCAGGCAATGTTTATGGGGAATATCAGTTTTTATGCATTTTTACTTTTTTTGTAGTGTTAGATTTAAGTTAAAAAATACCTTTCACCCTGTTAAGGACTCATTGCGTCCTCGTGATGGCTGAAGGTATGACTTTTTAATGGTTTTATATTTTAAGATTTTTTTTTTTTTGTTATGTTACTTAACTTCTCTCCCACCATGACTGTTAAATTCAAATAATACAATTAGTTAATTAACCCTTTACAGGCCAGTTTCTGTGATGTACCACTCATTTTTATACAAAAAAACACCCCAAAAGTGAAATAATTTCAGTTTACAAGAGGCTGGAGGGAATTTTTTTTAATACTTATATCTGCCTGGGGTCAGTCAATTTTCATGCAGAATATTAGTTGATATGCAGTTTTATTTTTTGTACAGTGTGAGATTAAAGTAACAGACTCATTAAGTCCCCTATTCAATTACATATAATTTGTTTGAAAACAATGGGTGAATCCTTATCCCAAACAGTTACTGAAACAGTTACTCAACACTCGCACTGCAGGGCTGGCAGTAGAATATCCTAACGCGATGCTCCTTACAGGCGGTACGTTTGCATTTGAAGCAGACAGTGTCCACTTTTCTTCTTTTTGTGCCCGTGCACAGAACACACAAGCGCCGACCGGGCTGCCTCCTCTTCGGCTCGCTGTTCCTCTGGCTGGCCGTGTTGGAGGCTGCTAGCTGGCTGCTAGAGGCAGATGATGTGCTCTGCCTGGTTCTCTGCCTGCCTCTCCCGGATGCTGCTGGCTGACTGTTACTCTGGCCAGCCCCACGAAGGGCAACCACCACCTCAGCCAAGCCCGGATCACGTGGGAGCCTCTGCCTTCTTGCCAAGTGGGGTGAAATCAACGCCATCCCAAGCTCTTGAAGGAAGAGCCTGCGCTTGTAGGTCACTCCTTGTTTCCAAGCAGGCTGCACCTCCCCCCACAGGACATATGCATTCAGCGCTGATATGTCCAAGATGTTGTAAAATACTGTTTTGGGCCAACGGTTGGACCTGCGGCGGCAGCTGTATGATCCAATTAGCTGGGGGGACAGAGGAAGAAGAAAACAAAAGGAATACAATAAATACATGCTCTTTCCTTTCTCAACACATCTAAATCCTATCACAATATGAATGCAAGAAACAGCCTTCTGAGTAATTTAAGTCTGCACGTACCTGATCCATGGTGTCAACTCCACCCTTGGTGGAGTTGTAATCGAGGATCATCTGGGGTTTGTGGGGGGGTTCTTCTGCTACTGCTGCCTGCCGGTGTCGAGTGCTGAGCAATATCACCAGCTTGTTCTTTTTTGCCACGTAGCTGACGGCAGTGGCAGACTTGGTGAAACCGAAGATGGAGGAATGGATGTTCCTCGGGCGGAGCTGCTTCAGGGCTGGGGGGAGCTCAGGTTTATTTCTCCGCATGGTACCAAGGAGAGTGATACCCCGCCGGAGGAGGGCTTCTGCCAGCGCAAAGCTTGTAAAAAAGTTATCACAGGTTACACTGTGACCTCTAGACAGTTTCTCCACAAGGTCCAGCACCACCCGCTGGCCTTGGGCCCTCTCTGGCTTGTCTCCTGTCTTCCCCAGATATGGCTGGATCTGCCACGCATAGAAAGTGACTGAGTCACACAACAGCCACATCTTTAGTCCATATCTAGATACATTGAAAGATAGACAGACAAATGGAGAAATTCTTGTATTACCTCAAGCTTTTTACAGACAGCCTATGCGGTGTGTATTTTAATGCTATTTATTGTAATGTTTTTATTTATTTATTGTAATGCTATGTAGGCTATCAGAATGTTATTGTTATTTATTGCAATGCAATAAAAACACAAAACAATACATTTTCTACAACACCTTTAGCTGACACAATCTAATTTCATTGTTACTGTAAAAGTGTGGTTTACGACAAATACAGAATCTGGAATCATGATTCCTAAAAGAAGAGTAATTGTAGATCATGTTATCACATGCAACAGGCTTCTTACATAATGTGATAATTACTTTCCTTGCCACATAAGCTACAATAGGCTACAAGTAGGGTATAATAATTATTATTAGGGACCGAGCCTGTGAAACAGGACGAGGTCCCTATTGTTTTTGTTATTTGGGGATCTTTGACGTTGATTTTAACCCCCTGAACTTATACGAAAACTCAATTTTTTTTGACAGAGTTATCACACCTGGTGAAAAATTATTTATTCTATGCGACACGTGTCTCACCTATAGGTGGCGCTATTTAAAAAAAAACACAGTAATTAGTGTTTATTACCTGCCTGGCTTTTGGGGCATGTACACCCGGAAGGAACAACGACCTTTGAAACGGACGAGTTGCTCATCCACAGTCAAATTCCGTCCTGGAACCCACATGCGAGGCAGCTGGTCAGACCACTTTTCGAAGACTTCGGCTATTGGGCAAAACACTCCCTGCTTACGGCGGCGGCGAGTGCGGGTATCCCGGTCATCAAACCGAAGCCTCCCAGAGATTTCCTCGAACCTGTCCCGGCTCATCGCGGCAGCAAAGACGGGACGGCCAGTTTGTGCGTCCCACATGCTTCGTGTCGCCTCCCCCCGGGAGCGGTACACGCCGGCGAGAAGAAGAAGCCCCAGGAAGGCCATTAGCTCCGGTACGTCGACCTCCTTCCAGCCTCGGTAGCCTGGTTTGCGACGCCCCTCCAGATTTGTGGACTCCAGGACTAGTTGTATGATTTCCTCCGTGATAAAAAGGCCAAAGCAGCTGGGGATGTCGGAGATTCGGTTGATGGCAAAAGTTGTTATCCCTGACTTGGGGATCCTCTTCGGGACATGTGGCAGCATCAAAGTGTTGTTGGGGTACCAGGTAATGATTTCCTGCGGAGCCCCACCTGCACGCCGCGCGCCTTTCTTCCCCTCCCAGCGGGGCCCAGGTTGGTCATCCTCCGGCTCGCTGCTGCTGGAGCTGCTTTCCACCTCAAGTTGGAGTGATGACGCCCGGTCCTCATCTTCTGCCTCTGCCAGCGAGTCCGAGTCGCTGCTCGGTGAATCATCGGCTGAAGACCCGGGGATTTCTTCTTCTCCTTTGTCCGGGGTGGTTGTGGAGGAGGAGGAAGAGGAGGACGAGGAGGGAGAGGAGTGCTGATTACCGGCGGTGTCTGAGCGGCGAAGAGGCCGCCGCTGGCCGGGGGCAGCAGCTACGGCTTCACGTTGACGCTCCAACTTCTCCTGCCGCAACAAGTAGTCAAGCGCCTGCGATGGATCCATGTTTCTCTTAGAGAGCCTTCGTCTATCCATCTTGGAATGTAAGCCTACAACCTTGATGATGAGCGGGGACTACACCAGACTATTTTGGCTAAATCTGTAGGCTACCTGTAAACATGGCACGGTTTGTTTATTTCGTCCCCCGGCTTTGAGCTTTGTTGTGCCGCCCGCATTGTCCTTTCATACCGCCGCTGTTACAGGGGACTCAGCGAGTCCTCAACAGGGTGAAAGGTATTTTTAACTTAAATCCAACACTACAAAAAAAGTAAAAATGCATAAAAACTGATATTCCCCATAAACATTGCCTGACCTCTGACAGTTGTAATCATTAAAAAAAAATCCCTCTCTAAGGAGAGAATATTTCATTTTTGGGCTGTTTTTTTGTATAAGAATGAGTGGTACATCACAGAAACTGGCCTGTAAAGGGTTAATTAACTAATTTCATTGTTTGAATTTTAACAGTCATGGTGAGAGAGAAGTTAAATAACATAACAAAAAATATATCTTAAAAGATAAAACCATTAAAAAGTTATGACTTCTACCATCACAAGGACTCAATGAGTCCTTACTGGGTGAGAGCTATAAATGTAATTACACATTGAAAAAAAAATCTTTTATACATTTTTTTATTTTTATTTCAACATTAACAAATAAAGGCAAAACATCCGCAAAGCATTTTGCAATAGCATGATTGCAGCCAAAATGCTGCTCAATAAAGGAACAGGCGAGGACTCATTGAGTCCTTGCTGGGTGTAAGGGTTAATAAAGCTTCCTGCGACCAATGAGGAAAGAAGAGCTGTGGGTGATGGTTTTGCTAGGCTTGCCCACCATCCTGCTTTTGCAAGGGTCTTAGGAGCAATAGATGGCTGCCTGCCATATTAGAATCAACGCACCAAAAGTAGATGCAACATGCTACTTTAATCGCAAATTATTTTATTCAGTGGTGCTACAGTCTATTTGCGACGACACTGGACGATTCATAGATGTGTTCTGTGGCTACCCTGGGTCAGCACATGACGCAAGGATCCTGCGGTGTAGCCCTATTTTCCGCCACGCTGTTTTCCCCCCAAATGACTTTTTCTTGTTGGGTGATGGAGGCTATCCCTGCATCGAAAATCCAATAGCCATCATCACACCATACAGAGAGCCTGTTCGGGAACCTGTGTGGTGGAATGTGGAATGTGGTAGAAAGGGCATTTGGTCAAATGAAATGTAGATGGAGGGCCATATTTATGCAAACACTGCCACTGGATAACATCATTGTTCCAAGTGTTGTCACTGCTTGTGCGCTATTGCACAATATCTGGTGTTGGAGATGTTGGAGAGGAGCTGAGGGAACCTCAAGAACAGCGGAGAAACATGGTGGAGGGAGGGGCATCTGCTAGGAGGGACGAACTGGCAGCATTAATTTTTGCTCCTGATGCCTTACAAGATCATGATTACTGACCACAATTACTTTTACCGCGGTACTCGAGGGTGCATGGGAGTTCGCCCAACCAGTCTACATGTGCTTTGTGGACTTGGAGAAGGCGTTCGACCGTGTCCCTCGGGAAGCCCTGTGGGGGGTGCTCCGGGAGTATGGGGTACCGGGCCCGCTGTTACGGGCCATCGGGTCCCTGTACTCCCGGTGCCAGAGCTTGGTCCGCATTGCCGGCAGTAAGTCGAGCCTGTTTCCGGTGAGAGTTGGCCTCCGCCAGGGCTGCCCTTTGTCACCGATTCTGTTCACAACTTTTATGGACAGAATTTCTAGGCGCAGCCAGGGCGTTGAGGGGTTACGGTTTGGTGGCCTCAGGATTGTGACACTGCTTTTCGCAGATGATCTTGTCCTGTTGGCTTCATCGGGCCGTGACCTTCAGCTCTCACTGGAGCGGTTCGCAGCCGAATGTGAAGCGGTTGGGATGAGGATCAGCACCTCCAAATCCGAGGCCATGGTTCTCGGCCGGAAAAGGGTGGAGTGCACTCTTCGGGTCGGGGAGGAGATTCTGCCTCAAGTGGAGGAGTTCAAGTATCTTGGGGTCTTGTTCACGAGTGAGGGGAGGATGGAGCGGGAGATTGACCGACGGATCGGTGCGGCGTCGGCAGTGATGCGGGCTCTGCACCGGTCCGTCATGGTGAAGAAGGAGCTGAGCCTAAAGGCGAAGCTCTCGATTTACCAGTCAATCTACGTTCCTACCCTCACCTATGGTCACAAGCTGTGGGTAGTGACCGAAAGAACGAGATCGCGAATACAAGCGGCCGAAATGAGTTTCCTCCGCAGGGTGTCCGGGCTCTCCCTTAGAGATAGGGTGAGAAGCTCGGTCATCCGGGAGGGGCTCAGAGTAGAACCGCTGCTCCTCCGCATCGAGAGGAGCCAGTTGCGGTGGCTCGGGCATCTAGTGAGGATGCCTCCTGGACGCCTCCCTGGGGAGGTGTTCCGGGCACGTCCCTCCGGGAGGAGGCCCCGGGGAAGACCCAGGACACGCTGGAGGGACTATGTCTCTCGGCTGGCCTGGGAACGCCTCGGGATCCCCCCGGAAGAGCTGGACGAAGTGGCTGGGGAGAGGGAAGTCTGGGCTTCTCTCCTCAGGCTGCTGCCCCCGCGACCCGACCCCGGATAAGCGGAGGATATGGATGGGATGGATGGATGGAATTACTTTTACGTTCTGTTTTCTCTTTGTTAGTGTTTTATAATAATATTCTATTTATTCTAAATATCTATGATAATAAAATTTCTATTTAGTCTAAAACTTTTGCCTTGTCTTAAATTGTCATAAAATGCAAAAAGACAAATGTCCACACAGTTTAAATGTTAGATATAATGCCATGTTTCGATTTAAATAAATAGGTGAACAATAAGAACAATATGAAAAACAATAAATAGCTCAAAAATAAATAATAAGTCATTTGTTCAAAAATGCAGAGAAGAGCCCCAGAAATCTCTCGTTGAACTCCTCTGCCTTTCCATCCCTTTCAGGGTCTTTTTCGGCCTCCTGTCGCAGGAAATCCAACATTTCGGTGGCAGGCCGCTTTCTTTTTAGTTTGCTACTTGGGGGAATTACAACTGAGGTGGTGGGGGAGGAGGTTTCCTCTCTGCTGCTGCTGGTGGAGGTGGATGGAGAGGTGGTAGGGCAGGAGCAGAAGAGGTTGATGCTTCAGTAGAGGTGGATGGGGTAGTGGAAGGACTAGGGGTGGATGGGGTAGATGGGGTAGTGGAAGGGTCAGAGGTGTTGGGCCTCTCCTCAAATTCAAGAGAGGCCACCAAGACAGGGGGTGTTATAGAGGCCTTCTGTCCAATGGCCTCATCCATCGCGAAATAAAATGGCCAAGTTTTTGGGGTCCCCTCAGCCGTACCAGATCCCGTGGGGGGATACTTCAATTCCTACAAGACAGGGCACACTTTAGACATTGAATCTACTAACAACATGTTTTCAAACAGAGAAATAAGATATTATTATCTTATGTATTGCCTAAATGTAATATGTATTCATTGTAATATATTGCTGTGTTGATATAAGATTCAGAATATCTCACCTTGTACTTTTTTTTCAGATTCTCCCGTTTGCGGGAGGCCTGTAAGCCGGTCACCATGGCGTCCAGCCCCATTTCTTTTAAGAGATGTCAACAAAATAAATCAAAATGTTACTGCTGTCTACTACATGTAATGAAGGGTTGTTTGAGACAAATAATAATAATAATAATAATAATTCATTATATTTATACAGTACTTTTCAAGGACCCAAAGACGCTTACATGGAAGAGAGAAAAGAAGAAAAAGAAGAAAAAGAACATAATAGAGACATACTGGGGGGAGGAGGTAGGGACAACAGTGATTGACATGGAGGAATGAAGCACAGGGGGGAGGGACAGGACACCGGTTATGGGTAGGGGAGGTCGAAGGCTTGGGAGAAGAGGTAGGTTTTTAAATGGGACTTGAATGTGGTGAGTGAGGGGGAGTCGCGGACTGGTTGGGGGAGAGAGTTCCAGAGCCGGGGTGCAGAGCGGGAGAAGGATCTGTCCCCAAAGGACTTAAGTTTGGACCTGGGTGTGATCAGGGAGAGACTGGAGGAGGATCGGAGGGCACGGGTGGGGCGGTGGGGGGTGAGGAGGTCAGACAGGTACGGGGGGGCCAGGTGATGGAGGGCTTTGAAGGTGAGAAGTGTTTTGAAGATGATGCGCTGTTTGATGGGGAGCCAGTGGAGAGAGTGGAGAACTGGGGTGATGTGCTGGTGGGACCGGGTGTGGGTAAGGAGGCGGGCGGCAGAGTTCTGGACCAGTTGGAGTCTATGGAGGGAATGGCATTATGTAGGCGTCTCAACATTCTGAATGACATTAGGCCTACCACATTTTAATAACTTACATCCATCCACTTTTCGCTGCATTTCTTTTTCCGGTAAACAGGGTTGCCCGTAGTCCTCTTAATTGTATGAATTTGTGACCCTGAAATGATGGAATTAAAAGTTAACGTTAGCCTATAACATTAACAAGTTAACTGTAGCCTAGTGTGTTACGATAAGTTGCCATAGTTTCAGTTAACGTTAAGGTTAACTTTGATATTGAACGAGATAAACCGTTTGCTGAATAGTATTTGCTAAGCATGCCACAATTACATTTGTTTTTAATATGTATTCATTGTAATATATTGTAAGATTCACATGATATTTTTTTCAGAGAAAGTTTTTTTGGGGGACTTGAACGTTTCGTTCACGTCAGTTAACGTTAACGTTATCAATACTGCTAACTAGTTTTTATCACTAACATAACTAAACAGAACAGCGAGGCAAACTTGCCATTTGTTCAGACAATACTGGATCTCATTTTGGATTAAATATTAAACAGTAATGTAAAAAAAACTTACAGATGTAAATGAACTCCTTTCCCTCCATCGTAGCGGCTGCTGCTCGAGCCAAACACCCCTGGCCCAGTTGACAGCAGCCAGCTGATTGACACCAGAGAGATGGAATAAACAGAGTGGCGACACTTATAGACCTCCGTTGTAAAAAATGCCGGCGCTTTATCCCGCCTACTTCCGGGGTATGGAGCTCGGAATAGTTCCAAACACTGTCATTTGAGCGTTGGATCTCTTTAACTTACATTGCTGCGCATCGATTAGTTCCAGAGGTAAGTTGCTGAAATATCGACCTCTTTTCAATTATCAACCATCTATATTGTATCAGAGGCCCTTTGTGATGCTTATACTGGTCTTCATTTGTTTATGCACAGCGTAATTATCTATATTTTATCGTGGTTGTTAAAACCAATTTTCAAGCATTGCCTGCTAGCTAGTTAGCAAATTAATCCTTTTCTGTTTTACCAGAGCCCTCTCTGCTCTCCTTCTGAGTAATTTCTCCATTCTGAGCTGCCTCATTAGACCCTCCACCTGAGCCCGGTCACAACTGGCCCTTGGCAGTCTGGTTCCTGGAGCACCTGACCCTGGCAAACTGGCCTCTTCAATGATGACCCCTGACTGACTGGTCCCTGGCAGTCTGCTGACATCTCTTTCACTCTCTCTGTCTGTTATGTCCCTTTCATTCTCTTGGATCTCCACCTCAATTTCTCCCTCAATCTCTGTAACAATAACAAGGTATTCTTGCTGTTATATGTGTATGCTGCCTTTAGATTAGCACTTATTGTAATTTAAGGGTACACTACACTCCTATAGTGACATTCATCTAAGTTAATCTATTGGCAATGGTAAAGTACAAATAAATCTGAAGATTATCTACATGTGGTATATGAATCTTGAGGAAATCCTTGAACTCTGGTTGTTTTTAAGCTGTATACTAATCTGAAGGTAGCATTAGGAGTGTAGTCTATCCTTGAATTATATAACATGGGAAACATTGTTAGCTGCATATATCATACCAATGTTTGATGTGCCATAATAGGTGTGGTCATCATTCCTGCCATTAACCACTGGAGGCCTACTCCTTGATGTGGCTTTCCTCCTTTTTGGCTTAAGTCGATGTACAAATAACGCTGGCAAAGCATCTGGCCTCAACCTCAGATTTCCTGCTGGCAATAAATTGGTCATCTTCAAAGTGTACCTGTAGGTAGGCTTGTAAAATCAGTTTCCACTGCACACTTCAAATGTCACTGAAGAGTCAAAATTCTCTGCACTTTTGAGATATGATGCCCTTTAAAATGTTTACAAGTCATGTCACTTCTGTGAACATTATTTACATGACAGAGTTTTCTGCTGTTGTTGTCCTCTGTCAGACACAGGTTTTTTCTGTTGACCATTGCCATCCATCTCTTTCTTCGCTCAAGGTTCTTGGGGAAGCCATACATACAGCCCTTCTCAGACCGATTGGAGCATCCAAACGCTGCACATCCAACCATGGTATGACCACTGATCTATTAAAATGTTGGTTGTAAACAATAGCCATCAGAACTCAGACATCATTGAAAATCACAGAAAGCGGGCGACAACCACTAATGTCCCTCTGACTTGGATTAGGTAACAGGTCAGAGTACATGACCAAACCAGGATCCTCCTCTCTCACTCTTCATTGTGTTTTGTGTTCGCTCAGGGCTTTTATAATAACTGTTGTGGTAATGACACAATGTACGGTATGTTAGTGATGTTAGAATATGTTGTGATTGGGTTGTCGAAAGTATATAGCGCTACCTGCTGTGTCCTCTGTTGAGTCTGCTTTCAACTGTATTCTCTCCCCTTATTCACCACTGTCCCTATTCTTACTCTGCTTTTTAGGGCCCAGGAAATACTATGAGAAGGAGGATGTCCCTTTCACCAAGGAACCTTTGTTTTTTTTCTCTCAAATTTTCACACAAGCAAGCACACATTCTTGTTGTCTGTTTATTGTTTAATAAAAAATATTTTATTTGAAAACCTTCATTTTTATCAGCGATCCTTACATTGATGTCTCAATAGCTTTAACAGGAGTTACAAGTGTTTTGTTATTTACATACTATAATATAAACAATAATCTATACAGCTATACAAGAAATAAACAATTCCTATGAATGTGCAATAACAGAACCAACATATACATATGGATGTGAAATAGTAGTTATTAAATAATAGTTAATTGCTTAAGTTACTTGGGTTGAGTTAATGCTACCCTGACTCTTACTCTGTGCACTAACTCAGAGCCATAGTGAAAAATCTTAATAGTTCTGCACTTATCTATAGACCCAAACATACACACATAAATGAGTTTTTATTCTGTAATAGTTTTGATAATATGTGTATGGCTTAATGTAACTGGTTTGTCCAGGTTAGTGCACTGATAGCTGATTTACTTAGCTATGAATCAAAGCTGGGCTAATATCAGAAGCTCTAGGTACGACTACGGAGCCTAAAATAATGAGAGGTCAGCAGAGAACAGACAACACAAAGCGGGTGTGTTTGAAAGATGTATTGAACACAGTAATTCACATTCCCTACCTATCTAAGCCGGCTTCCTGAGTGCACAGGCGCACATAAAAGGGACCCAAAATAAATAATTTCAAAATGAAAGGACTCTTCTTAGAGTTAGAGGAAGTACAATTGGTTCGTTGTTTCTGGTTCTTAGTGTGTGTGTTTCTTGGATGTTCTTCTACTACCCGGGTAGGTTTACGTGTGATCTTATCTGTATCTCAAATGAAGGAGAGTAATGATGATGGTTCCAAAGACGCCACGGCTGGCCACACCAGGCTCTTGGTCCGTTCACTTTCGACTTCTGCGGTTGGCTCGCCACTGACCGCTAGGGTCAGGTTCAGATGATCTCTCTCTCTCATCAAAAAACCAATCGGAGGTATCTTGAGGAGCTCGCAAATTCATGCGGCTCAACTCTCTCTCACAGCTTTCAACCGGTTTGTCTCAGTAGGATGATTGTGTGCTCTCGGCAATGTCTCGGTCCAAAGAGAATGATTACAGGCTGAAAATTTCCGTTACAGCGCACGCGCCACCCACTGGCGGGACAGGGAATTGCAGTACCTCCCAACAACAAGCTCTGTAACCTGATGTGGGTTACACTCTCCCCTCCAAACTCATGCACGTCCCTGTGCATGGCAATGTTCAGATGGTTACTATTTGAGGGGACAGGGCAGAGGAATGAGCTGGCACTTGACTCTCGCTTATGATGTCGTTCCAAACAGTATTCAGCCCTTGGAAAAAAGACTTCACCACTGTGACTAAGGGGTTTCCCAGTTCGGTATAGTCAAGCCGCCTAGGTGGCTGACGATTCCTCTCAGACCTCCTAATGGGGTCATCAATGTCCGCTTGCTCCTCCGTCTCCTTAATCTCCTCTTCTCCTTCATTTTCAGGGACATTTGTCTCATCACATTCTGTCATGTCGGACAGGAATGTAAGTTGTTCAGGATTGTCCTCATCTGACAAGTCCTTCACAAGGCTGTCGTTGTCAGGTAAGTTTGTCTCTCTTTCCGCAGGTTCAGTTCCAGGTAGGTTTTCCTTTTCCACAGGTTCATTTTCAGGTAGGTTCAGGTTCAGTGTCACTTGGTCGACTGGGGTAACATCAGGTAGGCTATTCGCACTAGCTGGAACATCATCAGTCACCTTGTTGAGGTTCGTCGTCAGATTCTCTTTAGAATGGCTTGGACCATGGTGTCTTGGAACATCTCGCAAGACAATACATCTGGTTACCTCTGGGACTGGTTCTTTTTGAGACCAGGTAACAGGAATGATATCATCCTCGTCTGAGGATTGATCAACTCCTCTTGGGTCATTGCGAGTGTTCTGGCGTGTCTTGCGGCGCTCGGGTGGTTTGGGTTGTGCACACTCTTCTGTTGTTACAGAGAGGAACCCACATGGGAGCAAGAGGTCTCGATGCAGCGTGCGCCAGGGGCCTTCTCCGGTCTCTGGTTTGACTGTGTAGACGGGGAGGTCTCCAGCTTTCTTCACTACCACATGAACAATGGACTCCCATTTATCAGCGAGCTTGTGCTTTCCACGAATACGTACGTTCCTGACAAGTACTCTGTCTCCAATGTCCAAAGCAGAAGGAGTCACACGCTTGTCAAACCTTGTTTTGTTCTTTTCAGCTACCTTGGCAGCACTCCTTGTAGCTATTTTGTAGCTCTCCTCAAGGTGGGATCTGAGGTGCTTTACATACTGCGAGTGTGACTTCTGTTGCCCTTCTTTGACAGGTAAGCCAAATGCAAGGTCGACCGGCAGGCGTGGCTGGCGTCCGAACATTAGCTCATACGGTGTGAACCCAGTCACTTCACTTCTGGTACAATTGTACGCGTGGACCAAAGGCTTCACGAAGTCCTTCCAGTGTGACTTCTGGTTTTCCAGAGTGCCAAGCATGCCCAACAGAGTGCGGTTAAAACGTTCCACCGGGTTGCCCCTTGGGTGGTACGGGGTCGTTCGAATTTTCTGTATGCCTGCAACTTCACACAGTTCTTTGATCAGCCGCGACTCGAAATCAGGACCTTGGTCGCTATGCAGTTTCTCTGGAATACCATAATGGACGATGAAATTGTCCCATAAGCACTTTGCAACCGTTCGAGCCTTTTGGTTTGGTGTTGGGATAGCCACTGCGTATTTTGTGAAGTGATCTGTGATCACGAGAATGTCCTTCGTGTTACTTCTGTCCGGTTCAATGGACAAGAAGTCCATACAGACCAGTTCAAGTGGTCGTGTTGTCATGATGTTCACCAAAGGTGCGGCCCTCTCAGGTAAAGTTTTCCTAAGCACACACCTGTTACATGTCTTGACTTTCTTCTCAATGTCAGAGGCCATCCTCGGCCAGTAAAATCTGGCTCTGACCAAGTCCAGCGTGCGGTCTCTTCCCATATGGCCCATGTTGTCATGCAGGCTCGTTAAGACCGACTAGCTGGTACTGTGTGTTGCCTTCTTCTTGGCGTGTTCTATAGAGGATGCCATTTCGCAGTTCGAGCCTATTCAACTCTCTTAACAACAGAGGTAGGTCTGGGACCTCAGTTCTCACAGCAGGCGGTGGTTTCTCGCCACGCTCAATCTGGGAGATGACATGTTTAATGCACTGGTCAGCCCCCTGTTTGTCTCTGAGATCTGCCTCTGATAGGTGCGGAACGATGGGAAGTCCTCCAAGCTCATCTTCCTGCTCAAAGCTGTCAGGTACAGCATCTCCAGAGATGGCAAGGCTCTCGACGAGGGAGATACTTCCATCACTGCCCATTCCATCATTGGCACAATAGACAAGTTGTCTCTCACAGATGGCATGAACGACCCCATGGTCCACGGCCTCAAGGTTATCTGGATCCGATAGATGATGTTGTGTGAACTGGCGGATCCTGTCCCACTCTTTTTGAGATGCGGGGTCATCACGCAGGTTGCCATGGGGACGTCGCGATAGTGCATCAGCATCTCCATTCTGCCTCCCGGGGCGGAACTGGAGCTTAAAGGAGAAGGTAGAGAGAGCCGCTAACCACCGGTAGCTGGTTGCGTCGAGCTTGGCTGAGGTAAGTTTGTAGGTGAGAGGGTTGCTGTCGGTGACTACTGTGAACTGGTTGCCATAGAGGTAGTCACCGAACTTCTCTGTTACAGACCATTTCAGCGCTAAAAACTCGAGCTTGTGAGCTGGATAGCGGGACTCACTATGCGATGACCCTCTGCTTGCGTAGGCAATGACGCGCAGCTGTCCCTCCTGCTCCTGATATAAGGCCGCTCCGAGGCCGGTGGAACATGCATCCGTGTGAAGGATGTAAGGCAGTGCAGGATTTGCGAAAGCCAGGACTGGGGACGTTGTCAACTTGTCTATGATCATCTCAAACGCCTGTTGACAGGCGGGAGTCCAACGGTTCAGAAATGGCTTTTTGGGGTGATGGTATTGTCCACTCCTTTCCTTGGACTTTGGGTGTTTCCCTGGTGGTGGATAGCCAGATGTTAGGTCGTTCAGGGGTTTCATTATACTTGAATAGCCTTTAATGAACTTCCTATAATACCCACAGAATCCGAGGAAGGCTTTCAACTCTTTTAGATGCTGAGGGACTGGCCAAGTCTTTAGCGCTGCAATCTTTTCCGGATCGGTCTCCACTCCCCGCTCCGAGACCACATGTCCCAAGTACCGGACTGAGGACTGAAAGAATTTACATTTCTCTGGAGACAGCTTTAGTCCATACTCCTTCAAGCGGTTGAGAACCTTGGTGAGTCTGGCTTTGTGATCTTCTAAGGTCTTCGAGAAGACTATCAAGTCATCCAGGAAAACGACAACTTCCTTCAAGTTCACGTCTCCCATGCACTTTTCCATCAGTCTCTGGAAGGTACTTGGGGCGTTTGTCACTCCCTGAGGCATGCGATTAAACTCCCAGAAACCAAGTGGGCATACGAAGGCGGTCTTTGGCTTGTCAGCCTCGTCAACTTTGATCTGATAATAGCCAGACTTCAGATCGAGGAAGCTGAACCACTTGGAACCGGAGAGTGCTGTGAAGGTGTCGTCCATCCTCGGGAGTGCATAGGCATCTTTCACCGTCTGCAAGTTCAGTTTCCTGTAGTCAATACAGAGGCGTACTTGGCCATTCTTCTTCCTGACTACAACGATTGGGGAGGAAAATGGAGACTCACTTTCACGGATCACACCAGTGTCAAGAAGCTCTTGAAGATGTTGACGAACAGCTGCTACGTCATGTGGGTGTATCGGCCGAGCTCTGAGTTTGAATGGTGTCTCATCAGACAGTTTGATGCGATGCTTGACTTTGTCTGTCCTTCCAAAGTCAGTGTCGTTAAGGGCAAAGACCTCAGGCATGCTGCTCAGTTTTTGAGTGATTCTGTCTTTCCATTCTGGAGGGACTGGGGACTCACCAAAGTCGAAGGCTAGGTCAGCTGCCTTGGAGTGTTCTGATTCAGATGGCTTGGTCACGTCCTGTTTGTGGGACAGAATGGACTGAATTGCACTGAGCTCTGCAATCACAGTCTTGGCTGGGATAGTAATGTCATGATCTGACTCATTGGAGATGACAACTGGTAGTTTGCCTGGCTGCCTGCTTGGTAGATCAACGAGACAGGGCTTTATTAGCAGTCCTCCAGGGAGAGAAGACAATGAAGGGTGCTCCACGATGACAGACCTCTCAGTATGGAACTCCTTGACTGACACCATTTCCTCCAGAACGACTGTTTCTCCAGCTGGAATAACTTTTCTGTCTCTGCCTTGCATCCTCACCAGTCCGACGTTACTGTCATGGCTTTGTTCCTGTCGCAGTTGAAGTACCTTCAGCACCGCCCTGTAGCCATTCAGGACAGAATGGTGGTTTGCTGAGCTTTCCTCCCCGCATATCTCATACGCTACATCGAGTGTGTTTGTACCTAGTATGTGGTACCCTGAAGTGCCACTGTCTGGAACAACCAAGGCCAACGTTGGGACTTCGTATTCAACTCCAAGGAACTGTTTTGGGAAAGTGATGGCCCCTTCAACTTCCAGAAGGTTATAGAGTGGTTCGATCGTTTGCTCAGGTAAGTATTGGTCGTGGAAGGACTTGGTGACTGTGGTTACTTGCGAACCTGTGTCAAGGAGACAGCTGAACTGCTTGCCATGAATTGTGACTTGACCTGTACTGTTCATGCCAATCAGTTTTTTCGGGATTTTGAAGGGGTGTTTGCTGACACTGGATTGGTTCAAGGCAGCACAGAACTTGGCCTTGAAATAATTTCCATCTTTAGCAGGGCGTTGGTGAACTGCTCCAGTCTCAGTTTGCCCTGCAACTGAAACTCCATCTAAAAATCCGTATTGTCTGGTGAGTGTTCTTTGGCCTCCCAGAGGCGCTGCTTTTCTCTTAACTGATCTCTCTTTTCGTTGACAAGAGTAGGGCAATGTGACCGTCCTCGCCGCACTTGAAACAGTACCAAGGTCTCGGCTGGGTGCTTGTCTTTGAGTTGGTAGGCTTCCAGCTTGATGCTCTGGGGTCAAGCCTAGATGGCGCTGGTCTGCTTGGTTGTTGCTCAGAGCTCACCCCGGGTTTCGGGGACTTTTTGGTTTTCTTAGACATGAGCGTGGTGAGTTGGCTCTGCAGAGACGCCACCTGCTGTTTAAGCTCTGGCAAGTGTGTACACTACTAAAGTTGGCTGCAGTGTTACCAAAACTTACCTTGATGAAATAAAAAAGTTAGCGAAACTGAGTGGACATGATGTCAGAGATCAGTGAGACAATCGAGGCTGATGGCAGTGGTGATAATGAATCTGGAGCCAAACAGCTCAACACATCTCTTGACACAGTTGAACCCTCACACCCCCAGGTGCTCCCAGGTTCTCCTCAGGTAAGGTTCGTTCACAGTGGTGCTGAGCCATGCCCACCAGCTGATGTGAGGCGGAGTGTGGACAGCCGTGGCGTCTTTGGAACCATCATCATTACTCTCCTTCATTTGAGATACAGATAAGATCACACGTAAACCTAACCGGGTAGTAGAAGAACATCCAAGAAACACACACACTAAGAACTAGAGACAACGAACCAACTGTACTTCCTCTAACTCTAAGAAGAGTCCTTTTATTTTGAAATTATTTATTTTGGGTCCCTTTTATGTGCGCCTGTGCACTCAGGAAGCCGGCTTAGATAGGTAGGGAATGTGAATTACTGTGTTCAATACATCTTTCAAACAAACCCGCTTTGTGTTGTCTGTTCTCTGCTGACCTCTCATTATTTTAGGCTCCGTAGTCATACCTAGAGCTTCTGATATTAGCCCAGCTTTGATTCATAGCTAAGTAAATCAGCTATCAGTGCACTAACCTGGACAAACCGGTTACAAGTGGCGAGCCAGCCAGGAGCGGGACAGGGAATTGCAGTACCTCCCAACAACAAGCTTTGTAACCTGATGTGGGTTACATTAATCTCAAAATTATATTCTTAGTCTTAACATCATCATGTTTCACGTTGTGGTCCTAGGGTGGCAACTTTCATCAGAAGAAGTGAGCTAGCTGATGGGTGAATGCTGGACGGACCGCGGCAGACCTCTTAGCGCTACCACAGCTCTCATCACAGGCCTCCCCAAAGACAGGGACAGACGAAGAGCATGGGTGGCTAAAGTCGGAAGGAGCAATTTAGCCATGACAGACAAAGACTGTAACAACAAAAAAATATGTGAGGTATTCACATTCATTAGATTAGATTAGATTCAACTTTATTGTCATTGTGCAGAGTACAAGTACAGGGACAACGAAATGCATTCAAACAATGGTTTGAATGCATTTCGACACAGGTATAATGTATATGAACTCATGATAACTATACCATATTTCTTGTTTAAGTGACCAGGCGCGTAGAATACGGTGGGGACGGTGGGGACGCGTACCTACCAGTTTTCGTCATGAGTCATTTTGTACCCACCACTTTTAATGAAAGAATCCCCATGTGGGACTCCACTACGTCAGTAAATGCAGTCTGAGTTACGTCAAGCTCGACGAAGAGAGAAGAACTCCACTCTTAAGGTCCTTACACACCAGACGCGTTTTATTCGCGCGAATATTTCGCATATTACAAACCATTAATGTTGTTATGACCTCATGCACACCGAACGCGATTTTTCGCAGCGAAAACGCGACAATTTTTTTTCTCGCAACAGGGTCGATTTTTAAGCGCGATAAAACACATCATCCAATCATGTTACATGGAATTGACCCATGTCACACAATTTAGGTTATGTTACAGTACCCCGATTTACCTCACAACCAACAATGGCAGATTTACTGATTGTTTGCGTGTCCCACCACCCAATACTGTATGATAAGAGGAATAAAAACTACAAAGACAACGAAATGAAAGATAACGTGTGGCAAACGATAGCTACCCAGCTGGGCTATGAAGACAGTACGTATAATCGGTTATATACAGTATGTACATTCAGTAAACCTCAGCATCAACAGTGATAGCGAGTCGGTGAATGATAACATTGTCGTAATGCCGGCATATACAGTACGGCACATCTGTCAGCATTGACTTTCTAGAAAACATAAGCACACTACGTGTCTGTAGGGATTGGAGGAGAGAAGGGGAAAAAATGTTTCGCACATTCCATGCACAAATCTCGCATTGACGCAAAATCGCAAAATCGCATCGCTGCCAATGTGAATACTTTTGACGCGAGAAATTCGTAGGCGATTTTTTCGCAAAAACGCACCGCAATTTCGCATCGCGTCTGGTGTGTAAGGACCTTTAAGGTCCTTACACACCAGACGCGTTTTATTTGCGCGAATATTTCGCATATTACAAACCATTAATGTTGTTATTACTGCATGCACACCGAACGCGATTTTTCGCAGCGAAAATGTGACAATTTTTTTTCTCGCAACAGGGTCGATTTTTTAAGCGCGATAAAACACATCATCCAATCATGTTACATGGAATTGACCCATGTCACACAATGTAGGTTATGTCACAGTACCCCGATTTACCTCACAACCAACAATGGCAGATTTACTGATTGTTTGCGTGTCCCACCCATAGACTGTGGTCCCACCACCCAATACTGTATGATAAGAGGAATAAAAAGACAACGAAATGAAAGATAACGTGTGGCAAACGATAGCTACCCAGCTGGGCTACGAAGACAGTACGTATAATCGGTTATATACAGTATGTACATTCAGTAAACCTCAGCATCAACAGTGATAGCGAGTCGGTGAATGATAACATTGTCGTAATGCCGGCATATACAGTACGGCACATCTGTCAGCATTGACTTTCTAGAAAACATAAGCACACTACGTGTCTGTAGGGATTGGAGGAGAGAAGGGGAAAAAATGTTTCGCACATTCCATGCACAAATCTCGCATTGACGCAAAATCGCAAAATCGCATCGCTGCCAATGTGAATACTTTTGACGCGAGAAATTCGTAGGCGATTTTTTCGCAAAAACGCACCGCAATTTCGCATCGCGTCTGGTGTGTAAGGACCTTTAAGGTCCTTACACACCAGACGCGTTTTATTTGCGCGAATATTTCGCATATTACAAACCATTAATGTCTTTATTACTGCATGCACACCGAACGCGATTTTTCGCAGCGAAAATGCGACAATTTTTTTTCTTGCAACAGGGTCGATTTTTTAAGCGCGATAAAACACATCATCCAATCATGTTACATGGAATTGACCCATGTCACACAATGTAGGTTATGTCACAGTACCCCGATTTACCTCACAACCAACAATGGCAGATTTACTGATTGTTTGCGTGTCCCACCCATAGACTGTGGTCCCACCACCCAATACTGTATGATAAGAGGAATAAAAAGACAACGAAATGAAAGATAACGTGTGGCAAACGATAGCTACCCAGCTGGGCTACGAAGACAGTACGTATAATCGGTTATATACAGTATGTACATTCAGTAAACCTCAGCATCAACAGTGATAGCGAGTCGGTGAATGATAACATTGTCGTAATGCCGGCATATACAGTACGGCACATCTGTCAGCATTGACTTTCTAGAAAACATAAGCACACTACGTGTCTGTAGGGATTGGAGGAGAGAAGGGGAAAAAATGTTTCGCACATTCCATGCACAAATCTCGCATTGACGCAAAATCGCAAAATCGCATCGCTGCCAATGTGAATACTTTTGACGCGAGAAATTCGTAGGCGATTTTTTCGCAAAAACGCACCGCAATTTCGCATCGCGTCTGGTGTGTAAGGACCTTTAAGGTCCTTACACACCAGACGCGTTTTATTTGCGCGAATATTTCGCATATTACAAACCATTAATGTCTTTATTACTGCATGCACACCGAACGCGATTTTTCGCAGCGAAAATGCGACAATTTTTTTTCTTGCAACAGGGTCGATTTTTTAAGCGCGATAAAACACATCATCCAATCATGTTACATGGAATTGACCCATGTCACACAATGTAGGTTATGTCACAGTACCCCGATTTACCTCACAACCAACAATGGCAGATTTACTGATTGTTTGCGTGTCCCATCCATAGACTGTGGTCCCACCACCCAATACTGTATGATAAGAGGAATAAAAAGACAACGAAATGAAACATAACGTGTGGCAAACCATAGCTACCCAGCTGGGCTACGAAGACAGTACGTATAATCGGTTATATACAGTATGTACATTCAGTAAACCTCAGCATCAACGGTGATAGCGAGTCGGTGAATGATAACAATGTCGTAATGCCGGCATATACAGTACGGCACATCTGTCAGCATTGACTTTCTAGAAAACATAAGCACACTACGTGTCTGTACTCTGTAGGGATTGGAGGAGAGAAGGGGACATTTTTTTTCGCACATTCCATGCACAAATCTCGCATTGACGCAAAATCGCATCGCTTCCAATGTGAATACTTTTGATGCGAGAAATTCGCAGGCGATTCTTTCGCAAAAACGCACCGCAATTTCGCATCGCGTCTGGTGTGTAAGGACCTTTACAAGTCGCATTAGTATGACAGGGTCACAAGCAGACTTTTCACGCGATCACGAGCGGAGTGGTAGTGGTATGGCAAGATGCCATAGTGCGTTGAGTAATGGTGCTCCCTGACTCATCCCAAAAACAACAGTCAACAAAGTGAACGTAATGAAACATTGAAATGCAACCCAACATGTCCTGAGCATTCGCCTCCAAACCCTATCTAATAGCAATAACATGTAATGACACAGAATGCCAGAATGTCGCAATGCATTCTGGGAAACACTCCCCCAACACATTACAATATCCACGATTTCCTCAGGCAAGTTGAACTGATAATACAAGAAAACACAAAAGCATTAACCTAATTTACACAAAATAGAAACAACATTTAATTTGATTTGTGTCCGATGACGAGAGAGAGACGGGGAGAGAGCTAGCACTTTGGTAGAGAGACATAGAGTAACAATAACAGAGAGCGAGCGCCGGTCTCGATAAAGCCGTTAATCAGAGAAATGAAACGTTATTTCCCGATTTTTTCACAGCGGTTACATTCAGCAGGTAGACACGGCCATGATCTGCACCTATCTGAATCACATTATCCAATGAAAAGTATTAGAGCTCTGTGCGTGAGCATAGTCACGCGTCATCGCGTCTCTGTGTGTGTGTGTGTGTGTGTGTGTGTGTGTGTGTGCGTGTGCGTGTGCGTGTGTGTGTGTGTGTCATCATCACATTTTTGTATACATTTTTATTAATTAACATGACTTGCGCGAAAGGGGGAAAAATGAATGCGCGTCATTGTACCCAGCACTTCTGAAAATGCACTTCCGAATGCGTCTCTGTACCCAGCACATTTCAAACCAAACCTACGCCCATGTAAGTGACAATATTATTTTAGTATTTAAAAATGAGCAGTGTCATGTCTTACTTGCACCAGTTTCTCAGATTGAGGAAAGAAAAGATGAGGAGAATGAGAGAAGGGAAAGTGACACAGAAGGAAGAGAGGACATGGCAGATGAGGAGAGACAGGGAGAGCTCACATCAGCCATTCAGCAGAGCAGGGAGCCACCAACCAGGGAATCCTTAGATTCTGCTCTCTTCCACTCCACAAAAGCAAATAGCAACATCACATAGACAGGTAATGGTCATCAGAATTACAACAGTACACAGTAGACACACCTAGTAACTATTTACGTGATTTGGTTGTTTGCCCTGTTATAATAGTATAATGATCTTTTGGAGGGAAAAAACAAGTTGCCCAATACACACCACAGTAATTACAGCAACATGAATTACATTAAAAAGAACAACAGTCAAGTCAGTGCAATGCGGTGGTGAGAGACATTACGAGACCGTCATTCTGCAGCCTCAATGATAGTAAATTGATGTATAACTGCAATCACACTCCCTACACATTAACCTTGCTATTAGTATAAATCGGCAGGGTTGGATTAAGTTAAGGCGTATTTAGAGAGCAGAATTTATAGTTATCAGCCTGTTGCACGGGTTGTTATGGTTATCTAGTGTGCTAGCCTACATTTTTACCTGTTACTATTCTCTAAATCCTCTAATCTAGACAGAGAAAATACGCCAACATAATTAATTACTCGTGTCAATTTAATTCCGATGCCCTACTGATATGAAAATGTCATTCTTTAAACGTTTTACCTCGGACAAGTGTTGCTCCTACCATCTCCTCCGTTGAAATACATTGAGTGACAGTTGGCTTACGCTAACTTCCGGGAACTTTTGAGGGGCCCCATGCGCCGCCATTGCTGAGAAAAAAACGAACCATTGCAGTAAACGGAGTTGACGCCACTCTCGCTCTAAAGGACTCTAGTACGGATGCGCGCTTTGTGACTGGCTCACAAAGCGCGCATCTACTCTAGCCCCGCCTATGTACAAGTAGCCTACAGATATTGGGGCATTTTGTGTATATGTCGCCAGCAGTGACCTCAGCAGTGACCTCTGCTGGTGAGATAAGAATCTAGTTTTACTTTCAGTGTCGTGGGCGGAGTGCGTCTTTCGACTGTTGACAAATGCTACGTCGATCTCAAATAAAGTAAGGTAATATAAACGGCAAATGAGTCCAATCTGATATCCTGGTTATCATATTGAAGTCGTACTGTTAGAATATTTATTTGGTTGTTGCAACGAGCAAAAACACGGTTTCCTGTGTGATTCAAAGACGGCTGAGAAGTGCCATTTTATACGCCATGGTCAACAAAGCGAGTACAGTGAACGTCTGGTGAACACAGTTGACCCTGAGGAGATACTGAAATACGACTTGTTCCATAGACAACTCCCCTGTCCTACCCTATTTTCCCAGACAAAGATTATCCGGGACTCCCGACAGCCAACAGAGACTGTGACGTTTGGATTCCACTGTCGCTGGCAACGGCCACTGGAGTTGGTCTGTTCAAAACATAGAACATAACATAAAAACATAACCTGAACATACAATGCTAAAAGGGAACAACACACAAATCATGTTAGGGGAGACCATGCACAAAACGACTTCATAGAGGGAAGTTCATTTTCCATGACACAACTCAGCCATTTTTTATGTAAACATGCAAAACAAAAGCTTATCAGCCGCGTTTGCTCTTCCTGTCTCCCTGCTTCGAGTCAACAGACTGAAGGAGGGCGGAAATCTGGATGATTTGTCATGTACTTCAATGATTTGTCATGTACTTCAACAGACCTGATTTGTCAGGTCTGTTGAATATTTAAAATGTTATTGCGCTGGTATTGTTTAACATCATTCCATTTACATTTGGGGCATTTAGCAGACGCTTTTATCCAAGGCGATTTACATTAAATTGTCGGCAGGAGGTGAAACACTTCATTGCTGTTAATACAGTAAGCAAGTCACCAGAGCAAATTTCAAGCATTTCAATTGCTAGGTTAACCATTGCTAGTATACAACATCCCAGGCTAAGTGCAAAGTGCTAAGGTACAAAGAGCAATTATAAAGTGCCAAGACATACGACATGCCAGTGCTTGAGGGTACATGTATTCATTTAGTAATTTATTTACTTTTTTGGGGGTGGGTGGGCGGCGGTAGGTAGAGGATGGATGTTATGTTCAGGTGAGCGCTGAACAAGTGAGTCTTAAAGGAAAACGCCACCGTTTGTCCATACTGAACTACGTTCTTCCCTGATCTTAGATGAATTGATACCCCGCACCCTACGCTCACACTGACGGGCGACCAAGCGTTTTGAAAAGCGTCTCGCTGCGGCCCGCGGGAAGGCGCGGCTTGACATCACGCCCCGCACACATCACGGAAAAGTGCATTCTGGGATTGAGTATAGGAATAGGTGACTTGTAATATAATTTGTATAATAGTGTAACGTCCTGAATGTGTTTGATGTGTGTAGTGTAAGTTCTTGTATAATGTGCCCATGGTGTGTTAATGCTTTGTGTGCATTGTGTTGTCTCTTGCCTATGTCCTTGCTCTCTGTTAACTGCTGACAGCGCCTGTAGAGCGATGTCAGGCGTTGCAGCGGGTTGGCAGAGTAGCCAGGGGGCGGGGACGCCTGGGTATCGGAAAAAAGTTACTAGGCGAGTTTCAGATGAGATATGCGGCTTCGTTTGCCATGCTTCAGAATGCATTCTGGGATGAAAACGTCAGAAATACCTGTGATACACTTCCGATGCGACGAGTCACCTGGCTTTCAAAACTCGCGTGGTTTCAGGAAAACAACTTCCGCCTGCTTTTTTGGGCACGTTCTCTCGAGCAAGTGCGGACATAAGACACTCCCCTCAACATCCCCTCAACTTTGCCCTGGTTGGTTGGAATACCGACATTAAAGTCCCCACGTCAGAAGTGACATAACTCCTTTCAGAGAGGCGTGCCTGGTGCCCTCTCCCAAACTATGCATATTAAAAAGAGATTAAAAAGAGACAATTTTGTGAACTTTCACTTCATCACTCATCATGCATTTTTTATTTAATTTATTTTATTTACACATTTCTCCACATAGCCAAGCCATTGTGCATGCAGAAAATTCATCACATTTGCGCCTCACCCTGCATCAATAAGGGGAGATCCAATGCCTCGAACTCGTCTGCTACGAAGAACGGAAGTTGTTGACGAGAAGTTCACCTGTGTCCGCCTTGACCAGACGGGAACTTGACGTGATTATGACAAGTTCCGCCGGATCTTCTCAAGTCTCGATGCACATTTGTTGCGATCTGAAACTCGCCTACTGTTTTGTTGTCTCTTGGGTGTTAGCGGTTTAAGGATAACACTACAGCAATTTCGGCGTCCAACTCTTTCTGCACAGGAGTGACATAAAATCGAGAAAGTAGTAAATCAATATGTGTTCGTGAACACTTGATACACCTTGATTTAACATAAAATATTTCACTACTGCACAACGAATGATTTGAGGAGTTCCCATTTATTACTTCTAATGGAACGTAAGAGTTAGGTTACAAAATCACCTGCTGGATATGGATAAACCAATAAAATCGGCGTAATCGTGTTTAATCGCAAGCAAATCCCATAATGCACTGGTACCGGTCGGGCGCAAGCAAATCCCAGAATGCACTTGTCCGTGATGTGGGCGGGGCGTGATGTCACGCCGCGCCTTCCCGCGGGCCGCAGCGAGACGTACTGGGAGAGTTTTTTCGCTCAACATTTGCATAGAATAGGACTTGTTTCTATTTTTTTGCCGCGCCATCCTCGCGTTTTGCAGCCCACACGCTTCGTTTTTTCACCCGTTTCTCCGTCGCTCACTGCCATTTGAAATGAATGGAAACGCGTCGCCAAGCCTCTGTCGAGTGAGCGTACTTTTGTGTGTGCACTCGATCGCTCTGGCGCACAGCGCTACTTCAATAGCATGTAGCTTGGCCCAGTATATTCCTTAGGATCCAAACAGGGGTGAAGTTAGAAGCAACTAGGCAGGTCCACGTTTTCCCTATTTAAATACGGTTACATCATAGACTGTATATATATATGGACAAACCCTCCGTGACGTCACCCATAGACATTCTTAACAGCGGAGATGAAGCCTAAAATTGAGCTTCTGGGCGCCGCCATCTTGGACATTTCAGTCTGTGTTCTAAGCCCGCCTACCTCCGGCCAGACCAATCAAAGCCTCGAATCCGTGATGGTCATGCCGTGATGACAGATGACAGCTGCCAATCAAGTTGACCACGCCCTTAATTATTCATAAAATAAATCCTTCTCTGTGCATTAAAATAATGGATTCTAAAAAAATTCACCCCCTCACAGTTGTCATGGACTCGAACACTACTGAGAGACACCAAAACCGTTTTTTGAACCAGGCTGTAAACATGTTTATTTTGGCTGTAAATTTGGACATTTTAACATGGGTGTCTATGGGAGTTGACTCCTTTCTGCAGCCAGCCTCAAGCGGCCAGTCGAGGAACTGCAAGTTTTTGCACTTCCACATGGGCTTCATTTTTCAGCATGGAATGTTGCCGCTTGGGTTACATGAGTAGTTACACGACCCAAGTATGGTTAAACAAAAGGAAACAAGGCAATTTTCTAAGCGGATAAAAAAGGATAACTATTATAGTTATAGTTATCCTTTTTTTAATGATAGTTATTTTTTTATCCGCTTAGAAAATTGCCTTGTTTCCTTTTGTGTAACCATACTTGGGTCGTGTATGGCGAAATAACACCTGGGAGCACTTCGACGTCGGCGCAGTAATATCATCACTCCTAAAAGATCCTCTCCCCCTCCCCCTGTTACGTCCGTCAATAGAACGTGACTTTTGACTTCTACTACTACTACAGGTAGTGCAGGCGATGGCGTGCAGGTTCGGGAGGTTTCCCGGTGGGCCGGTCCATTTTCAAATGTCTTTTGGGCCGCTTGAGTGGGAAAAATTATTTTGAGCATTAATTTATCATCTCCCAAAGTAGACGTTCTTCATTCGTCTGACATTTCAGCCCCAGCATCGCAGTATATGTAATATGGATTATACAATCTAAGGTACTTCTCCCCTCCCTAATATCTGAGTTGGTTGGGTCCATGGTTGGTCTTGTATTTAGCAGTACTGGTAACAGGTGAGAACAGAAGCGCGACCAGTGTCGTTGGTTATGGAGAGAGAACGGCCAGGAGGAGCCGAAAAGGCCAGGTGTAAAAAGAAGGGCGCTGGAAGAAGGGGATCTAATGATTAATTAGCAACGTTAATAATTTAGCTATTTGCTACGTTTGCAACATGAGCATTTAAAAGCTTAAACCAATTCATCATTAGCCTAGTTTATTTTGTTAAGCCATAAAGAATCACAAATATAATATGTGAAAATCAACATGTAAACTCCAGCATGACATGTGTAAGTTAGCCCAAGCAGTAGGATATGGTTCAAGTGACATTTTTTTCCTGGATTTTACATTTGGCAACTGCCATATTTTGATATCCAATAAAAAAGGGATAGTAAGAGTTTTTGCGCTGTTCTTTTATTAAAATTCTTCCACCACTGCAAAAAGCGGTCTGGGCCCAAAACTCCCAGGCCCCACCCCGGCCCTGATCATATTTCATATTTACATTCACATTTAGCAGAAAAGTACAGTTGTCATAAGAAGGTGAAACATTTCATTGCTGCTTATACAGAAAGAAAGTCACCAGAACAAGTTTCAAGCATTTCAATTGCTAGGTTAACCATTTACCATCTCTTGACATTTATCATATGTACTGATGTACAATATATTAAATTGTGACTAACTGTATGGACAAAACAAATGATTTGACTGGCATCATTTGACTTTCCTTTGTTTTTTGCTCCCAACCAGCCACCAGTTGGAAGCGGGTCAGGTGTGCTTTGCCCGACCTGGGAGGTGGTCCGTCTGGACCACAGCGTGACACAACTCAGTGTGTTAAACTGGTAATGGAGGCCAAACGTGAGTACGGACAAAAGAGTCATGTTAGATAGACTTTCATCAACAATGGTGGTGAAGACAACAACTCCCATGATCCCACTTTACTTCATGATGTCATCAAACTGCATCTTCTGTTATTGTTTCAGACATGCAAATCACTCACCTTTCGGCGAAATTCGCCGTTTTGAAACCAAAATAGGTGACCTACGTGAATCGTGTAGATTCGATGAGAATGATTTTTTTTTTTTTGGGGGGGGGGGGGGGGGGTAGGTTCAGGCTGTAACGGTAGACGAGACACAATCACTAGCGCTGAGACAACGAGAGAGTCTCTCAGCGGCAGTGATTGGGTCTCGTCTTCCACTCGTCACCCAGCGGTGCCTACAGAGCTAGTGAGCAGAGCTGAGCGGTGCCAATATTCCGCTCCTCTCTCAGACGGCTGTTCTCTCGGCCGCTCCTCGCTCTAAATCGCGTCCTGCCGCTCCGCTCATTTTCGCTCCCCGCTCCAATGAAAAATCATGCCGCTCCACTGAAATCGCTCCATGCTCGCTCCAATTTAAATGAGGGAGAAATAATCTACTACGAATTGCCACCTTAAACAGAAAACGTACATACTAAAGAACTAAGAGCAACGGCAATATATTTCAGTCAAAGAACATCTATTTTAAAAGATAGAAAAGTGCAACAAGAAGACACACGTTTGGATTTGGGCATGCCTCAGACTCGTGGTGTGAGCGGTATCGGAGCGACACTGGAGCGGAACAGAGCGGCAGCTCCGGCGTCTAAATAAAAAACCGCTCCACGCTCCAGCAACATTCCATCCATTCCGCTCCTCGCTCGCTCGCGCTCCGCTCCGCTCACTAGATCTGGTGTGTGTGTGTCTGTTTGTGTGCGTGCGTCCTCGTACGGGCAGTCACTTTATTATTTTGCCCCTTTCTCCTCCCCTATGGCCTGCGACCTACTGAACTCCACCTAGTCTAACTAAACTCAAATAAACTATTTATTGACTGAGACAGCCTGTATTTACATTTATTTCGATAATCTGTGGTGTAATTCAGTAGTGATTATTGTGGTTTACAGGTTACCCTTACCACATTGTGTCTCATATGCTGTAACTGTTAGACCCAGTGACAGGCTGACATGAAATGTCGTGCAAAATACTTAGGCCATAATATTTTTGACTAATAGCTGAAGTTAAGTTTCTCCAGCTCTCCCCAGGTTGGCACAAAATGCATCTGAAAATGCATCAAATTGGTGCTTTAAAATATGGAATATTCAAAATGTTCTTCCGGGGGACCATGCCCCCGGACCCCCCCTACAGGGATCATATCCTTCTCACCTTTTTCACCCCTGACCCGTTTTCATGCCTGTGTTTTCATTGAGAGACCCTAGTGGCATAAATAACATTGAATACATTTAAACCATCACAGTTTTGGAACATTTCAAGAAGGACAAATACAAAATAGAAATAGGAAACCATAGACCACATTCTTAAGATGAGAAGGTGGTGTTTAATTAACCATCACAGTTACAAGTAATGTTAGTGTTAATGTTGAATGGTTACAGTGAAGACCCTGAACCTGTCAGTGTGAGAGGACTCACCTCCTACAATAGAAAAGTGTCAAAGAATCCCCTTCTGACAGCCTCTGGGACCCGATGCTCTGCACCATCCATATCTATATGTATATCTATACGTATGCTATGTCAGAATGATAGTCACCATTCCTGGCCCATGTCCTGGATGAGTGGCAGCATTAGGTGCATTCTTTGGAGTCACTACAGCTGCCCTCATGGTATATTTTAATAGGTTCAAACTGTACATTCATTTGGATGATGGAATGCTGTTTTGCTTTTTACTCTCCCCAGATATTTCAGAACTTCAGTCCCTTTAGTGGACCTGCATGGCAATGATGATATGGCAGCCAATAAAATGAACGAAAGCATGTTGAGTCAAAACAATACACTTTATTTTTGCCTCAATCAATTCGTCTTAATTATATATATATATTTAGTTTTATTCAGTCTAAATTTAATTGTCAATGCTAGTGCATCAGCAAATTGTCGCCAGGCAGAATACAGAGTAGGAGAGGAATGTTGTCCTACCTGTCCACCAGGTAAGAGTCAAATATCTTTACAAGTTACAATTGTGTTGAATGCAGATCACAGAAAAACAATTACCTAAATTAGCTAGCTAAATAGCTTATTAATAAAAATCTTATTACATGAATCCAAATCTTTGATTTTAAGTTATAATTGCAGTGATTTGGATTAGTTGTATGTTTTTAAACACATGTTCTGTCCAACAGGAATGTATGTTGCTAAGCATTGCACAGAATACACAAGTACATCATGCAGACCTTGTAGAGAAGGTACATTCCAGAATGAATTCAACGGACGGGAACAATGCTTTTCATGTAAACATTGTGATGCAGGTATATTCTGAGTTTCACATTGTTTTGTAAACCACTTGATGATATTACAAATGTCATGGTTCAAGACCCTAGCTTGGTGATATGTACATATGTTGTAAAACCATTTCCTCCCAAACACAAGGAATGAGTAACAGGGCTTTCTTATTCTTTAGCATAGGGTACACTGAACCATCCTTTTCCAAAGGAGATGATGCCGTCCCACAATTCCTTGTGGCTGAAACATTTAAATCCACACACCATTCGTCCATTCATGGCAAAATATCTAAGATGCACTTTGTCTTCGGAACCTCATATTTCCAAGAGAACTAGAAACCACATTGTCAGGGTTTCAGGGTGGGGGAGACCCAAATGCAGAACACAGACACACTGAGTAGTGAACAGAGTTTTAATGGTATTAGAACAGAGGAGTAATGACCGATGGCTCCAGGTGGGTGAAGGTGGAGGATGGACCAAAGGCAGGCAGCAGATGAGGCAGGGAGTGGAGAAGTGGTAGGCAGGTTGCAGGCAGTTCCAGAGTGGCAGGCTGGCAGCTGGTTCTGGAAACACAGGGAAAATGTAAAGATGAACACGATGTAGCAGCTCAGTGCTTTACAGGAGATGACAACAACAAGGAAGAGAAACCAGAGTCAGAGAATGTATCTACCACTATGAATGACGGACAATCAGACAAAGTCTGGAAGCACCAAAGTACATGTATTGCAGGAGTTGATTGGTTGATGAAGACCAGGTGGACCATGTGCTGAACTCTAGAATTGGAATGAGCGACCACGCCCACCAGGACAACACAGACAGACAGGGAAACACAATAGGAAGAGGAACAGCTTCCCAGACACAGACAGGGAAAACACAATAGGAAGGCGAACAGCTGATACCCAGACACAGACAGGGACAACCCAATAGGAAGGGGAACAGCTTCCCAGACACAGACATATTCACTTGCTTTTCATATCAGGTTATTATAACCAAAGACTTCCTCAGACAGCCTTCTCCTTCTCTCAGGGTTCTCTGTAACTGTTGTGATTGACAGGTCTTGGCCTGAAGGTGAAGAAGCTGTGTACATCAACATCAGATGCTCTGTGTGAGCCCCTGGATGGATACTTCTGTATTGACTCTAACAGAGATGGATGTATGGCCGCTCAGAGACACACGGTCTGCAGTCCTGGTCAATACATCAGTCAGGGAGGTTGGTGTCAACGTTAAATTATAGCTAGAAAACCCCTCCACTGAATCTATTCAATTCATCAAGCTTCTTACGATTGAATGTATTTGTGTCTTAGTTACGATTATCTAAAACTAGTTATTGGTCATGTGTGGCAATTACTCAATAGCCAGAAACTCTGTTTCTCGGTTCTGTATTTCCTTGTTCCTGCTTAGAACTGCTGCCAAGCAACTTTGGTTGATTTCAGCTTAGTTGTAATTTTTGGTCGAAACTCACCAATGTACAACACCACATCTGACTGGTTGTGTTTCAATAATATGTTTGTTCACTCAGGGACAGCAGATAAAGACACAGAGTGCCTTCACTGTGCTGATGGAACATTCTCAGGTGGAACCTCAACATCTTGCCCGCCCCACACAGAGTAAGTGAATATGATCACAGCGTGTTAATGATACTTTTAGCATTAGGCCTGGGCAATATATCACATGTGTTGTGGTGTGGCTTTTTATTGTTGGCAGTCATTATGTTTATACTTCTATTTAATCAGAAACACAAATTACAAATTGTAATTTTAGTATCTTACAGTATATTCCAATATAGTTTGATACAGTTCATTAGAACCAGGTCAGGGTTGGATGTCTTACTTAATAACCTACCTGTAGGTTGTGGACATTGAGGATCAAACCCAGTACCATTTAGAATACCCTAGCACATCCACTACCCTGCCCCCAACCACTAAACCCCCTGAAACTGAACATGGGGTTTTGTCTTCTCATTTCAGATGTGAATCTGTGGGACTGAAACTGATACAACCAGGAAATCATTCAACTGATTCTGAGTGTGGAGAACATGATTCAAACACAGGAAAAGTAGTGGCAGGAGTATTAGTATTATTATTATTCTTATTCTTATCATCAGCAATAGGCATTGTGTTTCTGAGAAAGAAAAAGAAAAGAGGAGGTAGGCCAAAGCATTACATTCAACTCTAACATGTATCATGGTTATGATGAGTAATACTGACTGCTGTCATGTGGTTGCTGTTGTTCTAATGTATTGTTTACCACTATAAAGCACAGACAACATCAACCCTTCAAGAAGGACTGGTACGTGATATTGCTTTAGTTTGACACTGGAGTGTGTGTGAACCTATACTGACAGTGATATCTTTTGAATGATGCACCTTGTAAATAACTTATACATGTATTTAAATTTAATGAATTCATGTAATACATTTATAACAATAAAGCTGAATATTTTATTTACAGAATAAGAAAACACCAAGCAATGGTGGATCATCAGACCATCAGATAGGTGGTAAGCTCTTACTGTTCTTTTATATTTATACACACCACAGCGTTGGTGAATACTTCATTCTGATTGGTCATAATGTTCCATGAATGCATTATTTTTCAATAACGATGCACCTTAACTGCAACAGTTCCAAATCAATTTGCTACAAATCCAATAATGTGTGTTTATGCCCTTTATATGTATGAATAATTTGATACTGTGGCCCCTGCCCCTCCCCCACATGACCCTGCTGCTACTGCTGCTGACAGCCCAACAACCAGTGCCACTCCACCTCCCCCTCCTTCTCCCCCTCCTTATAGACCGCCCTCCTGCCTCTCACCAGCTCTATTCACTACCGGACACTTAACACCTACACCCTGCCCCACCCCTCCCCCCTGCTCTGCATACTGTCCTCCACTACCTGAGGACCCTATCCCTCCCCCCACTGACACCTCTACAGTGTCCTTCACGCCTGAACTGGTGAGAAGACAACTGATTAGACTCCACTCCAACAAAGCGGCGGGCCCTGATGGTGTGTTCCCCAGGGTACTGAAAGCCTGTGCCCCCCAGCTGTGTGGAGTTCTTAATCATGTCTTCAACCTGAGCCTGCACCTCCAGAAGGTCCCTCTGATGTGGAAGACGTCCTGCCTCGTTCCTGTCCCAAAGACGCTGCGCCCCAGCAGCCCTAAGGACTACAGACCGGTGGCTCTGACGTCACATATCATGAAGACCATGGAGAGGCTTGTCTTGGAGCAGCTCAGGCCAATGGTCAGACCCTTCTCGGACCAGCTGCAGTTCGCCTACCAGCCCCGCCTGGGAGTCGAGGACTGCATCATCTACCTGCTGAACAAAGCCTACTCGCATCTAGACAAGCCGGCGAGCACTGTGAGAGTCATGTTCTTTGACTTCTCCAGTGCTTTCAACACCTTACGGCCTGGTCTCCTGGGTGAGAAGATGGCGGCGATGCAGGTTGATGCCCCCTTGGTGTCCTGGATTGTTGACTACCTGATGGGCAGACCACAGTTTGTACGCCTACAGAACTGTGTATCTGACAGGGTGGTTAGCAACACCGGGGCCCCTCAGGGGACGGTCCTTTCTCCCTTCCTCTTCACCCTCTACACCTCAGACTTCAGCTATTGCACTGAGTCTTGCCACCTTCAGAAGTTTTCTGATGACTCTGCAGTAGTTGGCTGTATTGAGGGGGGTGATGAGGGTGAGTATAGGACTGTTGTGGGCAACTTTGTCTCTTGGTGTGAGCTGAACCATCTACAGCTCAATGCTACCAAGACAAAGGAGCTCATTGTGGACCTAAGGAGGGTCAAAACACCGGTGGGCCCTGTGTTCATCCAGGGGGTTCCTGTCGACATTGTTGAGGAGTACAAGTACCTGGGGGTGTACTTCAACAACAAGTTGGACTGGACCAGGAACACAGAGGCTATCTATAAGAAGGGCCAAAGCCGACTATTTTTTCTTAGGAGGCTAAGGTCCTTCAACATCTGTAGGACAATGCTGAGGATGTTCTACGAGTCTGTGGTTGCCAGTGCGATCTTCTTTGCTGTCACATGCTGGGGCAGTGGGATGAGGGTCGCGGACACCAATAGACTCAATAGACTCATCAAGAGGGCTGGTGATGTTGTGGGTGAGGAATTGGACACTCTGACTACCGTGGCAGATAGGAGGATGCTGTCCAGGCTACGGACTATCATGGACAATGCCTCTCACCCTCTCTTTTCCACCCTGGCTCAGCGGAGGAGTACCTTCAGCAGAAGACTCCTCTCACCTAGATGCACCACAGAGCGACATAGGAAATCATTCCTGCCTGTGGTCATCAAACTGTACAATTTGTCACTGTCGTCTGCATAATTGGTCCACTACACTATATCTTATTACATGACTGTCATTTCATTTCACTGTAATATCACTACATAACTGGTCATTTCTCTGCATGACTGTGATTTACTACACAACTGGTCATCTGGTCATCTCTGCACAACTGGTTTTTACAAAAATCCGACATGCTACATCCGAGTGTATGCTATTACCTTGTAGTGTATGCCTGGATGTATGTACATTTATGTATATTATCATTTCTTTATGTACATTTTTATATATTTTGTTACATAGGTTACATTATATTTGTACATAGGTTTATACTTTTATTTTTACATAGGTTTTATATTTTTATATAGGTCTCCTTATATATTTATATTTATATTTTCTAACACTCTACTATACGTAGAGTGTCCTCTTTTTTCAACTGGAGTTTTGTCACGAAGACAATTTCCCTCAGGGATCAATAAAGTATGTCTGTCTGTCTGTCTGTCTGTCTGTCTGAATAATATAAAATAAATGAATAATATAAAATAATAACTGGTGCTCAGTGCCTAGCCGCCAGAGCAGTCATGTGACAATTATACTACAGATTACTGGGGTATAAAGTTGGACACTACTGCCACATTGTGGGGCAATGCGGCAACTTGCAAGCCTGCGTTTTGGCTCAATGTGGAAACATTAAGTGAAATACAAGTAATACATGCAGTAGCTTGCTCCTCTGGCTGGTTGTGTCTGCTTGTGTGTGTGTCTCTTGATTTTGTGGGGTGGTTGTGTGTCTGTCTGTCTGTCTGTCTGTGTCTGTCTGTCTGTCTGCTTGTGTGTCTGGTTGTGACCTAATCTTCACCTGAGAATAACCAGCTTCAGTCTTCAGGCAGAGTGTTGCTGCATGTGGAGGCTGGCTGTGTGTCCTGACTCTCTTCTGCCTTCTCTTTCAGAAAGTACAATGCTACAGCCCATTCCTGATCCTGTACACACCACAACTACTCATGATGACCAGAGATCCAACCTAACCATCAAGCTCCACACTTGAGTGATGTGTGTCACTCATAGGACATCCTGAGGATGATCATTCTGTCCTCTGCATGAGAGACATTTTTCAGTTGACCATCAATGTTGCAGGAGACAAAGTCAACCTAGATACGAACAAAATTTAACTCAGAAACGAGGGGAGGAAGTCAGCTGTATCTTTCCTGATGCCAGCATTCACATGATAAGAGATGTGAAGTTCCCTGAAGAGGTGGAATCTGTATAACTAATGGCCACATGCTCCCAGCTACTCGTCAACAGCGCTGCTTGGCAACTTGTGCCGCAAACTTTGAGACCCAAATGCCGGCTAACCTCAGCACCAGGAACCAGGAACAGGCTAGCCTCAACACCAGGAACCAGGACAAGGCTAGCCACAACACCAGGAACCAGGAGCAGGCTAGCCTCAACACCAGGAATCAGGACCAGGCTAGCCTCAACACCAGGAACCAGGAATCAGGACCAGGCTAGCCTCAACACCAGGAACCAGGACCAGGCTAGCCTCAACACCAGGGACCAGGACCAGGCTAGCCTCAACACCAGGGACCAGGATCAGGCTAGCCACAACACCAGGAACCAGGAATCAGGACCAGGCTAGCCTCAACACCAGGAATCAGGACCAGGCTAGCCTCAACACCAGGAACCAGGATCAGGCTAGCCTCAACACCAGGAACCAGGAGCAGGCTAGCCTCAACACCAGGAACCAGACCAGGCTAGCCTCAACACCAGGGACCAGGCTAGCCTCAACACTAGGAATCAGGACCAGGCTAGCTTCAACACCAGGAACCAGGATCAGGCTAGCCTCAACACCAGGAACCAGGACCAGGCTAGCCTCAACACCAGGGACCAGGACCAGGCTAACCTCAACACCAGGAACCAGGAATCAGGACCAGGCTAGCCTCAACACCAGGGACCAGGATCAGGCTAGCCCCAACACCAGGAACCAGGACCAGGCTAGCCTCAACACCAGGGACCAGGACCAGGCTAGCCTCAACACCAGGAACCAGGATCAGGCTAGCCTCAACACCAGGAACCAGGATCAGGCTAGCCTCAACACCAGGAACCAGGACCAGGCTAGCCTCAACACCAGGGACCAGGACCAGGCTTGCCTCAACACCAGGGACCAGGACCAGGCTAGCCTCAACACCAGGAACCAGGATCAGGCTAGCCTCAACACCAGGGACAAGGACCAGGCAAGCCTCAACACCAGGGACCAGGACCAGGCTAGCCTCAACACCAGGAACCAGGACCAGGCTAGCCTCAACACCAGGGACCAGGACCAGGCAAGCCTCAACACCAGGGACCAGGACCAGGCTAGCCTCAACACCAGGAACCAGGAATCAGGACCAGGCTAGCCTCAACACCAGGAATCAGGACCAGGCTAGCCTCAACACCAGGAACCAGGATCAGGCTAGCCTCAACACCAGGAACCAGGAGCAGGCTAGCCTCAACACCAGGAACCAGGACCAGGCTAGCCTCAACACCAGGGACCAGGCTAGCCTCAACACTAGGAATCAGGACCAGGCTAGCTTCAACACCAGGAACCAGGATCAGGCTAGCCTCAACACCAGGACCAGGCTACCTCAACACCAGGGACCAGGACCAGGCTAACCTCAACATCAGGAACCAGGAATCAGGACCAGGCTAGCCTCAACACCAGGGACCAGGATCAGGCTAGCCTCAACACCAGGAACCAGGACCAGGCTAGCCTCAACACCAGGGACCAGGCTAGCCTCAACACCAGGAACCAGGATCAGGCTAGCCTCAACACCAGGAACCAGGATCAGGCTAGCCTCAACACCAGGAACCAGGACCAGGCTAGCCTCAACACCAGGGACCAGGACCAGGCTAGCCTCAACACCAGGGACCAGGACCAGGCTAGCCTCAACACCAGGGACCAGGACCAGGCTAGCCTCAACACCAGGGACCAGGCTAGCCTCAACACCAGGAATCAGGACCAGGCTAGCCTCAACACCAGGGACCAGGACCAGGCTAGCCTCAACACCAGGGACCAGGACCAGGCTAGCCCCAACACCAGGAACCAGGAGCAGGCTAGCCTCTACACCAGGGATTGTTTGTATACAAATGTGCTGGCTCACATGATGGTAACCTTGGCTTGGGTCCAAGCTCCACTGCTCTTGGTCGACTCCAAATTGAGTAATACTCTGAATGTTTATAATATAAACATTGTTACCTCTCTCACCTAACTCTTACACCATCATTCATAATATGTAAGATGGTGTGGTGAGTTAACCCTTTGGTTAAGCAACAAATAAGCAGAGGCGGACAGAGTACACAGCTTCATTACTTGAGTAAAAGTACAGATACCCCTTACTAAATTTTACTACAAAGTACAAGTAAAAGTACTACAGTCAGATGTCTACTTAAGTAAAAGTACCGAAGTACTTGTTTTTAAAAGTACTTGAGTATCAAGAGTACAAGAGTACATTTTCTAAATATTGCATTACTACTACCACAGTGCTTACATTTATGTATAGAAATGTCCTACATGGAGTTATGAAAAATGTTAATGTTAATACCTTGGAGACTGTAAAAGGAATTAAATTAGTTTGTAAATTAGTAAAATCAAGTCATTTTCATCTTTTTACCATGTTGCTTTATTTAACATTTCTCACTTGCCCACAAGGCAATAGTACAATGGCAACACTCTGACAAACCTCTGCTAGAGTTTTAATGGATTTTTGCTTCCACATTTGAACCTGACAGTGTTAAACACACAGTGTACTCAAGAACATAAAAACAAATGCTCAGCTTACATAAATATGTAATATCAGAAAAGAAAATTCAGCTAACAAGTGTATGTATGTGTGACAACTGTGTGTATATGTCAGACATCTCTCTCTCTCTCTCTCTCTCTCTCTCTCTCTCTCTCTCTCTCTCTCTCTCTCTCTCTCTCTCTCTCTCTCTCTCTCTGTGCTGCGTCTTCATCCATTGTTTCGTCCATGGTTTCGTCTCTCATCTAAATCTGACCATGGAGTCGACTTTGGTGGAAAGCTGAAGGTGATGGCTTATAGGCTGTCCCAATCAGTGGCACCTGCAAAATCCAAACACGTTTGAGAGGGAAACAACAAATTGAGGGTTTCCCAGATTTGTATTTTTTCCTTTATTTTTTAATTTGTTAGAAGAACAGGTACGCACGGTTATGGATAGAAATGTAGTGGAGTAAATAGTACAATATTTGCCTCTCAAATGTACTTGAGTAAAGTCATACTCCCCAAAAATGATACTCGAGTAAAGTACAGATCCCTCAAAATTGTACTTAAGTACTCAAGTAAATGTACTCCGTTACTGTCCGCCTCTGCAAATAAGTCGACAAATAAGACAGTTGATCATAAACATCAACTGTGACTTTAAACAAAAGTCAAGCTTTTTAAAAAAAAAAATCTTTGAAATTGACCAACGTGTAATGGGGCGGCAGTAGCTCAGTGGATGGTGAGTCGTCCACTAACCGCAGGGTTGATCCCTCCTCTAACTGTCCACATGTCAAAGTGTCCTTGAGGAAGAGGAAGGAGCAGTGGAAGGAGCGGGCTTAGGGACTCTGTATGAAGGGCTGTAAGACTTTGGATTGGTTCTGCAAGGCAGGTTAAAAAATATTTGTAGTTATTTACACAGTTTTGGCAACGAAGCCTGAGAGATTGTCCTCAGTATCTGAGGGAAGCGTTAGGCACTATCCTTAATTAGCTTAGTTATTATATCTTAACTGTCATACTAATAGGTTATTACACTGTGTTGGTAATGTATTAAACTACATAGAATACATGGAGTGAATATAAAATATTCCCAAATCTGACCAAAATGTAATTATCAAACAGACTTTTGCTTTTTGTCTTTTTATATATGTCGATATATATGTTATGTCTTTTGAGTTCACCTTTTCTGATTATCTGCAGTTGTGTGAAACAAATGTACAATAAAAATTATGTTTTTGTCTTGTTTATCAAAATGTTAAATATATATTTTCAAGTGAAGTTAAGATAAGAGATAAGATAAGACATTCCTTTATTAATCCCCCTTAGGAGAAATTCACAGTGACCAGCAGTACAAGGGGACAGAAGAGTGCAATAGAAGACCTGAGTATAGACAATATAAACTAAACAAATAGATTTACCTAAATTAAGATAAAATTATATGCAAGCTCTTAGAATCAGGTCAGATGAAAAAATGAAAACCTACATACATACATACATGGTAGTCATCATTGAGATGAACAGTGCAGTTATTAGATGAAGATGAACAATGCAATTGGTAACTGAGTCCTGCTGAAGTGTCAGTCAGTCATTTTCTATACCGCTTATCCTCTAGTCTAGAGGGTCGCGGGGGGGCTGGAGCCAATCCCAGCTACAACGGGCGAGAGGCGGGGTACACCCTGGACAGGTCGCCAGCCAATCACAGGGCTAACATATAGAGACAAACAAGCATTCACACTCACATACACATACACACCTATGGTCAATTTAGAGACACCAATTAACCTAATCCCCAACCTGCATGTTTTTGGTCTGTGGGAGGAAGCCGGAGTACCCGGAGAGAACCCACGCAAGCACGGGGAGAACATGCAAACTCCACACAGAAAGGTCCCAGGTGGATTCGAACCCAGAACCCTCTTGCTGTGAGGCCACAGTGCTAACCACTGCACCACCGTGCCGCCCTGCTGAGGTGTAGATATTAAAAAATAAAAATAGATGTGCAGATAAGTTGGGCAAGATGGATGTGTAAGTGTGCAAAATGTGCAAATATACAGAGGTAGTAAGTAGACATGTGAGAAGATATAAGTTACAGCGGCCTAGGAAAACAGTCCTTAGGTGTGGGGTGCGGTGTTCAGTCCATTATCTGGAGATGTTGGGGCCATCGAGACGTTGGAAGCGGGTGGTTGAGGTGTTGTAGTGTCTGATAGCTGATGGGATGAAAGAGCCCCCCAAGCGCTTTGAGGCACGTGGCTGGGACTAGGTTCTGAGGGTGTTGCAGCCTGGACTTAGGGACGCCAACGAGACACAAGGATTCATGAGAGTTCAGTGACATCTGCTGGCGACATATGTAACTGCACATCTGGTTTCGGTTTTGATGTGACGCAATTTTGGTTGGAAACATGTCTCATAATTCAGACTTTAGATCTCTCTCTCTCTCTCTCTCTCTCTCTCTCTCTCTCTCTCTCTCTCTCTCTCTCTCTCTCTCTCTCTCTCTCTCTCTCTCTCTCTCTCTCTCTCTCTCTCTCTCTCTCTCTCTCTCTCTCTCTCTCTCTCTCTCTCTCTCTCTCTCTCTCTCTCTCTATATATATATATATATATAAACACTGCTGGATCCGATTAGCAGGCAGCAGATGGTATCCCAGGCAGGCTATAGCCCCAGATCTCTGTGCCGTCAAAATGAAACCAACAAAAACATAATAATGATGAAAATCAGTGGCGAAGCTAGACCTTTTTTTAGTCTAGCTTGCCCTTAGCCCACCCTATCGTTTCATCCTCAATCATAGATTTTCAAAAATCTACCCCCCCCCCCCCTCACTCTGTGGCTTCCTGTGGGCTTCCTGTGGATGATGAGGAAGTGGGAGAATCAAACTGTGGATGGGGGAAAGTTAAATCTAGGAATGAGAAAAGGAGAAGAAGAACTAGTAGTGGAAATAGTTCAAATGATACATCTCTTGAGTCGGGTGAGGAAAGTCCTAGAGTAAAGGTAAGACAACAGGAAGAAATAAAGGTAAAACTTCAGTTTGATTCGCCATGTTCCTTAAACCCACTGAAGCTCTCTAAAGCGTTACATAATGCTGTAGGAACTGTGTCAGTTAAGCCATGGAGAGATGGAAGTTTAAAATGCCTCATTTTGTGAGTGCAGACCATATATGTACTACTACAGAAGTTGGGTAACAATCCATGCATTATTATTGGGGTAATTTACGAGATGTACACACTGTACCATTCACTCCAGTACTAAGCCATTCGGCTGATACCCCTAAACTTGATAAATATTGACCATCGCTAAAAATGCATCTGAGGGGGTATTTGGCTGGATTATTGGTGGAAATTACCTCAGGGTGAATTTTACTCCGAACCATCACTTTAAGTGTTGGCAATCAAAACATGTGTTTAGAAGATAATTGGTTTCCAAGATGGAAAATGAGAGAGGCAAACTGGGGGCTGTAAAGTGAGTGGTAAGCTGATGCAGATAATAGGCCTATCAGATAGGAGTTGTGATTTTGATTAAATAAACTCAAAAATAACCAATATATTGTGTGAGAGTATTGGTAAATCTTCTTTCGTAACTTGGTGGTCAGATGACTGCAATCAAGCAGTAAAAACGAGAAATAAAGCCTTCAGAAATCTTAAATCAAACCATTCATACCGATTTAATAGAATTTAAAAGAGCACAGTCAAAGGTTAAACAAGTCGTAAGAGAGGCTAGAAGGAAGTATTGGCGTGGATTTTGTGGTAAGATAGGGACAGACGTTAAAGTGGGTGATGTTTGGAGCATGATTAAAAAGATGGGAGGTGATTAAAGCAGTGTACATTCCATCGGACGCTAACTTTAGCGTAGCCCTGTCGCTGCTGTATGACACCATTAACAAGCAGATGAAAGCCCACCCAGAAGGAGATTTTATTGTTGCTGGGGATTCTAACAAAGCCTGCCTCAAAACCAGATTTGTGCAATATGTACAATGTCCTACTAGGGGGGACAATACCTTGGACCATGTCTACTCCAACCTGAAGCAGGCATACAAGGCTGTCCCCCTCTGCCACCTGGACACCTCAGATCACCTCTCTTTGTTCCTTGCTCCGTCTTTCACAACACTCAGGAGGAAAAACAAGCCTGAGACAAAGAGAATCATAATATGGCCAGAGAGCGCACTCATCCAGCTGCAAGACTGTTTCCAGAGCACAGTTTGGTCAATACGCGATCACCTGGATATACATGAGCGCACAGATGCGGTGTTGTCCTACATCAAACACTGTACAGACACTGTAACTGTGGTGAGGCGAATCTGGGTCTTTCCTAACAAAAACCCTGAATGAACTCAGTTGTAAAGTCACTCATGAGGGCTCGCAACTCCGTCTTCCACTCAGGTAACAGTGCTCTATACAGCACAGCCAAATATGACCTCGGGCGTGGTATCAAAGCTGCCAAAGTGGAGTATAGAAGGAGAGTGGAGTTGTACCTAGAAGACTACAACTCTCGGAGGGTCTGGCAAGGCATCCAGCACCTCACCAACTACAAGGGTAAGACGTCTGCAGCCAACAACACTGATGCCTCACTAGTGGAGGAGTTGAACCACTTCGTTGCCCGCTTTGAGGCTCCCAGACCAGCCACATCCACACCCCCGGTGCCCTGCCAACCATACAGCCCCACACCTCTTACTCTCCAAGAGCATCAGGTGAGGCGGGCACTCAAATCCATAAACCCCAGGAAAGCTGCTGGTCTGGATGGCGTCCTTGGGCGAAGTGCTGGGGGCCTGTGCTGACCAACTGGCTGGTGTCCTGACTGGGATATTCAACTCATCCTTGTGTCTGGCAGTTGTCCCGTCCTGCCTGAAACCAGCCACCATCATCCCAGTGGCGAAGAAAACAGCAATCAAAGACCTCAACGACTACAGACCAGTAGTGCTGACTTCTGTAGTCATGAAGTGCTTCGAAAGGCTTGTTCTCCACCACCTGAAAGCCCACCTCCCCCAAAACATCGACCCTCATCAGTTTGCATACAGAGAAAACCGGTCCACGGAGGATAAGATAAGATAAGATAAGATATTCCTTTATTAATCCCCCTTAGGAGAAATGCACATTGACCAGCAGTACAGGGGATAGATTAGAGCAGTAAGAGCCTGGCTAAAGTCAATAAACAATAAACAATAAATTAAATTAAATACGAGCTCTTAAGTCAGGTCGGTGAGGAGTGAGAACCTGTATGCCTACGTAGTAAGCGTCCTTGATAGCTGTTCATAGTGCAAAATGAAAAATGGATGTGCAAATATGCGGAAAGTGCAAGGTGCAAGATGTGCAAATGTTTACAGGTATTCCAGGTACAACATATGAATAGACCTAGAATAACCAAGGCTAGGAGACAGTCCAAGGTGTGTGGTGTGGTGTATGTGAAGTGTGGTGTTCAGTCCATTGTTCAGTCCATTTGTCTGGTGGTGTCGGAGCTTCCTAGAGCCTGATGGTTGGTGGGATGAAGGAGCCCCCAAGCACCTTGAGGCACTTGGCTGAGTGAGCATGTGCCTGAACGTGTTCCTGAGTTGCTTCAGTTCGGCATAGAGAGGGTGAGAGGGTAGTCCCGGGTCGTCAGCAGCTTTCCCTCGTCCTCCTCACTGTCGCCGCCTCCACACAGTCCAGCTTCATCCCCACTGCAGAGCTCGCCTTCCTCCCCGGCTTGTACAGCTTACTGGCACCACCGCTCCCAATGCTTCCTCCCCAGCACACGACGGCGAAGAAGGTGACACTGGCTACCACCGACTGGTAGAACATCCGTAGCAGCCTAGTGCACACATTGAAGGATCTGAGCCTCCTCAGGAAGAACAGCCTGCTCTGTCCCTTCCTGTAGAGGGCCTCGGTATTGTCAGACCAATCCAGTTTGTTGTTTAGGTGCACCCCAAGGAACTTGCAGGTATCCACCATCTCCACCTCTTCCCCCTTTATGGAAACCGGTAATGGGGGACTCTTTCTACGTCTGAAATCCACCACCAGCTCCTTGGTTTTCCCGGTGTTGAGCTGAAGGTGGTTCCCGTCACACATCCCACAAAGTTCTTCACCAGTTCCCTGTACTCCTCCTCCATGTTGTCTGTGATGCATCCAACAATGGAGGAGTCGTCCGAGAACTTCTGCAGGTGGCATGTTCGGGAGTTGTAGCAGAAATCCGAGGTGTAGAGGGTGAACAGGAATGGTGAAAGTACAGTTCCCTGGGGTGTGCCGGTGTTGCTGGGATGTCTAGTCTGCAGGTCTGCGATGGAGGAATGAATGACGTCACAAGCCCGCGCCGCCACGGCCGATGGTGGAGTGTAAACAATAACAACAATGGCTGCCGAAAACTCACGGGGCAGATAGTGCGGTCTCAGTCCCACCGCTAACAGCTCGACATCAGGAGTGCACGTGATTTCCTTCGTGGTAACATGTCCCGGGTTGCACCATTTGGAGTTAACAAAGACGGCAAGTCCGCCACCCGACTTCTTACCGCTCTGTTTGTCCCTGTCCGCCCGAACTAGCGTGAAGCCGGCTAGTTCCACTGAGCAGTCTGGTATGTTCCCGTTCAGCCATGTCTCCGTCAGGCACAACACACTGCATTCCCGGTACTCGCGCTGTCCAGTAGTGAGGGCTGATAGTTCGTCCATCTTGTTGGGCAGTGAGCGTACGTTCCCCATAATAACTGAGGGAAGACGGGGCTTGTATCTCCACTTCCTCTCCATCTTCTTGTTCCTCACCATGGCTCCTGCTCTAGTCCCACGCCGCTTTATCCTCAGCTCTTTCGGGATCCCCCTCGGGCACACCGCTGGTCGATCCCGGAACTGGAGGAGCTCGTCCCGCGAGTAAGCGCCGGTCCATTGTTGTTGTTGTTTAGCGATCGTGGTGATCGCCCTGCACATACTAGTTATTGTTCAACCCGTTTAAGAGCCCTTATAAAGCCTAAACATATTTCCAAAGCCTAGTGCTAAAGTTCTAAAGTACTATATAGATGAAAGTTTTTTTTTAAACTTTTAATCTAAGAAAAAAAGAAAATAGATCGGGAGCTGCTGTGTCGGGCTGCCACTCGCTGCGGCGCCGGAACCGGATGCTACTGCCACTGCCCTCCACACAGCTCTCCAACACCTTTTTGCCTGGAGCCTACATCAGGATGCTGTTTGTCGACTACAGCTCGGCGTTCAACACCATCAGCCCTGACATCCTGGTCACAAAACTGGCAGTCCTGGACTTTCCCCCTTCCATATGCTCCTGGATTAAGGACTTCCTCACCAACCGGCCACAGGTTTTGAAGCTTGGTTCGCTGTGCTCCTCCACCCTGTCTCTCAGCACCGGCTCCCCTCAGGGATGTGTACTGAGCCCCCTCCTGTATACTCTCTACACGTACGACTGTTCCCCCACTCACCCCTCGCCATCATCAAGTTCACCGAAGACACCACGCTGGTAAGCCTGATCACGGGGGGCGATGAAACAGACTACAGGGAGGAAGTCCAGGAGCTAGCAGAGTGGTACGGCAGGGACAACCTGATGCTGAACACCGACAAGACCAAAGAGCTGGTCATTGACTCCAGGAGGCAGAGAGGGGACCACGCACCGTTGCTGATAAACGGGGTGGGCATGGAGAAAGTGGCCTCCTTCAAGTTCCTGGGGACCCACATCACAGAGGACCTGACCTGGTCGGTCAACACTACAGCTGCCAGCTGCGGCCCAGCAGAGACTCCACTTCCTCCGGGTGCTGCAGAGGAACCACCTAGAGGGGAAACTGCAGGTTTCTTTCTACTAGGCCACCATCGAGCTGGTGCTGCTGTCCTGCACGACCGTCTGGTTCACTGCCTGCTCTGCTGCAGACAGGAAAGTGTGGCAGAGGGTCACCAGGTCAGCAGAAAAGATCATCGGCTGTCCTCTTCCCACCCTGGAGAACATTACCAGCTCCCGCGGTATCAGCAGAGCCATTAAAATAATAAAGGAACCCTCACACCCCGGACATCATCTGTTCAATCTGTTGCCATCAGGGCAGAGACTCAGGTCCCTCAGGTCCAGAACAAACAGACTGAAGAATAGCTTCTGTCCCTGGGCCACGAGGTTACTGAACTCAGCACCTCACCTTCCTATCTCACCCTCACAATAGTACGCACTGTGTCACTTTTATATTTTCACTTTATATTTATCTACAGGTCACTTTGATTTTCTATTTTTATTTTATCACATGGGCGGCATGGTGGTGCAGTGGTTAGCACTGTCGCCTCACAGCAAGAGGGTTCTGGGTTCGAATCCACCTGGGACCTTTCTGTGTGGAGTTTGCATGTTCTCCCCGTGCTTGCGTGGGTTCTCTCTGGGTACTCCGGCTTCCTCCCACAGACCAAACACATGCAGGTTGGGGATTAGGTTAATTGGTGTCTCTAAATTGACCATAGGTGTGAGTGTGAATGGTTGTTCGTTGCTATATGTTAGCCCTGTGATAGGCTAGCGACCTGTCCAAGGTGTACCCCGCCTCTCAGCTTGGAATTGGCTCCAGCCCACCCTCGGTTTAGCGGTTTAGAAAATGACTGACTGATTTTATCTTATCACTTTATATTTATTTTCATACCCTCATTTGCGCGATCGTCATTCCGTCATTCCGAATGTGTATCGGCACTGTTCTTAAGTATGTGTGGGTGTTATGCTAGGGAAAGATCACATATCTAGCGCTCTTGCACAGTGTTCCTGCCTCTGCTGGTTTCCCCCTTTATTCCCATACAGGCGAAATTGCCTCGGTTCTTGATTGTGGGAGGGGCATCACCTATAAAAGCCGTCTCCTCCAACGTCGGGCGAATTCTTTTCTTTGGCTTTTGCGCACGGCCCGTTTCTGCCCGGGGCAGTCTCCATACCGCTATGCGTTGTGCCACGTGGCACGTCGCATTCTTTTGTTTAATAGTTTTGTCACTATTTTAGTGGTTGTAAATAGGGCTGGGCGATAAACCGATTTTATCGATTAACTCGAGTGTGTAGTTCACGTCGACTTGTTTGAATGAAAATCGGTTTTCTCTTACGCTCACACTGGCGTTTTTTTGCAGAGGCTTGGCGACGCGTTTCCATTCATTTCCAATGGCAGTGAGCGACGAGCGACAAAGCAAGCGTGTGGGCTGCAAAACGCGAGGAGGGCGGGGCAAAAAATAGAAACTAGTCCTATTCTATGCAAATGATGAGCGAAAAAACGCGGCGTTTTTTTGCGAAAGCCAATCCGAGCGAAGGAGGCGTGGCGGCCGCGCAACTAGAGCATAATCCAACATGGTGGACCACGTCGGCAAGAGATAGGATTATGGATATATCTAACGAATGTGACTGTACCCTGGTATGTGCTTCGAAATCTATCGAGAAATAAATGTTGTTAAACCAGAAAATGTCATGGGTATGGCTGGATATTATCAATGGCTGAATATTATACATTGTTTTCGAGCTGACACAGGTTTCAATACTATCGCTACAGACAGTCCCCCGGAACGCCCACCAGGCAAAAATCGCCTAGCACAAAAACGCTTGGTCGCTTGTCAGTGTGAGCGTAGGTAAAGAATGGGCTCAGGCGCTCGGCCCTCCCTCCCCCCGCATAGAGCGCGCATTTACCAAATAGTGAGTGATGGGGGGTTGTTGGGGGCTGTTGAGAAAATCGATTTAAATCGTAAATCGGATTTTTTGTGAAAAAATCAGGGATTTTTTTTTTAGGCCATATCGCCCAGCCCTAGTTGTAAAGCGCGTTCTGATGTAAAGAAACACTATTTGAAACACTGTTTATACTTGTATAGCGTAGGTGGCTGTTGATGGGTTTTCATGTTTTTATGATAGATAGTCAGAATAGTAGCAGTTGACTCAGAAGACTCACATAACCCCGCCTTTTATTTCTGGACGCGAGTGAGGGGCAGCTTTCTCGCAGGAGTTATGTGTGGTCAGGGTTTCTTTCTTTTCTGGTATTTTCCTTTCTTTATTTTGCCACCGCGCTATGTTTTTGGAAAACAATCAGTTATTAAATTATATATTTTTTTCACTTCACCATTGTCTACAGCCTCGTATGTTATGTTGTACCATTTTTTTCTCTTTGATGGTTCGTTTAGAACCTCTCCTGTACCAGCGCTACAAGTAGAGACAGAAGAAATGCCATTACACCTCAGGTGCCTGAAATTGTGTATGGCTTATTGGGTCAATTTAAAAGGAAACAATGTAACATCACACCCTACTAAGGAAGTCCTTAGTGAATGCTGGGAATATGGGAGCTCTCAGATCTGTAGCTTTGGTTGGGATGCAAACAGAGCAAGGCAGTTGGAGATAGAGGATATACCTTGTAGCAAGACTGCCTCTGGCAATAACCCCACCTTGGTTGTTTTTGTTCTCCCAGCGTAATTATAGAAACTAAAGATAAGGCAAACATATTGACAGACGCATCAAAGGATTCTGAGGGTTAAGGTCCTTACACACCAGACGCGATGCGAAATTGCGGTGCGTTTTTGCGAAAAAATCGCCTGCGAATTTCTCGCGTCTCAGTATTCACATTGGCAGCGATGCGACTTTGCGATTTTGCGTCAATGCGAGATTTGTGCATGGAATGTGCAAATTTTTTTTTCCCCTTCTCTCCTCCAATCCCTACAGACACGTAGTGTGCTTATGTTTTCTAGAAAGTCAATGCTGACAGATGTGCCGTACTGTATATGCCGGCATTACGACAATGTTATCATTCACCGACTCGCTATCACCGTTGATGCTGAGGTTTACTGAATGTACATACTGTATATAACCGATTATACGTACTGTCTTCGTAGCCCAGCTGGGTAGCTATCGTTTGCCACACGTTATCTTTCATTTCGTTGTCTTTGTAGTTTTTATTCCTCTTATCATACAGTATTGGGTGGTGGGACCACAGTCTATGGGTGGGACACGCAAGCAATCAGTAAATCTGCCATTGTTGGTTGTGAGGTAAATCGGGGTACTGTGACATAAGGCGAGTTTCAGATGAGGCATGCGGCTTCGTTTGCCATGCTTCAGAATGCATTCTGGGATGAAAACGTCAGAAATACCTCTGATGAACTTCCGATGCGACGATTCACCCGGCTTTCAAAACTCGCGTGTTTTCAGGAAAACAACTTCCGCCTGCTTTTCTGGCCATGTTCTCTCGAGCAAGTGCGGACATAAGACACTCCCCTCAACTTTGCCCTGGTTGGTTGGAATACCGAAATTAAATTATCCACGTCAGAAGTGACGTTACACCTTTCAGAGAGGCGTGTCTGGTGCCCTCTCCCAAACTATGCATATTAAAAAGAGACGATTTTGTGAACTTTCACTTCATCACTCATCATGCATTTTTTATTTAATTTATTTTATTTACACATTTCTCCACATAGCCAAGCCATTGTGCATGCAGAAAATTCATCGCACTTGCTCCTCAGCCTGCATCAGTAAGGGGAGATCCAATGCCTCAACTCGTCTGCTACGAAGAACGGAAGTTGTTGACGAGAAGTTCACCTGTGTCCGCCTTGACCAGACGGGAACTTGACGTGATTATGACGAGTTCCGCCGGATCTTCTCAAGTCTCGTTGCAACAAATGCGCAAATGCAAGCGATCTGAAACTCGCCTATAACCTACATTGTGTGACATGGGTCAATTCCATGTAACATGATTGGATGATGTGTTTTATCGCGCTTAAAAAATCGACCCTGTTGCGAGAAAAAAAATTGTCGCATTTTCGCTGCGAAAAATCGCGTTCGGTGTGCATGCAGTAATAACAACATTAATGGTTTGTAATATGCAAAATATTCGCGCGAATAAAACGCGTCTGGTGTGTAAGGACCTTTAGACTGGAATTGGGGTATATATTCCTGAATGTGAGATATATATCAAAAAGCAAACTCCCGATAATTTATCTTTGCTGCTGAGATGGCAGCCATTATCATCGCATTGCAATGGCTAGAAGAGGCAAGGCTCCCTAAAGCTGTTATCTGCTCTGTCATCACTACATCTATTCAGAATGGTGAATCAGCCTGCAGACAGGACCTCCTCAATTAAATCAATCAAGTTATGTACATAATTAATCAACAGGGAAGAAAAGTGCAGTTTGTGTGGGTCCCCACACAAACTGCACTGATGTGGGTCCCCACACACAAAGGCATAGAAGGGAATGAACAAGCTGACAAACTTGCAAAAGAGGCAACAGAAGAAGAGGAAATTCAAATGAACATTCCACTGAGTAAATCAGAGATAAAGGTAATAATCACACAAATAATCACAAAAAAAGAGACAAATGTCTGAACTGTTGTGTATATATGTATATATATATATACACACACAACGGCATGCCGTTCAGGAAATTAATCTTTGAATATATTGAATGAAACTTTGAATATATGGAGTGAACCTTGAATATATTGAATGAAACTTGAATATATGGAGTGAACCTTTGAATATATTGAATGAAACTTGAATATATTGTGACGTCACGAGAGGCTGCGTCTTAGAGGGGCGCTATATTCCGCTCAGATGGGTCCAGCCACAGGTGAGCATGGCTCCATCTGGTGGCAGAGGGAGGAACGCCACCCCTGCCAACGCGGAGGTTAACGCACCTGTACCTGATCGGGCTGATTAGCCGTGAGGGATACAAAAGCCGTCAGGTACAGGCAGGAGGGAGAGTCGGGTGGAAGACTGGAAGGAAGACGGAGGACGCCAGTCCACCGGAGAGACGGTTTCCTGCGGGAACTTGGAACGGTGCATTCCCCGAACTGGAATGACGACCGCCGTGACGGAGTTCATATTTGGACGTTCCAATCGTAAGATTGAGATCGGTTTATAGGTTGACCCAGGGCCGGCTCTTGGCATAGGCGATATATTGGCGGTCGCCTAGAGCGCCATCTGCTGGAGGGGCGCCGCCAGCGTCCCTTGGCCTCGAGGGAATTTTTTTTTTTTTTTTTTTAAACAATAAAAATTTAGATTTTTTAATTTTCTATGCCCAGTCGCCCTCCTTTGTGTGTTCTCTCTTGAAAATGATAAATATTAACAAATGAATAAACAATGATGTTCCTAAAATGTGCTGCTACTGCCTGAATCACATGACGGGTGCGCAGTGCGCACCTCAGGGTCAGAGGGATCAGAGGTCCGGTCACACACAGGTGGTGGTTTCGTTACCTATTTAACGTTACGCGATGAAAAGGCTGTCCAAGCCCTTGGGTGCGCAGAACAGAAAGAGAAGAAAGGAGGAAGAGAAGAGGAATTTGCAATATAAAGGTAACATTAGCTTGTACCATTTTTTAAAATTATGCCGTTTTGTGTGTAGACGTTTTATTTATGCTAGCTATATCGTGTTTAATGTGAAATGCGCGGTGCATCGGCGCTGTTTATGTTTGTGATGAGTTTTCATTAGTTTTCTACACAGTTATCATCTCTGCCTGTATGTCCCGTCTGATTTGGTATTTTATTTCAGTTTAATCACGGCATCATTATGTTTGGTCGAGTAGTAGCCTAAATTAATTTGACTGACACAGTTGCTGCTGCTGGTGCTTAGTTCTCCTACTGTCTTATCACGTTTGATATTGTGCTGAAATTCAGTAGCCAGGTGATGAAAATGCAAGCTGCAGGTTATTATTATTTTATTAAAGTATTATTATTTTTTATTTTTTATTATTATTACTTGTTTTTGCTTGTAATGTTGTAATACATTTACTCTGTCTGTACTCAGAAAATATTTACAGTCACCTCAAACAGCTTCTGGAGAGGGGCTTTCAGATCACACATCCACAGAAACACCACTCTCTGAAGCATGTAAGTTTATCCAATTGTTTGTGGTCTCTGACACACTACTATGTTATTGTTGTTGTTACTGAATGGTACAACCTTGTTAGTAATGCCAGTAAATGTAATTTTTAGTCAATTAAAATTAATTAATTTATTAAGTGAAATAGATTGACACAACACACTTAATGCAGTGGTGTGACAGTATGGATGTACTCTGTTTAAATACAGCTACAAGTCAGCATGAAGCAGGTGAGTTCTGTAATTAAATGTTGCAGTCACATTACTGAACAATACAACTGTTATCCCTAATTTATACTTCAGATGTATTTATTGCCTAATGTCCTGTAATTTGTAAATCATTGTGTGACTTTACTAATACTGAAGGATTAATATCTATATTTGCATGTGTGTTTGATTTTCTTGCAGGTGAAGGGACAAGCACAGCGTGTACTGTTCCACAGCCTGAGGACACCCCAGGCCCGTCAACACATCCTGAAGTCCATGAAAAATCTCTCAGGGCAGCACCATTAGACCCTGCTGACTGGCCTTCCCTGTCTGATAAGGTGAGGGTGGAGTTAGTACACAGAGGGCCATATCAGCTAAAATCTGACTTTGAATTCCCGAAAAAAGAAGATGGGAGAAGTTGCCATCACCACTTGAACGTTTGCTGTTCTTTAAATTAAACTGTTGTGATTGTTCTTTTGGCTGGTGTAATTTAATCGTGTGTGTGTGTCGAGGGGGGGGGGCGCCGAAGAGTAGTCTCGCCTAGGGCACTAAATTAGGTAGAGCCGGCCCTGGGTTGACCCTTTTGTCAACCTTTTTGTTTATACCATTTTTGTATAAGACTACCTAAGTTGGGTTAATTCCCATGTTCTATTATTAAAACTTTTTAACAGTTTTCCCATATTCCTGTGTCCTATACCTGTCCGTGCACTAATTGAACTGCCCCGCTCAGTCGTGACACCTCTCATGACGTCACGATATGGAGTGGACCTTGAATATATTGAATGAAACTTGAATATATGGAGTGAACCTTTGAATATATTGAATGAAACTTTGAATATACGGAGTGAACCTTGAATATATGGAATGAAACTTGAATATATATATGAAACTTGACTGACGTCAGACTTCACGGCAGTGCCTGCGGCCATCTTGTGTAACTTGTGGATGCTGCAGCTAAAACTGCGTGACCGTTCGCAATTTCATTGCAGCAATTTTCAACAATGAGGACATGATAAACACACTGGCGAATGCGTAAATCCTCCCGATGCCCCTGCCCAATTGCCCGTTCTTCTGACGAAGAAATTCGCTCCCTTTTTAACCGTGGCAGACCAACTACAATGGGCCAGGCAGCTGCTTATTGGGCCAAATTGAGCATGCCTTCAACCTCACAGGAGTGCCCACAACAGCCCATATGTACAATCTCCGCCCGTACACAAGAATGGTTAGCTTGATATAGTTTTCAGGTGATTTAATGAAGGTAGCAATTTAATGAAGGGGGCAATGTTCATGTGGGTGTGGAGTTCAGGAGGCTGACAGCCAGGGGGAAAAAGCTTCCCCTGAACCTGCTGGTCCGGGTGCCCAGAGACCTGTAGCGCTTTCCAGAGGGGAGGAGGGTGAACCTCCTCCTTATCATGTCCTCGTTGTTTAAACTTGCTGCAACAAGATTGCGAGCGGCCTGACTCATTGTCACTCAGTTTTAGCTGCAGCTTCGACAAGAAACACAAGATGGCCGCAGGCACTGTCATGAAGCCTGGCGTCAGTCAAGTCCACAAGTTACACAAGATGGCCGCAGGCACTGTCATGAAGCCTGGCGTCAGTCAAGTCCACAAGTTACACAAGATGGCCGCAGGCACTGTCATGAAGCCTGGCGTCAGTCAAGTTTCATTCAATATATCCAAAAAGGTTCATTCAATATATTCAAAGTTTCATTCAATATATTCAAAGGTTCACTCCATATATTCAAAGTTTCATTCAATATATTGAAAGATTAATTTCCTGAACGGCATGCCATAATATATATATATATATATATATATATATATATATATATATATATATATATATATATATATAAATGTAGCCAAGTGAATAGGGGTTACTGTAGTTTTTTGTGTCAGTGGTGCCCTAATAGAATGTATGTCACTTTAAGGCCAGCTAGGTCGGGAATCCCGCTAAAATGGAAAATCACGTGAGACTTGAATGCGCGCGAGTTGTCTTCTTAGCGCATGCAGTGACGGATACGCGTATTTTCCTGTGACAGTGTGTAAGGAGAACCGTGTGATAGAGAAACGTGTCTGTCTGTAACTCTACTACGTGACCGAGGGAACGGGTTGGAGCATAACAGTAACTGATGACTGACGGACATTTGTGACTGAAGACTTGTTTAAGGAGTTCTGTTCTTATACAGGACTACTGAGGTGTCACTGACGCGGGTAGTGGCTAGGCTGACGTGCTAGATGTTACCTGAAGTTAATTGATTGCTACACTGTTGACTCAACTGTGCATCCAAGAAAAACGCCTGTAAACAGTCCCCAAGTCGAATCAAGGTGAATGATCCATTTATTCCATTGAGTTCATTGTAACAGGTAGGCACAGTATTCACTAGTCAGACCACCAGCGGTAGCGTAGCTTTAGCGGTCAAAACCCTTTGCCCTTCCGGGTCGGACACCTGACCAACAACACCTTAGTTCCTACCTATATACCCGGTAAATTAACGCGCGACATGCGCCACCCCTTGGAAAACAAAAACATTGCACCCAAAAAAAATGAACCATACATTTTGGCGCCTACACACCGGCCCCTAATTGGTGATGGCAGGCAGACACAACAATTCAAATAAATGAAAACAAAAAGGAACCAAAATGTAAAATACCAAGTGATAAGTACAATGTAATAACACATTCATACCCCATGTACTAAGCAGAGTTTGGTCACAGGTCTTTCAATGATGTTGGATCTTGTCTGCAACCTAACAGATCGCACCAAGCCCTGCCTATCGGGAAATACCCCAAGCACCCTGGCAAGTGGCCAAGATCCACGGGGGGCTGAGGCATTCATAATGACAACTATGTCTCCAGTTTTCAAATTCCTCTTCTTCTCATTCCATCTTTGTCGTTCTTGGAGCAGTGGCAAATACTCTCGGACCCATCTCTTCCAGAACAAATCCGCAATATATTGCACTTGTCTCCATCTTCGTCTGGCAGACTGGTCATGAGGCTCGAAGACTCCTGGTGGCATAGCGGGCTTTCCTTTTAGCAAGAGCAGATGGTTGGGCGTGAGCGGTTCCAGATCAGTTGGGTCGTCGGAGAGTTTGGTAAGAGGTCTGTCGTTCAAAATGGCTTCTGCCTCGCAAAACACTGTATGCAAAGAGTCGTCATCAAGTGTCTGCTGACGTACCACTGAACTTAGGACCCTTCTCACCATGCGGATCATCCTCTCCCAGACGCCACCATGATGTGAGCCTGCTGGTGTATTGAAACTCCAGCGTATTCCAGATTGAGAGAGGACTCCTTCAATTTGCTGATGGTTGAGCGCAGCCATTGCTTCTCTCAGTTCCCTGTCTGCTCCAATGAAGTTGGTACCGTTATCTGAGATCAGGCGAGTCACTTGCCCTCTTCTGCTTATGAAACGCCTCAGAGCGTTGATGCAGGCATCGGTCTCCAAGGACATAGCCACCTCCAGATGCACCGCTCTGCTGGCTAAGCAGGTAAATATGGCTCCATATCGCTTGCAAGTCCCTCTTCCTTTCCTAACTTCCACAGGACCGAAGTAGTCTACCCCAGTGTTGGTGAAGGGGGGATAGTCTGGCTGAATCCGCACCTCTGGAAGATCTGCCATCCTTTGTTCCAGGAGACGCCCATTGTAGCGCTGACAAAAACTGCATTCTGAGATTACTTTCCTGACAGCTGCGTTTGCCTTGGTAATCCAGAACTTCTTCCTCACTGACGACAAAGTGTGTGCACGACCTGCATGACCTAGGCTCTGATGGACATGGTTGAGGATGAGTGCTGCGAGATGCTGCTCTTTACAGAGGATAATGGGGTGTTTGGACTCCTCAGGCATTGCTCCTCTACTCAGCCTCCCTCCAACTCTTACTAGGCCATCGACCAAGACTGGGTCAAGCTTATATATGGGACTTTGGCGACTCACTGCTGCCTTTGTTGAGGACAGTGCAGCAATCTCCTTCTTGAACCGCTGCTGCTGGCAATAGCGAACGACTGCATTCTCTGCATCCAGCAGATCGTCTACCGTCAGGATGTTACCCCTGGGTGTTGCAGTGAAACCTTGGCCATCAGCCACACTTGACTGGATCGTCACAGGTCCTTTCAGCCGTTTTTTCCAGCGAGCCTTCTCCAAGCCTTCTCATGAACACATGTGTGAGAGGGCGCTACTCTTCCTGTAGCGACCAGCAGTAGGTGTTTTGTTTTGTTTGTCCGAGTTTTTGTTTGTCAGATGTGCTGCAAAAGTTTACTGTTTTAAATTAAGCCGTGAGGAATTCATGAGGAAATTAACTAGTCACGATTGTTCATCCAAGCAATCGCCATGGAGATATATTACGCGGTCATTCTATGGACTTTATGGATTTACTATGTCCAAGGCGAACGCAGTCAGCAACGTGAGCCGGTAAGGACATACTCGCGAGAATGCTTAATGCGATGGAACAATCCGTGTATGGGAAATATATACATGGACCCGCTTGTAACTGATGACATTTTAGCAGAGATCTCTAGGCACAGGTCTCCGGGAAATGAAAACAACAACTTTCGTAAGGAGAGGAAGCGAGGAAGGAGAGGTGGCGTCCGACTACGGTTAAAACGGAGAAAAATACACCGTATTCCGCTCCCTTCCATAATACTCGCAAATGCTCAGTCGCTTAGAAACAAGACTGATGAGCTTCAGGCAAACTCGTACCATTTACAGGAATACAGGAACGCCTGTATTATGGCCTTCAGCGAGACATGGCTGTCGTCCAAAGACACCGATACGGATTTAACAATCAGCGGCTTTGGGGCGCCTGTCAGGTTGGACAGGGACGCAGAAGTCACAGGGAAATCTCAGGGTGGCGGTGTGTGCGTATATGTAAACCAGCGGTGGTGTAGCAACATCACCGTCAGGGAATCAATATGCACTGCTGAAATCGAACTGCTTTCTATCTCTGTTCGCCCGTTCTATCTCCCGAGAGAATTTCCCCAGATATTTGTGACTGTGGTATACATTCACCCCAAAGCAAACACACAATCTGCTGCCGATACTATTCGCAAAGTGACTCAAAGACTTCAATCTCTCTCCCCGGATGCCCCGTGTCTTCTTATGGGGGATTTTAATAACTGCAAACTGAGTAAAAGCCTCAACCTTTACCAATACGTCACATGCCCAACCAGGAAAAATAAGACTTTGGACAAGTGCTACGGCTCAATCAAGGACGCTTACAAGGCCTCCCCTCTGCCCCCCCTGGGTTCCTCAGATCACCGAACCATCAATCTCATCCCAGTGTACAGACCTATGCTTAAAAGGGGGGAAGTTAAAACTAGAGAGATCGAGATCTGGGATGATGAGTCTGTTTTGAAATTACAAGGTTGTTTTGATTGCACGGATTGGTCTGTTTTAATTGACTCTGCTAAGGATATTGACGAGTTGGTTGATATTGTATGTTGTTATATCTCTTTTTGTGTGGATTCTGTTATTTCCAAAAAGCATGTAAAAGTGTATGCAAATAATAAGCCTTGGGTCACTAGTTCACTGAAAAAAGTGCTAATGAAAAAACATAGGGCTTTTCATAATGGGGATGAGCGTGAAATCAGAGAGGTAACAAAGGAGGTCAGAGCAGAAGTAAAGAAGGCTAAATTACAATATAGAAATAAGATAGAGGAAAGACTGGGCAATAACAACTTGAAGGCAGCATGGGATGGTGTGAAAAGAATGACAGGTTCGCAAAAATCACATAAGAAACCAGTCCATTTGTCAATGTATAAAAATGATAGCGAGTTATCTGAAGCATTGAACACCTTTTTTTCGCGGTTTGATATTCATGATTTTTCAGATAACCTAAAGAGACTGACTAACTAACTGAGGAACAAGCTCAGGTTAAGTCTACACCCTTTTCAATCACTCAGGAGGAGGTCAGGTCTGTATTTAAGAGAAATAAGGTAAATAAGAGTCCAGGACCAGATGGGATTACTGGGAGACTGTTAAAGTACTGTTCAGAACAGCTCTGTGGGGTGTTTGCTGACATTTTTGAGATGTCCTTGGAACAGAGAAGGGTCCCAAAGGCTTGGAAGGAGTCGTTCATAGTTCCAGTGGCAAAGGGGAACTCTGCAAAGACATTAAATGACTTCAGACCAGTGGCACTGACCTCACTGGTCATGAAGTCATTTGAAAGGATTGTAAAGCGGCTCCTGTTGTTCAGGGTGGGTGGAGCCCTGGACCCTGGGCAATTTGCATACAGGGCTAGCAGGGGGGTGGAGGATGCCCAGATAACATTATTAAATCTCCTGTATAGACATTTAGAGGGTCCTGGTACACATGCCAGGCTCTTATTTTTAGATTTTTCCGCTGCTTTTAACACTATCCAGCCACATGTTTTAGTTAGTAAATTATTGTCAGAATTTCATATTGAGAGTAATCTTGTGAGCTGGATCATGGATTTTCTAACTAACAGAACACAACGAGTTAAGGTAAATGGTTGTCTCTCTGCAAAGTGTGTCTCCTCCACTGGCTCTCCTCAGGGTTGTGTGCTTTCCCCTCTGCTGTACATCCTCTATACTAACGACTGTAGAAGCAACCAGAGTAATAGACACATCCTGAAATATGCCGATGACACAGTAATAGTTAGTTTACTGCAGAAACATGAGTCTCAGCATGGGCCAGTGGTCGATGAGTTTGTCAGTTGGTGTGATAGGTCTTTCCTCCAGCTTAACGCCTCGAAAACCAAGGATATGGTCATTGATTTCAGGAGGAAATAACCAGGTCCTCCCCCACCCACATATATAAAAGGTAGCAGTATAGAGGTGGTGGACCAGTATAAATATCTGGGAACAGTGATTGACAGAAAACTAAAATTTGACTTAAACACTGACGCGATCTGCAGCAAGGGACAACAGCGACTATACTTCCTTCGGAAGCTTAACTCTTTTAATGTAGATAAGGTTATTTTATCCTTGTTTTATAAATCTTTTATTGAATCTGTTCTTACTTTTGCTTTTATTGCCTGGTATGGGGGCATTAGTCTTAGGGACAAAAATAACCTCAGCCACATTGTGAAGGTGGCTGGTAAAATTATTGGTTGTCCACAGGTCTCCTTGACAAATATCTATGAGAAACAAGTCATGCGGAAGGCAAATACTATATTAGACTGTGTAAACCATCCCCTCCACTGCTTATTTGAGGTCCTTCCCTCTGGCCGGAGATTCAGAGTTCCTGGTTTTAAGTCCAATAGGACAAAGAACTCATTCATCCCAAGTGCAATACGGTTGCTAAATTTGCACAATTCTTGTACCCATTAGAAGAGTATCAGTTAAACAGTGTTTTTTTAACTATTGCAGTTGGTGTTATTTATTATGTGTGTATGTGTTTGTCTATCTGTTGTGTTCTTGTATGTACACCTGGCTGCAAGTGAAGTTTCCCCACGGGGACAATAAACTTAAAACTAACTATAGAACAGCCTTCAAACGGAGAAACCAAGCAGCTGCTTTCTTGAGCCTCTTCCAGTCAGAGAAATAGCTAATGAGCTGGTCAGTTTGTGTAACAGCATTGCACACATTGATTGCATTCGTGGCTAGCTCTCTCTTCACCTCCTTGTCATCAGCACTCAGGGAAACATCAAAAGCATTGTTAGGCCAGTCCTCCTCATGTCTCCAAAGAAATGCGGGCCCTTCCCACCACCTACTGGTCTTCAGGAAACCTGCCACCTTCAATCCCCTTGACGCGTCGTCAGCTGGATTGTCTTTGGAGCCGACATGCCTCCATTGCCATGGTTCAGATGACTCTCTGATAGTTGAGATCCTGTTGGCCACAAACGTGTGAAATCTCCTATCCTCATTCTGGATGTACCTGAGGACAGTACTGTCCGTCCAAAAGACAGAATCCTTGAATGTCCACTTCAGCTCTTCCTTTAGCATCGAGTCCATCCGCACAGCGAGAACTGCTGCAGTCAGTTCAAGCCGGGGAATAGTCACTGCCTTCAGTGGTTTAACTCTGGCTTTGCCAAGGAGAAAGGAGACCTGTACTTGACTTTGCTCATTCAACATCCTTAGGTATGTCACGGTCCCATAACCAGCTTCACTGGCGTCGGCAAAGTGATGACGCTGGGCTCGAGCAACCTTGCCATACGTCGATGGTTTTACACACCTGGATATCTTGAAGGTGTTGAGCAGTTTTAAGTCCTCCAGCCATGAGTTTCACTGGCATAAGATGTCAGGTGGCAAGGAATCATCCCATCCACATCCTCTCCTGTATAGCTCCTGTAGCATGATCTTCGCAGGCAGCGACTGGGGCCAGAAAACCCAGAGGGTCATACACTGAGCTGATGATGGACAACATACCACGTCTGGTAAGTGTCTGTTGCTTCAGTTCGATCTTGAATCGGAATGAGTCAGTTTCCACGCACCAGAGTAGACCTAGGGCTCTCTCTACTGGCAGCTTGTCACGGTCAAGATCCAGTTCCTTTAGATCTTTAGCCCTTCTTTCTGCTGAAATGGCTTGCAAGACTGCACGGCTGTTGCTGACAAACTTCTCCAGGGTGAAGCCTCCCTTCTGGCAGGTCCTTGATTGTCTGAATGGCATCTGCTTCTGTGGCAGAGCTTTTCAAGTAGTCGTCGACAAAAAAAGTTTTCCTTGACAGACTGACATACAGCAGCGGGGAACTCAGACTGGTGGTCATCAGCATTTTTCCTGAGTGCATAGCTAGCACAGCTTGGCGAGGATACTGCACTGAACAAGGGCACGGTCATCCTGTATAGCCTCAGCTCCTGAGTGATGTCTCCATTCGGCCACCACAGAAACCGAAGAAGGTCTCTGTCTTCCTCTGCGACCTTCACTTGATGGAACATTGCCTGTATGTCACCCATAAACGCCACAGGTTCCTCTCTGAAGCGCAGCAGGACTCCCAGTAATGATCTTGTGAGGTTAGGCCCCTGAAGCAGCTCTTTGTTCAAGCAAGCTCCTTGGTAGGTGGCACCACAATCGAACATAACCCGAAGGGTACCTTTCCTTGGGTGGTGGACTGAGTGATGGGGGATGTACCAGACTCCACCAGGTTTGCCTTGAATCTTTGGCAGTAGCACGGGTTCTGCATAGGTGTTGCTGATAAGGCCATTCACAAACTCAGCATACTCCTTGTGCAAGCCTTGGCTATTGATGAACCTTCTCCTCAGGCCCTGCATCCTCTGCTTCACCACGGCGATGTTGTTGGGCAAAGAAACCTCTTTCCTTTTGAAAGGCAACTTCAGGCAGTACTTTCCATCCAGCAGCTTTGCTGACTGTTCCATTGTCTCCATAAACCTGATGTCATCTCTAGATATTTCCTTTTCTTCCTTAATCCTTTCAATGAAGTCGTGATTGTATTGATTTACAAGCATTTGTTCAAGTGTTTGAAGAGAGATGCGGTTCACTGTGGCGGAGAGTGCTGGCGCCCCTGCTTCCACTCAGTGGGCCATTGACTACCCATCCTAGCACAGTCCTGATGGCATAGGGCCCATTGTCACGGCTATTGATGACCTCCCAGGGGGCTCTAATGCTCTGGGTGCGTTGGTGCCAATCAACAGGCCAACGTTAGCCTTCACGCTTGGGATGCGTACCTTCGACAGGTAGGGCCACCTAGCCAGATCCTTAGATGTGATCATGTTCTCCACAGAGACAGGCATTTCCTTCTGTGTGAAGACTTCATGCAAGGGATAGAAGTTGTTACTGTTCACCTCAGACACCAGACAGACCAGACAGGGCATATGCTGGAACAACCTTTTCTTGTCCCATTGTCTTCAACAGGAAGCTGGTTTTCTTGCCTGTGAGCTTCAGTTTTTGCATGAGATGTTCAGAGCAAAATGTAGCTGAGCTACCAGGGTCTAGGAAGGCATATGTTGTTATAATGCTGCTTCCGTTTGCAGACTTCAGCTTCACAGGCAGAATGGACAACACACATTGGTCCCTACCGGCCCCTGTATGCCCACATGTTTCACTGGAGGACTGCTGGGTGTCAGCAGAATCCTTTGAGTGTTCTGGGGTCTGTTGTTGTTTAATATGGAGCACAGTTGGATGAGTTTTTCCACAGGTTTGACATGTCAAGCGCTGCTCACAGTCTTTGCTCATGTGTCCAGTGCCCAAACAGGCGAAGCAAACTCCTTTTTGCCTCAAGAGGAGAATTTTGTCCTTGTGTTTCTTGTTTCTGAACTGCCTGCATTCCTCCACCAGATGGCTACGATCACAGCACAGGCATTTCATTTCATCCACATCCTGAGTCTGGTCCTTGCTTTCATCAGACACATCCGTTGCAGCGACAATGTTTCCCTTTACCTTGCCCCAGGGCTGTGACTTAAACCTTGATGGTGACCTTGTCATAGATGAGGCGGAGGGTGGATCCTGTATATCGCCGAACAAGGGGTCAGACAGAATTTTGACACGCCGTTCAATGAACTGCACCAGGTCAAAGATGTGGGCTTGATCATGAGTTCTCTCCATGATGTCATGTGCTGTAGTGCGCCATTGTTCTCTGAATTTAAATGGTAGTTTTGAGAGAATGGTCCTCATGTTTACAGGCATGTCCAGCTGCTGCACATAGCTCAATTCCTGCATAACATTACAGCAGCCACGTAAGAACAAGGAGTAAGCCTGCAATGACTTCGCATCTTCTGCTTTAACAGCTTGCCAGGCCAAAGCCTTCTTCATGTAGGCTGTTGCCAACTTGTATGGGTTGCCAAAGTGTTCAGTGAGGAGGCCCTTTGCCGCTACATAGCCAAGCTCGGGCACCATATGCTGGCAACTGCGCACCAATTCCTGAGGCTGACCTCTGGTGAACTGCTCTAAATAGTAAAGGCAGTCTCCCTTTTCAGCCTTACTCTCCACACCCTGTTCGAAGGCCTTCATGAATGGCCGAAACTGGAGAGGGTCACCATCGAACACTGGTATCTCTCTTGATGGTAGAGATGAGATGCGCTGTCCATGAACCAAAGCGGCTGTGATGTCATTTTGCCTTTGCATGATACCCAGTAGTTCAGGTAAGTGTGTTGTGTTGTGTGAGGCATTACTGGTAGGCAGTGGTTGTGCAGCCGTTACATGCTGTCGATGTGCTCCATGTGATGTTCCATGTTGTAGCCTACAAGAATTTCTCGTCGGCCGAGGGTGTGTTTGTATGGTCTCCGGTGTGTCGGGAGCATGGGCGCAGGTTTGGTTTGAAATGTGCTGGGGACATAGCCTGGCTGACGCGTCCACATCTCGATGAGATGGTGGTCTGGGAACTAGGTGTGCATTTTCTCGTATTTGAGGCGTGGTTTACGAATGCCTAGAGCCGTTTATTGGGTGCTACAAATGTCTATCAAATTGCGTCTGGTTCTTCCCATGCTGCTTTGCGTGCGATTCATAGCCAATTGCTACTAAAAATTAGCTACTAAAATTAAATTAATTGCTACAAAAGCTACTTAATACACTTTCTAAGGCTGCATCGAACGGTAACGTTGTGTCCACTGCCATGTTGGATTAACACGCTACAAGCTCCGGTGTCGCGCATAGACGTCGTCATCGTCTTGCTGCCCCCCCCCGTTCTGTGATTGGTTCCCTAACTCAGGCAAAAATAAGGGCGGTGGTTTCCAGTAGAGTCCTATAGACTCTCGTCGTCCTATAGGACTCTAGTTTCCAGGCTGTCTTTGCAGTGAGAATGAAATCGCGTGCAAAGCAGCATGGGAATTCCCAGGCAACTGGGGACAGAGACCATAGACTGTATACAAAAAAAAAAAAAAAAGAATTCAAAATACTTGAAATTATTAAATTCTTTCAATTTTTCAGTAAGAAAGTCACCAGAACAAGTTTCAAGCATAGATGCATTCGGAAGTGCATTTTCAGAAGTGCTGGGTACAATGACGCACATTCATTTTTTCCCCCTTTCGCGCAGGTCATGTTAATTAATAAAAATTTATACAAAAATGTGATGATGACACACACACACACACACACACAGACGCGATGTCTTGACTATGCTCACGCACAGAGTTCTAATACTTTTCATTGGATAATGTGATTCAGATAGGTGCAGTTCATGGCCGTGTCTACCTGCTGAATGTAACCGCTGTGAAACAATCAGGAATAATGTTTCATTTCTCTGATTAATGGCTTTATTGAGACCGGCGCTCGCTCTCTGTTATTGTTACTCTATGTCTCTCTACCAAAGTGCTCTCTCTCTCTCCGCCTCTCTCTCGTCATCGGACACAAATCAAATTAAATGTTGTTTCTATTTCGTGTAAATTAGGTTAATGCTTTTGTGTTTTCTTGTATTATCAGTTCAAGTTGTTGTACTTGCCTGAGGAAATCGTGGATATTGTAACGTGTTGGGGGAGTGATTCCCAGACATTCTGGCATTCTGTGTCATTACATGTTATTGCTATTAGATAGGGTTTGGAGGCGAATGTTCAGGACATGTTGGGTTGCATTTCACTGTTTCATTACGTTCACTTTGTTGACTGTTGTTTTTGAGATGAGTCAGGGAGCACCATTACTCAACGCACAATGGCATCTTGCCATATCACTACCACTCCATTCGTGACGGCGTACAAAGTCGCTGGTTTATGCTTCTGCGTAGGGATTTCGTCGTGATCACGCAATGGCCACGCCGTTGCTCGGACGCCGTCATGAGCCCGTGATACTTCAACGGAGGGATTGCGTGGGGTTTACGTCTCGAAATGCAATTCGTTGCCACACCGGTAGAGGGACCAGAATGACTATTCTGGTCATTAAATACGGATTACTAGTTAAAAAAAGTTTACCGAAATGAAATGAAGGCATATATATATATAAACATATACATATATAAAACTTTTGCCTTCATTTCTGTAAACTTTTTTTAACTCGCTAGTAATCCGCAATGACCAGAATGGTCATTACATACCGACATATATATATATATATATATATTTTAGTGCGTGTGTTTATACAAACGAGTTAGTCGCTTATTTGCTTGAGCGCATGGGAACATGTCAGCTCGTTTATTTTCCCAAAACACAACAACATAGTAAAAACACAGGCAGTCACGCCCACAACATAGTGGAACATACCACTAGTGATCTAGAGGGGGAATTCGCTTGTCAAGCGACAGTCACCATAGAAGCCCCCCCCAGAATTCACCCTATGGTGGCTAACGAAAACGAGGAGGAAGTGCCACTACTCGTCCACAGCGCGTCGGCGTAGGTGCCGAAGGAGTGGAATCCCTCCGCATCCGCGTAAGGCGGCTGGGCGCAGATGGCTCAAAAGGCACGGCGCCGGGATTCAGAACGGGGGCCCTGGGGCGCCATCTCCGGCAAGGCGGAAAAATCTAAATGTGCAGGCTTGAGGCGGTCAACCGAGATGGACTCTAGCCTACCCCCGATATCCACCACGAAATGCTTCGGGCCAGGCACCACTACTCGAAACGGCCTGTCATACGGTGGGCGGAGCGGCCCGCGATGAGCATCATGCCTGATGAACACAAACGGGGCAGAGCCCAGGTCTGCAGGCACGTGCTCCGGCGGAGTGCAATGTGCCGAAGTCGGAACTGGGCAAAAAGCCTGGCGTCCGCGCGTATGTCACGCAAGTGTTGTGAAACCGACCACGGCTCCGTAGCACTAGGAATAAACTCCCCAGGCACCCGCAAGGGCTGACCAAAAACAAGCTCAGCGGACGATGCCTGGAGGTCACCCTTGGCCATCGTGCGCAACCCCAACATCACCCACGGCAATTTGTCCACCCAATCGCCATCCGAGAGAGTAGCGCCTTCAGGGAGCGATGAAAACGTTCCACCAAACCGTTGGCCTGAGGATGGTGGGCTGTGGTGTGGTGCAACCGCACCCCAAGATTCTGCGCGACCGCATCCCACAGCTCGGACGTGAACTGCGACCCACGGTCCGAGGTTATGTCTAAAGGCATGCCAAACCGGGACACCCAGGCGCCGATAAAAGCCCTTGCTACGTCGGTGGTAGTCGTGGTCTGCAAAGGCACTGCCTCCGGCCAACGCGTGGTGCGATCAACAATGGTCAGCAGGTACGTGAAACCCCGAGAATGAGGCAGTGGGCCCACAAGGTCGAGGTTAACGTGCTCGAAACGTCGCTCAGGGACCGCAAAAGTGTGCAACGGCGCTTTAGTGTGTCGGTGAACCTTCGCACGCTGGCACCTGACGCACTCCCGTGTCCACTCCCGCACGTCCTTTTTCAGACCGCGCCACACAAACCTAGCCGCCACTTGCTTGACAGAAGCCTTAACCCCTGGGTGCGAAAGATTGTGCATCGCCTGGAAAACGGGCTTCCGCCACGCGGCAGGAACGATGGGGCGCGGAGAGGCCAAGGAAACGTCGCAAAGCAACATGACGCCCGTCTCATCAAAAGGCAGCTCAGCCAGACTCAGGCCCGATGCAGCGGAGCGAAGCTGTCGCACCGTGGGATCAATCGCCTGCTCCTTAGCCATCAGCCTATAATCTAAATTGAGACGGGCGGCACCCGCCACCGCGCACGACAGACAATCCGCTGCGCAATTGTCCTTCCCCGCCACATGCTGTATATCGGTCGTGAATTCCGAGATATACGCAAGGTGGCGCTGTTGCCTCGCGGACCACGGCTCTGTAACTTTACTCATCGCGAAAGTTAGCGGCTTGTGGTCGACAAACGCGGTAAAGGAACGACCCTCTAGCATATTGCGAAAATGACGCACAGCCAGATAGAGTGCCAGCAGCTCCCGGTCGAACGTACTATACTTCCGTTCGGCCGGTCGCAGCTGGCGGCTGAAAAACGCCAGAGGCTGCCATACGCCCCCCACGCATTGCTCGAACACAGCCCCCACCGCCAAATCGGAAGCGTCAGAGGTGAGCGCAACCGGCGCTGAAGGAGAAGGGTGGGCTAGCATAGTCGCATTGGCCAAGGTGGCCTTAACGTCCTGAAACGCCTGCACGCGTTCGGCGGTCCACTCCACGAGCTGCTTAGCCGGATGTTTTAGCGCCTGGTGGAGTGGCTGCATAAGCTGCGCGGCCCCCGGAACAAAACGGTGATAGAAGTTTACCATCCCGAGGAACTCCTGTAACGACCTGATCGAGTGCGGCCGAGGAAAACGCGCGATAGCCTCCACTTTGTCCGGAAGGGGAATGGCGCCCTCCGTACAAACGCGGTGCCCAAGAAAATCAATAGTTGAACACCCGAACTGACACTTCTTGGGATGGATAGCTAGGCCGTGTTGTTGGAGCCGCGCGAACAATACCTCCAGATGCTGGATATGCTGTTCGCGGGACTCGCTGGCCACAAGCATGTCGTCGAGGTACACAAAGACAAAAGGTAACTCGCGGACAACCACATCCATCAGACGCTGGAACGTTTGGGCCGCATTCTTGAGTCCAAAAGGCATCCTAAGAAACTCAAACAGCCCAAAAGGTGTAACGACTGCGGTCTTAGGTATGTCCCCTGCGCGGACTGGAATCTGATGGTACCCGCGCACCAAGTCCACCTTCGAAAAAATCACCTTGCCAAACCAAGCCCACGGAAAAGTCCTGCAAGTGAGGCACAGGGTACCTGTCAGGAACAGTCGCATCGTTGAGCCGACGGTAGTCCCCACACGGCCGCCATCCCCCATCCGCTTTAGGGACGATGTGGAGGGGTGACGACCACGGGCTGTCCGAACGGCCGAAAACGGGGGGACTGGCCGTCGGCAGGTGATGCTCCACGCCGTGACGTACGGTCGCTGAGGAGAAATCCGGAGACTGAAGGTCCGGAAAGCGTGCTAGTAGCCGGACGAAATCATCGGCGCCCGCCGCAGCGCTGGGCAACTGCGCCGTCTGATCGCTCGCTGGGGCGCACACGCGCGCCTGAAGATCGCTCGCGTCCAGCAGGCGTCTGTTCCGGAGGTCCACGACCAGGCCGTGTGCGTGGAGGAAATCCACCCCGATGATGTGGAAAGTCGTGTCCGCCGTGACGAAATCCCAGTCATAACGGCGGCGGCCGAAACAGAGCTGCATGCGTCTTCGGCCGAAAACGCGAACAGTCTCGCCGCTGACGTTCACCATGCGTGGTAACAGGCTGCCAGCGGCGCCACCCGGCGCGCACGTCCGCTCTCTGGGCAGCGCCGGAACCATGCTTGGATGAGCACCGGTGTCCCACAAGAACCTGTAGCCGGAGAGGGCGTCGTGCAGATACAGCAGGGTGACGTCAGTGGAAGTGCCGGTGCCCGCTGTCACTAACGAGCACCGGCCCGGTCGTTTCCCTGTACCACGAACGAGCAGGGCTGGCGACACTTCGTGGCCCGGTCGCCGAAGCGCTCGTGGTAAAAACACAAGCCAGGCCGCTGCGAGGGCCGGTCGGACCCGACAGCTACCTTCCTGTCCCTCCTCACGTGTGGCGCTGGGGACGCGTATGCCGGGACGGGCGAGGAACTGCGTTGCGCAATCCAAAACTTATCCGCTTCCATGGCAAAAGCGCGGAGGTCCTCCACCGGGACGTCCGCGAGCGCGGACCTGACAGAGACGGGCAACTGCCGCAAGAAGAGGTGTGTAAACAAGAACCCCGGCTCATTATCACCCAGCAGCGCCAGCATGTGCTCCATCAGCTGAGACGGCTTGCGGCCGCCCAGGCCGTTCAGCGCAAAAAGCTCCCCAGCCCTCTCCGTGTCGGAAAGGCTGAAGTTGTACAGCAGCTGTGACTTCAAAGTCCCGTACTTGCCGTGTATGGGAGGGCGCGTCAGCAGTCCGACAATCTTGGTCGCCACGGAGGATGGGAGCGCGGCCACCACATGATGGTACCGGCGGTCGTCATCAACGATGCCGTGCAGGTCAAACTGCGACTCCGCGTGCGTGAACCAGGCCGCCGGAGAAGTTTCCCAGAACTCGGGAGCTTAAGCGAAGGTACGTGTGGCGGAGTACCCAGGTGATGGCGGCGCGGGGAAGGTGAGTCGGGCGCCGGGGTCTCATCGCTGTCCTCGGACTTGCAAGCCAAAAGGCCGCGGTTCTTCTTCTTTGGCATGTTGAGACCGAAAAAAAACGTTCGGTCCGGTGTCGGGGTCACCAGTTTAGTGCGTGTGTTTATACAAACGAGTTAGTCGCTTATTTGCTTGAGCGCATGGGAACATGTCAGCTCGTTTATTTTCCCAAAACACAACAACATAGTAAAAACACAGGCAGTCACGCCCACAACATAGTGGAACATACCACTAGTGATCTAGAGGGGGAATTCGCTTGTCAAGCGACAGTCACCACAATATATATATATATGTTGTCGCCAATCAGTCGAAGCATTTATCAAGGCTGTGTTTACACCGTGGCGGTGTTTACGAGTGGAAACCGGAAAAGCGATCTCCAGCAAATGTAGTTCGCGGACCAATCACAGCCAAAGCCAACGCGTTGGGACGGCGTCGCCTCGACGCGCGTCTAGGATTTGGGGAGGTGCACGTCGAGGACATAACCCCTGACTGCAGTACGCAGATCGAGGAGTGGCTCTTTGTGGGAGGAGCTAAACGTTTAACTCCGAACACTTGCGGACCATAGAATGTATATATATATGGACAAACCCTCCGTGACGTCACCCATAGACTTCTTAACAGCGGAGATGAAGCCTAAAATGGGGCTTCAGGGCGCCGCCATATTGGACATTTCAGTCTGTGTTCTAAGCCCGCCTACCTCCGGCCAGACCAATCAAAGCCTCGAATCCGTGAAGGTCATGCCGTGATGACAGATGAGAGCTGCCAATCAAGTTGACCACGCCCTTAATTATTCATAAAATAAATCCTTCTCTGTGCATTGAAATAATGGATTCTACAAAAATTCACCCCCCTCACAGTTGTCATGGACTCGAACACTACTGAAAGACACCAAAACCGTTTTTTGAACCAGGCTGTAAACATGTTTATTTTGGCTGTAAAGTTGGACATTTTAACATGGGTGTCTATGGGAGTTGACTCCCTTCTGCAGCCAGCCTCAAGCGGCCAGTCGAGGAACTGCAAGTTTTTGCACTTCCGCATGGGCTTCATTTTTCAGCATGGAATGTTGCCGCTTGTTGCGGACCTATCAAGTGGAGCTCCACTTCAGAACGGAAATACGTCACATCCACTGTGCCGCGCATTAAAAAAAAAAATGTGTGTGTGTGTGTGTGCCATTTATATACAGTCTATGATGTGTGCACTATCGCTTGGAGGAGCTATGTGAAAGAGGATGTCTCTTGAGGGACTTGAGAGTTTGATCTATGTAAGTTTGTAATGTTTTAATAATAAATAAAAGGAGTTAAAGTTTTACCCCGACGTCTGTTTTTTTCGTGTCAGTAAGCAGGCTATAGCTGTAGTTTTACTCGCTAGCTGCTCAGCTCTCTGTGTGTGTGTGTGTGTGTGTGTGTGTGTGTGTGTGTGTGTGTGTGTGTGTGTGTGTGTCTCTCAATTTCTTTTTAACCCTAGATTATTTTTATTATTGCAATTTTATGTCTTTGTTGTTGCCAAATGATATGTTCTATAATATTCATGGGGATCTGTTGAATTAAAAATAAATGTGTTATGGTTGTAATTAAGGGAATTTGAGTATTCTGAATGTATCCAAGTGTGTGTGTGTGTGTGTGTGTGTGTCTCTCTCTCTCTCTCTCTCTCTCTCTCTCTCTCTCTCTCTCTCTCTCTCTCTCTCTCTCTCTCTCTCTCTCTCTCTCTCTCTCTCTCCAGAAATAGCCTCTTTATTAATATTTGGAATACTGTGTTGTTGTAGGTCCTAATCAGTATTGGTCATTTCAAATAAATGAATCAAATGTGTGTGTGTGTGCAGTCCTCTCTTGCCAAGGGCTCTCCTTCCTCATCAATCCAAATGTAGCCCCCTGCTCACCACTAAAAGGGTGACTGTGTTTAGATCAGGGCACTTTGTTTCAGACCAATTAACTTATGTAGCTTGTCAATGTAATCGACTACATTTAACTGCAGTTTTACTTGAGTAGACCTTGGATCTGCTTTGCTGTTATATAGAATAATGAGAAAGGTAGGCTACATTACATAGCAGTAATTTATCATTAAGCGTAAGCATCCTGTGTAACGCCGACGAGAAGTTTGATGTAAGGAATGGACGGGAGGCTGAAGTGTTATTACGGTTGATGTATTGATCATCAATAGGAAGTCCCCGTAAAATAACAAATTGATAATCAAATAATCACACACAACACTGTACATCTCATCTTAATTCAGCTAACGCACACAGCCGTCAGCAGCTCACTCACACGTAACCCTCTTCAAGCAATAACAATTGACCTACATAAGTTCGTTCACTGCCGGATAGCAGCTACAAGTTAGCAATCGCGTTAGCAATCAAACAACATACTTTTTCAAATGATATCCTTCATTTAATGAGAAAAGTTTCTACATATAACCTGCGTTTGATATAACCTGCGTCAAGTTTCTACATATAACCTGCGTTCGCTGCGTTGGGCTAAATGTGGGCGGAGTTAAACGTTTAGCTCCGCCCACATTTAGCCCAACCCCGATCTGCGTACTGCAGTCAGGTGCTTATGGGCTTGTGACCTTAGTTATATACAGTCTATGCTTGTGACCCTGTCATTCTAAAGCAACTTGTAAGAGTAGAGTTGTTGAACATTGCTGTTCTTGAATGCTCATTTATCTGACGTCATGCATTGATGACCTGTCAATCACAATCATGTGGGCGTGTACGTGTTGATTGCGTTTCTAGTAAATGAGAACCAACTGGCTCACTCTGGTGATTCAGTTGGTGTGTGTACACCACGCTACTTGCTTTGCGTCCTTTTTTTGTTTCCTCCGTATATTGATTGATCCAGGCTTATCTGAACCTTGGCTGGTGAAATGGCTGCTGCGCAAACAATAGTTCTTCTCTCTTCGTTGAGCTTGACGTATCAGACTTTCCGCAGCGGAGCGGATCTGCAGCCGTTCCGCATCCAGTGGAATTTCCTAATGACGGAGTGGTGAAAGACACCAGTGCGAGTCCAACACGGGGGATTCTTTCATAAAAAGTGGTGGGTATAAAATGACACATGACGAAAACTGGTAGGTACGCGTCCCCACCACCGTCCCCACCGTATTCTACGCGCCTGGTCGGGAGATAGACGACCGCGGGTCATTGTAAGTGGCTTCATATGAGTGGTTTTATATCGTGTTATATTTTCGGTGTTAAATATATGAAACTGTGTTACCCATATAGAGGGGAGACGGAGAGCTGTGTGTGCGTGTGAGTAAGTGAGTTGCATCCAGGGTGAAGTGAGTTGCATCCAGGGTGAAGCTACAAGCTAGCTTTGTCCAAAGCGACTTACAATAAGTTTCTACAACTACACATCCAGAGGTCCAACCCAGCGGGCCTCATCATTTGTTTAGTGGGACTGTGAAGGAGTTTAACATCAATGCAGCACGGTGGAGAAATATGCAAGACATGACGTGAATTCAATAGACTTTATTGGATTTCTTTTGTCATTTTATTAACTGCTGTAGTTTTTTTCTTTTTCATCTCTCTCTCCAGATATAACATGCATGGTCAATGATGATATGGTGTGTGGCCCCAATATTTTACGCATGTGGTTGGTGTTAATATAACTGTGTTCCGTAAAACGTGTCTGTTAAAATGCGAAGAGTGGCGTAGAAATGTATTCATGTTAATACTGTATATTTTATTTCCTGTTTATGTAGGAATAAGGCCACTACTGTTTTGTACTACTGTTGTTTTGTTGGTACATAAAATATTCAGATAAGAGAGGAATCTATTTATTTTATTTTTTGTATTTGACATGTAACAAACTCTCATAAATTAGAGAATTGATACTGACCCATTCACAGGGCAGTCGGGGTATTAAAGATCCTACAAAAAGTATTTCTGTGTCTGGTCCCATCCTTGGATGACCCGGCCATATATATATATATATATATATATATATATATATATATATATATATTAATTTTCCATTTGCCATGAATTGTGTTGTTCTCCAAACCGGTAGGCGGCAGTGCTCCGGGCGTTGGGCCAGACTATTTGCAAGAAGAAGATGTTCTGGCTGCTGATGAAGAAGGCGCGAAACAAGTTAAAGTACGGTAAGCGAAACACTAGTTCTTAGTCATATTTAATATTTCAGTCATACTCCATGAATTAGTTTTTAAGTTATGATGGCGATTTTCAAATATTCTGCCGTTAATTGAAATGCAGTCTTCTAATAAAGTCAGGAGCCAGGTCGAGGACGAGAGTATAAATTAACATTGAAAGTCGTTTTAATATAGTTGTGTTGGATCATCAGTTATACTATCACTGTCTAACCCAGAATAGAAGTATGTTGTTTATCAGGACCTTACATTTACATTTGGGGCATTTAGCAGACGCTTTTGTCCAAAGCGACTTACAATAAGTTTCTACAACTACACATCCAGAGGTCCAACCCAGCGGGCCTCATCATTTGTTTAGTGGGACTGTGAAGGAGTTTAACATCAATGCAGCACAGTGGAGAAATATGCAAGAATGAATTCAATAGACTTTATTGGATTTCTTTTGTCATTTTATTAACTGCTGTAGTTTTTTTCTTTTTCATCTCTCTCTCCAGATATAACATGCATGGTCAATGATGATATGGTGTGTGGCCCCAATATTTTGAATGAAAGCATTTCAAAACAATGAACCTTATTTTAGCCTTAGATGACTTGCACTGAAACACAGCCACAAAACGTTGCTGCCATCAAACTCTGTTAAACAGTTTGATGGTTAATCCTACAAATTGGACAATGTTCTTGTTCAATGTTGAATGCATTTTCAAGATATATTTAGTTTTATTTCATATTTATTTCGTTGGCAATGCTATTGCATCAGCGAATTGTCGCCATGCAGAATACAGAGTGGGAGAGGAGTGTTGTCCTACCTGTCCACCAGGTGAGGGTTGAATATTTGACTTGGCTAGCTTACTTGTTAAAAAAAATCAAATCAAATCATTGATTCTGAGTATTGATTTCAATAATTTGGGTAGTATTTTGTTTCTGTTTGTTTTTTCAATGAGGTGAATTGACCACATGTTCTGTCCAACAGGAATGCATGTTGCTAAGCATTGCACAGAATTCACAAGTACGTCATGTGCACCTTGCAGAGAAGGTGCATTCCAGGACGACAACAACGGCCTTGAACAATGCTTTTCATGTGGAAAGTGTGACTCAGGTACATTTATAGGTCAGACTATTATACTTGGCCTGCTTCAAGGCCAGATGTGTGTGTGGATATGTACAAATGTTGTTGGTTAAAACCCCTTCCTCCCAAACACGGCCATGAACTCAAGGGATGAGGACAGGGCATGAATGAGAAACATGAGGGATTAGGACTATGAGGGTCACGGTGTCTGTCCCACCACATGAGAACTAGAAACCACACAAATGCACATTCACCTCCTTTTCCTAACAAGTTACAAAGACTTCTCATTCTAAAGGGGCATTTAGCAGACGCTTTTGTCCAAAGCCACTTACAATGAGTACATTTCTGGGGTTCAACATGTGGACAGTTGGAGATGGGGGTTCAAGGGGATCAGACTGCCGACCCTGCGGTTAGTGGACGACCCGCTCTACCCACTGAGCTACTGCTGCCCCTCATTGTCCCGGGATTCTCTGTAACTGTTGTGATTGACAGGTCTCAGCCTGAAGGTGAAGAAGCTGTGTACATCAACATCAGATGCTCTGTGTGAGCCCCTGGATGGACACTTCTGTACTCACTCTAACAGAGATGGATGTATGGCCGCTCAGAGACACACGGTCTGCAGTCCTGGTCAATACATCAGTCAAAGAGGTTGGTGTCAATAGTAAATGAAATCTAGAAAATTACATAATTACTTACTACATAATCATCTTCAACAGTCTGCCAATGACTCAATAGCCAGAAACTCCTTTGATTTACAATTCCCTATTTTCATGTTCCTTATGGGTTAGGCATCACTAGACTAATTAACAAAGGTGTGGATCTGGAACCTCTCATTTAATTTTTCATTTTCTAAGGTGTGTTTTCCTCTGTACAGTCATCATATCAAACCCAGGCCAGGTCTGCTGGAAATCTGTCCTAATGGGAGGGAAGAATCATAGCCAGAGCAAATAAAGCTTGAGCTTGCAGATTGATCTGTTTCCCAGCCAACCTTCTTGGAGATTTCAAGTTTGGCGAATGACAGCTTCATTGCAAAATGTTATATTGCAGAAGTAAATGTCCATATTTTTGGTCACAACTGACAAATATAATGTTCACACCACATCTGACACTGGTTGTGGTTGAATAAAACATGTCTCCTGATGCAGGGACAGCAGATAAAGACACAGAGTGCCTTCACTGTGCTGATGGAACATTCTCAGAAGGCACCTCAATGTCTTGCCAGCCCCACACAGAGTAAGTGGAGATTTTAGTGTGTTTATCATTACAGCGTACAATCATAATGGTACTTTCAGCATTAGGCCTGGGCAACATATCATGTATACTGGTGTGGCTTTTTATTGCCAACCGTCATGTTTTGCAATTTACTCTTCTATTTTATCATAAACATGTAAATTGCAAAAGTATCATACAAGCTTGACAATCCCAAATGAGTATCATCATTTTATCCAAAACGTTGCATTGAATTCAGATACAGGTAGCTACAGGTCACTAGGAGCAGGTACGCTAGGCTTGTGAAGACATGAAATGTTTCACCTTCTTATGACAAATGTACTCTTTGTAAGTTGCTTTGGATAAAAGCGTCTGCTAAATGCCCTGAATGTAAATGTAATTGTATGACATCCTGATCCTTCAGTTCACATTCTGTTTCTATTTGGTCTGTCTATCAGGCAGCCCTTTGTGCCCTTTATAGCCTTTTCCCAAAGTTAAATCATGATTGGAAACAAACCACCCTGAAACTAAACATGTGGTTTTGTCCTTCTCAATTCAGATGTAAATCTGTGGGACTGGAACTGAAAAATGCAGGAACTAATTCAACTGATTCTTTATGTGGAGAACATGGTCCAGGCAGAAGACATGTTGCAGGAGTAATATCAGGATTCATATTTGTAATGGCATTCATTATAATTATTCTGAGAAAGAAAGCAAAAGGTAAGGGTTACATTAAACTATGAAATGTTTAATGCTACATCAAACTAATGTGACATGGTTATGTAATAAATATGTAACTAATATGTGTCTTTAGTCTGACACAGGATACCAAAGTATGAGTGAACCTTTAGGCCTACTGGCATTGTATTCAATTGTGCACCTTGTAAATAGTACGTTATTTTTCCAACAAGAAAAACGAGGAAGGGCTAGGACTTAATTGTGTAATATATCATTCATTTAGACCAAGCATGGTGTGTGTGTGTGCATGCCTTCACACTGCCTTCTGCCTTCTCTTCCAGAAACTACACTGCCATAGTCCAGAGATAATCCTGCACCAACCAGGGACCTACAAGTACACAATACAAGCAGAACTACTGCTGTGACTATGAATGACCGTGATGCTGACCAGAGTCTGGATCCAGCCTCACCCTCTCAAGCCCCACACATAATGGATGTGTGTCACCTGCAGTGCATCCTGAGGATGATCAGCCGGTCCCATTTCACGTATAATCAAGATCATTTCTGGAGCCTAATTTCCTGTCCAATTGGGGCTAATGTGGACAACATTCTTTGACATTGATCCACTGATACATTGTTAGATAATCGTCTTTAATTATTTGTATATTTTTTTAATATTACGATATCTTGATATGTTGCACCGAATTTATTGTTTACTGTCATGCACCAACCACCAAGTAAAAGTGCTTGTATGTGCAGACCTGCAAAAAATAAATCATTCTGATTCTATTTTCGCAAAAATGGCTGCAATCCTTTTGGGCAATCGCGTCCGGTAAATGTCGGTCCTCTGAGCGTGCTAATTTTGCCGCTGACAGGCTCCGACTTCAAGGCGTCTCACAACGTTATCAAAAGGATCCCCACAGAGGAACGCCACGTCTGTAGCTCTGGCTCAATCCCAGCCCACGACCAAGTCTGGATGGGAAACCTCCAGGGTGACGGGTCCAGAGGGGCTGCAGGGGGAGGGCTGTGGACACGCAGAGCGTCGCGGGAAGGAAAGTGTTGCGGGTAGCTCAGTGTCATTGAGATTTTCAAAGTCATGGCTGAATTTTTACCAGCGGTCACCTGTATTTATTTGAGCCGGAATGTACGGATGAAGAGCGGATATAATTGATATAATTCTGTAAAACACGAGTGACACTTCAATATCTACGTTTGAAGGTCTGTCGAACACTTTCCATTCTTTAGGCCTATAGTAATAGCAGGACATCTGTCTTCCATTTCAAGTCTTTGACTTGAAATGGAATCACTGTAAGGCCCATACCACTGCCTGGGCAATATATCATCTACAGGTGCATCTCAAAAAATTACAATATCATTGAAGTTGAGTGGGAGGAGAAAGTGGTTGAAAAAGGTGCACAGGCAACAGGGATAAAAACACAGCCTTGAGAGGATTGTGAAGCAAAGGCTATTCAAGCATTTGGGGGAGATGGAGTGGACTGGCTGGAATCTGCTTCAAGAGCCACCATACACAGACGTATCCAGGACGGGATACAACTGTCACATTCCTTGTGTCAAACCACTCCTCCCCAGCCACTTCCTCACCTGGGCTGAGGAACATGGCACAACAAGTACAATGCTCGCCTTCGGCGTTGGAGTAACGAATAGGTGTTACATAATATGCCAAATTGTAACTGAAGATACACACGCTCTTTTTTTTTTTTTTAATGTTTTGTATTGAGCAGTTATATCAGACATACATTCAGTATACATCCAGCACTCAAAGATACACAAGTTCATTGCTCAGATAGACCATTCTTTCAATTTCAACTGCCATGTTTGTGCGTCTCGAGCATAGACTGTATATAAATAAGGTCTCTCGAGCGACTTGAGCGTCTCGAGCGCAAGCTTTGTCATGGCAACCGAACGTCATCGTTTCTAAAAGCCTCCGTCTACCCTGATCACACTACAACGCGAACCCGGAGTTTTCACATTCATCCACCTCAGCGACCGTTTCTGAAAAGCATCGTTTTCAGCGTCGGAATTCTCCGTTCTAATGTGGACGGAAGGGCTAAACGGATACATATTTATGCGTTTCTGGATTTACCCGGGTTAGTGTGATGGGGCCTTAATATAAACTTTATAGCGTGTAAATAGTATACAGTTTGTATTTATCGGTCGGTCAATAGTCTAAGCCTGAATCCTAAATGGTAGTGATGAAAGGTCATTACATAGTAGTAGCCTACAGAGAGCTGTATTTTTCTCCGTTGTGATATATCCTCGTCGTGTCAAATTCAGGTGTGTTGCCGGACATGAAAAAAAACTAACCACTGTGTGTTTTGTTTTGTTTTCTTTCCAGTTGGCCATCATACTTTAGCTTTCTTCCTTTTCACTTGGACTATTAATTAACCATGGCTGAGCCAGGTAAAATATATTTTTTTAACCATAAGTAGCCTACCACTTCTGTCGTGCTGATAGGGAAAGTCATAAGGGAAAACTGATTCAACCCCCTAAACCATATATTTTCTGAAAACATCCTCATTTGTCTTTTACAGTTCAAAATCCAATGGTAAAGATTAATAAACGTGGACAAGTAAGACCACGCTTTTATTCCAAATGTTACCTGAAACCCAGAGTAGAGCCCCAGGCTTGTCCACAAGATGCAGACCTACCAAACGAGAGCGTTCAGCTTCCATCTGGTAAGGCCAACATATTTGACACTATAAGTTAATTTTTTGCATCCAGTCTCGGGCCATGTATAGTTGTCCTGTTTCTGACTTGGTAAACAGGTGTCTGGATCTTGTCTAATTCATGTCCCTGTCTTTCAATAAACTTTAACCATGTAAAACAAAAACCCAGCTACAATGCATCTACATAGAATTTTCATCAGAAGTGATTTTTGTACTTAATAGTGCATACTGACGGTCACTATCCATTCCGTTCATCAGCTACACAAGTTAGATACCCTCTCGCATTGTTGTTCAATTTACTCTGGTCACACAATGTCCATTGCTACCAGTATGCTTTTAATACTCATGTTTACAATGACACACCACGTAAGTGGCAATCAACTGAATGGCTTGCTAACTCTGATTGGTTGTCACTGTCTAACGTCACATCCTGGGTTAAAAAGCCTGTACCATTTCAAGAAATACTTTGCTCATGTGAAATCTCCTCTTTTGAAACATTACTATTGCTCAAGTTGTTATACCAGAATAACTCCAGATTCCAAGCAATGTCCAAACACATTCTGCATGCAAAACATAACATCAAAATCTAAATCATATTTCATAGAAATACCTATTGAACAACAATTGAAGAATCTTTTTAGCCGCAATGGGTTTGTGCATTTGCTTAAACACCGCTTCTCTAGGAAGAAACACAAGAAGGAAAACCTTGAAGATATATATGATGGATCCATATACAAAAATCTCTCACAAGCAGGTAGTGTTTTATCCAGGAGTAGCCCTTATAATTTGTCACTGATGTGGAATACAGATGGCGTGTCTGTTTTTAAAAGTTCTAAATTTTCGGTTTGGCCACTATACTTACAAATTAATGAATTGCCCTATCATCTCCGGAAAAAAAAAGAAAATATGCTAATTTATGGATTATGGTTTGGAAACACAAAACCCTTTTTCCCTGCTTTTAGTGAGCCCCTTCATAAAAGTTTAATTCATCTCGAGAATAATGGCATTGATGTAAACATTGATGGTCAACTGATTACTTGTAAGGCATTTCTAATATGTGGTACAGCGGACCTCCCTGCTAAAAGTCTTGCACTAAATCTAATTCAGTTCAACGGTGCCTTCAGTTGTCACAAATGTCTACAGTGTGGTGAAACGTTCAGGACAGAAAATGGTGGAAATATCCATGTTTTCCCGTTTGGTCCCAATAACCCCCGGACTCACCACCAAAGTATTCATGATGCTATTGACGCTGTTAGAACTAGGCAAGTTGTAAATGGTGTGAAAGGTCCAAGTTTTCTCATGGCTTTAAGCTTGTATGACTATGTCAAAGGAACAACAATAGACTACATGCATGCTGTTCTCCTTGGGATCACTAGGCTTTTCTTGAGGTTGTGGTTTTTTCAAACACACACTAGGGAAAAATACTCATTGTCACATTCTGTAAGTGTTGTTGATCAGAGGTTAAAAAACATCAAGCCGCCATCTTTCATAACAAGGGTACCCAGAGCTATCAGTTCACATGCCAAATACTGGAAAGCATCTGAGCTTAGATCCTGGTTATTCTTTTACTCAATCCCCATTTTATTTGACCTAATGGAAATAGAATACCTTCATCATTATGCTGCTTTTGTGGAAGGGATTTATTTATTATGTGGAGAAAGTATATCACCAGCTAGTATACAAAGGAGTCAGGAGCTTCTGACATATGTTGTTGCATCATTTGGTACATTGTATGGCGAGAGATACTGCACCTTAAATTTACATTTACACCAGTGTGTCACTGAACTTGGTCCACTTTGGGTTTATTCTTGTTTTGCATTTGAAGATGCAAATGGTAAGCTATTCAAGCTCTTTCATGGGACCCAACACATTGATCTACAAGTGATGAGTGCAATTAACATTGTGCAATTGTTACCCTCACTTCTAGAAACAATACCACCAAAATATTATGACTTTGCTATGAGGCTCAATAAACAAAACAAAGCTAGCCAAAATGCCCTGCAATGTCTCGGGAGAGGGTATGCCATTGAGCTACCTAATAACCTTAAAGTGAAACTAGGTGCGAGTGTAATTGCATTTAATCGGATTCTCTGTCATGGTAGACTGTACCATTCCAAAAGGCACAGTAGAGTCACAAAAAGAAATACATACACTATTAAATACAATTGTAAGGTTACAAAAACTGAAAAATTTGGCTTTATAGAGTGTTTTGTTACTCAGAATAATTCGGACTATGAAAAAGAAGTGTTTGCAATAGTAATTCCTTTGAAGCCAGTCACAACAATAGAATCAGCAGTATACAGTCAGTATTTTAATCTATCTCTTCCTTACATTCACTTACTACAGCCCACTCATCCTCTTGAGATTGTAAAGGCTGACATGTTAATTGAAGTGTGTGTGTGTGTTGATACAATGACCAATTCTGTTTTTGTTTGTGAAGCACCAAACACAATTGAATCTGATTAGATTTAACACTTGTCTTAACTTAACTTAACTACAATTGCAAATGTATTCATTATATTTCAATTTATTTATTTCCAACTTATTAAAAGTCTTACTGAAATTCTTTGGCCATCTATTTGCTGATTATTGTGTACATATTATGTATTCATATGTAGTCATATTATTGTCAAATATAACATTTTATACTATGCTTCATCAATATAGAGTGAGTGTGAGGTTGGTAATGAATATCCCCTCTGCACGTCCACTGCAGTGTTATCACCAACTTCAATGACTCATTGAAGTTGGTGATGCTATTTTGCTGTTATTGGACTTGATCCATGTCTGCCTACGCTTAGCTGCTTGCCCAATAATAGGAAAAGGTAGAAAGACGGGTGCCTATACAGCTTGTTTGCTTGCCCCAATTCATGTAAACAGTCATTTCTGTGAAATGTTCACCACTACTGGCAAATTTGTTCCCAGAAGGTCACCAGAAGTTTACCGCTACTGGCTAACTTTAGTGGCAAATCACTGGCAAACATGTTTGCCACTAATGGAAAACTTGCCATTGTTGCCAGAAGCTTGCCAAAAGTTTGCCACTAGTGGCTAATATCGGCAAACTTGCGGCAACATTTTCTGGCAAACTCATATGTTTGCCGGAAACTTACCACAAGTTTGCAGCGAATTTGCCGCAAATATTTCATTTTTGTAAGGGTGATGATATGGTGTGTGGCCCCAATATTTTGAATGAAAGCATTTCAAAACAATGAACCTTATTTTAGCCTTAGATGACTTGCACCAATATCTTTAATTAATTAATTAAACCTGTTGCAAACAATTTGCAACAGGTTGTAACCTCACCAACTGATCTAGCCCATTTTTTGGGTGCCAGTTTTACACCCCCCCTGGCCACACCCACCCGAGGGAACCCGGCAGACGTGCCGTTCCTCTATCTGGGGACCATGCCGGACATCATAGTACCCATAGAAATTGGTAACCTTCCCAACTAGGTTCAACCCCCTGGGCTCCTGGACTAGAGACCCTATACAATGCCACCCCATATCCAGCCAGCTCCCGCAGGCACAAAGAAATAACAGATGCAATCGCATACATGATTGCCAAAGACATGTGCCCTATCAGCACCGTTAGCGACCCGGCGTTCAATAAACTGATAAACACATTGGACAAGCGGTATGTGTTACCACCACGTCACCATTTCAGTAGAATTGCGCTGCCTGCCCTTTATGACGAATGTCGCGGAAAAGTTGCAAGAGAAGTGTCAATTATATATTATATTTTGCCACCACAACGGACCTATGTTTGAGTCGCACCATCAAAAACATTTTTTGATTTTTTTTTTAAATCAATGAATAATCGTCTTTAATAATCGCAATTACAATATCAATCAAAATAATCGTGATTATCGTTTTTGACATAATCGAGCAGCCCTAGAATGCATCATTTTGTAATCTTTCTTCTAGCTTTATCATGCAGTTGAGTAAATGGAGGCCACACAGAGAAAATAGTTTTCTAACGCCGAAGTTGACATACTGCTACCCTTTGCCACGACATATTTGTGTGAACTGAGCTTTTCGAGCTTAACTTGCATCAAGAACAGGTACAGAGAGCGCCTTAGAGCTGTGGACCAGGAGCTACGTGTGTGTCTGTCATCCATTCCTGCGAGAATAGAGCGATTGTGTGCATCCTCCCAGGCCCAAGTCTCTTACTGAGATTCACACTCCTGTGTGTGTGTGTGTGTGTGTGTGTGTGTGTGTGTAGTAGCCTATGATGCTATATGCGTTATGCATTTTGTTGGTCTTCAAGACTGTGTATTCTAATGATATAAGTGTAGTGTAATTAAGTGAAAAATTATTTGTGTTGTCTATCTTTACTAGGCCCATCTTTTTTGGGGGGGAAAAATCAAGTTTGTTTTGATGTAATGAATGAGTCACGCCTCCTCTGGCCACTACTGGTCTACGATGTCCCACTAACGACCGTTGAGGGCTTCGAGCGTAAGGTAAGTAGCTTCCTTCGCAGGTGGTTGGGCCTACCAAGGAGCCTCAGCAGCATAGCCTTGTATGGGCATAAGAACAAGCTGCGACTTCCCTTCAGTAGTCTGTCGGAGGAGTTCATGGTTACCCGTGCGAGAGAGGTGCTGCTGTACAGAGACTCGAGTGACACCAAAGTCTCCTTAGCGGGGATTGAAGTGCGGACTGGGCGGAAGTGGAGAGCCCAGGAGACGGTCGAGCAAGCTGAGGCGCGGCTGCGCCACGGTGTTCTGGTGGGAACAGTGGCGACAGGCCGGGCAGGGCTTGGGAGCAACCCAGGGTCTCGGTACAACAAGGCCCGGGGGAAGGAGAGGCGGCAGCTTATCCAGGAAGAGGTTCGAGCAGGGCTGGAGGAGACCCGCTCAAGCAAGATGGTCGGGATGAGACAACAGGGGGCGTGGACTAGATGGGAGCAGACACTGGATAGGAAGATTTCTTGGTCAGAGCTTTGGAAGGCAGAGCCATTCCGTATAAAGTTTTTGATCCAGTCAGTCTACGACGTCCTCCCCAGCCCTTCCAACCTCTTCTGTTGGGGCCTGGCAGAAACACCTGCTTGCCCTTTGTGTCAGAGGAGAGGATCACTGGAGCACATCCTAAGCTGTTGCCCGAAAGCCCTGGGCGAGGGGCGCTATCGTTGGCGCCACGACCAGGTGCTGAAGGTGATAGCAGATACCATCTGCTCGGGGATCTCACTCAGCAAGCAGCAACAGCCAGCTAGGCATTCAATCACCTTTGTTAAATCTGGTGAGAAGCCTCAACAACGCCCAGGCCAAACAGGGGGGCTCCTGACAACAGCTAGGGACTGGCAGCTGAAGGTGGACTTGGGGAAACAGAATCAGAATCAACAAGGCAGGTGATACTGCTGGAGTTGACTGTGCCCTGGGAAGACCGGATGGAGGAGGCATTTGAGAGGAAGAGGGCCAAGTATGAGGAGCTGGCAGGCGAATGCCGGCGCAACGGATGGAAGACTCGTTGTAGTCCCATTGAGGTTGGTTGCCGAGGTTTCGCAGGCCAGTCACTCTGCAGGGCCCTCAAGTTGTTGGGAATAAGGGGACTGCACAGCAAGAAAGCCATCAAGAACATCACTGATGCTGCTGAGAAGGCATCAAGATGGCTGTGGATCAGGAGGGGTGATCCGTGGGCCACACAAGCTACCTAGACACAAGCCGGGGTCTGATCACCCCCGGCTGGGTCGCCTGGACGAGGGTGTCTGATGTTGAGAGACCCGAAACACCCTATGACCTCAGGTTACATCACTGATGATGTGTCTAGGTTGCACCAGAGGGTGTATATTAAACCAGTCATTAACTTGTTTTACAGAGCTGGAATGACATTTAATTCCACAACATTTCTTTATTTCCATTATCATAATTTACATTAAAAAAAAAGTTTGAGATTTTTCATTCATGTAAAGGGTGCCACGACTGAAAAAAGGTTGAGAAACACTGCTCTAACCTGTTAACTTGGGCAGTGTGGCTCTATCTGTTAACATGGGCAGTGTGGCTGCTCTAGCCTGTTAACATGGGCAGTGTGGCTGCTCTAACCTGTTAACATGGGCAGTGTGGCTGCTCTAACCTGTTAACATGGGCAGTGTGGCTGCTCTAACCTGTTAACATGGGCAGTGTGGCTCTATCTGTTAACATGGGCAGTGTGACTGCTCTAACCTGTTAACATGGGCAGTGTGGCTGCTCTAACCTGTTAACAGGGCAGTGTGGCTGCTCTAACCTGTTAACATGGGCAGTGTGGCTGCTCTAACCTGTTAACATGGGCAGTGTGGCTGCTCTAACCTGTTAACATGGGCAGTGTGGCTCTATCTGTTAACATGGGCAGTGTGGCTGCTCTAACCTGTTAACATGGGCAGTGTGGCTGCTCTAACCTGTTAACAGGGCAGTGTGGCTCTATCTGTTAACATGGGCAGTGTGGCTCTATCTGTTAACATGGGCAGTGTGGCTCTATCTGTTAACATGGGCAGTGTGGCTGCTCTAACCTGTTAACATGGGCAGTGTGGCTGCTCTAACCTGTTAACATGGGCAGTGTGGCTGCTCTAACCTGTTAACATGGGCAGTGTGGCTGCTCTAACCTGTTAACATGGGCAGTGTGGCTGCTCTAACCTGTTAACATGGGCAGTGTGGCTCGATCTGTTAACATGGGCAGTGTGGCTCTATCTGTTAACATGGGCAGTGTGGCTGCTCTAACCTGTTAACATGGGCAGTGTGGCTCTATCTGTTAACATGGGCAGTGTGGCTGCTCTAACCTGTTAACATGGGCAGTGTGGCTGCTCTAACCTGTTAACATGGGCAGTGTGGCCGCTCTAACCTGTTAACATGGGCAGTGTGGCTGCTCTAACCTGTTAATGGGGCAGTGTGGCTGCTCTAACCTGTTAATGGGGCAGTGTAATCTAATCTGTTAACAGGGCAGCGTGGCCGCTCTAACCTGTTAACATGGGCAGTGTGGCCGCTCTAACCTGTTAACATGGGCAGTGTGGCTCTACCTGTTAACATGGGCAGCTAAACAGTAGATCATGGGCAGAACCGATGAGCAACTGGACCGCTGTGGGGTCAGTGAAAGTTGCTAAAATAGAGAGAGCGGTGGGTGCTTCAGCAGAACTAAAACAGACAGAACACTGGCTCTCATCAAACAGCGCATCACCTATAAAATACTCCTGACTTTTAAAGCTCTCCATCACCTAGCCCCGTCCTACCTGTCAGATCTCCTCACCGCCAATCGACCCTCCCAAGCCCTCCGATTCTCCTCCACACTCACTCTGATCACTAAACCATCAAGACTCAAAACCTTCTCCTCAGCAGCACCCCAACTATATATATATATATATGCGGTACTGTTGACTTTCTTTGTTCTTTGTTCTTTGGGTCTTTGAAAAGCGAAATGAAATGAAATATTATAATTATTAGATCTAGTGTACGTTAAAAACGTGCAGCGGTAAGACACTGCTTGCCGAAAAACGAATGCCCCCGACGGGAACGCGCATCATCTCAGAGGAGGAGCTTGTAGGTCTACTAATATACGGGTCAGCTGGCAGACGCAGCACCGAGAGAAATGTTGTTGTTTTTTTTACTGTGCAATAGAAATGTCCTGTAGCCCAAGTGAAGAGGCTACCTGATGTTTCCATAATGTAGGTTAGTTGTCATCAATTGATGAGGGTAGATGCTTTACCTTGCCACTTTTATTGTTATCGTTGTTGCAATGTGATTTTACACCACTTTGATCTATAAATAAAGTCATAATTCAAGATCCCTGTTGCAATGATTTTATAACGAGGATTAGGAAATCAATGCAGAAAAGAATAGAAGAAAGAAGAAATAAAGTTTTAACGTCATATTAGACACATACTGAAATTAGTAAGTGCTATCAGAGGTGGGTAATAACTTAAGTAACTTTTTGGATAACTTGTACTTTTAAGAGCATAATATGAATACAATAATGCAATATATATAGAACTGTAGGCTAACTGTAACGGATTGCAATCCAGAGTTACAGGGTGCAGTCACTTTTCGGCAGGAGAAGCCCTGCCGAAAAGTGACTGCACCCTGTAACTCTGGATTGCAAGTGATGTTGACCAAATTAACTGTACATGCACCTGGTTTCCTCTACTATTAATGCTGAAAAGACAGAGAGTGTAACCCCTCCCAATCCAGAGTTACAGGGTGCAGTCACTTTTCGGCAGGGCTTCTCCTGCCGAAAAGTGACTGCACCCTGTAACTCTGGATGCAATCCGTTACAGTTAGCCTACAGTTCTATATATATTGCATTATTGTATTCATATTATGCTCTTAAAAGTACAAGTTATCCAAAAAGTTACTTAAGTAAATGTAAGTCGTTATTACCCACCTCTGATAGCACTTACTAATTTCTCAGTATGTGTCTAATATGACGTTAAAACTTTCTACATTCTTTTCTGCATTGATTTCCTAATCCTCGTTATAAAACCATTGCAACAGGGATCTTGAATTGTGACTATTTATAGATCAAAGTGGTGTAAAATCACATTGCAACAACGATAACAATAAAAGTGGCAAGGTAAAGCATAGACATCCTATTAGGTAGACGCAACATTGGCTGCTGCCAAACGAGAAATTCGGCCGCCATATTGGAGTGGGGATCAGGAGCCGGCGAGCAGCATTGACAGCAATAGTTGACAGGTAGCGTCTAGCTAACTAGACAATCAGATGGACAGTGGCTATACATTATAGCTAGTCTATCTTTCCTATGGTGGCATCATGCCTTCAGTGTGCATATTGTATCTCCCTCTGTCTCTCTCTCAACTCTCCTTCTTACCTCTTCTCTCTGTCATGTCGTTCAACTCCCTCTTCTCCCTCTCTCCCTCTCACCTCTTCTCTGTCATGTCGTTCAACTCCCTCTTCTTCCTCTCTCTCTCTCGACTCTCCCTCTCTTGCCTTTTCTCTCTATAGTGTAACACTCTGTAGTACCATTGATACACTCATTAATACTAACCATCATGAAACTTATAGCACGCCTAACCCACTCTATATATCTCTCTCTTCCCACTTACCTCACTTGTGAGGTAAACCATTACCAGTCATCAGCCATCCTTGTATTTGGTCCTCATCGCACCTGAAGTCCCATCCTATGACTCCCTACCATCACCTGTTGCTGTCCCCTTGACCGGATTCCTGGCCTGCGCTACCTAGCGATCCATTACTGCCCTATGACAATTCCCAATAGCTATGACAAGTCATCCTACACTGGACTATTTGAACTTTCTGACACTAAATGGGATTCATGCATTATCATACTGGTTATGTAACCATCCTACATCTTTGTTACATACACCCCAGGTGGCTCTAGGCACCATGTTCTATTCTCTACACCTAACTAACCTATTCATTTATCATGTATACAAACCTTACTGCCCTGTAACTGACCCTAGGCAGATGGGTCAGGCCCTTGAGTCGTAGATCTGCATGAGGTTTCTTCCTATATGTATCTCCAATTATAGGGAGTTTTTCCTCGCCCTGTTACATATGGGCTCTCTCTGAATGTTCAACACTGTCAAGCGCCATGAGTCGTGTAATGTGTTGATGCTCTATAAATTGAATTGAATTGAATTTTAACTTGTGTATAATTCCCATAAACAAAGCAAATAAATTAAGTGAAAACTTAGTTCTCCAGCCCCATTCGTCTTTGTAAGGAAATGTTCTATTTTGTCTTTATTATTTTGTCAGAATGCACCAGAATGCTTCATTTGTATGTGAAAATCACAAATAATCTTCTGAGGGAGGATGACCCCAGACCCCCCTGCGGGGGTTTGGTTTTCAAGCTTTCAGCCCCACCCAATATTCACCAGATGCACCGCTGGACTGATAGTAAGGCATACCGGGCATTTGCCCGCTGGCCTGATGACTTACTGGCCTGCGCTTTTTTTTTTTTTTTTATTTTTTTTTAACGAAATATAATATAATAAAGATTTAAAACATAACGCAATATGTGGATAACGGTATATAATCCCTCCTATTGGTGCATAAACTGGTAGATCGGCCCTTTAGTCATGATTGATTGAAGCCTGGGCCAATGAGGTGAGGGGCAGGCCAATAATCCTTGGTTGGTGCTGGTGCGCCAGTGCAAGGCAGAGCGATAGCGGGCAATATGAATGCTAGTGGGAAGAAAAGGAAGGGTGGCGCTGAAAGAGCCAGGGATCAAAAGAAAGCAGCCCTTCAGGCAGATGCTGCGACATGTTTTAAAATATCGGACATGTTTGCTGGTCGTGGACACATCTGCCCACATCTCCACATCTGCGGCAGCAGCATCAGCAAGTGGAGCAGAAGATGCTCAACAGGTGGACGAGGCGGGGACCACTACGGCCATGACGGTAAGTCAAGGTTAACTTCAGCTATTAATCGATGAACAGCAAAATGTTTATAAATCCGACATCTATGTGTGAGAGAGAAATTCTGATCTTCTGGTCCGAAGTAAAGTGCTGTCTAACCTTGTCACTCAGATATGAATTAATGTCGGACCGTCGGATATTATTTTGGTGCTGCTCACTGCCAGTCACGTAACCTAGCCTAGCAATGTAGCCAATGCAAATGGTGTGCATCATGGCTAGCTACCACGCTGCCGCCTCCAGGTTGTTTATTTATTCTTTATTATTCTTCATTGTATTTGTGTGACTGCCGTGCCGCCGCCAGGTTCTTTCTTTATTCTTTATTTTGTTTGTGTGACTGTCGTGCGTCGGCCTTACGAAGTATACTGGTTTTCACAGTCTGGTGCGGTGGGGTGGACGGTCCCTTTCTCTATCATGTTTTTTCTCATACATTACTATGATCACCTGTCTTATTTTTCTCACATTTCTATCTTCTGTCTTTTCATCTTTTGAAGGTTCCCATGTTTAAGGAGTGCTGGGTGTTGCTGCTGAGAAGAGGCAGGATGGGACAGCATCAGCATCTCTCTCACTTGTTGGTTTGTGTGTGTGTGTGTGTGTGTGTGTGTGTGTGTATGTGTGTATGTGTGTGTGTGTGTGTGTGTGTGTCTCAGTGTCCATTTGAAAGCTCTCATTGGTCTGCATGTAAGTTACCAATTCCTTTTGGATTTTAATGTTTGTTTTATTGATATTCATATTCTTAATATATAATTGTGTATTTACTTTATTGTTTTTCTATTTATTTTATTTTGTACAAAGTAATTATTGACTCATTATAAATATAAATGTTGAACTTCTATTGTTATGTGTGTCATCCCTTTTTATTTTGTATTCTAAATTAAATGGATGAAAAAAAATCCTATTCTTTCAAAGTCCTGGCATAATTTCACATACCTAACATTTTATCTTGAATTGAGAGTCATTCTCTAAGTCTCTAAGCAACACAAATTGGTAATAAAAGAAATCCTTGATGTTACTTGTAGCTTGTAGTGAGATAAACATATTATTTTTGTGTATTGCAATTTCAGAAGTTCAGCCTTTGTATCCAGTCATTGGTACAGTCATCCAGTCATTTCTTGCTTTATATAATGCATTGTATCACACAAGTAATGATATATTATTCATAGTTTAGCCTGCAGCATTACATTTATTATAATTATATTAACTAAAATGAATTAATTAATCTTTTAATATAATCCCTTAACTTAAATTTAAGTAACAAGGCTGAAAGAAATGACAAATGTCTAAAAAGTAATGTGACCTACGGTCAATAGATCATATTTTTGATAAGCCTATAATAACAGTACTTTTGGAGAACTTTTCATAATGCTTCTCATAGTGTTAAAAATGTTTGTGTCTCCTGGTGCACATTGATCGTTTAAGGCAGTGATTCCCAACAAGGGGTTAGGGGTACGTATACCACCAGAGTAACGCAAGCACACTGCAGGGGGTATGTGGAAAAATTAACAAATGTGTGCAGCATAGTCACATAGAGCATGAGTGAAGGGGTACTCATGGTATGACAAAAAGGCTTAAGGGGTACGCACGTCAAAAGCAGTTGGGAAACAGTGGTTTAAGGGACCAAAAAAAAAACCACGCTGTCACAGCGCACTTAATTTTTTCCCCTTCAATAATTGGTGGTGGCCTGGTCTTGTTTAAAAATGCCCGGCCTGAAAAATTTCCCCAGTCCAGCCCTGACCAGATGCCACTGATTATGATGCATTCTCATTTTAGGCAAAGTATAAGACAATACTTTCTTAACAGTATAATTGTAACCTGAATAAGTCGTTCAAGTAACAATATTCAAACACTAACATTGTTGGGTAAGACAGAACTTGGTTTTATTCTGAATCCATTGAAACAGATTGGTGGTTTTAGCTGATATGAAAATGTTCAGGTGTTTATATATGTTATGTTTATTCCATCCATCCATCCAGTGGATGGATGGATGAATACAAGTGTCAAGACAGAATAAACTCTTTGCTGCTGCAGAAACAGTCAAGATCTTCAGTCTATGGTCCCTAAGATATAGATATCTAATGTATTCATACATTGTTTATGTATGATATACGTAGCCTATATTAACCTAATTATATTGTTTCTTCAACTTAAACATAGATGACCCTTTTTTTCCCCTCCTTCTCGGGGATTATGTTCCCAGTTTTGATCTCGGACGTCTGGTCACTTATAGCATATAATAATATTCTATTACTGTTAAGCCAACTATGAATAATAAAACACGCCAAAACATGTGTCCTTTATCATAGCTACACGTATTACAAAAAAACGCGTGAAAATCAATGGTATTCAGTGAGGTAAGATTAATTAAATGCGCTGATTTCTCCTGTCAAATGAATTACACTGAGGGGGGCGGATCACCACTCCAAGATGGCGGCCCCGCGTCTCGTCAGCCCAGTGGGCAGTAGCGCTCAATGTTGCGTCTATGAGATAGGATGTCTATGAGGTAAAGCGTCTACCCTCATCAATTGTTGACAACTAGCCTACATTATGGAAACATCAGGTAGCCTCTTCACTTGGGCTACAGGACATTTCTATTGCACAGTAAAAAAAAAAAAAAAAAAAAAAACATTTCTCTCGGTGCTGCGTCTGCCAGCTGACCCGTATATTATTTAAATCTACGAGTAGACCTACAAGCTCCTCTGAACTGATGCGCTGGGGCAGTCGTTTTTCGGCAAGCAGTCTCTTTTCGGCACAACACCGGTTCACCCAATACGCACACTACGCACGTTGCGTAGGGCCCCGCAAACTCATAGGGGCCCCGCCCATGGGGAAAAAAAAACCTGACGTGCTCGCGCACGTCAGATTGCCAGTGCATGCATGTGCATCAACGGCATCAGCGGGATGAAGCGGAGTTATCCCTCGGGAGTGAAAAGCGAAAAAAGAAAGTGCATGAAAATGAACAGCGCGAATAGCAGTCAGGTAACTCTCCTCTCCGGGTGAGTGGGCGGGACGGGGTTTGTCCGTGTTTGACCTACATAACAGGGCGGTGAGCCCTGGGTGAACAGCGGACGGTCTCCGTGTGCGTCTTGCTAGCTTCTGTAATGTGTTATATCAATCGCTCTGAGTGTAGTTACAACTGCACTTATACAAATTGGAAAGTAATGGATAAATATTTACTAAGATTGAATTTTGTTTGCTTGGATAGCCCACAGGCACCTATAGATGCAGATATATTAGTGAATAAATAAAGCTTGTGAAATATTATGACAATGGTGCTAAATAGGCTAAATAATAATCTAAATCACCTACATTTTAAGTATATGAAGGTAAAAAGTGCAGTCAATTTGATGGAACTCTTTAATTAATAGTAGCCTGATCTATATTTTACAGGTGCTATGCTTAAGTTCCTAACAAGCAGCACAGAGTCCAGTCAGTCAGCCAGTGGAGGGACAGAACAAGAAAAGACAGGCACAGATGAGGCACCTTCAACCAGCACCATTCTACAATATACCACATCTCCCTTTTCTAGAGAACAGAGGGTAGACTGCCTCTGTCTCAACAGACCTTTGGGGATTATTCTGCCCCAGTGGTTGAAAGGCCTGTTCCTATCAGAACTTGTGTGGACGAACGGAGTGAACATGAAATTGCTACAAAGTGTCCATCACCTCTTATGTACTTTAAATAATAACCCTATTTTAATTCTATATATCTTTTTAACACTCAAACAAACATTAACATAAACACAGATTCCTGTAACTTACATTAATACCCAAATTCTCTCTCTCTCCTTTTTTTTTTTTTTTAACCCTGTTAGCATTAGCTGCTTCTACCCCCCCCCCCCCCAGTTCACAAGTTGAACCTAGTAGGCTTAATGATGGTCCTCCCAGATCTGGTTCTGAGAGAGGGAGCCCCTGGTGGTGAGGCCTGTGGTGACACAGCAGGTGACAAAGGTGGCTGCGCATCAGGCGGCTCAGGTGTTTTCTGCTGCAGTCGGGACCCTTCATCTTGTGCTGGTGTTTGTAGAGGTATCAGGTGCTGGCGGTTTCGTCTCACCTGAGGTAGATCGACCAGGTAAGACCTCGGAGTGGAGTGTTTTCCAAGCACAGTCCCTGACATCTTTGCATTGCTCACCCATACCTCATCGCCTGGTGACAGGTTTGAGAGCATTCTAGCACAGTGACGCCTGTTGTAATTTTCAGCATCTGAAATCCCCTTCTCCTTTTCCTTTTGGGTAAAGCTGATGCTGTCTGGCAGTACAGGGTCCAGCTGCGAGGGATGAGACGGCACAGTGGTATGGAGGCGCCGACCCATAAGGAGTTGAGCTGGGCTGTAAACACTTTGAAGAGGGGTGGCTCTGTAGGCAAGTAGAGCCAGGTACGGGTCTTCAGCCTTTTTCAGAAGATTTTTAACTGTCTGGACAGACCTCTCCGCTTCACCATTGCTTTGCGGAAACGCCGGGCTGCTGTTTACATGCCTGAACCCATAGGAAGCTGCAAAGGAAGTGAAGGCTTGTCCAGAAAACTGTGGCCCATTATCTGACATGAGAAGTTCTGGGATGCCATGACGGGCAAAAATTGACTTTAAATTAACAATGACATCAGTGGACCTGGTGTGACATAGCAGGGTAATTTCAACAAATCTGGAAAAGTAGTCAATGACAAGCAGGTATGTTTTGCTCTCCAGTGTGAATAAGTCTTTCCCTAACTTTTGCCATGGCCTTTTAGGACATTCTGTTGGCATGAGTGGCTCTTTGTTGTTCTGCCGTTGTTCTATGCAGGTCCTGCATTTAAGCACCATGTCGTTCACTTGCTGGCTAAGTCCCGGCCACCACACAGACTCACAAGCTCGTGCTTTGCACTTCACTATACCAAGGTGGCCCTCATGTAGTTTAGAAAGCACATCATTCCGCATTGCTGATGGAATCACAAGTCGCATGCCTTTGAGCAGCAGGCCATCCCTCACAGTAAGCGTTGCTCGCTCAGGCCAGTAGTTTTTTAGCACAGGCTCCTGTTTTGCATTAGGCGGCCAACCTTCAGTGCACAGTGTCATGACGCGTGAGCAGACACTGTCAGCTTTTAACTGTTCTTTCAAATTTTCCACATATGTAGAGCTGACGGGTAGGCTCTCTATGACACAGTCCAAGTAAATGTTAGTGCTCTCCATAAGTTCCCTGTCTTCAATGGATGTGCATGATGTCACAGGTGAGCGTGAGAGCGTGTCCGCTGTCCAGAGTGATTTTCCTGGCATGTACTCAATAGAATATGTGTAGCGCATCAACCTCATCCTGAAGCGCTGGATTCTTGGTGGCAAAAGATCCAGAGCTTGGGCTCCAAGTAGGCTCAGAAGAGGCTTGTGATCGGTTTCCAGGCAGAACGGCTTTCCTATTAGAACATTTTTGAATCGCTCACATGCCCAGGTGAGCGCCAGGGCCTCTTTCTCCACCTGTGCATAACGCTGTTCTGTCTGAGTAAGTGACCGTGATGCATATGCCACAGGCTTCCATTCTTCCCCCTGTTTCTGAAGAATAACGCCTCCCAAGCCGTATGACGAAGCGTCGGCTGACACTTTGGTTTCTCTGTTGGGGTCGTACATGGCCAGCACGAGAGGAGAGGACAGAGCTTTCTTCAGTTCTCTAAAAGCTGTTGCCTGGTCCACATCCCAAACCCAGGAGTTTTTCGTTGACAAAAGGTCACACAGCGGTTTGTCCTTGTCTGCTAGCTGGGGAATGAATCTTCCCAACTGATTTACCATTCCAAGAAAACTCCTTAACTCTGTCACATTTGTGGGCGCTTTCATTTCTGTGATGGCCTCTGTTTTCCTCGGATCAGGGTGGATGCCCTCGCTTGTGATGATATGGCCTAAAAAGATCACCTCATCCTTGGAGAATTCGCATTTGTCTACGTTCAGGGTAATGCCAGCTTTTTCCAGTCTTTGTAGCACAGCATGGAGTCTGCTGTTATGCTGCTCCTGGTCTTTCCCCCATATCAAAAGGTCATCTATGTGGCAAGTCACATCTTCCAACCCTTCAATGACCTCAGCCATCCTGCATTGAAAATGCTCTGGGGCTGAAGCGATACCAAATGGAAGGCGGTTAAAGTGGTACCGGCCAAAGGTGTGATGAATGTGGTGTACTTTGCCGACTCCTCTGTAAGGGGAATCTGCCAAAAGCCCATATTTGCATCTAATTTGCTGAACAACTTAGCCCCAGCGAGCGTTCCAAGACTCTGTTCTACAGATGGCAAAATGTACTTCTCACGGCATACATACTGATTTAAGCCAGTCAAATCCACACACAGTCTCACCTTGTTGTCTTTCTTGGGCACGACCACAATTCCAGCACACCAGTCCGTTGGCTTCTCCACCCGGCTGATGACACCCAGTGCTTCCATACGATGGAGCTCGTCTCTGACTTTGTTCACCAGAGGCAAGGGGATCCTCCTGGGGGTTTTCACAGATACGGGTACGGCCCCTGGTTTAAGCTTGATGGCGTACGGCTGCTGGACCAGGCCAAGGCCGCTGCACAGCTTGGGGTAGCCGGATTTGAGTGTCTCCATGTCTACGCTATCAACACGGAGCAGTAGGCCAAGGGCTTTGATGGCTGGCAACCCAAGCAATGGCTTACTTACATTTTTGACCACATAAACATTCTCAAGAGCCTGCTTATCTCCTCTCTTCAATATCAGTCTGGTGAACCCTGACACATCCAATGGAATCTGTCCTGGACCTAACAAGGGTTTCTTTGGCCTTTGGAGGACAGGTTTTGGCATTTGGGAAAATGTTGTCAAAACGAGACGACTGTAACATCCGCTCCAGTGTCAAGTTTGAAAATCATTGTTTTGTCTTGTATGTCTATTTTAACAGTCCACGTATCGCTGTTACTGGTCACAGAGCCAAGAAAGAAACTTTCTTCGTCCTCCTCTATGCCGTGTACAGCTCTGCCTGCACGACACACACGTTGGTAGTGGCCCATTTTTCCACAGGAACGGCACTTGGCATCATTAGCAGGGCATTCGTGCTTAGCATGAGGCATACCACCACATCTATAACATTTTGATGCTTTCCTGAATTTGCTTTGACTGCCGTGTGGCTTTGTCCCATAATTTCTCGCTTTGTGGAATTTTTCCCTACTTTGATCGTTTTGCTGTCTGCCTTGCCACAGCCTATCCACAGAGCTAGCCTCTGTCTGCTTTGCGCTAGCATCATTCCTCAGTGTAGTTTGTTGCTTTTTAACTTCTTCTGATTGTCTAGCCATATCAATGGCTTTTTCCAAGCTTAAGTCTCTTTCCATCTGCATACGTTCAGAGAGCCGTGAATTTGCCAATCCGACAACTATTCTGTCTCTTATATGCTCATCATGTAAAGTCCCGTAATTGCAGTGTTCTGCCAATGCATACAAAGCAGTCACAAACGCGTCCACAGTTTCATTTGCTTCTTGCTTCCTCATATTAAATCGTGCACGCTCGTAGACAATGTTCTTTTTCACTATAAAGAATGCTGTAAAGCCATCTCTTACTTTGTCATATTTAAGCTGGTCTTCCTCACTGAGTTTCAAGCCTCTCAAAACATCATCAGATTCGTCTCCCATGCAATACATTAAAGTATTCACCTGGTTTTCATCCGAGCTTGCTGTTAAGTTGCTTGCCTGGCGGAATCGTTCGAATCTCCGAATCCACTTCGTCCACTCATATGGCTTTGAGAAATCAAATCGTTCAGGCGGCTGGATGCTAAACGTTGCGTTGGAAGTAGCCATCCTGCTAGTTTCAACTTCACGCACCGGCTCGTCGTTGTCGTTGCCACTCACCGGCTCTTCGTTGTCGCTGCCACTCATTTAACTCCGCTCACCAACCTTGTCTTTTCTTTTCACCAGGTGGACCGTTTTACCTCTCAGGGTTTGTTCGAAGTCATCCCACTTCTGACACCATGTCGTGTTAAGAATTAAGAATTACTGATTTCTCAAATATACAAAGTATGCGTGAGTCAGTTTAGTGTGTTCCTCTCTCCAGACCACCTTTATTACACTGTCCTATACATCTCTTGAAACCTCACAAACCCCTCCTCCTAGCGCCCCCCACAGGGCACTTGCATTAACCATTCTACAATATACCACAATACAGACTGTGATTAGAAGTTTAGTATGGGATGCGTGAGGTGGACATTTGAGGTTTAGTTTTGGATGAGTAAGGTGGAGTGCTCAACCCGAAGAAATCCAATTTCGAACAATCTATCCAATAACCAATACATCTAGATTAGAACATTGTGTGTCTGTCTGTCTGTGTGTGTGTCCCAATGAACATGAAAGTGATACATTTGTGACCCAAGTGATATGCAATACAATCACAAGAAAATAGATCGTGGTCACCCACGATCTATTTTCGCGAAGTGTGACGTGAGGCTCAGCGACAGGCAGGCAGAAACCACGAGCTGCGAGGCGAAGTTCGTGGTCGGTAGAGAGGCAGGATCCGCACCGGGAAAGCACTCCGAATAATGCTGGAGAGACTTGCATGGAGAGCGAAGAAACAATGTGGCAACGGGTGATGGTGAGGGGGAGATTTATAGACTTACTTGATCGTTGATTCGGGCAGCTGAGTGACTGGCAGACAGAAGGGGAGCAGGCGGGGCAGGCATACTGTGACACTTTGTATTTAACAGCTGTAATATTTGAATGTATTGCTTCATATACATTTGGTTTACAAGTGTTTGAGAGACAAGTTATTACATTTATTAACTGCTATATGTTTTTGTGCATCTCCCCAGATATTTCTGGACTTCAAGAAAAGTCTGTAACCACATGGCAATGATGATATGACAGCCAGCGTATTGCCTGTGTGGGCCAAGTATTTAGAAGCTTGATAAAACAATACACCTCACTTTGCTGCATTGGAAAGACAAGACGTGCCCGGACATGCAGCCAAAACAACTTTGGGAAAACGTTTGATGGTTGAAGCTTATACAGACTGGACAAGCATGTTCTCAAGGCTCATGTTAATATGTTCAGTTTCTATTACTTATGTTGGTGCTACTCCTACACTATCACCATGTCACAGGGATGAGTACAGAGCAGGATTGGAGTGTTGCCCTGCATGTCCTGGTAAGAGTCCATTATCTGAACATGTCAAGCTGTTTACAACTGTATTCCAAAATAGTTGTGTATGATTTCTTCAAACAAATCAATTGGAAAACAACATATTTAAAATGTTCTTTCCAACAGGAAGGCAGGTTTATAAAGATTGCACAGACAGATCCATTACAAAGTGCACAGTTTGCACCAACGGTACCTTCAGTAAACACTACAATGTACAGAAGCATTGCTCCACCTGTACAAAGTGTGACGCAGGTACATTTATATTGTTTGATTGAAATGGCCCCTAAATGTACTGTTGAACAGAACGTTATTTTGTAAATATTTATTAAAGGTGTTGTAGGTAAGATTTGAGACTCTAAAAGAGACGAGCAGCAGAAAATAGCAAGAGAACTTTTGAAGATTTATAAACAACCAAAAAGGTTCCCTCCCTATTAGGGATGCACCCGAATACGAATACGTTATTCGGAAAGCACAGATAATGCGATGTAAACATATCTGTATTCTACCCGAATATTCGCGTTATTATTCGGCAAAAAAAAAATCTTAAAACCCGTTCATATCATTGTGGATGGCAGGTTGGCAACAAGATAAAAATGTCTATTCTGTTTGCAGCATCGGACTTTGATTTCACTAAATAGTCGTTTCATTTATTACAAATGATTGAAAGGAGATCACTTATGTCGTCGTCCCACTGAGTCAGCGCACAACAGCGAGCTGAGCTGAGCTGACCGCGGTGGACATGAAACTAGTTTAGAGCTTGAAATTAGACATTCGCCTGACATTCACCACATAGCTGATCTCTCTATCTTATTAAAAGTCAAATAATCTACTGACACAGTATGTTTTCCTGTTTTGTATTCCGTTGTGAAAATATAAATAGTGTGCGATGACAGTCGAACGTTTTACCGTGTATTTCAGTCAATATTAATTCCTTTAAGTGACATATGCTGCATGTATCAGTCAGGTTTAATGGAATTTTGACCAAGTATTTCATGGTTATTTAAACAAACAGCAATGGATGGATGGAGTATCCGCTGTGTGAGAGAGGGCACGAGCGCAGCCCTTTGCATTACGTACGTTAGGCAGCAGGTGGCTTGTGCGTGTCCTAGTTGTGTGGACTGGCATACAATTCGGTAAGACAAATCAATGATCATTATGGCATTATCTATAAGAAACGTTCAAAACAGTAACCTGGTACTGCGTCTGGAGTAAAGGCAATTGTATAAAACATGTTAAATATGTGTAGCCGACTCTGGAGGCCATGCAGGCTATTTCTTTCATAACTATGTAATTATTGTCGTAAAGTATATTTCATAATTAATTATATAACAATATTAAATCAATGCGATGCTTGGAAGGGACTACTATTGCATTGCAAATGAATATTAGGTTAGAAAATACAAATTCGGCACAATAAAGGAGACTTCCGGTATAAACCACGCCCATTTCCGGTTTTCTATCCGAATACAGATACATATACAGATAATTTTTTGGTTGAACAGATACAGAAACAGATACAGATAGTGAGGTTGCTGTGCACCTCTACTCCCTATGTTCCAGAAGTGTTGCGATCACACAGCTGTGATTGACAGGCCAGATGGATTCCCCCATCCAATCAAGGCAGAGATTTCTAACAAATACACATGATTGCTTTTAAACCCTTCCTACAGCACCTGTTAGATTTTGTTGTCTACTCTTAGGTTGTCTCAGGTTTCTCTGTAACTGTTGTGGTTGACAGGTCTCGGCCTGAAGGTGAAGAAGCTGTGTACATCAACATCAGATGCTCTGTGTGAGCCCCTGGATGGACACTTCTGTATTGACTCTAACAGAGATGGATGTATGGCCGCTCAGAGACACACGGTCTGCAGTCCTGGTCAATACATCAGTCAGGGAGGTTGGTGTTCTATATACACTGGACTTCTATGTTACATTTTATACAGTTAGAAACATCTGCTGTAATCTATTCAGCCCTTTAAGTGACCATCCAGCTTCTTTGATTGAGTTTGTATTTTAATTTACTCCCAAGATCTTCTACAACAGTCTGCCAATGACTCAATAGCCAGCAACTCCTTTGAATTACAATTTTCTATTTCCTTGTTCCTACAATGTTGGTGAAATTCAGCTTGCAATACTGTGACATTTAACTGACAAAAAACACATTCACACAAAATCTGAGAATGACAATGATCGAGCTTCAATAAAACATTTATATTTGTACAGGGACAGCAGATAAAGACACAGAGTGCCTTCAATGTACTGCTGGAACATTCTCAAGTGGTACATCGTCTTGCCAGCGCCACACAGAGTAAGTGGAGTTGATTTAACAATCTATACTTACAGTACATTAATGGTATGTAAGCATTAGGCCCAGGAATATATCATGTGTAGAGGTGTGTTGTGTATTGGCCGGTACATTTAATTTAAAGGTTATAGTTTCTATATATTCTAAGTACATATAACAAAAAGTGTCTTTTATGCGTGTGAATGAATGTAATTGTCTATTTAATCATTCTATCCAAAGAGGCTTATGAATTCAGACACAGGTATATTCAGGTCATTAGGAGCAGGTAGGGGTTGGACGTCTTGCTGAAGGACCTACCTGTAGGCCTACAGCTAGATTGTAGATATTGGGGATTGAACCCAGTACCTTTGGACCAGGAGTCAAACACCCAGTCTACCGCCACAGGCACTACACATCCTGAGACTAAACGTGGATTTGTCCTCATTTCAGATGTTCATCTCTGAGACGGATACAGATTGAACCAGGAACTCCTTCAACTGATTCTACGTGTGGTTTAAAGAAAGCTGTGTTGGCATCAGTAATAGCAGGAATAGTAATAGTAATAATGGCATTAATAATCATGGGAGGTAAGTGGTACATTAAACTCTACCATGTATTATGTTATGCTGAATGATAGTGACTGCTGTCCTGACATGTTACTGTATTGTTTATCACTATACAGCATTGGGTTATCGACAACATGTGAAGGTATGTGTTATTACTGGTTTGACACAGAACACAATAATATGTGTGAACAGAGCTGGCAGTGGTAGAGTTATTAGATGATGACATTGTAATACACCAAATGTTTAATTACTTATTTACATCTTTATTTGATAGAAAGGAGAAAATGGAGGTATCCAACAACCGTAAGTTCTTATTCCATATGGTTCACTTTGTAAATGAGTATCAGATGATTTATTGTTATATAGTGATTTGTAAGGGTTACTGACTCACACACAAGTCAAATGATATCACTGTTATAATCACATTTCAACCAGTTGTACTTGACAGTCAGAGCCTTCCTAGCAGAGTGGCAGACCAACATCATCTAGATCTTATAGTATAGAAATGAGCCATACATGCATATAAGACACTACTTTCATAGCTGGGGAAATGTTACCAGCATACGTCAGCCCAGGTTGTTTATAATGTAACTTACTGAGTAACCATGACAACACGGACAAAGTGCAGTCAGGTGTGTGTGTGTGTGTGTGTGTGTGTGTGTGTGTGTGGTTGTGTCCTCATCCTCACCTAAGAAGAACCAGCTCCAGAGCTGCAGCACTGGGCTTCTGTCTTCAGGCAGGAAGCCCAGTGCTTCAGGCAGGAAAAAAAAAAAACTTTTTTTTTTTTTTTTTTTTGGGGGGGGGGGGCCCCCTGGTGGCCAAGGGGCCCCAAGCGGCCGCTTGGTTCGCTTATGCCTCGGGCCGGCCCTGTACTTAAGTATATAATCTACAATATTAATGAGCAAAAGAAGACATACAGTATGTCCATATGGTCACATATTGCAACAACTGTACTGTTTACAGTTCATTACAGTTCATGAATTCACATCACATTAATTTGTTAATAAACATGATGTTATGATGGGAGAGCTTATGCGGGGACCGATGCACGTCAGTACATTTAGAAAGATCAGAGCGCCCCCTGCTGCAGGTAGTCACAAGTTGCACCAAGTGTTGCGGGACGACGATCATGAAAGATGAGACCCTGTTTTATTAGATTAGATTAAACTTTATTGTCATGGTGGAGAGTACAAGTACAGGGACAACGAAATGCAGTTGGCGTTCTAACCAGAAGTGCAAATGTGCGATAAAGGTGCAGGTTTAAATGCAGGAATGCAGAATAAGGTGCGAAATTGAAAAACATGAATAGTGGCAGTAGTTATTGAAGTGACGGTACTTTAACGGTAGTTAATAAAGTGACTGTAACTGCTAGAATGGCAAGTTATTTTTTTTTAAATCTATTTCTTGTTTGAGTATTTCTACTTGTTGTCACTTATTGTGATAAGAAATGCATGTTAACAATTTATTCAGTTTAGTTGTGATGTCTGTTAAAGGGATATTGGGTGATGTCAGTGTTGGGGGAAACTTATTGGTGTTGCACCACTCACCTGGTCAACTGGTAACTCCATGCTGACTTGCGGGCACGCTAGCACCCGTGAGTCAGGCAAACGCTCATTCCTTCAACTCTAGCAAAACAAATCTCTTGTTGGTGTAACAGGAAGAGCGTTCACTGATTGGGTGATTGGCTCTTCCCCCGCCCCGCCTACTCTAAGTAGGAAATTAGCAGCGGGTGCTGAATAATGAGGCGCAGGTTTCACAGGAGGATTCGCCCTTTTCTTGCAGGGACCACTCGTTAGATTTTCTCGTCTCTTGTCCCTCCCGCACAGTCTTGCAGAACGTTACAGCCACGGTGGCGTCCTGCTCATCCGGGATCGAAACACGGCTGTATACTTTTGGGCTCATCAACGTGGTGAGCGTGTACTTGCTGACCTCGCATTCAGGTAGGCTTGACGCCTTTCTTTGAATAGACGTGGATTAATTTGCAAGGTGGCTTAATGTAGAGTTATGTTGCTGTGTTCATAGTACTTGGACGCGTCAGTCCCCTCTCTGTCTGTCTGTCTGTCTGTCTGTCTGTACTCGTCAATCATATTAATTACAATGTGATACTTGTAATGCATTACAAGTATCACGTTGTAATTCATATGATTGACGAGGGGGACAGACCCTGAGGGAAGTGCATATATGCACTTCCCTCAGGGTCTGTCCCCCTTTGCCTGGCCTGTGCGGCCCAATCTCCCAGCAGTCGTGAGCCTGTCTCTCCGTCTCCCCGGCCTGCTCGTCCAATCTCTGCTAGCCGTCAAGTGGCTACTAGCCACAGCTAGCTGGACTCCTTGCTTGGGGCTTTGGCTCGGGGTGCCTGCGTGTGAATGTATGTGAGTGCGTGCGGGTGGATGCTAGTGCATGTAGTGGTGTTTGGGTGCTGCTCGTTGTTTGTCATTTTGTATGTTTTGTTTTGTTTATGATTTGTATGCTAAAACAAGTGTTGGTGGCTCTGTCACTTGCTGGCTTCTTCCCCTGCTGGTGGCTGCTGCTCGTTGTTTGTCATTGTGTATGTTTTGTTTTGTTTATGATTTGTATGTTAAAACAAGGGTTGGTGGCTCTGTCACTTGCTGGATTCTTCCCCTGCTGGTGACTGAATGTATCCCCCTCTAGTGGTGTAATCCCTTTTTTTGTTGCATGTGTGGGCAGTGTAATTTTCTTTTGCTTGGTCAAGTTTATATTTTGTTGATGGCTGTGGAACAAGTTTGTAGTGACTTGCAGTGAAAAGCCTGTTTTGCTATTTTACAGGGGTTTATCACCAAGGAGGCAGGGCATTCGTCGGGGTAAGCAAGATAGCCTAATCAGGCTATCTTGATTAGACACATTGCACACTTGTGGATCCACGAATTGCTGTAGGCTACTCTGTGTGTATTTTACATTGAAGCAAGAATAAATTGATCTTTTTGTATCCGTTGAACCTTGCGTCTCTCCTCCGTTCTTCAGACTATTAGGTTATACTTAACTTGGCTATGTCACATTGGCTAACATAGGAACAATACTATAATGTTAAGGACAGTTATTGTATTACCAAATGGGGGTTATTAAAGTCATACTTAAAAACAAATGATTATATATACGTAGTATCCCCCCGGTACTTGTGTAGCCTATGTGTAACATAGGCTACACAATCAGTGTCTAACCCCAAATACAAACCACGATCTATCGCTGCCACTCTTTTGGTCATCCATTTTAATAGCCCCTTCAATTGCTGAGATATAGGGCATCCAACATGACCTGGGGTGGCAGTAGTTCAGTGGACAGAGCGGGTCGTCCAATAACCGTAGGGTCAGTGGTACCGTCCCCTTGATCCCCCTCCTCCTCCAACTGTCCACATGTCAAACCTGGTCAAACCCCACAAATGTACCGATTGTAAGTCGCTTTGGGTAAAAGCATCTGCTAAATACCCCTTTACCTCTTCTCAGAGGTTAAAATGTCAATATATCAGATAAGGCAGCTGCAGCCTCAGTTCCTATAGTGAAGACCAGAATATCTGTGAAAATTAGAGCTCGTGTTACATCTCTGTAGCTTTTGTCCTCCCATTTGGAGGACAAAAGCTACGCTAGGAAATTACTAAAGAAACAATGGCGAAATGTTTTCTTTGGATGTTCTTGAAAAAGCCTTAATTTATTGACTTTTTAACCAGCATTAACTGCATTGTTTTATCAACCGTTTTTAAAAGCAGTTCAATAAGTTTTGTAAATCCAACTATGAATGTATTCTTAGTGTCTATTTAATATTTTTCCCCTCAACTGTTTAATGTAATGGTCCATACAAAAACACATTTGATTATTGTTAAATTCTCTTTCAAACCAGCCTAATTCTTTCTGTTTCCATGCATTTTTAACATTGCAATAAACAAATGAGTCAACACTGAGTCACTGTCGCTTGGCATGTCCGTTTCCATGATAGCCTTCCCAGGAATCCTGTTGGCGTGTTAAATGAAAGCAGGAGTGAGGTCATACAGGCTCCATCAGACAATGGAGAACCAAACCCACTAGATTCTGACCAGAAATGACACAGCAATATTCCAATATTCACAACTTGACATGACACATATACATTGTGAACCACACCCAAACATTCTGGTCCAGCATCACCATGGAATTGATTTGTAATATGATTTTGTGGAATACATACAGCTTCATTTAGTTTATTAACTAAATGATTAATGCAGTGCATGTTAAATACATCTCGCCCGTTGCAGCTGGGATTGGCTCCAGCCCCCCCGCGACCCTCGTAGAGGATAAGCGGTTACGACAATGGATGGATGGATGTTAAATACAACTTTAACATGGTTACAGGTTTTTGGCCATTATAAGGCTGTTGATTGTTCTCGCCACTGGTCACCTTCATTGTGGTGAAATGTCTGTTCTACATTATTAAGCGCTATCATGTTCCCTCCTGAACTCCACACACCCAAGTGAAGGAAAAATTGACATATTGAGGACACGACAGACCACGGCCCACCTGCATGAACAAAAACGTCCCTTATCCAACTGATGCGACAGAATTATCTGTCGGCTCAGAACAATACATAAAAGAGGGAAGTGGACAACAATGGTATGGTTAACCGAATATACTTATTTAGAAATAATCATAAATAATTAAAATAACTGCAGTCAAAGAGAAGAATGTCTAGGTGAGATAATTGAGTATATGGATGCAATGCAACTTGCACCTTAATCGCTCCTTTGCATTCTGTGTTCATCGTGAGAGAACACAGAGGAACGATGGTACTATGAAATCATGTACTGTAGCTTTAAGGCCACGCCTTCCTTCTCGAACACAAACAATGACTACTTCCTGTCAGAGCTGTCACCACTGAGGAACTCCTGGGAACTCCACAGAACCACATCGAACATTACATTTAGAAGTCACGCAGGAAGAAGTAAGCAACCGTAAGTACAGCTGCTACATATATTTGATATTAAGCATTTACTTTTGGTTCTAAGACTGGACTAATGTAATTTCCCGGTTTCTGGATCGGTAACAGCGCTGTTATATATAATGATCTAATATGAAGTTTGAAGTTTATTTATTTAGCACACATTAAGATTAAATGGTGCAAGGAGGGAACGAAGCCCAATGGGCTTGTACAGAGCTCCACCCCTTAATAGGCTATAAAACTAGAACTGTTAGCCTATCTTTCTGTCTGTATATAAACATGTACAAGCCCAAGACATGCACTGTTGATATTGGTTCTTGCCCTTGATTTCAACGTGTAAAGACGATCCACTCCAAACAAGTTGTGAGCTATCAGGTCAAGATGGGGCCAGCAACACAATTCGTGTACCTGGAGCTGCTCTGGATCATTGTTGGGCTTCTTGGAAAAGTTCAAGGTAAGCAACGGACCGTACAACCTGACGTGGGGTACAAGTACATTTTCTGTTGCATTTATCTTTAAAAGTAACCTTTTGACAGATAACATGGGTTGTTTTGATCTTGTCTCAGCATGTTGTATTTACATAAAATATTACCTTATGGGTCCCAGCGCTGGAGGAGGCCTGTGGCTGGACGCTATTGAGAGACTTGTAGGCCTGGGACGATAACACATTTTGCTGGACAATATATTGTCCCACAAATTATTGCCGATAAACGATATTATTGTCAACAAGATTTCCTTTAATGTGTCATCTTTCACGCTGTTGTAAAGTTTTGGAATGGCCGTTTGTGACATGTATTTGGCTTTTCAACTATATTAAAGGTCAGCATTTCTTTTGCGATGTAGCCAACGACACTTTCTGTGAGCGCACACCATCGTGCTCTGTTCCGTTTATATACGGGAAGTCGGCTTACAGGCTCGTCCGTGTTGATGGGCTCACTTCGCTCATCTGGTTTGAGGTCTGCGTAGGGATTGCGTCGTGATCACGCAATGGCCACGCAGTTCCTCGGACACAGTCATGAGCCCGTGATGGTTCTGCGTGGGGTTTACGTGGGGTTTAGGTCTCGAAATGCAATTCATTGCCACACCGGTAGAGGGACCAGAAGGACCATTCTGGTCATCAAAAAAAAGTTTACAGAAATGAAGGCAAAAGTTATATATAAATATGTTGTCGCCAATCAGTCGAAGCATTTATCAAGGCTGTGTTTACACCGTGGCGGTGTTTACGAGTGGAAACCGGAAAAGCGATCTCCAGCCAATGTAGTTCGCGGACCAATCACAGCCAAAGCCAAAGCGTTGGGAATGCGTCGCCTCGACGCGCGTCTAGGATTTGGGGAGGTGCACGTCGAGGACGTAAACGTAAAGGGTCCGTAAAGGGTCCGCAAAGAGTCCGCCTTGGGTCCGCCGTCCTTCCGCGTCGCGTCGACGCGGAAGTATAAACATAGAGCATAATAAAGGCTGGTTTATGCTTCTGCGTAGGGATCGCGTCGTGATCACGCAATGGCCACGCCGTTGCTCGGACGCCGTCATGAAGGCCTGTGTCCCAATCCACGTACTTGCGCACTTAAACTTCCCTTTTTGAGTACATAGTGCGTTCACACTGGTAATTGCGGCAAGACGCAGTACACTACTAGTACCCGGATGGTGCACTCATAACGGTCAAAAAGCTGAGTGTACTACGCTGGACACTTTCCACCCTCAATGGTCGCCATTTTGTCTACGTAACGGAAGGGGAGGGAACGCCAGCACTTTCCAAAACAATCTGATAAAGATTGCGGACGACACCTGTGGACCGTTGGCCCAGACCACTCCTTTTAAATGTAAGATATAACGTTACACATCAATCGAAAAGTGGTTATTTTTCGTTATGTATTACCATTTTATTGTTAGACAGATGTATGACAGATGTCATTAGCGATTGTGAACGGTTTGTGCTGATATGCTTATACGTGAATGCTAATACGGGAACGAACGCTTTTATCGTCATTTCCTGTAAGTGCAAAACGGGAGTGCTTCATTTGAGACTGTACTTCTTAGACGGAATTCACGCGGAATTCACGCACTACATCAGTAAGTACATAGTGCACACAGTGCACTTACGGAAGTGTACTTGTGGAAGTACTTGGATTGAGACACAGCTACAGCTGTGTCTCAATCCAAGTACTTTTTACGAAGTTATGCTTCGTTTATACTTCCGCGTCGACGCGACGCGTTGGGACGGCGGACCCACGGCGGACCCTTTGCGGACCCTTTACGTCCTCGACGCGCACCTCCCCAAATTCTAGACGCGCGTCGAGGCGACGCCGTCCCAACCATAGACTCCCAACGCGTTGGCTTTGGCTGTGATTGGTCCGCGAGCTACATTGGCTGGAGATCGCTTTTCCGGTTTCCACTCGTAAACACAGCCTTGATAAATGCTTCGACTGATTGGCGACAACATATATATGTATATATGTGTGTGTGTGTCCGTATGTAATGATCAGAATGGTCATTACATACGGATTACTAGCGAGTTAAAAAACGGTTATGTCACGTTAGATCAAGACATTCAGAAAGTAATCCATAATAAACTACATAGCTGTATATTAAGCAATCGTATCATATAGTCATATCTGTTGATAAAAAACGTATAAAACTTTTGCCTTCATTTCTACTCGAAACTTTTTTTTAACTCGCTAGTAATCCGTATGTAATGGCCAGAATGGTCTGGTCCCTCTACCGGTGTGGCAATGAATTGCATTTTGAGACGTAAACCCAACGCAATCCCTCCGCAGAAGTATCACGGGCTCATGACGGCGTCCGAGCAACGGCGTGGCCATTGCGTGATCACGACGCGATCCCTACGCAGAAGTATAAACCAGGCTTGAGCCCGTCATACTTCAGTGGAGGGATTGCGTGGGGTTTACGTGGGTTTACGTGGGGTTTATGTGAAAAGGCAGACTCACACAAATATGTTGATCCAAAAAGTGCAGTCCAATTCTGTGCAGTTTGTCTGAGGTTGTGATACTCTCTGCAGTAGATTCCAGAATTGAGCATTCATGCCAGGCGTTGCTCTGGATTTGAGATCAATGTCATTTTGCAGAGTGAGGACCTCATTCTCAATAGCACAGCCATCCCGGGTGAGGAGCGATACAACTTTGGCTATACCATCCACATATTTTCACCAAATGACAAACAGAGACATTAAGATTAAGCTTGTCAGTCAGATCAGGGTGGTTTGAACGTTTCAGAAATTCTTTAATTTCGGGCAACAATTCCGAAAACCGTTTCAGAAGTGTACCTCTGCTGAGCTGCCTGACGGCTGTGTTCCGCGCAAGTCTCCTCCAGCTGCGCACAGAATAATGGCCTCTGCAGACTCCTGGCCCCAACTGAACACACACTCTTCGTGGCCACACCCATCTCGTCTCTCCCATGCAACCCTTGCTGGTGAAGTACACAATGGTAGTTCAGGAAATCCGGAAGAGACGCACACTGTTCGCTCAATCCAATGAACCCAGCAGTACGTCCGACCACCGCTGGAGCCCGTCGGTTGTCATGGAGACGAGTTTGAAGAGGGGCAACTGGCTCTTATTAACAAATTCCATCAAAACTTGAAAAATATCTGTGCCTTTCCAAAGGCAAAATGGTCAGCAGCTCTTCTTTTACACTCGTGTCATCAAAAACCATTCTAACGAAAACGCATAGCTGAGCCACAACATCAGTGGATTCATCGAATTGAAGAGTTAAACCTACATGTGTCAATATCATCGCTCAATTGCTGTTCAACATCTTCCGCCCTTCCCTCGCGTCGGCGTGTAACAGAATTTGTTGATAACTTCATGTCCTGAATAGCGGACAAAATCTCCTTTCAATTTTTTTATTAAATCAGCAAAGAGTGCATCTGCGGCTTCCATGAATGCCACTTTCGCAATCTTACCATCCATGAAAGATTTCTTTCCTTTTTGGAAGAACATGGCTGACACAATGAGATGCTATGGTTGTAGTCTTACTCTTGCTGTTGGGCCTGGTAAAAACGTACTGTCGTGCTGCTAGCTGACTTTTCAATTCCCAGACTTTTCGGGCACGCAGAGATGATTTAGCCTGGAAAAAATTGTAGCGTAGATCTTGTGGTCAGTTTTGAAATGCTGCTCCAAATTCCCTTTCTTTGGTAAAGCCACTTTTGCATTGCAGATTAGACAGATATACTTTGAATTCTAATACACGAAAACATAATCCTCCTCCCACTCTGAATGAAAGTGATATGTTTTAGATTTTTTTAGCTTCTGCCATTGTAGTATTCACTCGCTCTAGTCTAATTTACCGTGCCCTTTGGAGTCCTTAGTTACAACCTAGCAACCATACCCTGCATGCGCAGATAGAAAGGAGAGTCTGACATTTTTTTTCTCCATTATGCCTGATAGCCTACTATTGCACAAATCTACACACTACTTTATGCGATCGGCAGTTCATTGTGCCTATTTAAGGTGGTTAAGTATGTATTTTACACAAAAGTAGGAGTAAGCTAAAAAACACATGAGTGACACAACATTTCTTGCAATCGACTGCAACTCAGCCCGCGATCAACTGGCAGACCACGATCGACTGGTTGGGCAGCCCTGAGTAGAGAGAGCAGGGGCCTTTCTATGATTTGAGGACATAAGACTGGACCTGAATTCAAATGCCAACCTCAAAAACTGTTGTTTATGAGTGAGTAATTGTTATGAATTAGTATTGACATGCCACACACACACACACACACACACAGTAAGTCGAAAGACATGCATTTATCTGTGTTATGTATGAATGTCTTAACGTGCCTTACTTTACTGCATTCTGTGAAACCCCAAACACAAACTTTTGTTGGTGAGCTTCACATTTGGGCTACTCAAAATGTTCAGGGCTTGAACTCTAACAAAATGACCTGACAACACCAATGGGATCGCAACAGGAATTGTTTGCCATGCGGTTTGAATGGAGAATCTTTAAAGAGTATTGTAGTCCAAAAGACAGTTATTGCCTTTTTAAAAGTACATTTTGACTGAGAGAGCTCTCGTGGACCATTACATTTTTCAAATGTGTACTATTATTGTGTATGATTTAAAAATGGTAGCTAGTTTCCATAATTGTATTAACGGAAAGCTGACCATTTTAACTGAATCAAAATAAAAATGTTTGCCTTGTGCTTTTCCCCTTTTAGCTCAAGAATGTGACAAACCCCAGAGAGACACCATGACTTTAAGTGATGAAGACATCCTGAAAACAGAATTTCCAGATGGATCAAAGGTTACATTTCAGTGTGCAGTGGGCTACAGGGCGAGTGTCAGCTCTGGCACATCAACTTGCACTGCTGGGACATGGAGTGATGTGACACTTACATGCAAGAGTGAGTACTTTATGTTTTCAATGCTTATTACAAGATGTATCGATGAATCAGCAGAATGGCTGGCCAACCTAGTCGCCAACAGTATGTTTACTAAATGCATACACAGGGATCACACATTTTTGGTGCACCAACCACTGTGTCTGGTGGATGAAAAAATAAACCTGAATTCCTGTAGCCATCGTGTTGAATGTGCTGTAAGTGACCTGTAAGCTATAATTTGAGTAAGTATTTTGAAATGGCAGAGCCATCCGTCAGCTATTAGTGAAATGCTCTGTGAGAATATCTGTTTTTTGTTAACTGCGCCTGACTTTGTAAGAGCCAGTTTAGATTTTAGACCGCTCCCGGATCATTTCCGGGAATCCGTGTTGAATCATTTAGAAATACATTTAGCTTCACTTCACATTCAGTCTGAACAGTGTTTCATAGGAGCTGATGGTATGGCAGTCCCTCCAGAAAAAACATGATTATGTGATCGCGTGATTTAACGCATAATCAGCCAAAGTCCGCACATTTATGCGGGGGCCGCATTTTTTTAAAGACGCCAAACTTTCGCCGCATAAATCGCCGATTTTCGCGCAAAATTTGCGAAAATGTGCGGGGCTTGCATGATTTCATAATCCCCGCATTTTCGTTGCAAAAAAGTCACCTATATCTTCACAGAAAGTTGAAAAATGTTGCGTTTACTTCACACAAGAGCAGCCATTTTCCTCCTGTTGCCTTGGGAACATTATGAAGTGACGTCATCGGAAAGCTACGGAACTTGTTTTCTCATCAACGTTTTGTTTGAGCCATGTGTTTATTAAGGTCTGAAATAAAACAAGATGATAACTTAATTATTCCCAGCACTTTCTGTGATGTAGTAAGCTTGCTTATCATAGGAAGTTGTTAGAAATGACTCTTTACATTAAGGTAGTAGCCAAGTGAGAACAGTGTTTCACTGTTTTTTTGTTATTCATTTTTTTATTATTCATTTTTGCAAGTTCCTGCAATTTTTGCAAATTGACGCATTTTTTTAGCCTGGCTGACGCGTCCACATCTCGATGAGATGGTGGTCTGGGAACTAGGTGTGCATTTTCTCGTATTTGAGGCGTGGTTTACTAGAGCCATTTATTGGGCGCTACGAATGTCTATCAAATGGCGTCTGGTTCTTCCCATGCTGCTTTGCGCGCAATTCATAGCCATTTGCTACTAAAAATTAGCTACTAAAATTAAATTAATTGCTACAAAAGCTACTTAATACACTTTCTAAGGCTGCATCGAACGGTAACGTTGTGTCCGCTGCCATGTTGGATTAACACGCTACAAGCTTCGGTGTCGCGCATAGACGTCGTCATCGTCTTGCTGCCCCCCCCCTCCGTTCTGTGATTGGTTCCCTAACTCAGGCAAAAATAACGGCGGTGGTTTCCAGGCTGTCTTTGCAGTGAGAATGAAATCGCGCGCAAAGCAGCATGGGAATTCCCAGGCTAGCATTTTTTGCAAATTCCTGCAATTTCATTGCATAAAATTGCATGAATATCCCGCATATTCCATCGCATTTTTTAAGAAAATGTGCCGCATAATCAAGGATTTTTGCCTGCAACAATCACAAAAAACTCTGCGTTTTTCTGGAAGGACTGGTATGGGACTCGTACGACAAGCGCAGTCCTCTTATACAGAGAGGAATTCTAAGTGAGGACTGTGAAGGCGATAAGTGCATTTAAACACAAATGTATAATATATACTGTATATATGATTATATAGCGCTCAGGACATCTCTCTTGTGATGAGTCGTCACAAAGCTGCCTGCCAGTGTGTCGCCTGCTCAGGCAACAATTCAAGATAGTGAAAGAAGGCAAAGGGGTAAGAGCAGAAGGCGAGGTGACTTGGCCTTCAGGAACAGCTGAGACCTTCATAAGTCACAGAGAGTCCTGAGCTATCAAACTGTTACGGTGAAGAAAATCAAGTACACATTTATCAGGATTCTATTATATTAATTTACAACTCAGTACGGATATTGTAATTTTCCATTACAGTGGACAACTATATATTTAATTAAAAAGTTATTGGAGTGGAGTTTTGGCTATAGACTGAGGGCATAATGTGAAAAGCTGCCTCTAACCCTGGTGGGGAATAATGGATTGTTTCTGCTGTTAGCTGCAAAATGTAAAACAATGGTGATGCTCCGTAGAGGTTAAATCTACTCCCTGTGTAAACCAATGGGTGACATCACAGACACTACGTTCATATTCTAGTACTCTGTTTTCTATTTAATTTAGAATGACATAACAATTTAACCTTGCAAAGTGTCAAAAAGGGTTTGTTAAAAAGTTCAACGGCAGGGTGACAGTGTATTCGAGTGAAGTCGAGTTCCGGTCAAGCAAACCATAAATGATTACAAAAATATTGTCATTGAAAATAGGTTTGGAGTCATTTTTACGGCAACGCATGCATTTTGTATTGTGTTCATATTCATTTGGTAATGTTGTGAAGCAGGACACATAATTAATAGTCCAAAAGCATTTGCCATTGTCTATTGTCTATGCATGTCTAGCTTGTATCTTGTTGTTGCAGGATATTTTCCACTTGTCATTCATTACAATCTCAACTGTCCTACACCCAAATCTTTTGGATAACACTAAATTACGCTTTCTGTAGTCCAACAAAAAAACCTCTTAACCAGGGGTCACCAACCTTTCTGAACTTCAACCTTTCTACCTTTCACCTTTCACCAACCTTTCTACTTCAAGGGTACTGTGTAATATGAAGGGCTACTTGTTTGATAGCTTTTAAATTCTTCACATTCTTCTCGTCTTTGAACATAGTGTTTGCAATTGTCGCCATTGCTCTTTTCAAGACCTAAAAGCAGCTTTGGGAACGATCATTCATTTTCTGCCCGTAGGGCACTGCCAGGTGGGTAGTTAGCATGGAAGCTAGTGTGACAGGTAATGTCTCTCCTCATTGTGCTGCTTTGCTGTCGCCACAGTCGCCCCCCAAATGAGACACACACTTGTATTTTACTGTGGTAAAAAGTTTTCTTTCGCTTTTCTGCCATGTTTTTCTTTCTTTTGTGGGTATAACCTGCACCTACCTCCCGATTTTATTTGCGCTCGCTAGCTTGTCATAGCAAAGAGTGCACGCGATATTGAACTTTCCAAACAAGATGAGTTCATAAAACATTTCTGTTTTTAAAATGTTAAATTCAATATTGCCATTGACTTTAAATCTACATCAATACAAATGAATTAAAAAAGATTAACAAAGATCAACACAATGAAATCCAAATTTTTCTCCATGGTGACTAGTGCTATTTTTGGAACATGCCCTGTGGGCATCTCTGTTGGTCCCAGTGGGCCCCGTGTTGGCTACCCCTGCTCTAAACTATCTCCAGCCCTCACTCCCAGTTTACACTGCCCTCTTTCTGCAGCAGCGCAACACAACAGTACACTATAACAAACAGACTGTGATTAAGTGAAAGGTAAAGAAACACATTTTACTTCTCTTTTCCATCATGATGGACTATAATGTGAGCTGTCAGTGGCAAGAAGAAGCACTTTTAGTGGACCTACATTGACGGGCCTTTTGGCTGAAAGGGTTACATTGCACCTCATTTTTTGGGATTACGGTGCAGTGTTCTCGTTCAATACTGGAAACATCTCAAAAACCAATGTCCGCATTATAGTCACTTAGACCCAGGATGATTAGAAAATAGGCTCCAGATTGAAAAATCCCTATGTTTTCCTTTTAAGTCTCGTATTCTGGGGCTGTTTGTATGATTGCTTTACTTTAAACCTGCACATTGTAACATATTTGAGCTATTAACTCCATTCAAATATGTAAACTAGACATTTTCTCAAGAATAACATGCAGCCCTCCATGAGTCCAGGGGGCTTTTTCTCAATAAATCTTTTAATTCAGATCATGCAGACATAACATACATGTCTTAGGGTTCTTTCTCACCTATTTGGTCAGTTTCAAAGTTTCAAACCCTGCGTGTTTTCCCCTTGTACAGTCACCCTCTCTTGTAGATGTTGCTTTAAATCCATGTTAATTGTCTTCTGTTTTCATTATGTGCTTTCCCGCCCCTAGAGTTTAGTTGTGGGGCTATTCCAGATATAACCAATGGAAATGTGCACTATCCTGCTGGAAACACATTTGGGGACACTGCTGTATTCTCCTGCAACGATGGGTTGGTGATAAACTAAGTATTATTTATTTGCTCCACCATTTGGTAAAAAATGTGCCTGAAATATCAAATAACAAGGATGGAGTTGGTGTTGTTGCGTAATTTGACCAAGCTTTTGAATCATTTATGAGTGTAGCTAGTCTAAACTTCCTCCCTTCCTCACACCAATGACTAATCATTGGTACTACTTACTTTAATCAATAAATTGGCTCAGGATTCTTTGTAGAATATTTTTTTACAAGCCACTGGTTGGCGATATGAAATAAAAATTGATTATTGACTATTGTTTCTACTGTAACAATGTTTTAAATGCACCATAGTCCATGGCCATTCACTTTTAAGATGTTTCATCCCACCTCGGGAACATTTTGTTAACAGTATAAAACAATGTATATAATAATGTACAACACATAAAATGACTCACATTTAAATTCAAAATACACACTTAAAATTGGTAGCTCAACCCACTAGTGTGCTGACCATGTAAGCAATACACTTTGTAGCAACCAGGGTTCAATTCCCACTACAGACAGACAGACAGACGTACTTTAATGATCCCTGAGGGAAATTGCATTCGTTACAATACAATACTCCAGTGCAAAAAGACGTAAAGTAAAGTGTTAGAATATATAACATGTCATGTCATGACTACTGAGTAGATATGTAGATTGAGGTCATCTAAATCTATTCCCACAAATGACTTGGCTTGTCTGTTTGCTGGCTGAAAGGCAGTATATTTTTCTCAATTTAATTGTTGTGTATGTAATTGTTGTGTGTGTAAGGCATTGTCCTATGTGTTTCACAGTTAGGTCAATGTAGAACTATCCTTTGTTGTATCATGCAATAGGGGAAGGTGAAGATGAGGCAAGAGATCCTCTGTGCCAAGCTAATACATGTTTGTGATTATGACAATTTCACACTTACAGCTGAAAACATTTTGCTGCGGTATATGATAGCAAATGTTTCATTTACACACATTTATATACTTTGCATACATGGGTGATCTATGCAATATCTCTGCAATATTTCGGACTAATTTCCAAATGTTGTAACAGAATAATACATGTTGCTCACATATTTTCTGCCTGTCTTTCTTTTAGTTCCACTCTGGTGGGCCCGAATTCATTAACTTGTGGTGATACAGGATGGATTGGCAGACCACCTTACTGTGAAGGTGTTTACTCATATTGCAAACCATATTTGAGCATATTGCAATGTTTCATTGTCCATTCATATTTGCCCCCCCCCCCCATTCTAATATCTATCTTGTTTTTACAGTTGTGGGATGTACCTTAGCACCTTCAGTTGTTCATGCTCAGGGTCCACTTCCATACAAACAAATATATGAATTTTCAAGAGTTGTGAGATACAAATGTCTGGAAGATTATACTCTCAATGGATCATCAACACTAACCTGTTCAAAGCATGGAAATTTCACACCAAATCCCCCTACATGTATAAGTATGTTATTATTTTTCAGTAGCTCTAATAAAACCCATGGTGATGAGTTGCATACTCTCATTGAGAGAGTGACCAGGGTAGTAATCTATTTTAACATATTTCTATACCTTCTTTTGCAGAGGTTCTCTGCCAAGAGCCTGTTATTCCAAATGCTTCTTTTAAGTATGGAGCCCGTCCTCCTTATAAATTTAAGAGTACTGTTACATACGAGTGCAATTCTGGATTCACGATGCAGGGTATAGGGTCCCTGACGTGCCAACTGAATAGCACATGGACAGCATTGCCAGTGTGCAAAGGTAAGAGCTGATTATAAATCAAGCTGATGGTATAATTACCTTATTTATTATAGTTACCTAATGTATTGACTAATTCTATGTTTCAAATGATGTGGAAACAATTGTGGTGTGGTGTTCCCTTTTCCTGGCTGTCCATAACGTGTGTGATCACACATGAAATGAATGAGGCGGACTTCATTTTGCTGCACTGATGTCGCATGACTGCATAACGTGGTTGTCTTCAGCTGATGTCAGATGTTATAATCACAATGTTCTCACGTGATAATCATAGTTTGAGTCATCATGTCTCCATAAGCAACTAATTGATTATATGTTAATTGATCATCGTGAAACCAAAGTAGAAATGGATCTAATGATGCTGATCAACAAGTTGTTGTATGGAGTGAAATAAATGGTATTGGTGCGTCCTTTATGACATCATTCATAATGCTGTTTAATGTAGAAGCATTTGTGTTCAGCCATGTCAACCGGTATAATCACAAGTGATTATGTCATAAAAATCAATCAGATGATAGTTTGATCTACTAACATGCATATTTGTTTCTTTGTTTCTATGCTTTTGTTTTAAAAAATATCACAGATAAGAGAGTTGAGCCAAAGCCTCCCAGTAAGTCATGTCATTAATTATATCTGAACAATTAAGAACTATTTCAATAGTCATTCAGGGCATTTGAACACTTATGGTTTGCTTTTGTTTTCTACAGATGGGTCCACGAGATGGTGGCAGTCTTGGTGGTTTATTTTGCTTTGCAGCAGTAAGTTCTATGTTCTTTCACACCGTTTTATATTCTTACTTCCTTCAGCACTTTTATTTTACTTTAACTAGACCACATTTATTGGCAATTATCTCAGCTTGAGTACCTAACAAAGTGTCTAAAATGTTGAAACTGACCTCACTAGAAACAAACAAAGAACTAAACCATGAACTAAAACATCTATGGCTTGAAATTAGAGATTGTTTTCAGCCATATCAAACGAATTGCAAATGAAACAATTCACAAAAAGCACACCGCTTTTTATGTCCTGCAAATGTTGCATATGCTTTAGCATTAAGTTCTCACTTAAAAAACGCTGATAACAAATATGTCTGCCAGGCTAATACTCAACGTGCTCTATGTACTAGGTGTTTTTAGCCACCAGCAGGGTTTGAAACCTTCATTTTAACACCAACCACAAGCAGTGAGTGGACTGATGACCAAAAGAGTTGGCCATTAAAGTGATGGAACACAACTACAGAAGTAGTAGTTTACTTTTAATTAATGATGATATTAAAGACAGACAGACAGACAGACATACTTTATTGATCCCTGAGGGAAATTGCCTTCGTAACAATACTCCAGGAGAAAAAAGAGGACACTCTACGTATAGTAGAGTGTTAGAATATATAAATATATAAAGCAAACCTATGTAAAATATAAAACCTATGTAGAAAATATGTAGAAAATATAAACCTATGTAAAAATATAAACCTATGTAATAAAATATACAAAAATGTACATAAAGAAATGATAATATACATAAATGTACGTACATCCAGGCATACGCTACGAGGTAATAGCATACACAAGGATGTAGCATGTCAGATTTTTGTACAACCAGTTGTGCAGAGAGATGACCAGATGACCAGTTATGTAGTAAATGACAGTTATGTAGTGAAATGAGTTATGTAGTGATATTACAGTGAAATAAAAGGTCATCAAGGTGTGCATCACAAAATTATAGTCATTTATTTTCATTTATTTTCAGCTTGAAACCAAAGCTGGCTTTCATATTACTTATTCAGGCTACCCAATGCGTATTCTACATTTACATTTAGGGCATTTAGCAGACATTTTTTTATCCAAAGCGACCTACAAAGAGTACATTTCACCCTTATCAGTTAGCGTACTTGAGGTCTGCAGTCTCAGCAGATAGAGACTAATTTATATACAAGCTCGGTCAAACCAACATTTTTCACAGAGGCCAGGGCCCCATTATTTGGCCTCGTCAATTCACACATCTCCCTTTCTCTTCTCAAAATAGTTACAGTTCTCATAATGTTCATCTTCTTCATTTGTGTAATCCTGAGGAAAAGAAGGGGGTAAGATTTTGAACCTTATAAAGAACCTTTTCATGTCTTCTGGGTTTCGTCTCCTTGTGCAACTACTTGTGTGCATCAAGTACTCAATTTTACTTGTGCAACTTTTCTTCCATGATTTGGTTGTTTTTGTACATGCTGAACTCTTTCAGCACACCAGCCATTATAATTTACATACAATAAAACTAAAGCAAGTGGAAAAAACTGGGAATGGCTGATCTGTTTTAAGAGTTAGGAGATTTCAATCATTAGGCAGTCACTCCAGGATTTCGCAGGCCTTTTTTTAGATTGTTGCGCCCTAAAATGCCTGATGTGTGAGCTTTTCCAAAAAATTGCGATGAAAGTTGCTGTGTTTTTTAGGTTTTTGTTGCGATTATAGTGCAAGAGGAAGTAAAAGTTGTGATAAAAGTTGTGGAAGTTGCGATTTTCCTGATGTAAAATATTAAGTTAGTACTGTGATTTCCCGAGTAATATGTTAAATATTAAGTTAGTATTGAACAAAACAAGTTTACAGCACTATATTTACATTTACATTTAGGGCATTTATCAAATGCTTTTATCCAAAGCGACTTACAAAAAGTACATTTGTCAGAAGAAGGTGAAACGTTTCATTGCTGTTAATACAGTAAGAAAGTCACCAGAACTACATGCACGACATGAAGTTGCCTCAAAAATATAAATGTGTCAGCATTCATATCAGAACTAAATACGTTAGTACTAGTACTGTGTATAGGCAGTCTCTGCTGAATACTAAATTAAATAATAATTTTCAACTGATAATATGAATAATATGAAAAATAACTTTGCAGGAAAGTTGCGGTGGTTGGTTAAAATTGCAACACCGCCCTGAAGGCGCGGGAATCGGTTGACATTGTGTTGAAGTTGCAAATCGCAACATTGCGAAATCCTGGAGGGTCTGATTAGGCAATGTGAAGGTGGAGGTGTATGGGGATTATAGATTGAGTGTGGAATGGGGCTGTAGTCACTGAATGATGTGATGTTTCTTTCTTTTGCGTTGTGTTTGTGTCGACGCTGACACCAGACACTGCCATGACGTAAATCAAGTCCTAGTCAAGGCCTCATATTCTATTAGATGTTATCTGATGTTTCATGGTGTCTTTAAGGTCTCATATCTCGTAGTCCTACGTATGGCTTGTGTCTTTTTAATGTTAGTCACCACATATGTTTGGCTTTCAGCTCTCACCCTCACCGTAAACCAGTGCCAGTAGAGGAAGACGAGGCGTTGTAGCACGGCTGGTAAGGAAATGGATTGAGAAAAGGCAATCGTATCATTATGCAACATGTCATTTGAGTTGGGGTTGATGATGGAATCCATTTCCCTGGTCGTCCATAATTCCCTCTTTTAGAACATGGTACACTTAGAAAGAAAACGGCAGTTTTCTATCCATCATGTTCATCACTTTTCTGCCACTATGTTGTATTTGAGATTATTTATTTGAGATCATATTCATACTCTTCATATCTTCTCTGATTTTTAGTTCCAGTGGAAAGTTGCCCTGATGACGTACCAATGATCACCACGCCAAGCAGGGGGGAGGAATTATCACTAGACCAGAATTTGAATGTAATCTCCTGCCATATGCACATCATGCAACTGTGGTTTAGTTAGTCTACAGTAAAGAGAATTGGCAGGGCAACGCTTCCAAGGAAATACGATGCATTTGATTTCCAACCACAGGTATCTGCTGCATTTTTCAAATAGATAAGCCGTTTTTTTGTCGTACACTGAAGAGAAACATTTGTGGCTGCACTTCCTGCCAAAAGTACCAACATTTTGTTAAATGCTTTGCCTTCAACCCTGCACCATAACCCATTTTGTAGATTTAAATTTAAATAGAAAAGAAAATGCTGCCATTTTGTATGGTTGTCTTAGTTGGTGTATTTGGCCTGAACACAATATATGGTTGTTAAGCAGATCTATCTTGGATAAGACATCAGCTAAAACATGTTAACTAAACATGTGAAATGACAAGTGTTTATTGTTGTTATATATTGTGTTGGTAAGTGTAATTTTAATTTTTTTAATAGGATGTTAAATTGCTATGTTTCTCATATCCAACAACCTCTTGTTTGCACTAATTGGTTTTGTTGAGGCCATAGCTCCAATGAATTATCTTTACATTCTGTATTTATGAAGTATTCAAGCATTTGTGTGTGTGCCGATCAAGTCTTAAGCCTCTGCTCATTCTGTTCTTCAAATTGATTGTGATCGATTTGCCACATTCCACAAAATGTTGACAAAATGTGTGTTTGACAACCATTTGATATGGACATGAGCTTGAAATAAAGGCAATGATTGAAGTCCTTCCTTAAATGTTCTCTGTGGAACTGTACTGTGTCTGTGTGACGTTCAAATTAAGTTAGTGATTCTGAGTCTTTAATATAGGTCAACAAATGGATTACAGTATTTATAATCGATTCAGCATTTAATAGGCCCTTTGTATGGACGTCCCAAGGAAGAAGTGCTTCCAATTGGTTTATTGCAGTTTTCCTCATCGGTACTACGTTAGGCTTTCATTTTGTTCGCTGCATTTGCCCAAGTGCTCCTGAACCTGAACCTGGACCTGAACCTGGACCTTGACCTGAACCTGAACCTGAACCTGCCACAGTACGTCAGTACGTCACAGTATGTCTTGCTTCCGCAAGACCAAGCAGCTCCTCTGTTGACCGAACCTGGACATTCAGGATAACAACCTGTAAGTATGTATGCTTTATTATTTGTGTATTTGTTCTGATTAAAACAAAAGGTAAGTACCACCAAGTGTTCAACTGCAGTGTTGTTTGTAGCAGAGCTGTACAAAAGCAACCTAACGTGTTTAACTGTTGTGGTTTGGAAGCTGTAGCCCTCGGCTGACTTGCTGCCCCACGTTGTTGGGTTACATGTAGAGGTTCATCGGACGATAAACTAGAATATCTGAAGGACAAGCTGTGTTCAAGGTCGTGTTTGCCAAGTCCAGGATGGGGGGAAATGCACAGCAAATCAAAACAAACCCTTCATACAGAACTGTTTCTATTACAATAAGATTAAAATATGAAATATTGTAAATAAGGATTTCCCCACATGAGCGCAAGGAATGTTTCAGAATAGTAGTAAAACAATGTGTCCAATAGAATAATATTGCATTACACTTACATTTTGGGCATTTAGCAGACACTTTTATCCAAAGTGGCTTACAAGAAGTACATTTGTCAGAAGCAGGTGAAACATTTAATTGCTGCTAATACAGTAAGAAAGTCACCAGAACAAGTTTCAAGCATTCCAATTGCCAGGTGAACCATTGCATTACACTCAACTATGTCGATGTCCTGCTGATGGCTTGTCTTTGATGAGCTGTTTGAGGACCTGACACCAATTGTTGAAGACAACCCCATGGCCGACTACCAGTCAGCCCAGTGTGAGGCACCGTCAGAGCTGGGATGTTTAAATGTTGATGTGATGTTGAAATGTTTTCCTCAATTAAAAACTTTTTTTTTTTAGGAAAACATTCATTTGTCATATCTTACATTATTGGTTATTTGGGTCCTGTAGTATAATGAAACCTTACTCTTTATTTTAGACAGTTGTATCCCATTACATGTAATAAAAACATACTTGTTCTGGATGGTGTAACATGGTGTAACATGTAGGCCTATGTGTGTGTGTGTGTGTGTGGGGGGGGGGGGGGGGGGGGACTGGAAGCTGGTTTATGTGCAACTTCATAAGGAAATTAAGGTATTAACAACACATACTTTTTTATGATAAGGCAAATAACTCCTGAGACAACATCACCCCAAGAAGCAACATGTATTTCAAATAAATATGGTGTGATATTATTATATTATTATTATTATTATTATTATTATTATATTATTATTATTATTATTATTATTATTATATTAGTGATATTCCAGTCACTTAGTCATTAGTTGAGTCATACTTAAAAATTAATGATTATTATCCCCCCCTGCAAACATAGGCTATACAATCACGGTCTAACCCCAAATACAAAAAACTATATATCGCTGCCTTCTTCAAGTCCAAATCATATTTTAATAGCCCCTTTAATTGCTGTTATATATATATATATATATATATATATATATATATATATATATATATATATATATATATATATATATATATATATATATATTGCTCCACCACCTTACCGTGGTGGAGGGGTTTGGGTGTCCTTATGAACCTGAGGGCTGTGTTGTCGGGAGCCTTGTGCTCCTGGTAGGGTCTCCCATGGCAAATTGGTCTCAGGCGAAGGGCCAGACAAAGAATGGTTCAAAAAAGACTCGAATGGAAGAGCAATTAAGAGGAGGAGAGACCCTGCCCGGAGGAAGCCCGGGGCCCCCATCTGGAGCCAGGCCCAGAAGGGGGGCCCGTCAGCGAGCGCCTGGTGGCCGGGTTTGCCACGGAGCCCGGCCGGGCTCGAAAAAGCAACGTGGCACCCCCCCCCCCTCTCTATTCTGTGGGCCCACCACTCACAGGAAGAACCGTTGGGGTCGGGTGCATTGCCAGATGGGTGGCAGTGAAGGTCAGGGACCTCGACGGACCAGACCTGGGCAGCAAAGGCTGGCTCTGGGGACGTGGAACGTCACCTCTCTGTGGGGGAAAGAGCCGGAGGTGGTGCGGGAGGCGGAGCGCTACCAGTTAGATCTGGTGGGGCTCTCCTCTACGCACAGTCTCGGTTCTGGAACCGTACTCCTGGATAGGGGTTGGACGCTATTCTTCTCTGGAGTTGCCCAAGGTGCGAGGCGCCGGGCGGGTGTGGGGATACTCACAAGCCCCCGGCTGAGCGCCGCTACGTTGGAGTTTACCCCGGTGGACGAGAGGGTCGCCTCCCTACGCCTACGGGTTATGGGGGGGAAAACTCTGACTGTTGTTTGTGCGTATGCACCGAACAGCAGCTCGGAGTATTCGGCCTTCTTGGAGACCCTGAATGGAGTCCTGCAGGGGGCTCCAGTAGGGGACTCCATAGTTCTGCTGGGCGACTTCAACGCGCACGTGGGCAATGATGGAGACACCTGGAGAGGCGTGATTGGGAGGAACGGCCTCCCGGATCTAAACCCGAGTGGTCGTCTGTTATTGGACTTCTGTGCTAGTCATGGACTGTCCATAGCAAACACCATGTTCGAACATAAGGTTGCTCATAAGTGTACATGGTACCAGAGTACCTTAGGTCAAAGGTCGATGATCAATTTTGTAATCGTATCATCAGATCTGAGGCCGCATGTTTCGGACACTCGGGTGAAGAGAGGGGCGGAGCTGTCAACCGATCACCATCTGGTGGTGAGTTGGGTCAGGGGGTGGGGGAAGACTCGGGACAGACCTGGTAAGCCCAAACGGGTAGTGCGGGTGAACTGGGAACGTCTGGAGGAGGCCCCTGTCCGAGAGACCTTCAACTCACACCTCTGGCGGAGCTTTTCTGGCATCCCTGTGGAGGTTGGGGACATTGAACCTGAGTGGTCGATGTTCAGAGCCTCCATTGCTGAAGCTGCAGTGGGAAGCTGCAGCCTCAAGGTCTTGGGTGCATCAAGGGGCGGTAACCCTCGAACACCGTGGTGGACAGCGGTGGTCAGGGAAGCCGTCCGACTGAAGAAGGAGTCCTTCCGGGATGTTATCCCGGGGGACTCCGGAGGCAGTTGCAGGGTACCGGAGTGCCCGTAGGGCGGCGGCCTGTTCCGGGCACAACCAGCTGGGAGGAGACCACGGGGAAGACCCAGGACGAGGTGGAGAGATTATATCTCCACACTGGCCTGGGAACGCCTCGGGATCCCCCAGTCAGAGCTGGCTGATGTGGCCCGGGAAAGGGAAGTGTGGGGTTCCTTGCTCGAGCTGTTGCCCCCGCGACCCGACCCCGGATAAGCGGTAGAAGATGAGTGATGAGTGAGTGAGTGAGTGTTATATATATATATATATCTTGATTGAATATTGCCCTATATCTCAGCAATTAAACACACACACACACATGCGTGTGTGTAATGTGATATCAATGTATCACATTGCAAGTTAAATCAACATACTAACTATATTTAAAAAATCGATTTAGATCTCTGTAAGTGTTAAAAGCAAATATCATGTTGAGAAACGTGAGAAATTGTAACATTACATTTCTCGAACATTTCTATTTACAGGTAAAGTTATACAAATTATACTTTCAGAATGCTGACACAGAATTAATAAATCTGATTTCGATCACCACTGATATGGAGGACCAAAAGTGCAAAAATTAAATAAATAAATACACCATTAAATAATTCTTAAATGTGTCATTAATTAATTAAAATTGGAATTAAATAATTAAATGTGTCATTAATTAATTAAAATACCAATTAATTTTATGTAAAAAAAAACAAACGTATATAATCATTTCACTATTTAATTAATTTACATTTACATTTCATGATCCTGTGTTGCAGTGCTTCATGAATTGTCTAAACTGTCAAACTCGCCCATCAAAGTTGGTAGGCGGATCCTAATGCCTGATTGGTTACCCTGCGCATCAAGTCAAGGCAAATCAATTCCAGATAATGGATTGACGCAGAGCTCTTTGACACTCCGAACATCGCTGCAATTTGACCAGCGGGTTACTCACTAAGAACTTGATGCTCCAGAACTGCACTCTATATGTCAAACGCCAAACGCCCCGGTCCCTGTGTGTGTAGGGCCTGATGCTCCCTGGTACCAGAGAAGCGGTGGACTACTTCTTCTAAATTTGCAGTCACTCTATAGTCAACATCTTGGTCGGAAAGTGCGGAAATAACTCCAAGAACTTCAATATATTCCTCGGAGTGTCTATTCGTACCCTTGGTATTTTTAGTCTATCTGTGTGGCTAAGGCTATTTACACCATTTTCGCGAGAACATGGGGAATCAGAAAGGTTTTGGCTTTTACTGTCTATGGATTGGTAATAACGGTTCTGATTAATTTTCTGATGGGAAAGTGGTCTTTTATTTCCAGAATCTTTGTTCAGTGAACGCATAAACCAGTTTGTTAGTTAGCAGTTAAAAAAATACGATCTCTTTGTTTACTGTTGCCAAGCAACCGAAGTTTACAGACTGATCACTGATTACCAACTGGTCAACTCTTGCTTTACATTTACTAAGACCTGATGGTGTAGTGTTAGAGGATAGCTCTTTAATGCAAAGATTAGGGGTTCGATCCCCAGGTGTTGCAAGCATTTTTCTTTTATTTTGGTTACCGGCATGAAGATCCTCCATTTTCTCTATCCAGGCCCTCTACTTCAGACCAAAGCAATGGATCAGACTAGATTAGCGCTAGCCCCACCCACCGACTTTGATGGGCGAGTTTGACAGTTTAGACAATTCATGAAGCACTGCAACACAGGATCATGAAATGTAAATGTAAATCATGAAATGTAAATGTAAATAAATTAAATAGCCAAATGATTATATGTTTGTTTTTTAACATAAAATTAATCGGTATTTTAATTAATTAATGACACATTTAAGAATTATTTAAGGGTGTATTTATTTATTTAATTTTGGCACTTTTAGTCCTCCATACACTGAAGCCTCGTTGGATTATTGTATTGACCCTTGTCATTGTAACAATAAAAGCACAGTGATGACACCTACAACATTCATTTAGATTTACTATCCTTGTCACCTACATACATGTAAGGTACAAGATGGCTAACAAAGTCCAACGGCGGGGCCAGCTGGACCAAAATAGGTTTAGCGTCGCCACTGACCGTCATCATCATCATCATTGCGTTTTTTGTTGTTTTTTTTCCGGCACAGAAACCCGAGGCTGTAGCCCCGAATGCCCGAGTGGGTAACGGCTGCGACCTGTCTGCAAGGCGGGGCTTGATGTCCAGCCGGTCAAGCCCCGCCCATGTCACGACGTCACACGCAAAGCCCTGCTACGTTATCGTGGTTTGTTCAGGGACAGTCGGGATTTCAGAAACTCGGTCGAAGCAGCGCCTGGATTTGCCTGGATGTCGGATTTCATGTTGTTCTTCCCTAGTAGCTACATAAACGTTTACTAAACGAACGTTTCAAGTTCAATGGAAATATTTAATTACTTGAAATGATTATTGATGTGAGGACACATTAATCCACTATAGCAACAATGTAGCCTATTGGACTATTTGACTGAAGATTGCTGTTTGTATTTGTATTTTTTTATTAGGGACCGAGCCTGTGAAACAGGACGAGGTCCCTTTTGAAATTGGTCCGTTTATTATTTGTATTTATATTTTTGATTCATTTAAATTTTTAATACAAATTAAGTGAACATTAAAAAAAGTATTTCGCATAGATATATTGTGTTTTTGCTATTAATAAACAGGTTTGTCATCGTTTATGTCACTGACAGAAACCCGTTAGAAGAATAATACAATCTTAAGGAGTGGAGAAGTGAGGCTTCATCATTCACCATTGTACAACAATCAGTCAAAGAAAGCATTATATAATTTACATATCTTCCAATGATGTATTTCTACATTAGTCTAAAAGAAAGTTTTAGACTGAGAAACTTTTTTTAAAACCACTTTTTAGCCGACCTCAATCTGTTAACCTCTCTGTTTAGTTGTATTCATACTGACTATTTTATTTACTCAAATAGTTACCTTTGCCAGCCAGTTTTAGGCCTACCTCCTGATCAGCCCTCTCTAAAATATTAGCCTACATTTCTATAGAGGGCATCCAGTACACCACCATCTTTTGTACTTTCATCTTTTTGTCATCTTATTTTTATTATTATACCTGACCTATCGCACCCATACTGCGTCATGTCCTATGTATTGATGTGTCATAGCCTTTGGTACTGTATGTGCATGTTTGTGTGGAGTGTATTTTGGGACTTGTCCAGGTAATCAAGGGCAGTGATACAAAACAATCCCTTCCATGGAATATCATAATGATTGAATAAAGCCAGTGAAAGCAAATAATGAAGATCAATACCAAAAGAAAAGTTTCTATTATTTAGCAACAATGAACAGACTCTTTTGATCAAACTATGTAATGCAGACCAAGCCATTCCCCTGACAATATTAATCATACAATTATTATCTTTACATCCTGCAGTGCAGGATGATCTGGACGCTGAATGGCCTCTCACATCTTCAGAGTACATCTCTCCACCACCAAGTAATTTACAGCTGCCATGCATCTTTGTGTGTGACGATACCTCGCCAGCAGACTGGAAAAAACGACAACTTGCTACCTCAGACTGATAAATTATCTGCGGCATCTTACTACATGGCTACAGAGAAATAACTCTGACTTTTTTTCAACAATTCTTTCATTTATTAAACTCAAGAGAACATTAATCTGGAACGTTGACCTCTTATTCAGTTGAAGATAACATTAATCATCAGAGGACTTCTCTGTCACTCCTGAAAGGAAAGCATAACATGTTATTCAATTTGACATAGTTAACATATTATTGAGCATGGTTGCAGCAGGATGGGGTATGAGCATTGCAAGCAGAAGCACAGCACAGGTATCCTTGAGCATAGCTGCAGCAGGTTTGGTATCAGGCTCTGTCTTGGTTATTTGTTCCCTTAATGATCTGCTTTGCAGTTATTTTACATCATTCATGTTAATTCATTCAACATTTCAACGTTATACAACTTTCTATTATTTTGCTATCTCATAAGACTATCACGTTTGTCATTCTCGATATAACGTTACGCACACACACGCACACACACACACACACACACACAGTAGGATTTTAGTGTAGGATTTTATCACATATGCTGAATGCTGACCATTAAACTGCCAAAATGCCCAAACGTTACAACAATATAACTTTTTCTATTAACTTTGCTATCTCATTCGCAGGGCTCTCAAGTTTTGAAAAAAGTTCAGAGTGAGATTTTGGCGGCGGCGGGGGGGGTTAGGGTGGGGATGGGGGTCTGATCTTATAAATGACACATAGCTTCGTACAAATAAAGAAATGTTTATTTAATTCAGCATGTCTTAGTGGAGGTGTGTGTGTGTGTGTGTGTGTGTGTGTGTGTGTGTGTGTGTGTGTGTGTGTGTGTGTGTGTGTGTGTGATAATGGTTAGGCCTTGTGTTGTGTGTTGTAGTTGTTGGTGGCAGATTTTGAGGCCTTGAGCACGGAGGTTGGTGGTTCCCATTTGTAACATAGTGGTTCCAGGTCAGCCATTTTGACTGTCATGATGGATGACAACGTTCCATCAAGTTCCAGGCTGTTTCGGGTTTTGGTTTTGTTCAGGCCGACCTTGGAAAAAACCCTCTCAGCATCAGCATTTGAGTGAGGGAGGACTAGGACTAATGCTGCTATTTTGGAAAGCCTTCCAAACTGGCTCAAACCAGTCACCTTTGAAAAAGGAACCAAGAGCCTCTATTACTGCTTTGCTTTTATGAGTTCAATTGATTATGTGTATGCCATGTGGTGCAAGATATTTCTTACCTTGCTCTTGATTAAGAACATATTCCCCCAAAACTCCTCAGCATCAAAGGTGGTGGGGTCTTGGGGCATGGGGATATCCATTAGTGATGGATATATATATATATATATATATATATATGTAGCCTGTAGTAGGTAAGGATGGCCGACTTGGGAAAGGAGGGGGGCGTTTACGCTGAGTCACGTGGAGAAACAATAAAGTCTCGTGGCCGAGACGAACTATCGTTTGTTCTCGTTGTCTGAGTGGTGTCGCTACTGGTAGGATCCGTGGCCTGAGGAACAGCATTGCGCTTAGGCAAAGTAATCGGGGTTGCTGGACTTTTCAGAGTTACCCTATGGGGATGGCCGAGTGATACACAACCGAAGACGGGTGTTGGTATTCGTGACCGTCACGTTTGTCAGGTAGGAACTTGTGTTGGTTCCAATTATCCCTATCGTTACATCTCAGCTTTTAACTCTTACAGCGCATAGCGGATTTATCCTAACCATTGCTGTGTCTGTTTTAGGAACGACTGTGCTGGGAGTGATCAATAGCCACTGTTTTGTTTGGTTTATTTTCGTTTTGTTGTTTTTATGCTGAGTGCCATCCTATGTTGTATATTGCAATTAGCTACTCTTCCATGCTGGGGACATTCGTGCAGGCTCATAGCCTACTTGGCTGCAACCCCAGGCCTATTTAATTTCCTCAACATAAGCCTCCGAGGTTTTAAACCGAACACCTCACTTTTAATCGTATGCGGTGGTTATATTTGCTTTGTGTGGTGTGTATTGGATTACTTTGGTTTATGCCGTCTTTGTAGTGTTGTGAACCTGTATTTTACTTTCTCTTTTTTTTGTCTTTTGTGTGTTTATGTTTTGTGAGGTAGTTGTCTGGCTTTGCCTTGCGTAGGCCCCTTTGAGTGTAAACCTGAGGCCTAGGTTGAGTGCCCTATGTACTGTTGAGTCTATTAGCGTTTGTCGAATGGAAATTTATAAACTGTGATTGATCTCGTTATAGAGATATATTTTACCTGGACAAAAGAAATAAATTATATTTTGGTATTTTTCTCAATCCGTTTCCTGCGTGCTTTCATGCTGGGGGTAACATTTGGCGTTGTCGGCAATCTTTCTTTTTTTGAGAACTGAATACAAGGAAAGGGGCACTCATTGTTGGCTTCGGGTTGTAGTGGATTTGTGGCACTCAGGTTTTCTTTATATCAAAACAGTGGCTATTGTCTGAAGATCTACTGAAATCAAGACGAAGACTTCGGAAAGCAGCACCTTGATTGGACACACGACTGGGGTTTATGCTTGTCTGATTTGGTTTTTGTGTGTTGGTATAGCACATTGTTATGTCTCTTTCACCCAGTAATATGGAAGAACAGCTTCGGACGCTGACAGAACTTGTACAACAGCTACAATCTGACAACGAACGGTTAAGGGCTAACACCAATCCCACACCAGAACCTAGTAGTAGTAGTACCGCGGGCACAAGTACTGTCTCTGAACGATATGTGTATATACCAAGAGAGAGAAAATGCCCGAGATTTTCTGGCAAACCCTCTGATAATTTAACAGTGGAAGATTGGGTGGAGGAAATGCGCAGTTCCTTGGAGAGCCGTCGCATGTCCACTAATGAACAAGCCTTGTTCATATATGATCATTTAGACGGAGAGGCTAAAACTGAAATAAAATTCCGTCCAGCAGCTGATAAGAACAACCCGGACAGGATTTTAACCATCTTAGGGGAAATCTATGGATGCTCTCAATCGTATATTGCCTTACAAAAAAAGTTTTTTCAACGTAGACAGTTAGAAGGTGAATCTATGCGTGAGTATTCACATTCTTTACTGTCGCTAATGGAAGTTATCAAACGAAGAAACCCTACTGCCATTTCTAATGCTGACCATGTACTCCGTGATCAGTTTATTGAACATGTTCGGGATAGTATGCTCCGCAGAGAGTTGAAACGATCGTTACGGCTAAATCCTAACGTGTCTTTTTTGACTATTCGCAGCGAAGCCATCCGATGGGTGGAAGAAGGTGATCATAGTGGTAATCCAAGGGCCCGTGCATATTCCTGTGATACCCAGATTGAGGTGATGGGTGAGTGTAATATGGACAGCCAAACTGTTGTAACCAAGCGGACAGACGACTTGTCAGAATTGAAAGAAAGTTTTCGGAAACAACAGGCTCAGTTAGATCTTTTATTACAACATTTTGCTTTGACTACGACCCAAACATCAGCTACTACACCAGCCACAAGTAGACCAGCTAGAACGTACCGTTATGATGCTGTGGGAAAGCCTATTTGTAACCGTTGTAACCAAGCTGGCCATATAGCAAGGTTCTGTCGAGTGGGGAGAGGGTCAGATGGTACATCTAGGAGAACAGAGTACCCTACTCCACAGGTGGGCCTGGTTGCTAATATTTCTGAGCCGCAGGGAAACTAATACCCTCTGATGTAGAGAGCCGAACATCAGGTGCGGGTAATGGGGGCTCAATAGCAACGTCTACATGTAGGTCTAAACTCATAGGAAAGTGTCCGGTAGTGGAAGTTGAAATGCAAGGAGTTTCTGTCCCATGTTTATTAGACACGGGATCAATGGTAACTACAGTGACAGAAGATTTTTTTCACAGACATTTTTGTTCTTTGTCAGCTCAGCTCCAACATTGTCGCTGGCTTCAACTCAGAGCAGCGAACGGCTTAGAAGTCCCATACTTAGGCTATTTGGAGGCGGATATTCATGTCTTGGGTAAAACTTTACCAAAAATGGGGGTACTGGTGGTTCGAGACCCTAGTGATCTGCACACTAGGGCACAAAAATCTAGAGTACCGGGTTTGTTAGGCATGAATATAATAAGTCAATGCTACAATGAGTTGTTTTTGCAACATGGATCTGCTTTGTTTCAAGCCCCACTTGTCAAATCGGCGGGGGAGGCTTGGAAGCAAGCTTTCACACAATGTCATCAGCTTGATTGTCTGCCCCCTACTGGTTGTCTGGGGAATGTGAGAGTAGCGGGGCACACTTCTGTTTGTATCCCAGCTGGCTCAGTTAAGTTAGTGGAAACAACAAGAAATCAACATTCAGTACCCTCAGTTCAGTCGGTCTTATTTGAGCCCATTGACAACGACCTCCCTACTGGAATCTTACTCTCTAGAGCTTTCCTTTCTCCTGATCGAGGGCAGATATTGGTGCCAGTCACTAATGTGGAGACCAGAGAGGTGTGGCTGCCTGCCCGCATGATGTTGGGAACCTTGTTCATTGTTGAACAACAGATAAGCAACCAGAAAGTAACATTTCAGGAAGAGATTGATGGGAATGAGCGGGTTGCAGTGGTACAGTCACTAAGGGTAGAACACAACACCTTGGACCTGTCTAGCTTATCCTGGCCAACACTAACCCGCCATGAGGAACAACAAGGCCAAGAACTTTTGCAGCGCTATAGCACAGTCTTTAGCCAGGGGGAGGGGGATGTTGGGTGCACAGATTTAATAGAACATGAGATCCCACTGATGGATGACGCACCAGTCCGACAACGTTACCGTCGCCTGCCGCCATCACAGTATGAACAGGTTAAAGCCCATATTCAGGATTTGCTGGATAGAGAGATAGTCCGGGTGAGCTGCAGTCCCTACTCAGCCCCAATTGTAGTGGTGCAAAAGAAGAACGGGACCATTCGCCTATGTGTCGACTACCGCCAACTCAATTCAAAGACCAGAAAAGACGCTTTTCCGTTACCACGGATTGAAGAATCATTAGATGCATTAACTGGTGCCAAGCTGTTCTCCACTCTTGATCTAACCAGTGGATATAATCAAGTTCCAATGGCTGAAAAAGATAAACCAAAGACTGCGTTCTGCACTCCGTTCGGTTTATTCGAGTTTAACCGTATGCCTTTCGGTCTTTGTAATGCACCAAGTTCGTTCCAACGGCTGATGGAGCGAATTTTTGGAGATGAGCGTTACCAGTCCCTCTTGTTGTACTTGGACGACATAGTTATATTCTCTCCTTCTTTCTCTTCACACTTGCAACGGTTGGAAATGGTCTTTGGAAGACTACAACAGCACAACTTGAAGCTCAGGTTAGAAAAGTGTAGTTTTTTCCAGACCGAGGTCCACTACCTGGGTCATGTGATTTCGCCCCTTGGAGTGTCAACGGACCCAGAGAAGATTCGGGCAGTTTCTGAGTGGAAGCGTCCGGTAACCCTGAAGGAACTTCGATCTTTCCTTGGCTTTGCCTCCTATTATCGGAGGTTTGTCGCTCAGTTTGCAAAGTACGCTGCCCCATTGCACCAGTTGGTAGCTCTACTCCAAGGTGGCAAGAAGAAACCAGGTCCTACCAGGTTGGGAGGGAAGTGGGACGAAGCCTGCGAACAAGCATTTTCCACCTTAAAAGATAAATTGGTGACAACACCGGTGTTAGCTTATGCTGACTTCACCAAACCATTTATTTTAGAAGTAGATGCAAGCCACACGGGATTGGGCGCAGTTCTCTCCCAGGAACAAGAGGGGAAGAAAAGACCTGTCGCCTATGCCAGCCGAGGACTACATGCAACTGAACGGAACATGTCCAATTATAGTTCAATGAAGTTAGAACTCCTCGGGTTAAAATGGGCAGTCACTGAAAAGTTCAGGGAATACTTGCTGGGGGCCAAGTTTACCGTCTTCACAGACAACAACCCCCTGAGCTATTTGCGGACTGCCAAGCTAGGAGCAGTCGAGCAACGCTGGGCATCCCAACTAGCACTGTTTGACTTTGACATCAAGTACCGTCCAGGGCATACAAACCAGAATGCTGATGCATTGTCCCGTCAACGTGACTGTCCGGTCCAGGTCACAATGGAGGAAGTGGCATCTGGGGTTTCCCTCCCTCCAGCCCCTGGGCAACAGTGGGCCGCCACAGTCTCTTTGATCGATGCTTTTCCCGTGCGCCAGTCAGTAGACCTAGTGGCGCTGCAAGCAGCAGATCCAGTCATCCGCGCTTTCCTGGTGTACTGGCGGAGAGGTCGACCTCCTTCGGCGGAAGAACGAGCCACAGAAACAAGAATAGTCTTGGACCTACTTAAACAGTGGAAAAGAATTCGAGATCGGGCTGGTGTCCTGTACCGCCACACACACATGCCGGGGGAGAATAGAGAAATGCTACAGCTGTTACTCCCAGATGCATTGAAATCCGAAGTGTTGACGGCCCTTCACGACAACCATGGCCATCAGGGATGTGAACGGACTACCCATCTGGTCCGACAGAGGTGCTACTGGCCCCGGATGAGAAGCGAGATTGAGCAGTGGTGTCAGCAATGTTCTCGTTGCGTGACAGCTAAAGCCATTCATCCCAAGGTCAGGACCTTCCCGGGCACGCTGGTGGCTTCGAGGCCCTTGGAGATCGTGGCAATTGATTTCACAGTGCTAGATCGAGCGAGTGACGGACGTGAAAACGTTCTAGTAGTTACCGATATTTTTTCGAAGTTCACTCAGGCCTTCCCAACCCCGGACCAGAAGGCGAGCACTGTGGCGCGTATTCTCCGAGATAAATGGTTCTACATCTATGGAACTCCCCGGCGGCTGCATTCAGATCAAGGCCGCAGCTTTGAGGGAGAGTTGCTGAGAGCATTGTGCAAGGTCTATGAGGTGGAGAAGAGTCGCACTACGCCATACCACCCCCAAGGTAATGGTCAGTGCGAAAGATTCAATCGTACTATGCACGACCTCTTGCGAACTTTGCCAGCCGATAAGAAGAGAAGATGGCCGCAACACCTCCCGACGCTGCTGTTTGCATATAATACTACGGTAAACCAATCTACTGGCCATTCACCTTATGAACTAATGTTTGGTCAAAAACCAAAGCTCCCCATTGACGCACTATTGGGGGCAGCGGAAGAGGACCCAACCGAAGGATCGGTTGGTGAATGGGTGAAGAACCAACAAGAATTCCTCCAATTTGCCTACGCTAGTGTTGAGCGACAGTTGAAAACCGTGGCAGCCCAACGGGCCCAACAGCAACAAATGGACAAGGTCACTCCAGTGCTCCCACCTGGCACCATCGTCTATAGGAAACGACATGCCCCGGGTCGAAACAAGATCCAGGATGTCTGGGACAACACCAGATATAGGGTGGTGAAGTGCCTGGATGATGCCGGCAGGGTGTACACCATCTGCCCTGTGGAAGACCAAGAGCGAACAAAAAATATCCATAGAGCCGAGTTGCGGGTGGTCCCGGGGCATGCGCCCAACAGTCCACGGGACAGTCCAGCCGTTCCACTGGAGGAATGTCCAGCAGAGGGAAGCGAGCCACCGGACCAACACGATAGCAGTGTGGAGGATGTTGGCCCCTGGGTGTTGCAGCGGGACAGAGCCCCACCAACAGAACCAGGGCCCAGCAGCAATGAAGGTGACGTTGGCCAGCGGGAGATTCGGGGGGACGAAGGTCCACCAACCGAGCAACCAGGCCCACATTCGCCCCTGTCGTTATCCCCTACTGTCAGACGGTCATCCCGGGCGACGGCAGGCGTACATTCCAATCCACACCATCTTCCTCACCCAGCACGTACCAACACCATACAGTGCCATTTTAGACCTTGGCTAGATTCTCCTGGCATGTCACCGGGTCGGTGACACTTTAAAGGGGGGGTGGATGTAGCCTGTAGTAGGTAAGGATGGCCGACTTCGGAAAGGAGGGGGGCGTTTACGCTGAGTCACGTGGAGAAACAATAAAGTCTCGTGGCCGAGACGAACTATCGTTTGTTCTCGTTGTCTGAGTGGTGTCGCTACTGGTAGGATCCGTGGCCTGAGGAACAGCATTGCGCTTAGGCAAAGTAATCGGGGTTGCTGGACTTTTCAGAGTTACCCTATGGGGATGGCCGAGTGATACACAACCGAAGACGGGTGTTGGTATTCGTGACCGTCACGTTTGTCAGGTAGGAACTTGTGTTGGTTCCAATTATCCCTATCGTTACATCTCAGCTTTTAACTCTTACAGCGCATAGCGGATTTATCCTAACCATTGCTGTGTCTGTTTTAGGAACGACTGTGCTGGGAGTGATCAATAGCCACTGTTTTGTTTGGTTTATTTTCGTTTTGTTGTTTTTATGCTGAGTGCCATCCTATGTTGTATATTGCAATTAGCTACTCTTCCATGCTGGGGACATTCGTGCAGGCTCATAGCCTACTTGGCTGCAACCCCAGGCCTATTTAATTTCCTCAACATAAGCCTCCGAGGTTTTAAACCGAACACCTCACTTTTAATCGTATGCGGTGGTTATATTTGCTTTGTGTGGTGTGTATTGGATTACTTTGGTTTATGCCATCTTTGTAGTGTTGTGAACCTGTATTTTACTTTCTCTTTTTTTTGTCTTTTGTGTGTTTATGTTTTGTGAGGTAGTTGTCTGGCTTTGCCTTGCGTAGGCCCCTTTGAGTGTAAACCTGAGGCCTAGGTTGAGTGCCCTATGTACTGTTGAGTCTATTAGCGTTTGTCAAATGGAAATTTATAAACTGTGATTGATCTCGTTATAGAGATATATTTTACCTGGACAAAAGAAATAAATTATATTTTGGTATTTTTCTCAATCCGTTTCCTGCGTGCTTTCATGCTGGGGGTAATATATATATATATATATATATATATATATATATATATATATATATATATATATATATGTAATGTTTTTTTTGTAGTGGGTAGATCTTTGTGACTTGGTCATTTTAAAAATAGCTCCTACTTTGAATACACTGTATTGAATGAAACTTGACTGACGTCAGACTTCACGGGAGTGCTTGCGGCCGTCTTGTGTAACTTATAGATGCTGCAGCTAAAACTGAGTAACAATGAGTCAGGCCGCTCGCTATCTCGTTGCAGCAATTTTAAACAATGAGGACATGATAAACACACTGGCGAATGCGTGCTAAAATCCTCCCAATACTATACAGTGAATGGCCGTGCGTAACGGCACTGCGCTCTGACGCGGCACTTCTCCGGGACTGGAGAAGCTGCTGCGGCTACACGGATTTCGTGGACTGAAGGAGAAGCTTTTGTTTAGATACAATATGAATCACCCACATTCATAGACCAATGCAGGCTAAATATTTAGTTTAGTATTGAACGTATTTGATGATCGGCAACACAACACAATCGGTGCGTTGATGCGTAATGCGTTGATCACTGTCTATTGCGCATGTGCGATTCACTGTGATTGCCTCCCGACAGGCTTACCTGTATGTCAATCAAGCGATGGGATGGATTCTAGCCTATAGAAAAAATAAATAGTTTTTTTTTTTTTTTTAATGTCATGCGATCGACCAGTAGTAGCTTGGCGATCGACTGGTCGATCGCGATCGACGTAATGAGCACCCCTGATCTAACTGTTCTACTGTTATAAAAAAACAGCGGCGGAACTTGGAGGGCGTATCCTGGAAATTTTTCTGCGTGAGAAATTCAATGTGTGGCGTGTGAGCGTGTGAAAGAGTTGAAATGCGTGTGTCTCACGCCAATTGCGTGAGACTTGAGAGCCCTGCATTCGTCACTTTCGATATAACGTTACGCACACACACAGCGCTAAATTAAAATTACAACAACGCGAATGCTAACGCTACCGTAGTGTAGAATGTTATCACACATGCTGAATGCTGGCCATTAAACTGCCAAAATACACAAACGTTATACAATAATATATATACACCAACGAAAGGGCCGTGAGATGTGAATAAAGTTTTTCATTTATTGTAGCAACGTAATTTCACTCACCGACATCACTTTCCAACTCGTATTCCGATATTTTGCCGAAAGTGAAGGTGGCAAGGGGCGGACTTATCTTTCACTGTGATTCCGTGTGGGCGGGGCTTGACCGGCTGGACGTCAAGCCCCGCCCCCCGAAGGTCCTGCAAGGCCGCAGCCGTTAGTACTTGGAGTGCCCAGGTCTAACGACGCGCCTGGCTGACTGGATTTGTTCCGCTAATATGAACAGTCTGGTGTCTGACCTCTGACCGACCAACCGCACCTTACAGCACCAACCATAAATCTAGATTGTCGCAGTCCAGCCAATGAGAGCTTGTATTAGCTACATCTCTTTTTCACTTTTGCAGACGCACAGTTGGTACCAGCGTGAGCTGTAAACAAATGGCTCGTGTTTGTTTAAGCAGGTGGGAAATGAATTGGGTGAAGTAAAAGCAATAAGGAATTGAATACGAAAACAGCTAACGAAATGGTATTGAAGTTTTCTTTTAAAAGAGTCTTGGAGTGTTAAAATGTGTGTTTATTAGGCTAGGCCTACATTTAACCAGCATGAACTCCATTGTTTTATAACCCGTTTTTAAAACCAGTGTAATAATAGTTCTGTAAATCCAACAATATGTTCTCTTAAGTGTCTGTTTTTTATGTATAATTGTCTTTTTCCCGTAATCTGTTTAATGTAATGGTCCACCAAAAAAGCATAGGCCTATTTGAAGCATATTTCGTTAAATGTGTTCTCTATTAAAACATAGTCTTAAACATTAATTATTCATTTCCGTTTCCATGCAGATGTAGCAATGTAGTAGAGTCAACACTGAGTCACTGTGGCGTTGTTTCTGTGATAGCCTTCACAGGAATCCCGTTGGCATGCATGTCTATTGAATGCAGGGGTGAGGGCTCCTTCAGACAATGGAGAACCAAACCCACTAGATTCCTTAGATTGTGACCGGATATTACACATGCAAAATTCCAACATTCGCAACCGAAACATTAGCCTATATATTTAAACGTGTGAACATTGCACTCTATTGCACTCCTCTATCCCCTTGTACTGCTGGTCAATGTGAATTTCTCTTAAGAGGGATTAATAAAGGAATATCTTATCTTATCTTATGTATGTATTATTATGCCTAATGTCAAAATATGAACCACAACCAAACATTCTGTCCCAGACCAAATGTTTTGAGAAGTACATTATTGTCGTTGTTATTGTTGAACATTCATGAACCTAATAAAGATGATTTTATGAGGTTGTTAAGAGAGCCATCATGAACCTAATAAAGAGGATTTTATGAGGTTGTTAAGAGAACCTTCATGAACCTAATAAAGAGGATTTTTTTTTTGCAGGATATAGCTCATGCCAATATAAAGGGGCAGGCACTATGGAATTGACTCGTAATGTACATTTACTTTAGTTTAACTAAATGATGAATTCAACGCATGTTCAAAATAAGTTGCCAGTTTTTTCCCTCCATTATACGGTTGTTGATTGTTCTCAACATTAATCACCTTCATTATGGAGTAACGTCTGTTCTATACACGAAGAGCTATCATGTTGCCTGATGGTCTGGATAGAAACGCAAATTAAAACAATACTCTTGCCATTTTCATTTGACCTTATTTACCAAAATAACATGGAAGAGGAACAAAGGCGAGGAGAAAAATATGGCGTATTGACAGAATTGACAAAGCAAACGGACAAGACACACGCAAATTGGACCACACAAATGTAATTGAAAGGGTATTGCCAAAAACACTCATTACAGCATCCAACGGTTCCAGGTGTTCGTCGTGAGAGAACACAGAGGAACGAGGCTACTATGAAATCATGTACGGTAGCTTTAAGGCCACGCATTCCTTCTTGAACACAAACAATGACTACTTCCTGTCAGAGCTGTCACCACTGAGGAACTCCATAGAACCACATCGAACATTACATTTAGAAATCACGCAGGAAGAAGTAAGCAACCGTAAGTACAGCTGCTACATATATTTGATATTAAGCATTTACTTTTGGTTCTAAGACTGAACTAAGGCCAATTCACGGTTTCTCGATCGGTAGCTAACAGTCTTGCTATTTATACTGATATAATATAAAGCTAGTGTGTGTGTGTGTGTGTGTGTGAGAGAGAGAGAAAATAGATAGATAGATATTTTAATATATTTGTATGTACATACGTATGTATATGTATGTAAACATGTACATGCTCACGACACTCACTGTTGGTATTTGTTCTTGTTTTCAGCTTGTAAGGAAAGACGATCCACTCCAGACGAGTAGTGGGTGATCAGCCACAATGGAGCCAGTCCATCTCGTATACCTGGCGCTGCTCTGGATCAACCTTCTTGGGCCTGAAAACGTTCAAGGTAAGACACGGAGCGTTTAACCTGACGTGGGGCATAAGCGTTTGAGCTACTTAAGTACCTAAGTAACTTTTAAAAGAAAGAAATACTCTTATGAGTTTTTTTGATTCTCAAAATTTGCATAACATCATCGAGCCTCAATCTGAACATAACACCCTGACAATCTGAACACCCTTTCTGAAGGGAAACGACATAATGCCGAAAATTATTTGTATGCAATCCTGCTCACCTACTATGTCCATGAATATGAGTGGACAGGAATGTGAGTGTGAGCAACTATTATCAATGTGACAACTGCTAGGCTGTAGAGCGAGCGGTCTCAAATCAACCTGAACTATGATTTGAGGACCTTAGCCTGGACCGCTGCAGGGGGGTCCGGGAGTGTCCTCTCCCAGTTTTTTAACCTATTGTTCTGCTTTTCTATGCACTCTGGCACCTTATTGACATGTATACGTCTTAATAATTGAAAACTGTAAATTTGTACTATGTGTAAAATGTTTTCTTTCCAGATTTATTGTGACTTCAAAACATTTCTAATTGGTAGGATTTAGTATTTCACATGCCAAGCTCGAGAACACAAAGCACAACTTCACTTTGTGCACAGTAATGCGGTAATGCATTAACTAATGAAGGGGACCAGCCTGTGGAGAGGAGAATTAGCAGAGTCATCGATGGCTGTGAGAGGTTTTTACGAATGTGCCATGATGTGATTGGACTAAAAGCGCAGCAGCTTGTCAGAGCTGGAGATATGGTTTGACTGCAGTGAGAACATGGCTGCTTTCTGGCAGAGACTCTCCTTCTCTAAATCGGGTTAATGTCTGAAACCCTTAACACACACCTTTTTTCACATTTACATTTCAAATTATACTGGGGGCTACACTCAACATTCAGGGCTTAAACTAAGATGCATAGTGCAGTGTCATATACCGCTATATTTGTGGAGCTGGTTCAAGACAAGAAATTATATGGCACTGTCCCAGGAAACAGTATAATAATCTCAACCCTATCATTAGCCTACAATTATCTAATATAAGAGTCTTAATTTTCACTGCATGAACCCAATTACGTTTGTCTTATATTGTATGTGTAGACCATTACATTTTTGAAACGTGTACTATTATTGTTTTGCATCTTATGCTCTATGTTATTTTAGATTTTGTGCTTTGGCAATGTGAATCATTTTCCATGACATCATGATGCCCTTTGATTCATGAATCTTTAAAGATTATTGCAGTCCAAAAGGCAAAAAGTCCAAAAGTATAGTTTGACTGAAAGAGCTTTCACTGTTTGGCTCTGTACAAGCTCTCCAAGCTAATGTTACCAAATGTACAACCATATCCTAAATGTGTAGACCACCTATCATGCTAGGTGACTTTCAGCAGCCCATATGTAGCTAGATGACAGGTACATTATTCATCCCTGTGAAGCCGTTATAGCAGCCTACATCAAAAAGCACAAACGTATTAACTAGACATGTTCATTTTGTGAAAATAATTAGTGTGGTGGCATCATCTTTGAGTCAACCCATTGTATATGCTATTTTCTCTGAGCATGTTAACATGCGAATGCATGCTAGCAAGGAGAATGAGCAAGTTTCAAGTCCCTCTGACACTTTGAAGCAGACTTGTGATTGTTTTAAAATTAGTAGCTAGTTTCCATAATTGAATTTGCGCATAACTGACCATTTTTAACTGAATCAAAATAACAAAAATCTCATATGTATCAAATTTGGGGCCATTAGGATTTATGGTACACTATTTAATGTTTTTTATTTTAAGTTTTTCCAAAACTTTCACAGTACAGAAGTCTATCCATATCAACCTTATGGGCACTTGAGGCAATAGGATTCAGCATGTCAAATAAGAAATGTTTGGTAATCAGGGCGGGGGGCGTGGCCTTTCATGTTTGACCAAAAATGATAGAGCCCCCTCAATGCAGTACTTTTGGAGAAATTCTTACCTCCGTTTTCAAGTTAAAAAATGGACGACTCCAAGATGTTGGGGTGGTTGGTTGTTGCGTTTTGGCCCCATTCGCTTTCCATAATAAATAGTACAACTGGGGAAAGAAATACATACAAAAGTATGCAATTTGACCAATGAAGGAATTTGTATTATGGGTATCACGGCACATATCGGCACTGGCTAATATGTGCCCAATTCTTTAGCATTGATTTTAGTTTGGAAACCTCATAGATGGACACAGAAGTGGGATGGCAGGGCTGATTGTTACATTTTTACCGTGAATTTTAGTTGTCCTGAATTCAGAAGCACCACTAAAGGGACAGTGTTTCCCATACATAAACATAATTGATTCTGCTTTTTTTTTCCCCAGCGCGATTTGATAATAGCCTATAACTATCGTTCTGTTTATTCATCTCCCCGCTGTTGTCTGTCGTTCACACACACGCATGCTTGCACTGAGTGCCCTATGAGTCTTATCATTAAGAACTAACTTTAAATAATTGATATTGCGCTGAATCATTTCAAATGCTTATTCTTGCTTTAAAATTGTCTCAACAGGTGACTCTGAAGAACAATAGATAAGCATACAGGTATATTTAACCTAGATCAGAAAGTGTGAGTGGCCGCCCGCTGCACACACCGTGCTGACCGACTCCACCGAACACCATGACACTCCACCCGATCCATAAAGTGATACCTCACACCACATCACACACCGAACACCATGACACTCCACCCGATCCATAAAGTCATACCTCACACCACATCACACACCGAACACCATGACACTCCACCCGATCCACAAAGTGATACCTCACACCACATCACACACCGAACACCATGACACTCCACTCGATCCACAAAGTGATACCTCACACCACATCACACACCGAACACCATGACACTCCACTCGATCCACAAAGTGATACCTCACACCACATCACACAACGAACACCATGACACTCCACTCGATCCACAAAGTGATATCTCACACCACATCACACACCAAACACCATGACACTCCACTCGATCCACAAAGTGATACCTCACACCACATCACACAACGAACACCATGACACTCCACTCGATCCACAAAGTGGTACCTCACACCACATCACACACCGAACACCATGACACTCCACTCGATCCACAAAGTGATACCTCACACACCGAACACCATGATACTCCACTCGATCCACAAAGTGATACCTCACACCACATCACACATGAAACAAGTATTCATAAAAAAATGTTAATTAGCCTACTTATTTTGTGGTTTAAATTTCATCTGCTGTCAAAACTGAGCTTAATACAAAAGCCTATCCTCAAATAGAAATGATGAGGGGCCACACATTTTTTTTCAATGACTCAAGGGGCCATTTATTGGAACCGTGTATGATAACGTATCATAACAATATAACATAACGTATGTATAACATTTATAACATATTTTATAACATAACATTTCCTTTTTATTCAAAACAAAAATATTACCTAAAAAAAATATAATTTGCATTTGGGCATAAATTAAAATTAATAACTTAATAAAACCAAGCATAACCCTGTTCAAGATCCAAAACAAATAGTCTTCAGGCAGCCCATTTCTTGTGCTTTGTTTAACAAACTTTGCATCACTGTGTCAAGAACTATTTCACTTTTCTCAGCTTAATGTGAGAAATGGCCTCTTGTGTCTTTGGCCAATGTTTGGAACCTTGGCTGAAATGGTGTGATGGCCAGGCAGACACACTGATGCACATGCTCATTTGTGAGTCGACTGCGGTACTGATTTTCAACAATGTTCATGGTTGAGAACGCAGATTCGCAGCGGTAGGTTGACCCGAACATTGTCAGGATGTGAATTGCCATCTTATGCAGCAGAGGGTAGTTGGCTGTAGTTACCCTTTTTGACCAGAAGGTGATGACGTCACACTGAGTCTCTCTCAGTGCCACGTTCTCCTGCAGGTCAATAAGCTGAATTTGCAATTCAGCAGCTGGCATCCATGGAAAGATCTGGTTTGCCTCTGAGGAGAACTCGCTCACATTTCTTACCAGAAATGGGTTTCCGATGCATAGAAGGATTTGTGTCCCAAGATTGAAGTTATCAAATCTTGCTTTGAAATTCTCAATCATCTTCTCCACGAATGGAATATGTTGCAGTTGAGCTTCTTTTTCTTTGGTCTGCTCCAAAAGTTTGGGGAAATGGAGCAATTCCTCCTGTACATAACAATAAAAAATAGTCATTATTATTGGCATTTCAAATGATTGTTATTAGGACCATGATTATGATTATTATCATTATTATTATTAGTAGTAGTAGTAGTAGTGGTAGTAGTAATAGTAATTAGTAGTAGTGTTATTGTTATTATTTTAAAAGGCCATGACATTTTAAAAAATAAAAATAAAATGAAGATGTGTGTGGCAGACAATGTTTAACAGCCTACCTGTAAGTCACCCTTGTAGACCTCTAGTTTCCTCTGGAATGCCCGCACTGCTGATATCAGCTCACACACAGTGTTGTCCTTCCCTTGAAGCTTCAGATTCAGGTCATTCATGTGAGATGTCATGTCAGTCAAAAATGCCACAGCCTCCATCTTTTCTGTATTGCGCAGGAAATCCATGAACAGTTTTGCTTTTGCACTTTTTTGTTGTGACAGAAATAGTTGTAGTTCATTCCTAATGGCCCAAAACCGCTCCAGGACCTTGCCCTTGCTCAGCCATCTGACGTTGTTGTGCAAAAGCAAGTCATCAAATTCAGCATTGACCTCAGTCAGGAATGACCGCAGCAAGCGATGCTGTAGTGCAGATGATGCTCTCAAGAAATTCACCAGCTTCATCATTGTGTTCATGACTTCAGCGTAGATTTCTCCAAGACTTGCACAAAGGATGGACTGGTGAATTATACAGTGGTATGATATGAGTTGAGGGTGAAGAAGCTTCAGGCGCTGAACTAGTCCCTTCTCTCTGCCTATCATAGATGGTGCTCCATCAGTAGCCACTGACACAATTTTCTTCACATCAATTCCTTTTTCATTCAGCACTCCCATCATTGCATTGTAAATGTCTTCACCCCTCGTCTGCCCAGAAAGGTTTGCCATGCCCAGCACATCTTCAATAAACTCCCTTTTTGACTCATCAAATTATCTCACAAACACCATCAACTGAGCATTATCAGTAGTGTCAGTAGATTCATCCACAGCGAGGGAAATGCACTCTGCATTTTTTATTCCATCACACAGCTGCTTTGCAACATCATCAGCCAACATTTCGGTACGTCGGCATGCTGTGGAGTCAGACAGTGGGATTTGTTGAATTTTGGCTTTCATTTCCTCTTTTTCTTTGCCTTCAAGCAACGTGTCCATCACATCAATCATGCATTCTTTCATTACCTCTGAATCCGTGAATGGCTTCATGTGCTTTGCCAAAACCCACGCTACTCTAAGGGAGCATTGTGTTGCCTTTTGCTGTTTTGTCAAAGAAGTGTGGAGGATTCGGTTGGATGTTTGATATGATGCTTTAAGAGCATTTAATTTAGTTGTTCTGATCTCGGAGTTTTGCGGAAATGTCTCTTCAAAATGCTTGTGTTTTTTTTCATAGTGTCGTTTCACATTGCACATTTTTATTGCTGCAACAGTTTCTTGACATATTAAGCACAGAGGGCGAGTGCTGGACGGCGGTAGAAAGAACGCAAACCTTTCTGTCCATTCTGGCTGGAATTGGCGGTTTTCGCTGTCCAGTTTTCTTTTTGGGGCAAATTTCGAGCATGCCATTATTGCTCCGGTTGGTAAACGTGTTGCTGCTGCTGAGCGAGTGACTACTATCTCGAGTTTACGAGGGCTCTACTGCTAGAGCCTATCTGTTTATCGTTACCATGGAGGCAATCCCCAGCCTCGGCTTGAGATCGCGGTGCGCGATTTCAAAATAAGAGCGGACAGCGCGATTGAAAAAAAAAAAAAAAATCATAATAAAAAAAAAAACTTTTCAAAACAGCTTGTGGGCCAGAAATAGATGCCCAATGGGCCTAAAAAGGCCCGCGGGCCGCCATGTTGCCTTTTTGTGAATGATGTGGATCTGGCTCGGTAGCCATTTAGCCTATGGTAGGTATAGGCCCTATACCTACCATAGGCTAAATGGCTACCGAGCCAGATCCACATCATTCACAAAAAGGCAACATTGTAGCCTATAGCCTATAGCCTAGTCAAGTGCATAGGATGGCAGCGTAGTTAGAGAGCACGGAGCTCTAACAAAACAACAGGAACAACAACTTACTTAAGACTTATTATTTTTGCAATTTTTTATCATTTTATAGATAAAATACACCACACACAGTCATAATATCCATGTTTTACTATACAGAGTGTTTTGTTTTTCTGATTGGGCGGGCCAGCTGTCAATCAGGGCGGACACGACCCACCCAGGCCCGCCCACAGCTCTGCGCCTGGAGGAGACTCTAGAGTATTTGTACTTTTACTTAAGTAAGGATCAGAGTACTCCTTCAACCACTGGTTTACATTGTTTCACAAAGACTTGACTTTAGGAAGATAAAGTAAAATTAATTTATCTTCCTAAAGTCAAGTGTTATTATATACTTATCATTAATTTGAACCTTATCATTAATTTGTAACCTTACTTACTGTTAATATTTAATCATCAAATAGTTAGTCATCTATAATTTCATTATATTGTAATTTACTTTATAAGTGGTTACAAAGCAAGCCACATCACTGCATTAATAAAATAAAGTTACAGTATATCAGCTGATATAAACATGTCGTGTTTCATGTTTATAAATACAAGTTATATAACCAACCTCCGGTCAATGTTTTCAAAATGTGTTTCTTACATTTTCTGAATAATACATTTCATAAAATGTACTAACTCGCTACTTGAACATTTTTTTCACTTGAACAAGTAAAATTAACTTTTACTTGAGTAATTATTATTTTAAAGTAACAATACATTTACTTGAGCAATATTATTCTACTACTCTACCCATGTCTGCCTTGTATTCCCTGGTCCATATAGAGCAACATGTGCGCCAGGCTGCTAATGTTGAATATGCTAATGTATTCATTTTGGCTTATGGTGCCAAGAGGAACACATCATTTTGCCTAATTGTGCTTTTCCCTTTTTAGCTCAACAATGTGACAAACCCCAGAGAGACACCATGACTTTAAGTGACGAAGACATCCTGAAAACAGAATTTCCAGATGGATCAAAGGTTACATTTCAGTGTGCAGTGGGCTACAGGGCGAGTGGAGGCTTCGGCACATCAACTTGCACTGCTGGGACATGGAGTGATGTGACACTTACATGCAAAAGTGAGTACTTTATGTTTTCAATGCTTATTACAAGATGTATCGATGAATCAGCAGAATGGCTGGCCAACCTAGTCGCCAACAGTATGTTTACTAAATGCATACACAGGGATCACACATTTTTGGTGCACCAACCACTGTGTCTGGTGGATGAAAAAATCAACCTGAATTCCTGTAGCCATCGTGTTGAATGTGCTGTAAGTGACCTGTAAGCTATAATTTGAGTAAGTATTTTTGAAATGGCAGAGCCATCCGTCAGCTGTTAGTGAAATGCTCTGTGAGAATATCTGTTTATTGTTAACTGCGCCTGACTTTGTAAGAGCCAGTTTAGATTTTAGACCGCTCCCGGATCATTTCCGACCACCATGGGCTTCTCTTCCCTGATTAGTTTTGAGGAGTCCATCTTGACTGTCAACAGTTGCTTGAAATGCAGCACTTCTCAATGGCTGAGCAACAAAGGGAAGCAGGAAGTACAGAGTGAGGGGATGGTTTATTGGGGTGTTTAGTTCCAAATCTTGCCCTCTTCTGCTCCCTCTTTATGGCTCTCAAATCTTACCTACGGCCCATGTACCATAATCTATAGGAACACAACATGAGTGTTGAATCATGTAGAAATACATTTAGCTTCACTTCACATTCAGTCTGAACAGTGTTTCATAGGAGCTGATCGTATGGGACTCGTACGACAAGCGTAGACCTCTTGTAGATTTTGTGAATACAAGAGAGGAATTCTAAGTGAGGACTGTGAAGGCGATAAGTGCATTTAAGCACAAATGTATAATATATACTGTATATATGATTATATAGCGCTCAGGACATCTCTCTTGTGATGAGTCGTCACAAAGCTGCCTGCCAGTGTGTCGCCTGCTCAGGCAACATTTCAAGATAGTGAAAGAAGGCAAAGGGGTAAGAGCAGAAGGCGAGGTGACTTGGCCTTCAGGAACAGCTGAGACCTTCATAAGTCACAGAGAGTCCTGAGCTATCAAACTGTTACGGTGAAGAAGAACATCAAGTACACATTTATCAGGATTCTATTATATTAATTTACAACTCAGTACGGATATTGTAATTTTCCATTACAGTGGACAACTATATATTTAATTAAAAAGTTATTGGAGTGGAGTTTTGGCTATAGACTGAGGGCATAACGTGAAAAGCTGCCTCTAACCCTGGTGGGGAATAATGGATTGTTTCTGCTGTTAGCTGCAAAATGTAAAACAATGGTGATGCTCCGTAGAGGTTAAATCTACTCCCTGTGTAAACCAATGGGTGACATCACAGACACTACGTTCATATTCTAGTACTCTGTTTTCTATTTAATTTAGAATGACATAACAATTTAACCTTGAAAAGTGTCAAAAAGGGTTTGTTAAAAAGTTCAACGGCAGGGTGACAGTGTATTCGAGTGAAGTCGAGTTCCGGTCAAGCAAACCATAAATGATTACAAAAATATTGTCATTGAAAATAGGTTTGGAGTCATTTTTAAGGCAACGCATGCATTTTGTATTGTGTTCATATTCATTTGGTAATGTTGTGAAGCAGGACACATAATTAATAGTCCAAAAGCATTTGCCATTGTCTATTGTCTATGCATGTCTAGCTTGTATCTTGTTGTTGCAGGATATTTTCCACTTGTCATTCATTACAATCTCAACTGTCCTACACCCAAATCTTTTGGATAACACTAAATTACGCTTTCTGTAGTCCAACAAAAAAACCTCTTAACCAGGGGTCACCAACCTTTCTGAACTTCAACCTTTCTACCTTTCACCTTTCACCAACCTTTCTACTTCAAGGGTACTGTGTAATATGAAGGGCTACTTGTTTGATAGCTTTTAAATTCTTCACATTCTTCTCGTCTTTGAACATAGTGTTTGCAATTGTCGCCATTGCTTTTTCAAGACCTAAAAGCAGCTTTGGGAACGATCATTCATTTTCTGCCCGTAGGGCACTGCCAGGTGGGTAGTTAGCATGGAAGCTAGTGTGACAGGTAATGTCTCTCCTCATTGTGCCGCTTTGCTGTCGCCACAGTCGCCCCCCAAATGAGACACACACTTTTTACTGTGGTAAAAAGTTTTCTTTCGCTTTTCTGCCATGTTTTTCTTTCTTTTGTGGGTATAACCTGCACCTACCTCCCGATTTTATTTGCGCTCGCTAGCTTGTCATAGCAAAGAGTGCACGCGATATTGAACTTTCCAAACAAGATGAGTTCATAAAACATTTCTGTTTTTAAAATGTTAAATTCAATATTGCCATTGACTTTAAATCTACATCAATACAAATGAATTAAAAAAGATTAACAAAGATCAACACAATGAAATCCAAATTTTTCTCCATGGTGACTAGTGCTATTTTTGGAACATGCCCTGTGGGCATCTCTGTTGGTCCCAGTGGGCCCCGTGTTGGCTACCCCTGCTCTAAACTATCTCCAGCCCTCACTCCCAGTTTACACTGCCCTCTTTCTGCAACAGCGCAACACAACAGTACACTATAACAAACAGACTGTGATTAAGTGAAAGGTAAAGAAACACATTTTACTTCTCTTTTCCATCATGATGGACTATAATGTGAGCTGTCAGTGGCAAGAAGAAGCACTTTTAGTGGACCTACATTGACGGGCCTTTTGGCTCAAAGGGTTACATTGCACCTCATTTTTTGGGATTACGGTGCAGTGTTCTCGTTCAATACTGGAAACATCTCAAAAACCAATGTCCGCATTATAGTCACTTAGACCCAGGATGATTAGAAAATAGGCTCCAGATTGAAAAATCCCTATGTTTTCCTTTTAAGTCTCGTATTCTGGGGCTGTTTGTATGATTGCTTTACTTTAAACCTGCACATTGTAACATATTTGAGCTATTAACTCCATTCAAATATGTAAACTAGACATTTTCTCAAGAATAACATGCAGCCCTCCATGAGTCCAGGGGGCTTTTTCTCAATAAATCTTTTAATTCAGATCATGCAGACATAACATACATGTCTTAGGGTTCTTTCTCACCTATTTGGTCAGTTTCAAAGTTTCAAACCCTGCGTGTTTTCCCCTTGTACAGTCACCCTCTCTTGTAGATGTTGCTTTAAATCCATGTTAATTGTCTTCTGTTTTCATTATGTGCTTTCCCGCCCCTAGAGTTTAGTTGTGGGGCTATTCCAGATATAACCAATGGAAATGTGCACTATCCTGCTGGAAACACATTTGGGGACACTGCTGTATTCTCCTGCAACGATGGGTTGGTGATAAACTAAGTATTATTTATTTGCTCCACCATTTGGTAAAAAATGTGCCTGAAATATCAAATAACAAGGATGGAGTTGGTGTTGTTGCGTAATTTGACCAAGCTTTTGAATCATTTATGAGTGTAGCTAGTCTAAACTTCCTCCCTTCCTCACACCAATGACTAATCATTGGTACTACTTACTTTAATCAATAAATTGGCTCAGGATTCTTTTTAGAATATTTTTTTACAAGCCACTGGTTGGCGATATGAAATAAAAATTGATTATTGACTATTGTTTCTACTGTAACAATGTTTTAAATGCACCATAGTCCATGGCCATTCACTTTTAAGATGTTTCATCCCACCTCGGGAACATTTTGTTAACAGTATAAAACAATGTATATAATAATGCACAACACATAAAATGACTCACATTTAAATTCAAAATACACACTTAAAATTGGTAGCTCAACCCACTAGTGTGCTGACCATGTAAGCAATACACTTTGTAGCAACCAGGGTTCAATTCCCACTACAGACAGACAGACAGACGTACTTTAATGATCCCTGAGGGAAATTGCATTCGTTACAATACAATACTCCAGTGCAAAAAGACGTAAAGTAAAGTGTTAGAATATATAACATGTCATGTCATGACTACTGAGTAGATATGTAGATTGAGGTCATCTAAATCTATTCCCACAAATGACTTGGCTTGTCTGTTTGCTGGCTGAAAGGCAGTATATTTTTCTCAATTTAATTGTTGTGTATGTAATTGTTGTGTGTGTAAGGCATTGTCCTATGTGTTTCACAGTTAGGTCAATGTAGAACTATCCTTTGTTGTATCATGCAATAGGGGAAGGTGAAGATGAGGCAAGAGATCCTCTGTGCCAAGCTAATACATGTTTGTGATTATGACAATTTCACACTTACAGCTGAAAACATTTTGCTGCGGTATATGATAGCAAATGTTTCATTTACACACATTTATATACTTTGCATACATGGGTGATCTATGCAATATCTCTGCAATATTTCGGACTAATTTCCAAATGTTGTAACAGAATAATACATGTTGCTCACATATTTTCTGCCTGTCTTTCTTTTAGTTCCACTCTGGTGGGCCCGAATTCATTAACTTGTGGTGATACAGGATGGATGGGCAGACCACCTTACTGTGAAGGTGTTTACTCATATTGCAAACCATATTTGAGCATATTGCAATGTTTCATTGTCCATTCATATTTGCCCCCCCCCCCCATTCTAATATCTATCTTGTTTTTACAGTTGTGGGATGTACCTTAGCACCTTCAGTTGTTCATGCTCAGGGTCCACTTCCATACAAACAAATATATGAATTTTCAAGAGTTGTGAGATACAAATGTCTGGAAGATTATACTCTCAATGGATCATCAACACTAACCTGTTCAAAGCATGGAAATTTCACACCAAATCCCCCTACATGTATAAGTATGTTATTATTTTTCAGTAGCTCTAATAAAACCCATGGTGATGAGTTGCATACTCTCATTGAGAGAGTGACCAGGGTAGTAATCTATTTTAACATATTTCTATACCTTCTTTTGCAGAGGTTCTCTGCCAAGAGCCTGTTATTCCAAATGCTTCTTTTAAGTATGGAGCCCGTCCTCCTTATAAATTTAAGAGTACTGTTACATACGAGTGCAATTCTGGATTCACGATGCAGGGTATAGGGTCCCTGACGTGCCAACTGAATAGCACATGGACAGCATTGCCAGTGTGCAAAGGTAAGAGCTGATTATAAATCAAGCTGATGGTATAATTACCTTATTTATTATAGTTACCTAATGTATTTACTAATTCTGTGTTCCAAATGATTTGGAACTCAGAACAGAATATAGTGGCAATTTTTCTCTTTCCGTGGAAATGTGGGAAATTAATAGCTTTCTTCAGTTGATGCATGCTAGTGTTGCGGTTCACTATATTGTTGGCTTTTTTAATTATTTATTTTCTTATAGCAATCCCAACAACAACACCAACAACAACAAGAACCACAACAACACCAACAACAACACCAACAACAACAAGAACCACAACAACAACAACAACAACAACCACCACAACACAGAGTACCACCATGACCCCGGCCACCACCAAAAAACAAGGTAGCATCAAGTACTCAAATATGTGTTTGAGCTAAATCATCGTATGTATGTATGTTTGTTTGTTTGGCCTGAGGCCATATAAACATATTCAGTCCAAATAGATTGAGGGGTTTTTGACCTCTTGATCATAAATAATACAGAAATCTGATATCTGAAGATAGTTTCAGAGATTACCACCAATATTAAACTATTCACTATCTATTTAACTGCCAACTTGATATTCAGGTGTTTGACAGATGGAGTCATCATAAGCCCTTTGAAAAATGATCCAATTATTTTTCAAAGCGCTTTGCAAAAAGAAATCAACAGGCCCAGACGGCATTTCTGCTTTTCTTTTGAAAACTTGTGCTGAAGAGCTTACTCCGGTCTGGTGCCCTATTTTTCAGCAGTCCATAAACCAACATACTGTCCCTGCTCTTTGGAAAAAATTAACTACTATTCCTGTTCCAAAGAACTCCTGTCCATCCCATAATAACAACTACTGGCCTGTGGCTTTCACATCAGTAGTCATGATATGTTTTGAAAAATATGTGGTGTCCGTCATGAAACCTCTGATAAATTCTGCTTCCAGTTTGCTTATAGACAAGGACGAGGCACAGATGATGCAATCAATGGCATCACTCAGCTAACTGTGAAACACCTTGAGAATCCAAAGGCCTGCCCGTCTTTTGTTTATTGAGTTCAGTTCTGCTTTTTAACTGTCAACGACACCTTCTCAGAGCCAAGACTTATCAGCACTGGGGCACCCCAAGGCTGTGTCAGTTCACCTATCCTCGTCACTATTTACACAAATGACTGTATCAGCAGATGTCCTGGGAATTATGTTTTCAAATTCTCTGACGATACAGCGATTCTCAGCCTGTTGTACAAAGATGCAGACCTCTCATCATATTTCAATGAGGTTCAGTCTTTTGTTCAGTGGTGCAACGACCATCACCTCATTATTAATGTTAAGAAAACAAGAGATGAGGATCGACACCCCCCCCCCCCCCCCCCCGATTGAAGTCAGTGGGTGAACACTCCCAGCTTTTAAACTATGTACAAATGATCAATCAGGTCAGTTCTTACAGATATCTGGGTGTTCACATGGATAGTCTGTTTAACTGGGAAGTCCACGTTGATATGTTGTGCTCTCGCCTTCAGCAAAGACTATAATTTCTAGGCAGACTCAGGGTCTTCGGGGTTGACCAGAAGCTTATGTTTTTGTTTTATCAGGCTGTGTTGGAAAGCATCATTAGCTTTGGCATGTCTGCCTGGTATGGCAATCTCTCTGTCTAGGTTAAATCTACCGTCTGGGCCAGACAGCAATGAAGGTTTTAGGGAGGACTGAAAACTCCTCTCTGCAGTCTATCTACGAAGAATCTGTCCCCAGAGAGCATTATTATTATTATTATTATTATTATTATTATTATTATATATTATTATTATCCCACAATCCCACCAACATCCTCAATCCAGAATACCAACTGTTACTATCTGGCAAACAATAGAGTCCCCATGTGTAAACTTAACAGATTTAAATACTCGTTTGTCCCTACCTCCATTAGAACAATAAATAAGATGAGGTAAACAGTTTGATTCTCTGATTCTCAGTTGATGCTCTGCTCTGACTAGTGTACCTTGTATGGAAACTTGTGGGATTGGGCAATATGTGTATTTTTATTTATTGATTTTTTATATGCATTTAATTTATTGTGTTTGTTGCGCAAATGTGCAACTTCTACTTTCATTGTACATTGTATATATATATATATATATATATATATATATATATATATATATTTATAGTTATTTTTACTTACTTTTATTTTTTTAATACTGCTTTTTATTGCACCAATTGCACCAAAACAAATTCCTTGTAGGTGCAAACCTACTTGGCAATAAACCAAATTCTGATTCTGATTCACTTCACTTTACTTTTATGATTTAATCTTTTAACTATGGCAACAGCTTGTCTCAGCACTTGGAGTCCAAGACAAATTTCCCTTCAGGGACAAAGTATATATTGATTGATAAGCAACTAATCTATTATATGTTAATTGATCATAGTGCAACTAAAGTAGCAATGGATCCAATGATGCTGATCAACAAGATGTTGTATGGAGTGAAATAAATGGTATTGGTGCATCCTTTATGACATCATTCATAATGCTGTTTAATGTAGAAGCATGTGTGTTCAGCCATGTCAACCGGTATAATCACAAGTGATTATGTTAGAAAATCAGTCAGATGACAGTTTGATCTACTAACATGCATCTTTGTTTCTATGCTTTTGTTTTAAAAAATATCACAGATAAGACAGTTGAGCCAAAGCCTCCCAGTAAGTCATGTCATTAATTATATCTGAACAATTAAGAACTATTTCAATAATCATTCAGGGAATTTGAACACTTATGGTTTGCCTTTGTTTTCTACAGATGGGTCCACGAGATGGTGGCAGTCTTGGTGGTTTATATTGCTTTGCAGCAGTAAGTTCTATGTTTTTTCACACCGTTTCATATTCTTACTTCCATCAGCACTTTTATTTTACTTTAACTAGACCACATTTATTGGCAATTATCTCAACTTGCTTAGTTGCCTTTCAAGTTGAGTACCTAACAGTACCTAACCTTAGTTGCCTTTCTAGTTGAGTACCTAACAAAGTGTCTGAAGTGTTGCAATTTGATCTCACTAAAAACAAACAACGATTTATATCATAGGTTCACATCCTCAGCTATGGCTGGAAATTTCTTTTCAGCCATTGCAAACGAATGATTGAACAATTCACAAAAAGCACACTGCTTTTAGTGTCCTGCAAATAATGGATATGCTTTTGCGAAATGAAGTTACTTACTTACAAACTTACTGACAAAACGATGGATGTGCTCTATGTATGTGTTTCTGACAAGGAACCAGCAGGGTTTGAAACATGCACTTTAGCTCCCACTACAAGCAGTGAGTGGAACTGATGACCACATAAGTTGGGCAACAGAAATCTGTAGTTTACTTTTAATTATGTTAAACGTCATCAAGGTTTGCATCAAGAATCAGAAGATGATGTTCAGTCGTTTAATTTCATAATGCAGCTTGAACCCACAGCTTGATTTGGCTTGCATATTGGGGGGTCCCCAATTCTACATTTCAATTCTACATTTCACCCTTATCACTTGAGGTCCGCAGTCTTAGCAGGTGGAGATTAATTTATATTCAAGCTCGGTCAAACCGACAATTTTTACAGAGGCCAGGGCGCCATTATTTGGCCTCGTCAATTCACACATCTCCCTTTCTCTTCTCAAAATTTCTTCTCAAAAGTTACAGCTCTCATAATCCTCATCTTCCTCATTCGTTTAATCCTGAGGAAAAGAACAGGGTAAGATGTTGCTCATGCAGAAAGAACCTTTTCATGTGTTCTGGGTTTCCTACTTGTTAGCTTGTAAGTGTTAGCTACCTGTGTGCGCCAAGTCCGTTTTGCTCAACATTTCTTCTGGCGACTTCCATCTTTTCTTGCATGATTTCGTTGTCGCACAAAAAGAAACAGCAACTAACTCACTGGGAATGGCTGTTGTGTCTTGGATTGGGAGGCGTGGATGTGGAGGTTTATGAGGAGTTGGAGATTGAGTATGTTTGAATGAACTGGGCTGTAGCGACTGAATGATGTGATGCTTCTTTGAAGACACAATTTTTCCTCTCAAACTGTTTGTGTCTACGCCGACACCAGACACAACATAAATCAAGTCCTAGTCAAGGCCTCATATTCTGTAAGATGTTGACTGTTTCATGGTGTCTTTAAGGTCTCATCATATCTCGTAGTCCTACGTATGGCTTGTGTCTTTTTAATGTTAGTCACCACATATGTTTGGCTTTCAGCTCTCACCCTCACCGTAAACCAGTGCCAGTAGAGGAACACGAGGCGTTGTAGCACGGCTGGTAAGGACCTAGATTAAGAAAAGTCAATCGTATGCAACATGTCATTTGAGTTGGAGTTGATGATGGAATCCATTTCCCTGGTCGTCCATATTCCCCTCTTTTAAAACCTGGTAAACTTCAGTAAGACGCTTTGTAAATGTTTTCTATCCATCATGTTCACCACTTTCCTGCAACTACGTTGTATTTGAGATTATTTATTTGAGATCATATTCATACTCTTCATATCTTCTCTGGTCTTTAGTTCCAGTGGAAAGTTGCCCTGATGACGTACCAATGATCACCACGCCAAGCAGGGGGGAGGAATTATCACTAGACCAGAATTTGAATGTAATCTCCTGCCATATGCACATCATGCGACTGTGGTTTAGTTAGTCTACAGTAAAGAGAATTGGCTGAAGTATGCTTGCAAGGAAATATAATACATCCAATTTCCAACCACATGTATCTGCTTTCAGATTAGCTGTTTTTGTCACACGCATGCTTTTTCAACCAATCTTAAATCTCTTCAGTTGGCGTCTGATCAAACAGCAAATCTTAAAGCTTTGCCTTAAGCATAGCATATTTGAGTCCTACGTTTATGAAACTGATTACACTGTAGTGTACTAGAACATGTTTTTCTTTGCTATTACGATGTGAGAAATGTTATTTTAATTTCAAGAGAAAGTGGCTGCACTTTGCTGCCAAAAGTACCAACTTTGTGTTGAAACACTTTGCCATCAACCCAGTACTGTAACCGGATTTCTAGATTTAATCAAATTTATTTTATTTATATTATTCAAATTACAAACCAATTTACATTTTTTTTAATTGACTTGTAAATTGATACAAAAAAATGCAGGCATATTGTATGGCTGTTCATTCTTGGTTGGTCTATATGGCCTGAACCCAATATATGGTTGTTATACAGATGACTTCACATTATTGTGAAACGACCAGATTGTTAGGAGGCCATGTGTTTAACTCATGGGTTATTGGCAAGTTGATAGGGTTGAGTTGGATGTGTGAATGTGTAAAAAAAAAGAAAAAAAAAAAAAAAAAAAGGGTGTTAAAGTGTGCTGTCCCCTCTCACCCTATTTGAATCTATCCATTGCCGAATGATTTCAGAATTATTTAACTTGTATTTTTTGTTGTTAAAAAAAAAAAAAACTTTGCACTAATTGGTTTTCTTGAGTCCGTAGGGCCAAGGAATTATATTTAACTATTGTAGTTGAGAAGGATTCAAACAAGTTATAAACTTGTGTGTGCGGATCAAATCGTAACCTTTGATTATTCTGTTACTTCAAATGGAGTGTGATCGATTTCTAAAGAGCTAAAATCGACAATAGTACTTAACAATGTTTATCAAAATGGTAAACTGCATGCCATTAGTAATATCCTTAAGTTGCCAGTACTATATATTTTATAGTGCCTTTGAACACCATTTGATATAAACATGAGCTTGAAATAATAACAATGATTGAAGTCCCTCCTTTGAATGTTCTGTGTGTAACTGAACTGTATCTGTGTGAGTTAGAAATTAAGTTAGAGATTATTTTATCTTTTTTTTTTTTCTTGGCTTGGCTTTTTGGCTACTAGTCCAATAAATGCAGTCAAACTAAAGCCCTGCCAGTTGGATACAGTTAGCCGGATGAAGCCCTCTGTGGCTGCAGTGGAACCCTTCCGCCCAGCAGGCTCTCCATAGGCTCGCCTCAGAGGAGCTCACCCTCATGACGGGATGTCCTTCACTGTAACCGATTTCAAATGGTGCTAGAAACACAAGAAGACTCTGAACACCAAAAGAAACCAGTCAACCTTGAAAAAGAGGACATTGAGCTTGCGCTGTTGTCCTCATTGTGACACTTTTATTGGAGGTGGGTGTCACTTCCTGGGTAAGGCACGTACATCCGGCATCTCGGGGAGAAATTCACGTCCCACCCCAAGAACACTGATTTCAAATGGTGCTAGATGGATGACAGCACTCTAAGCCACCATCGGAAACCAGCTTCCAAGGGTAGTATTTCTGACTCATTTCCATCTGTCACGGCAACAAGCTGAAACAACACAGAGGAAAAAGTTACACATGAGAAGGATGACATACCACATGTGCGTTGGTTTGAAATGCCCACCCACCTGCTCATTAGACTCAACCAATGTTAGTTCCCCATCGTCCACTGATCCTGGCTCGCGACCCTCGTCCTCTTGTGACTCTGAGTGCAACAACACATGGTTTAATGAATGCACTTCATGTTGAAATTAGTGAGGAAAAGATTGAAACACATTGGGGACCTGCTCCCTTCCAAATAGAACAACAACAAAGTACAAAGGTTCTGCTGAATGATTAAACACTGAAAACGTGTCTATATACTGTATATATAATGCTATTTTACATATTTGAGGAGAACAAAACTGGTTCAGCTCGTAGAGACGTCCTCTATCTATGGACATATTATATTTTATTATATTTCAGTAATAACTGAAGGAAAAGTATAAGATTGACAACAATGGAGAAGTAGGGGTTAATAGGTGAATTACAGATTATGTCTGGTCACTTTGGGGGAACATAAAAGTCCTAATAAGTTATAGCAGAAGTTCTGGGAGGAGAGCACAGAGTCTGCGTCAGGAGCGGACCATCAGACTGGGCAGCGGTACGCCTCATTTCCTGTTCCCTGGATGGAGCTATCAGAAGGAGATTTTAATGTATTTCTGCATATCCAGTTGTTGATGGCCAAGTTTGTGTTTGCAAAATAAGCGTTTATAGATTTCTGACTTCTGATGCTAGTATTATGCAATACTTATTGATGTGGTACTGTTGGGTAAGAAGGACGCAAGTAATTCTTCAAAATAGACAAATGTTGCACCCGATCACTTTCTGTTTGAGTTAGACCAGTCGTTAAGACACAACTATGCTACATTTTCAGATACAGTCCTGCATTTGGGCACAGAAAACCAACAAAGCATTGCAGTTATGGTCTCACCTGTACATCTGAGCAGACCACCCCAACCAGCCCTTGTGGATGTACGCCATGCCCCTCTTCCTATGTGCTGCTGGGGTGGAGCGATGATGGGGTTGGCTCACGACTCCCCCCCCCCGCCCCACCTCCACCCCACCTCCACCCACCCCACCTCCACCCACCCCACCTCCACCCACCTCCACCCACCCCCACTCCATGCTGCTGCTGGGGGGCACAACAAGGAGGTAGCAGTGTGGTGGACAGTTTGCGCAATGAGCCCAATGACGCAACCAGGTATGGTGTCTGCCAGGTGCTGAAGCTAGCTAACACCACTTTGTCCTGAGCATTCTCCTCTCTTCCTCCCTTTTATTGTAGCGACCGCCATGCTCCTAGGTTAACGGAGCACTTGCTCTTCCTGATGAGAATGGCACAAGCAAAAGGAGTCTGGGGGCTCTTGTCTTAGAGAAGGATGGGATAGCTGTTGGGGGGGGGGGGTGCTGGTTTACAAACACTTTTACTTTGATTTTAACAATGAGAAGTGGGAAACAAAAAAAGGGACCAGACCCCTGAGACATAAGCTCATCTGCTTTGATGTGGACCACAAGCCACTTCCTGGCCACTTCCTGGTGACCCGTTTGTACGTCAGTGAGGGTGTGTGTGGCTGTTACTAGGAGGAGTCTGAGCAAACCTTTCATCATATATAATGCATTTAACCTCAGAAGCCCCCCCCCCTTCCACAATATTTTAGACCATTATGTTAATACTTATAAAAAAACATTAACATTGAATGCATTTTAGCACCAACATGTTACACATCTGCTCATTTTAATTAGATTTATTATTAAAGCATTCCTTCCACAATGTGGTTTCAACTGCTTTTACTCAACTCACCGCCCACCGAGAGTTGTTACTTCACACTTCACACACGAGGAGTGAAGGAACAAGGCCATCTCTACCCATCTCTACCCTACTCATCTCTACCCATCACACTCAGACTTGTGCTCGTATATGTGTGGCAAAAAAAAAGGTGTGTTTTGAACTAAAACAGGGAAGTAAGACTCAATTGGTAGGCACAGTAGACAGTCCTGCAGCGCCATTTCACAAAGAAACGCCATGAAGAGGGGAAGAAAAAAAGTGAAAGAAATGACCTTGCGTGCGTGAGCCAAAGGTAAAGTGCTTCCCCTGTGCTGTGTGACCTCGAGGCCCGCTCACACAGGTAGAGGGGCTGGCTGGAGGGTTGGGCCAGGAGGGTTGGGCCATGCTGCGATCTGCCTGCTGCCTCTGACAGGCTGCTGGGCTAAACGCAGCGTCTGGCCTGCTGTGTCAGCGCAAGCCGGCGCTCAAATGAGTCATTACAAAAAGTTTAAAAAAATAACATCAAGGTAGTTTTGTTGGTGACTATACCATAGCCATGCATTCCACGACGCTATTGTCAAAGATGGCTGAACAGTGGGAGACGTTTCCATAGTGTCGGGTAGCTTCACTTCTTCAGGGCTGCATAACCCTCACTACAGTCAATATACTTTATCATCCCGAGCGGCCATTGTTCCTTTAAACTCACAACCAATCCGATTACTGCATTCTGGCTGTGAACGTGGGCCTGGCCAATAGAACGCTGCTCACACAGCCAAATGAAAGCCTATCAAATGAGAACCCTGCTTTGGCTCAAAGGCGTGCGATGCAGCAGCTTTCAGGAAGTACAGTGAATGTGAACTGGAGAGTTGCCAGTGCAGAGTCACCAAAAGCAGCAAAACAGCATTGTTGTCCGCTAAATAGCATGGAAATCATGCTAAAACAACTCCTCCTTCTTCCCTCTTTGTCTCTGCTCATGAGCCATGACATTATGCCAGTTGTGCTCCTTCCTTCCTTCTATGAGAGGGAGAGAGAAAGAGGAACAGAGGTAGGGCAAGAGAGGACTACAAGCCATGCGCTGGTACAAGTCCAGCCCAGAAATGACTGCGTCACCAGCCTCCGTCTCTCCTAACTACGCAGAAACAAATGTGTCCTGGGAAGGGCTTCACCACGTCCCAGTGGCCCTGGGAGACATGAAAAAAACAACCTTATGACACAAGTATCACTAGCCACACAGTCCCATACGGTTTGTTTCCTGATCACACACAGGCAGGCTCAGTGTAGAATGGATGTACAAATGTGTGTTTCTCCGCATTCTCTTGCTGTCCTTGAACTCAATCAAGAAACCCCACAAGTAAAACAGTACCATAAAACGGGTCCATATAAATGTTGCGTAGCAACATGTCCAAATCCTCGAGGCTTAAAGTAACAGAAATAAAGGCGTTGTTTTCAACAACACCGTGATGTTTACCTATACCTCGCACTTATGCTCCGATATCACGCAAACACCATCACATGCTCCTCAACTCTGCCGGCATAGCGCGCTAGACTGCAATTTGTATACAATGTAGCTTTCTGTTTTGCATCAAATACATTGATTGTGGCAAAATAGCCTCACTCGATTACCTCCATAATTCTCTCTGCAAAACATTCCTGCGTACGCTTTCGCCTCGACATCAAGAACCCTCCAGAACGTTCTCCTGTTAACCCCTCTGCTGCACTTGTGCCCATCCTAGACACACACCTCGCCATCACATCTAGACAACCCTCTCGTCCACACTGCATCCATGTTGAAACTCCTGATTCCAGCCCACAGTCACCACAGCACACACACACACACATAATAGCGACAGGCAAAGAGAGCAAAACTACCGACAAGGAGGATGAAGAGGAGGAGGAGGAGCGTTGCGTCCACTCTCAGGTGGAGGAACCCGATGACTCCCGAGCTTCTGTAATGTTAGCTTCTGTCCCCCCCCCCCCATGTGAAAAAGTGACGTAGCAACTAATCCACAATCTCTCTCCCTCTCTCTCTCTATTTCTCGCTCGCTCTCTGACCTGCTCTCCCTTCACTCGCTCTATCTCCTGCCCGCCTCGCTCTCTCTCTCTCCTCGCCTTGCCTTTGAAAAAGGCAGGCACACTCTATTTTCATCTTGTTGTAACAACCATGTTGCTCTTCTCAGAGTGCTGCTCTAAACCGACACCGACGTGCACACAACTCATTCTGCTCACACACAAACAGCCAGGCGCCAAGTTACACACACACACACACACACACAGTCGGGCATGCGCATGCATTATCACCCTATTCCTGTGTGTGTGACGCAGCATTTCATTTTCTGTGCTTTGTGCGCCGGCATAAACACGACTTCTTGGTCAGCCCGGGCCTGGTATCACACTGGCTGGGCAGCCACACAGGCAGAGCGAGTGCACGGCGAGCTCCAAGTTAAAGGGAACCTGCTCCCATGGCTTCCTGCTCTGTGCTCTGTGACGCTGCCGTGTCCCCATTTCCCCCCTCGCTCTCCCTTCTAATTGGGTCTCTCTCCCTTCTCTCTCTCTCTCTCCCTGCTGCCCCTCTTTCCTTGAACGGCTCCCAGCTCAAGAGAGAGGCAGGCACACAGACACACACACACACACGCAGACACACACACACACACACACACGCACACACAGACACACACACGCAGGCACACACACACACACACACACACACATACACTTACGCAGGCACACACACACACACACACCCTGGTTCCTCTGTCTGTGACTCCCCCAGCTGTCTGTGTCTGTGCGATCACCTGACAATCCTCTAGCTTTAAAGGCACATCGCCGCTCAGCCGTTGCGTAACATCCGAGATGTCTCGGCGCGCCCACTTACATCAAACGGCTCTTTTGTAAAGATTACTTCCAGGAAGCACTATTTCTGTCTAAAAAATGCAACTTCCTGGCAGATGATGTGAAATGCGTAACACGACTGTGAAATGGCAGACTTTAACCAAATGAACCAGGATAAGATGAAGAATGACCAATCATTTATTTTGAAGGTAATCTTTGGAGGTTACAGGGAAGAATTGAGGCTTCACATTATCGACTGTGAAATAGGATGATACAGAACAATCAAGTTCAGGAGGGCCCGCCTAGGAAAAAGCCTGATCCCTGCGGCCATAACGGCCCTAAACAGCAGGCCCCGTTGATCTGTCTGTCTTATGAATGTCTGTCCACTGTCTCACTGTATCGTCATGTATGTTACCACCGGTGTTATGTTGTTTTGTATTTTTGTATGCTGTCACTGTACTGTCACGTTGTCTGTTGTCTGTCCCACTGTTTTGTCACATAATGTGCAGTCTGTGAAGACAATTTTCCCCACGGGGACAAATAAATCAAATCAAATCAAATCAATATGACAGAATTGTGTTGATTCTGTGGACTATGCGAGAGAGACAAACCTTTCCCTAGTTTTGGATTTTCCGTTACTTTCTGTCCACATAGAGGCTAAGGGATACATTTGACTCTTTAATAAACAATAACAATGAGTGCTCAAAACATATGTAATGTAATGAAAAGCTGAGGAGTCTAAGCCTTTGCTGGCAGAGGCTGCAGTCATGGTTGAAAAGCAATGTTTAACAGATAACAAATGGTATCTTCTTCAAGGCATCTTAAACAAAAGATTGAGACATTTTGAAGCATGCTGTGTGACTACCTAACGTGACCCCAGTGTGTCACGTCAGACTTGTGAAGAATGTGACAAGTTGAACGCAAATCAATTTGAATGTCCATTAAATGTTCCCGGCAGGGTTTGTCTGATTCAAATGTAATTTTCCACTTCAAGAAATATCTAATTTTGTTTAAAAAATGCCAGGGGTTGAAGACTGTACGGCACCAATCAGCTGCCACGGAGCATGGCCCAAAGAGGTCAGGGTTAGCACACACAGCCAGAGTATTGACAGTGTTGGCATCACAGTGTTTGAGGGCCGCTCTCACATGTACATGTCTGTGTGTACTACTACTACTACTACTGCTACTACTACTACTGCTACTGCTACTACTACTGCTACTACTACTGCTACTACTACTGCTACTACTGCTACTGCTACTACTACTGCTACTACTACTACTGCTACTACTGCTACTGCTACTACTACTGCTACTACTACTACTGCTACTACTACTACTGCTACTGCTACTGCTACTACTACTACTACTGCTACTACTACTACTGCTACTACTGCTACTGCTACTACTACTGCTACTACCGCTACTGCTACTACTACTGCTACTACTACTACTACTACCGCTACTGCTACTACTACTGCTACTACTACTACTACTACTACTGCTACTACTACTACTACTACTGCTACTACTAATGCTACTACTGCTACTACTACTACTACTGCTACTACTGCTACTGCTACTACTACTACTGCTACTCCTACTGCTACTACTACTACTGCTACTCCTACTACTGCTGCTGCTACTACTGCTACTGCTACTACTGCTACTGCTACTACTGCTACTGCTACTACTACTACTACTATTACTATTATATTATAGTCGTCTTCATCTTCTGTACTTAAACGGTTGTGTCATTGATGGGGACATTTCAATTTAAATAAGAAAAAATAAAGGCATTCATAGAGATTCAGATAAAAATTGTAGTTTGCTCAAAATCAAACTAACGTGTTTAAAAAAATTCTTAATGTTTCATTTAAATGACAATGTGTGTTATGAAGACAATAGAATTTCTCAAAAAAAAAAAAAATAATAATGATATAGTGTAAATAATAGGGAGGTGACTAAAGATAAAATGTGTTGAGTTGAGCTAATAAAGTAAGTGGCCTTTGGACTTAAATACACAGTGTGATTCAGTGCTGCCTCTGCGTTTCCTGTTACACATGATTTTAACCATGACTGCGTCATCTGTCAGCAGAGGGCTGGCCTCTTCAGCTCTTCAATACGTCACTCATTTGAGATTGTTGATGAGTGCGTGCATTCCAATGGTGTGATGCAGCACCAGACATACATTATTCTGTTGGCTGCATGGATAAATAGATACATATGGATGGTAGATAAACATGGATAAATAGTTGGATGTCAATAGTTAATAGTTAGCTGTTGCGTAACAATTAGCAGTTTGTTACATGCATTTCCTGGGAAGTGCTGCACTAGTTACCTTTCAATGCCACTAGGATCATCTTCTTTGGAGCCTTTATAAAGAAAAAGGCACAGTGATTCACAATTAGACAAAACTTTCAGCACTTTCAAAAGATAACCGATACCAGACAGATGTGTACTGTATCTTTTTTCAGATTTGATGTGAACAAAAAAGGACCCAAGCCCGAACCCAAGACCCTCAGATCAACTGTGCTTATGGTCACTTCAGCGTAACATTGTACGTGAATACATGCCTAATCAGTGGCTTTGACGTCGAGAGATACGCAGGTCCTATGTCTTTTGAAAACATAACAATCACGCCAATAAAAACGTCAAAACCTAAAAAATGGCGCCACCGTGAGTTCAACCCAAGTACTGCTTTGGATGGTTTGTTTACATCAGTATTAAGAAGTGCGTATCACAGAAACGTCTGGATGGATTGGAATTACATAGGAAAATGGCACTGTGGGCATAGCCTGCGCACCCTTATTTACAAAAATGGAAAGAAATGGTATTAAATGTATTGGTAAAACTAAAGGCCTACTTTGCTTATTCATGATGAATTTATTTCCATGCTATTTAGCTGACAACAATCAGTTTTACATTAAAGAAATTGGGAATGGTTCGAATGGTTTCTATTTTGACTGTCAAAAGGTTTTTTTTTTTTCTAGATGTATGTAAAATTACAAATAACATTGGAAAAAAGGGGCAAAAACACCAGCATATGATTGTGAACCATGGCCTATAATTCAATAATGCATGTATGTATTAGTTATTATTTTTATTACTACTACTACTACCACTACTGTTATTATCATTATTATTGTTGGTATTATTATTAATAATTTGAATATAAATATAACAATAGCAACAATACTACTACTACTAATAATAATAATTATTATTATTATTGTTATTATTATTATAATAACAATAATATTTTATTTATACAGAGATTGTCCCTGCCAATGAAAGGTGATATTTATTTATAGTATAGCATTTATATTATATCTACGCTACTACAGCATAATGCAGTGTGCGCGCGTACGTGCGGGTGGAGGTAAATAGAAGTGCGCAACATCCTCCAACATCTTCCTTCCTATTATGACGCACATCACACACAGCGTTCCAATGTTTTAATTGGTTCACAAACTATTAATCGGAAATGTTAGCCTACAAGTAGCCTATGATGGAAATATATAACATGCATATATATAGTTCAGTAAGCTAGACATTAACCGTGGTTCTTTCTAGAGTCGGCGTTTAAAAGTAGATTTATTGAATACTTACCGTTAATGAGGGACGATGCACATACCCACTGGAAACTACACCGTTCCAAAATGTTGACATCTACCATCGCTTCAGCAGTCTTTCTTAATTATTCTGTCACACGTGCAATTAAATGTCACCATCAGTGAAATGAATTCGACTCATAGCTTGTTTAGCCGTTCTCTTACCTGCTAATCCATCGACATTTTCGCAGGAGCAGGAAAGCTTTAAATCCCGCCTCCTTTACACACCCCCGTGTCTGGATTGGCCACTGCGCAAAGACGCTAAAACGAGCTGTGATAGTCATGTTAGGCTGAGAGAGGATCCAGAATTGTAACGTTATCCCGGTCAACCGCAACGCAATATCCGGTCTTTTACTTTCGATGCACTGTGCAGGCCAGTTAAATTTCCCAGAAGCGAGAGGAATAGACACATGAAAAAATAACAACAAACAGGACAATGAGAATAAATATGGAGTTTTTATGAAAAATGTGACAAAGCAAGATCCGAAACATGTAACGGAAACGGATATATCTCCAACGGAAGTCTCGTCCGCTTTCTTGCCGCTAAACACATTCAAACGAAGGTCCCACCCTCTCTCACCACTAGCGCTCATTTAGGGCATCCCGTCCCAGGCTTTCCATCGTGAGTTGCGAACTCCTGGGAACAACGAGGTTATATTCACGTGCTTTCAGCGCATGTTTACAAACAGATCCACAAAGCTTTGACCGTAACAGTCTATGGTAACAGTTTCCTACTTGCTTGCCAACTGCTATGTAACAAAACTCGACTTGCAAAATTCGCCACATAACCTTTGTTGCGAATTTTGCAAGTCGAGTTTTATTATCTTTTTTTTTTTTTTTTTTTTTTTACAACTTTACTATATATTTCCAATTTACAGTCTGGGAGCTTTATGCTTGTATTTACGACTGCAGCAAAATGATAACCCAGAAACACATACAAACTTAGCTTTTTGTTGTTTTCTTGATTCTGACGTCATTGAAAAAGTCTTCTGTGTAGGTTTGCTAACGTAAGCCATAGATGTTTGATGATCCATATTAACAAACCATTAAAAAAAGCGATATGCCTGCGTCTTGTACACAAACTGACTGCCTAATGATTCATATCCACGAGGCAACGACTACAAATCACTTAGTGTGGAGTGTGGCCCTACATTCACCAAGGACAATTAATTACCGGTAGATGTTGATGGTGTCAAAACAATGTGTGGGGAAACTCAAACAACTTCAACTTAAACAAAAATTCAAGTTGGGTCGCCAACATTTTTAGAGCTAAAGTGGGGTCACGGGCCAAAAGAGGCGGTGAACCACTGGTTAAGGACTTGCGTATTATGTGAATGCAGCACAACGTGTCATTAACGAAATACCGCAATAGGGGGCGCTTTAAGACAATAACAACAATGGACCTACATTTGCGCCATCAATATCCATAAGTCGCATAATGCTTATGATATTGTTCAATGAGACTATTTGCTTGCACATAGCCATGATGTCTGTCCTATAGGCCTACATTCAAAGATAATCTGCTGTTATTTTATGATGCTGCAGATTTTGCGATATTTTGTTTGTAATGTTAATATTTTTGTGCGATATTTGTTTGTAATGTTAATGTTATGTGCACAATTCATGACAGCCAGATTATGGATATGCTAATCAGATGTGAACGTGTACATTGCACAATCACTCATCATATGAACTAATTTAGTTATATCTAATTGAATCTAATTTACAAAGTATCATTCCTATAGGGGACAATGTCTTGAAGGCTTTGGGAGCTGACCAGATTTATTTGCCTACCTTGTGTCCCTCACGTAGGCTTACATATATGAATATCATATAGGGGTTGTTAAACTTGAACATCACTGGAAAATAAAAGATAATCCCTTCCAGACAGTTTCCTACACAGCAGATGTTACCTAACAGACAGCAGAACTCCTCTCTGCAGATGCATTATTCCTCAGAGGCTTCTAATTTCCATTGTTTATGGGACAAAATAAAAACATCTAATCATTTTTGCTGTTCAATTGAACCTTTGGCATATCTGAATGCATGCATGGCCCATTGTCCCCACACTAACCAAATGTCAATTTAAGATTGAGCAACGAGAATGTGTATGCATGTATTTATGCAGGGGAAAAAATGACACAGGGAAGAAATATGTAATGTGTCACATAGCCACTTGTTGAGAAGTAATGTTGGGCAGGGCCGGGATATAGCTGGGATATAGCATGGATGTTGGGTGTTTCTGGTTACTCCCTCATGTGTGAACGCCATCATCACTGCTGCTGCACATTAACCTCTCAGTGGGTCTGCTGCGTGACGTGGACAGCGTCATCACATTTAACCTCTCAGTGGGTCTGCTGCGTGACGTGGACAGCGTCATCACATTTAAACTCTTAGTGGGTCTGCTGCGTGACGTGGACAGCGTCATCACATTTAACCTCTCAGTGGGTCTGCTGCGTGACGTGGACTTCGTCATCACATTTAACCTCTCAGTGGGTCTGCTGCGTGACGTGGACAGCGTCATCACATTAACCTCTCAGTGGGTCTGCTGCGTGACGTGGACAGCGTCATCACATTTAACCTCTCAGTGGGTCTGCTGCGTGACGTGGACAGCGTCATCACATTTAACCTCTCAGTGGGTCTGCTGCGTGACGTGGACAGCGTCATCACATTTAACCTCTCAGTGGGTCTGCTGCGTGACGTGGACAGCGAGATCACATCCAAAGATTACATTCCTCCCCCATTATGCAGTCACAATGTTTAAAAAAACAACTTTTTAATCTTTTTTTTTCCTCCCAGGGTTCAGGAATGTACTATTATTTTGTTAAACAATAATAATAATAATAATACATTTGACAAATGTGGCTATCAAACACACACACACACACACATCCTGTTCACTCTGACGCAAGCATGAGTTTCCATTTCTGTATTTAAAAGTGTTTTTACTTTAAAACTAAAGTGAAGACGTTCCACTAAGACCCCTAAAGGCTTTCCCTCCACCATGTGTCACAGGTGACGTAGTATTCTGCAGATCCCACTTTTCCCAAAGCCACATTTTTCGATGTTGTGTTTCCGCGTCGCTGCGCATGCTCAAAGACTGTGGAGTCTCGACGCTCAAAGACTGTGGAGTCTCGACGCTCACAGACTGCGGAGTCTCGACGCTCACAGACTGCGGAGTCTCGACGCTCACAGACTGTGGAGTGTCGATGCTCACACACTTCACAGACGCGCTCAACGACCAGAATTCTGAGCGGATGAATCCCGACTCCAGTGGGACATGTCAATGAGTTTCAAGGGTAAATGTAGGAGGAGGTGTTTTTTTTTAACTGATTTGACTGCCTGGTTATATCAACGTACGTCGAATGAGGCTGTCGGTTGAATGCAGTGTGATTATTTTCCCAGTGAGCCAGTCCACGGAAGCCACTAGGTCTACATCTCCAGAGGCCCTGACACACTGGGCCGTCGATCGGCCGTCGGACCGTCGGCGAGTGTCTGACTAATACAGACTACCACCACCTGCTGGCAGGGGGCGGTATTGCCACTCACGCGGGTGCAGAACCTTCGTGCTTGGTTGGCCATTGGCGGTATTCTTTGCACTTTGCAGCGTTTTTGAGTGCAACCTTCTGGCTAAATCCCACATCCGGGGCAGTACGTATGGGCTCACTTGTGTTGGAGCCAAGACACAGCTATGGGAGCAGCTGAACACTTATTAGGAATGTACTTGATGTCAACGGATCGCCAGCTGCCCAGATTTAGGACACGACTACACCGCGAGAGGACATGCAGGATTTCCATGTCGACACAGACAATGTGGACAATTTTACCTGGGGTCCAGGCAAACTGGTGACCAGTAGGTAAGAGCACAATGAACGTGGATCCTGCTGTTGATGAACACCACACCCACTGAAGTGTTCTTCTGCATGTGTGCTTTGTGGTTGCCTGCACGGCCCTGCTTTCCTCCTGGATAACCGTTCTGCTCTGTAACATCTCGGAACATCTGTTCTAAATGTGTAGAGAGAAAAAAAGACTCACCAGAAAACTCATCAGGATGTGACTCAAACGGAGAAGCAAAAATGGGAAACTGTTAACTAACACATTTAAAACATTAATACTCAAAACATCTGTCGATATTATACTTAGTTATTGTTTGATTCAACGTCAATTCTAGAAGTTAGAAAGGAACTCAAATAAGTGAATACATAAAGGATATATTGAGGGTTCCATTCATGTTCTCTCAAGAATAGAAAAAGCACAGTCGTTATAAATGGGCCTGCAGCATCTTGTTCTCAGCCAGCCTTTGTGTGAAGATGTGGCCTTTTTCGTGTCACTCTGGCAATGTTAAACAAGGCCGCTTTCCATTGATTTGTGATACAAAACATTCTGTCAGGCTTTTCATATCGTGTGGTGCAGCAAAGTGAAAAAGAACAGTGTGTGTTGTCCGCTGTGGTCCTAATAAGGCCCAAAGAGCGCAGAGGAGGGCTTGGGCTTCAGAACCAGCTCTCTGATGGCTCCGAGGCCGTGGCGTTGCTGTCTGAGGCCCGTGTTTCTCAAACACCAGTTGCTTTGGTCTGTTGCTCAGGGTGTTTAGGAGGCGGCAGTAGCTCAGTGGATAGAGCGGGTTGTCCACCAACCATAAGGGTCGGCGGTTCGATTCCCTCCTCTCACTGTGCGCATGTCGCAAGTGTCCTTGAGGAAGACGCTGAACCCCAGCTTGTTCCCCGGGCGCTGAACACAGCAGCCCCCTGCTCCTATGTACCCCAGGATGGGTCAAATGAACACAGCAGCCCACTGCTCCTATGTGATGGGTCAAATGAACACAGCAGCCCCCTGCTCCTATGTACCATAGGATGGGTCAAATGAACACAGCAGCCCACTGCTCCTATGTGATGGGTCAAATGAACACAGCAGCCCCCTGCTCCTATGTACCATAGGATGGGTCAAATGAACACAGCAGCCCACTGCTCCTATGTACCCCAGGATGGGTCAAATGAACACAGCAGCCCCCTGCTCCTATGTACCCCAGGATGGGTCAAATGAACACAGCAGCCCACTGCTCCTATGTACCACAGGATGGGTCAAATGAACACAGCAGCCCCCTGCTCCTATGTACCATAGGATGGGTCAAATGAACACAGCAGCCCACTGCTCCTATGTGATGGGTCAAATGAACACAGCAGCCCCCTGCTCCTATGTACCACAGGATGGGTCAAATGAACACAGCAGCCCCCTGCTCCTATGTACCCCAGGATGGGTCAAATGAACACAGCAGCCCACTGCTCCTATGTACCATAGGATGGGTCAAATGCAGAGAACCAATTTGACCAATGACCAATAAAGACCGAAAGGTCCTCTCTTCTTGTTCCAGTCTGGGAACAGCGATATATACCTCTTTTGCGCTCAACCTTTTGAAATAGCTTTCATCACTTTGACCTTTGTTAATTTACCGACCTTCCCTTGACAACCCTATAGTTTTTATTGTCACTGCGTTGTCCCTTAAAAAAACAAGGTGTCGTGTTGTGCTTTGGGCATTGGCCAAGGTGTTTCACCGGTCAAGCCCTGAGCCAACCTTACTGTCAGCGAGTGGCACCACCACGCTGAAAGAGACAATAGAGTCGTTGCACTTGGTCTATGAAAGCGCGCCGTGTCAGGAAGAACAAAGCCCCCCGGGTTCATTCTCCACACCTGATGCTCCTGCTGTTGGCACCGGGACACTTTGCTCACTATCAAACCTGAGCCCTGTCAACACGGGTCCACCCCAGGGGCAGACCTCCACCCCCATCACTGAGGGGAGACAGAATGTGCTCGGTGTCAGGGTGGTGGTGGGGGGGGGGGGGGATGGTGGTGATGGTGGTGGGGGTGGGGGGGTGTGTGTGTGTGTGTGTGTGTGTGGGGGGGGGGGGGATCAACTTGGCAGCTGTGAGTACATTGTGGGGGGACCCCGCCCCGGGCGTGCAAAACATCCAGCCGAGATGTGATCATAACCCCTGAGCCTGGCCGCTCACGCACATATCAACACTCAACGTCTGTGTGTCTGTCTGTGTGTCAGTGTGTGTGTGTGTGTGTGTGTGTGTGTGTGTTTGTGTGTGTGTGGTGTGTGTGTCTGTCGGTCTGTGTGTCTGTCTGTTGTCTATCTTCCTTTGGTCCTTCTTGCCTTGTTAAAGAAAGATATATACACGCACACACACACACACGCACACACACACACACACACACACACGCAGGCACGCACGCACGCACGCACACACACATGCACACACGCACACACGCACACACACACGCACACACGCACACACGCACACACACTCAGACACACTCATCCAATGCACATGGGTGGGGTAGCTAATGCGCTGAGATGCAACCACTCATAAGCAGAAGGGTGCAGTAAGGGTGCAGAAGGGTGCAGAAGGGTGCAGTAAGGGTGCAGTAGCAGCAGTGAGAAGCCAAGGCGTTGTGTTTGGGGCTGGGGTCACCTGGGAGACCTCCTGTCCCACTAGGGTGGGTCTGTGGATTCACCCCCAACCCTAACCTCTCACCCCCCCCCCCCCCCCCCCCCCCACACACACACACACACACACACACACACACACTCAACAACAACTTAACTCACAAATACATGCTCACTCCTTTCCACAATTCTACAACACTGCACTGTTTGAATGTTTCAATAGTGCATATGGCGTGCAAACTGCGTTACAGCAGCATTGTAAATAAATGACCCTGGACTAAACGAGGGCTTGGCTCTGACACTCACATCTCGGTGGCTGTGCCGTAACAGGCCTGGTGTCAGCCCGCTGTGGTTAGAGGGGCTGAGGTGGGGTTGGGAGGGATGGTGGATGGTGTTGTGATGAGAGTCTGCTGAACGAGGTGGACGTGACGACACACAAGGGCTCTGAATGAACACCGGCCCACAATGGACTGAAAGGCAAAAAAATACATCATCCCCAGGACAGTCTCTCCACCAACGCACAGATCCACTCTGAGCTTTAGGACTCTTGATGAACTGTCTGAATAATGTGTGTGAGTAATGGCGACGTGCTGGCCACATCGGTAAGGTCTGCAGTACACGGTGCTACAGGCGGAGGGACCCGTCCAGACAGCTGGACATGTTTTTCTCTGCCCCACCCAAACAGTGAACGATAAGCAGTGTGAACTGATGTCATTACTACTGCCGATGCAAACCAGCTGTGTGACCTTACGGCCTGTATGGGATTTACATTCTTGATGCCTGAGAGCACGTGTGTGTGTGTGTGTGTGTGTGTGTGTGGGTGTGGGTGTGGGTGTGGGTGTGTGCATGCATGCGTGTTTATATGCATATGTTTTCAGGATGTATTGTTTTCATTTAGGTCTCCAGTGCATGTGAACATATGATTGTAAATATTGATCCTTCAACAGTGTCAGTGGGTATCTGGCTAGGTAGGGTGTATACTTATGAGTGCAACCGAGAACAAATGTGATTGAACTACAATTTAGTGAGGAAATAATGTGTCACCACTATTTGATGTGTGTGGGACAGATAAACAAGTTGCCAGTTTAGTAATTTGTTTCTTGGCTTTTTTTATGTGAGTTTTATTTCAGGTTATTGAACAGCTTATGCAAACGGACGGACAAAGCAGACTTGCTTTTTGGGAAAATGGAAAAAAGATTTTATTAAATTTTTTTCATAATCTCCTTTTCCACAAACATTTTGTTGTCACAGCGCTTACATTGTTAAGGTGCCAAACAAAACAGTTGCTCCAAATGTTCCTCACTCCTTTTTTTTCCAATTTTATTCAAAAAGCAGTCAAATTCAATAATTATTTGGCACAAAACAAAGCACATGTGAGTACACAGCACAAGATAAAGAAACCAAAACAGTTAAATCGCCATATTTTACACCACTGTTCTGTAATAGAAAAAAAAAAAAAAAAAAAACGCTACAAAGAGAGAATACGTACTGAAACCCTATAATACTGACAACAGACTCGGCAGCAGTGACCAAAAATGCGGTTCTCCCCTCGGTGTGTGGGACCCCCGACTCCAGCCTCGGGGCTTCAGGCTCTCAGACAGAAGGGCTGGTGGACGGGCGTCTGTCTCCGGTCAGACTGACCTCAGAGAGCCTCACCGGTCCTCTTGCAGTGTTGAGACGCAGAGAGCGTCTGGAGGAGGGAGGTGGGAGGTGGGAGGTGTGGGGGAGTGTGTGGGGGTGTGGGGGAGTGTGGGGGGGGGAGGGTATGCTATTCATATCGTGTTGGGATCGGAACACCCGAGGCTCCTTACCATCACTTTGTCAACTGATTGTACACGTCTGCATGGCTTTGTACTGCTACTGTCATGTGATGCACATCCAGACACCCCTACCCAGAGTGAAACGTCAAACGGAGCACATATGGGAATATGGAAACAATGTTGATGCATATGGCTACATACATACCATGCACAGTATAGATACAAAAAAAACACATTCACTCTTCCTTTCTTTCTCTGCCTCTCGCTCTGTCTCACACGACACGCGCACACACAAAAGACACACGCACGAGCATACGCGCGCACACATTCATTTGGAATGCACCACTGCATGACCCATGGGTAAACTGATTTGTGTACACACACACACACACACACACACACAAACACACACACACACACACACACACACGTCACATCACTACTCTAGTCTAAGGTCAGAGCCCTACGGACTACTTTCAGAGGGGTTTGTTGTCCTAGCCCAGGCCTCTGCCTTTCCACAAGGGTGGGTGGGGGGGGCGGGATTATTACATTTTTTTTGTGCTTGCGTTATGGATAGAAGAAGGTGTAGCCAACGAGTCAAGGCGGATGAAATGTCGAGGGACCGCTGGCGTTGGGTGTGGACAGCGAGAGACACGGTGACTCCTGAGGCCGGTGTCATCAATTCATAATAGCCCTCATAAACACAGCCAGCCACACACCCAGCCTGGAGTCAACGGGAAGCCCAGACTGCTGAACCCGGGACGCAATCAACCCCATTCCTCTGTGGTTTAACGTCTCCCATCAGGACTGGTTTGGTAGTAGGGGACAGTTACATGCATGATATGGGGGAGGGAAGATGGCACCCTCCCTTCAGACTCGGGGTTGGGGGGACAGGAGAGGCCATGACAGAATGATTGGGGCTGGGAGGAGGGAGGGAGGGTTGAAGGATGGTTCAAGTTTAGTTTGTCCACTGTGCTCCTGGCTCTGTGTTCCTCCAGTGGGCAGAGGTTGGTGTCAGGAATCTCGGAGAGAGTGGACGGGATAGGGAGGTGGGAATTTTGTGTGTGTGTGTGTGTGTTTCTAAGTGTGAGTGTAAGTTTGTATGCGTGTGTGTG